>LR738714.1:305294096-305404176 GCA_902687465.1 Secale cereale | reverse complement strand
CCAAGCTTGCCGCGAGGAAGCTGAGGGAGAACTACTACCTCTTCTGGTCGGGGGAGACGCGGGCGCATCCGCGCACCAAGGTACTCCCAGCCGTTGCTTGTCAAATGGCTCCGAACGGATATGCGTTCTTCGCCTTGTTCTTCTACTGCGGGCTCTGCCCGCCTTTCTCTAAATTCTTCTGTGACCTCATGAATACCTACGGGTTCCACCTCCTTGACTTCACCCCCAACGCCGTTCTGACCATGGCTGTTTTCGCACACCTCTGCGAGAACTTTGTCGGAGTCCATCCCAATGTCGCCCTTTTCCGCCACTACTTTACGCCCCGAGTTGAGAGAGGAGAGCCTTTATCCGGGGGAGTCTCCTGGATCTCGAGGACGCACAAGAAGGAGGCTTATCTGGAGGGAGAACTTCGCAGCAAATGGGATGAATGGAGAGCCAATTGGTGTTGGATTGTCGAGGAGAACCCGCAGCCATTTACCGCCCGGCGCCAAACCCCAGTGGTACGTGGCAACGACTGGAGCGACTTGGCCCCGGAAGACAGTAGATTGAAGATTGCCACTGCCCGGATCCGACGCCTCAGGCTTGCCAAGCTCACTATAGGCGCAGTTGGCGCAGATTTCCTTCGCCGCCGCATCGCCCCCTTGCAGGAGAGGAAGAGGCCCGCCTGGGAGTTCGAGAATGCGGCGGATATCATGAGGCTGCGCCCGGGCCTCAACTACAACTTCACAGTCCTGGAGCTCAACGCGATGCTCCAGGAGCTGTTCAAGTATGACCCCGATCACCCCGAAGTGTTCAGGTTGCCGAGGGGGGTCGTCCCGCTGTGCAACAACAACGCGCTCAGCCGCATCCGCGCAATGATGTCGTTGTGCGACTCTCACGGGATTGACCCAACTTGGCAAGAGCCTACTGATGAAGCCGTGCAGGCATTCTTCGACAGCTTGGAAGAAACGCCGATCCGCTCTGACGAGAAGAAGGGCCTCACCCGCGACACCACTGACAAGGAGATGGCGTACATCGCCACTAGGCTGGAAGAGGCGGCGGCAGCCGCAGCCGCGAGCGAGTTTGGTTTCACCCCGGAGGAGGCAGAGGCAGCAAAGGCGGCAAGCCTTGCCGAGCGAGGGGAGTTTGTCGGCGAGGGAGAGTTTGCCGGGCAAGACGCCGAGTCGAGCGAGCCCGCCGAGCAGGGCGTCGAGTCGAGCGGGCCCACCGAGGACACGAGCGGCTCGCTGGAGATCGACTCCTCTTCCTCCTCGTCTTCAGGCAGCTCGCCGCCAGCAGAGCCTCCAGCTCCACCAGGAAGGCGTCTCCACAAGGTCGGGGACGTAACGGAGCGGTAGACAGGTCAACAGCAGCCGCGCCGCGCGACACGCTCCACCGCGGCAAGCAAGGTTGCCGCGGGAGCGCCTCGTGCTTCTGCAGCAACTGGAGCGGGATCTTCCGGGACCGCCGCTTTTGCTCCTGCCGCTCCTCACGCCACGGCGGCAGCCGGAACGGGGTCGTCTCAGACCACCACCACTGCTCCCGCCAAGCGGCCAAGGGAGCCCACTCCTCCGCCTCCTCGCGCCGGGCGTGAGCCGGATTTCGACTTCTCCGCGCTCAGTTCCGACGAGGAAGAAGAAGAGTAAGACTTTGTCGTTCTTGTATTTCTTCAATTCTTGCTGTTTTATCTCGTATCTCATTTGCCTCACTCTGAACCTGTTCCTTTTTTTAGACCTCTGGCCTAGAGGGCGGCAAAGAGAGCCAAGGTCCCGGTGATTGTCATCGAGGAAGAGCCCACCGTGCCAGCAGGGGGTGCGCCTGAGACAAACTTGCCGGACCCGGCAACTGATCTTCAGAGCGGCCCCCAGCGCAGCCCCCAGCGTAAGTGTATGGTTTACTTTCCGCTGCTAGGCGCGCATGGGTGTTCTATCTTTGCTGACGTCTTGTTTGTTGATTTGTGTAGGAGCAGATCAGCCACAGCAGGAGCGCCCGAAGACCGCCCCCGACATGCCCTCTGCTTCAACTACGCCGCCAAGGGGAAGTTCCCCGGCAAGGGAGAGTTCTCTGCCAAGGGCGAGCTCTCCGGCGAGGGACAGCACCAGCGGCCCTCCGCCGGCGGAGACCATGACTACGTCGCCAAGGGAGAGTTCCCCGGCAAGGGACACCGCCGAGGAGCCGGCTCGCACAGGTAATCCCCTTGCTTCAAACTTCCCTTGGGCTTTTCTTCTTTTGGTTCTTCTTTTTGGATATTTGCTTGACTGTTTTTCTCCCCTTTCCTGTCGTCAGATCCATCCGCTGCGGAGCCGATGGAGACGGAGGCCGTTGTCGAGGAGAATGCGCGCGGCGACACCGGCGACGCCGCTGCCGCCGAAGAAGCGGCTGGTGCTGACGAGCCCGCCGGCGACGAGGCCGCCAAGGCTGCTGCCGCAGCAGCTGGCGAGGGGTCTGGCGATCGTACAGACGGCCCTGAGGCCGCAGGAGCGCCAGGCGCTACGCCGACCGCCGATCCCTCCACCGCTGCCGCAGCCCCAGGCTCCGAGGAGCCCGAGCCAGGCGCCTACCTGAAGGCCGGCGACAGCGTCTTCATCAAGCTCCCTTGGGCGTCGAGCTCCAGGGCGCCGGTCGAGGGGGAAGTCTTCGACGGAGAAGTGCTCGCCTCCGCCGGGCTGACGCTTGTCGACGCACCGAGCAGCAGCAGTGGCGAGCCTGAGGAGGAGCGGCTGCTGCGTAAGCTGCTGTCGCTCTACCGCGCTCGGCAGGCCAAGCTGGAGTCCCGCGAAGCGCTGGCCGCCAAGGCGGGAGCCAACATTGAGAAGCGCGTGGAGGAGCTCCGGGCCCTCAACCAGGCAGCTCTCCGGTCCCTGGCAGAGGAGCAGGAGCAACTTGCCGAAGAGCATACGGCCTTCTTCCTCGAGAAGGCCGAAGTCGAAGAGCAGCAGCGGCTTGCCACTGAGAGGCTGTCCACGCGGGAGGGTGAGCTGGCGTAGTGGAAAGTCAACCTCGACAGCCACGAGGAGGAGCTTGCCGCACGCGAGCAATCACTTGGCGAGGCCCTCCAGGAGGCAAAGGACGCTGCCGCAGCTGCTGAGGTCGCCAAGAAGGAGCTGGAGACGAAGGTGACGCAGCTGGAGGCCGACCTCAAGGCGAGAGGCAAAGAGATCGCTGCGCTCAAGCTCGAGCGGGAGAAGGACGCCCATAGCCACTCAGAGCTGCAGGTCCGCCTCGCCGAGAAGGGCAAGGAGCTTGCCGCCGCCAAGAACTCCAATGCGGATCTTGAGTTGAAGGTAACCACTTTGACCAAGACGCTGGACGGCGCCAAGGAGCGGGAGGCGGCCCTGAAGGAGGAGGTCAAGGTCGAGAAGGCGCTGCTGGCGAGCGCTGCTGTCACTCAGAACAACTTCAGGGCGACCGTCGAGCACTAGACGGAGGGTCTTGTGAACGCTGCTGCGGATATCGACAGGGACCTGGCGCAGCTGGGGGCCGAGTATCTCGGGTATTCCTCCGACGAGAAACTCCACCCCGGCGCCAAGCTCACCCTATTCTTCAGAGGCGTGGCGACGGCCCTTCGGCGTCTCCTGGAGAGGATCCCAAAGCAGCTGGCGGACGAGTCGCGCAAGCTCTGCGCGGGAGCCCTTCAAAAGGTGTTGATGAAGGTGGCCTTCCGCAATCCGGGCCTCAACCTCACCAACGTCCTCAAGAGCTTGCCGCCGGACGCTGATCTGGAGGCGCTCAAGGCCCTTGTCGCACCCATCGTGGACAAGGTGAGCGGGATTAAGAGGGTCGAGGGCGGCCGCGCGGATTAGGCCGCATGTTTTCTTCTTTCCTTGTCACTGTTGGTCATGTTACGAGAACAATCTATTAGAGCTGCGACAAGTTATTTTGTAATATAACTCTATTTTGGGTAGTAATTGCAACGTTATCTCCTTTACTTGATCTCTTGCTTTGTATGTTTTTGCCCTACGCTTTTAGGGAACTTGCCGGCGTAGGCACCTTAGCCGCGAGCGCTGAGTGTGGAACGTCTGCAGCCTACTGGCGGTGCCGTTACCGACAAGAAACCTTGTCGCAACTAGTTGCAGCTCACTTAAGTTGTTGAGCAAACTCGAAACAAAGTAAGGGCGCGACACTAGTCGCAGCACACTTAAGCTGTTGAGCGGACTCGAAACAAAGTAAGGGCGCCACTAGCTACGAGTTGGTTCCTCCGCGCACAGGTTTTCCATACAAAGCACGGTCGTTCAAGGAAGATAACTTAAAAAATTTAAAAATCTAGTTGCTCAAGCTTTGGCAACTTAGCTTTTCTGTTGTTTGCTTCCCGGCAAGGCGAAACTCTCTTGAACGACGCCTGGTCCATACCACTATCTTCTCCTCCCCCCCCCCCCGGCAAACTTGTGGGCGAGGGAACCTTCCTTTCCTTGAGAAAAAGAAATAAGAGAAAACAAAGATATGGAGCCTTATGGCTCGTTACTGCTTACCAGGGGTAGGCGCTGCACAAAGTGTCAGATAACACATGCAAAAAATAAAAAGCATGAAATTGACAAGATGTGCGGAGCACATGAGCTTTACTTATGCACGGGGTCTGCGCCCGGCTTTGTACAAAGGATTACATGCAACAGTGGCAAGACTTGTACAAAAGGTGGTTGTCAGAAACGGGTTCCGGCAACCGCGCCTTACGGGTAGAACTTACGAAGATGCTCAATGTTCCAGGAGTTGCTCACCGGAAAGCCATCTTCGGTCTCAAGGCGGACAGCGCCAGGCCTAGTGACTCGTTTTACCCGGTAAGGGCCTTCCCACTTCGGCGTCAACTTGTTGGAATTCTTGGCGGACTGAACGCGTTGAAGAACAAGGTCGCCTTCCTCGAGACTTCTGGCGTTAACTTTGCGGCTATGGTAGCGGCGCAAAGCTTGCTGGTAGCGAGCAGCTCGTACAGCAGCCTGAAGACGGTCTTCCTCAAGGAGCAGCGCGTCATCTTGTCGCAGCTGCTCTTGCTCAAGCTCATCATAAGCGAGCACTCGAGGTGACCCGTATACGAGTTCCATGGGGAGAACTGCCTCTGCTCCATAGACTAGAGCGAAAGGTGTCTGTCCAGTGGCTCGATTTGGCATCGTCCTGATCGACCAAAGAGCCGCCGGCAGCTCCTCGATCCAGTTTCTTCCGCACTTGTGCAGCCTGTCGAAAGTTCTGGTCTTGAGGCCACGCAGCACTTCAGCATTTGCCCTCTCCGCTTGACCGTTGCTTCTCGGGTGAGCAACAGAAGCGAAGCAGACCTTGGCGCCAAGATCTTGGACGTACTGCATGAAGCTGCGGCTCGTGAATTGCGTACCGTTGTCGGTGATGATCCTGTTAGGGATCCCGAAACGGCAAACAATCGACCTGAAGAACTTGACTGCTGACTGTGCGGTCACCTTCCTCACTGGTTCCACTTCTGGCCACTTTGTGAACTTGTCGATTGCAACGTACAAGTACTCAAAGCCCCTGGATGCGTGGGGAAAGGGGCCGAGGATGTCGAGCCCCCAGACCGAAAATGGCCAGGATAAAGGGATCGTATGGAGAGCTTGAGCTGGCTGGTGTATCTGCTTGGAATGGAACTGGCACGCTTCACACTTGGTTACTTGTGCAGTTGCATCCTGGAGGGCTTCCGGCCAAAAGAAACCTTGCTGGAATGCTTTGCCGGCAAGTGCTCTTGCGCCAATGTGGTGACCACATATGCCTCCATGTATCTCTAACAACAGCTTTTGTCCATCTTCCCGGGGAATACACTTCAATTTAACACCATTGAGTCTTCTTCTGTATAGTATGTTGTCAACAAACTGGTACATACTTGACTGCCGGGCTACTCTTTCCGCTTCTTCTTGCTCTTCGGGAAGTTCTCCTGTCTGAAGGAAACAGACAATTTGTTGTGCCCATGCTGGAGCTTGCGGCTCGACAACAAGGACTAAAGGCACATCTGCTGCTGCGGGAACATCCGCTTCTACGGCAAGAACCTGCGGCTCAGCCGGAGCTTGATGTTCCCCGGCAAGCTTGCCGGAGCAAAACTTGTCGGGAGCGTTTGCTTCAACAGAACAAACCCTTGGGTTTGCCGGAGGAGACTGCTCTTTAGCACTCTTGGTGTTGATCTTGGGGACCTTCTTGGCGGCGGCTTCGGGAAGCTCTGCCGGAAAATAGTCACCAGAAATCAACTTCCTCTTTTTGCTCTGTCCAGTTGATGGTGTTACGGACGGTTGAGTCAGCTTGAGCACAAAGATCCCTGGTTCCACAGGTAACTTAAGTGCGGCGCACTTTGACAGGCCGTCGGCGATGTCGCTCTGAGCTCTTGGAACATGCTCCATCTGTAGGCCGTCAAAGTGCTCTTCTAGCTTTCTCACTTCATTGACGTAAGCTTCCATCAACGGACTCTGATAATTCTTGTTCACTTGGCGGACGACAAGCTGCGAGTCACCCCTGACAATGAGCTTCTTAATCCCAAGGTCTGCCGCGATCCTGAGACCGGCAAGCAATCCTTCATACTCTGCAGTATTGTTTGTCGCTTGCTCCTTGGGAAAGTGCATCTGGACTACGTACTTGAGGTGCTCTCCGGTGGGTGCGACAAGCAGTACGCCAGCACCGGCGCCTTGCAGCGAGAAGGCACCATCAAAGTACATCAGCCACTCTTTGCTTGCTTCCTTGACGAGGATGCTCGTTTCTGGGATTTCTTCATCTGATGTCGGCGTCCACTCCGCTAAGAACTCTGCCAATGCTCTGCTTTGGATAGTTCAAGTGCTTTCAAACTTGAGGCCAAACCTTGACAGTTCCAGTGCCCACTCGACAATCCTGCCTGTTGCTTCTGGATTCTACAGTATCCTCTTCAGCGGAAAGCGAGTGACAACTATGATCTCATGTGCTTGGAAGTAATGGCGCAGCTTTCTCGAGGCCATGAGAAGGCCGAAAAGCAATTTCTGCACACCAGAGTACCTTGACCTAGCCCCCTGCAGAAGGGAACTGACAAAGTAGACTGGGCGCTGCACCATTTTCTTCGGTATCTCCTCTTGCGTTTGCGCAGATCCATCTTTGTCGGGACCAGAGCTTGTCGGGGAAGCCCCCTGCTTGTCGCTGGATGCGCTTGCCGCGGTTGCTGGCTCATCGTCTGCCTCCCTCTCCGCTACTAACGCAGCACTAACCACTTGATTGGTTGCTGCTATGTACAGCAGCAACTTCTCTTGTGGCTTAGGTGCGACAAGTATTGGAGTGGAGAACAGGTATTTTTTTCAAGTCTTGCAGCGCCGCCTCCGCTTCTGGAGTCCATTTCATTGGACCTGCCTTTTTCAAAATTTTGAAAAACGGCAGGGCGCGCTCAGCAGACTTAGAGATAAACCTACTGAGAGCAGCCACGCAACCGGCAAGTCTTCGTACATCCTTGACGCGCTTTGGTGCTTCGATCTGCTTAATGGCCTTGATCTTGTCGGGATTGGCTTCAATTCCCCTCTGAGACACGAAGAACCCGAGAAGCTTGCCGGAAGGGACTCCAAACACACACTTCTCGAGGTTGAGCTTGAGGTTGATCTTGCGCAGATTTGCAAAAGTCTCATCTAAATCTTGGATCAGGGTAGCCCTGTCCTTGCTCTTGACCACTATGTCATCCATGTAAGCTTCCACATTTCTGTGGATTTGTGGCTCAAAAGCTGTATGGACTACCCTTGCAAATGTTGAACCAGCATTCTTCAAACCGAAAGGCATCCGTATGAAACAGTACGTGCCACATGGACTGATGAATGTGGTCTTCTCCTCATCCTCTTCTGCCATGAAGATCTGATGGTATCCTGAGTATGCGTCAAGAAATGAAAGCAAATCACATCCGGCCGTGGAGTCAACAATCTGGTCAATGTGCGGCCAGGGAAATGGGTCTTTAGGACAAGCTTTATTCACATCGGTGAAGTCGATACAAAGCCTCCATTTCCCGTTTGCCTTACGCACGACTACAGGATTGGCCAACCACGTGGGATGGAGCACTCCTCTGACAAGGCCTGCTGCTTCCAACTTCTTGATCTCTTCTGCTATGAATTCTTGGCGCTCCACTGCTTGCTTCCTTATTTTCTGCTTGACGGGCCGCGCATGAGGACAAACGGCAAGATGGTACTCAATTACTTTCCTGGGAACACCGGGGATGTCAGACGGTTGCCATGCAAACACGTCGACGTTCGCCCGCAGGAAAGCAACGAGCGCGCTTTCCTATTTAGGGTCAAGCGTGGCACTGATGGTGAAAGTACCACCAGTGCCGTCCTCCTTGGCGGACACCTTCTTGGTCTCTGGCGGAGCTGCCATCGTCTTCTTACACTTGCCGGTGGAGCTCGATGGTGCGTCCTCGACGGTAGCGCAGCACTCCGAAGAGGTGCGTTTGCCGGAGTGGGCATCAGAGCTCTTACCGGAGTTGGTCTTCTTCTTCCCCCCGGGAGCTTCAGCGGCAAGTGTCTTGCAATCTGTTACGGCTGCTGCTTCCCGGTAGATCTTGTCGGCGCAGATAAGAGCATCCTTCTTGTCGCCAAGGACAGAGATGACGCTTATCGGGCCTGACATCTTCAGCATGTTGTATGCGTAGTGAGAGGCTGCCATGAACTTGGCTAGTGCTGGACGGCCGAGTATCCCATTGTAAGGCAATGGAAAATCAGCAACGTCAAAAGTGACCCTCTCAGTCCTGAAGTTCAGCTCGCCGCCAAATGTCACTGGCAACGTGATCTTCCCCTTCGGCTTGCTCCTTCCCGGGTTGATTCCTTGGAATGTGCCGGTTTCTTTGAGCTCGCTGTCAGGGATCTGGAGTTTCTGTAGTACAGCAGAGGAGATCAGGTTCAAGCCGGCCCCGCCGTCAACTAACATCTTAGTGACCTTGAGGTTGCGGATAGTTGGCAAAACCAACATCGGCAAGCACCCGACCGCAGTTGTGCGATCAGGGTGGTCCTCAATATCAAAGATGATAGGCGTGCTGGACCATTTCACAAGCTTGCGCGATTCGACAGGTGGTTCTGCCGCATTAACTTCCCGCACCCACTGTTTGAGTTGGCGGTGTGAAGTATGCAGAGAAGCACCGCCATCAACGCACAAGACTTCTGTGGCTTTCTGGAACTCCTACTCACTGGTCTCAACATCATCCATGTCTTCGTCGTCGTCGTCGTCTTCATCCTTGTCGCGGCCGTGGGGAGGTCTATCTCCTTGCCGCTGCTTGGCCTTGCCGCGGCGTCCTCCCCGGCCATTGAATGGCCGCTTATTGCCGGATCCTCCATCACCTCCTTGGGCCTTCTCCTTGTCGCGCCGCTCGTATTCAGCCTTTTGCTGTTCAACGAGCTGCTCGACCCTCTTGCAGTTCTGGAGGTCGTGACCCTTGGTGCGGTGGATCTTGCAGTACTTCTTGTCGGTGCCGTCTTGCTTGTCGGCGGCCGCCACAGCCTGGCAATTGGTGCATGCGGCAATCTCCTTGCCGGAGCTACCAACTTTGGCTTTCTCGGCGCCACCTCTATTGCCGGACTTCTCAACGACTAGCACCTCTTTGTTTTTCTTCTTCCTGTTGTTGCGCCGCCGGTTTTTCTTTGCCGGGGCAGCATCTTCGCTGTGAGATCCCCCTGCTCCTGTATCCTCTCCGGGGAGTTTCCTCCCCTCCTCAGCACGTGCACACTTGTCGGCCAGGGCATATAGCTCACTGACGTCTCTGATCTTGCACATCGTCATCTCCTCCCTCATCCTGCGGTTACGCACGTTCTGATGGAACGCGCTGATAACCGCGGCAGGGTAGACGTCTGGGATGTTGTGCTGTACACGGCTGAACCTTTGGATATACTTGCGCAGGGGCTCTCCTTCCTTCTGGGCGAGCAGGTGAAGGTCACTCTCTTGGCCATGGGGTTTGTGGCCGCCTGTAAAGGCGCCGACAAACTGATGGCACAGATCTGCCCAAGAAGATATGGAGTTGTCCGGCAAGTGCATGAGCCAGGATCTGACGTTGGGTTTGAGTACCAGCGGGAAGTAGTTGGCAAGGATCTTGTCGTCTCGCCCCCCAGCAGCTTGCACCACAATGGTGTAGATGCTGAGGAACTCCGACGGATGCGTCTTGCCGTCGTACTTCTCTGGTACGTCTGGCTTGAAATTCTTCATGCTGGGCCACTGGACTTGCCGCAGCTCACGAGTAAATGCAGGACAACCTACCGCGTACGGCAAATCGCCTGGTCCCCCTGGCACGTGCATGTCGACAGTGGGCCCAGCGCGCTGGTCTGATTGACGCCGCGCTTCTCTTCGGCGCTCGATGCGAGTACGAGCGTCTTCTTGTTGTCGTTCGTGGAGAACTTGGCGCTGATCGCGACGAGCTCGTGGATCCGATGACGCAGTGGAGTCGTCGTCGATGTTGATCCGGCGAGTCGACGATCTTGGCCTCCGGGGCGGAGAGTGCACGGTGGTTGCACCCCCGCCGGTCTTGTCGCCATCGGCCCGCGCCTGGCTGACTTGCCGCGGCTGCGACGTGCTTGGCTGCCGTGGAGTGTCGCCGTTGGCGAAGGCGATGAGACTCTGAATGGTGGCCCTCCAGTCGTCGGCCTTGTCTCCCGCTGGAGGGAAGTCTAGGAGCAGTTGAGCTCGTGCCAGAGCTTCTGCTGGAGTGGCGGGTAGCGGTGGCGAACGGTGTGAGGAGCGGGATATGCTCGGACTTCTAACTACGTTAGAAGGAGCAGTATCCCGTCCAGGCGACCCTGCCTTGCTCGTGCCGGCATGTTGGCGTGCATGCTGGCCTTGAGCGTCCCGCGATCCACCAGGTCGATCTTGGTTCAGCAAACGTATGGTACCGTGAGTACCATGACGCTGCCGGCCCCGCGCCTCCTAAGATGGGCGCGGTGCATGCACGGACGCCGAGGTCTTGGAGTGCGCCCGGTCGTCGTGGGAGCCGGCTACGCCGCCGATGGGCAGCGCGGCCTTGTCCTTAGACTTGGCGGCACCGTGAGCTTCCTCGTCGGCGCCCGTTCTTCCGCCGGCGTCTACCCCACCAGCCGTTGGCTCCGGCAGTGGTGGGATCGACGCGGACAGACCAGCTGCCTCCGAAACCTTCTTCTTCGGCGGCATGTTGATGAAGATGATGAAGATCTAGCTCGTGTGGACCCCGGATCAGGTTCACACAATCTCGACGCACCCCTACCTGGCGCGCCAAAGATGTCGGGGAAACTGATCCACCCACAAACACCTATGGGGACGGAGCCCCTTTTCGGAATGGCGGGGGCGGAGATCGTGCAAAGAGCAGATCGAGGCGAGGCACACGAGCAGTTTACCTAGGTTCGGGCCGCACGGATGCGTAAAACCCTACTCCTGCTTTGTGGATTGGTATTGAGTTCTTGCTCGGGAGCGCTGAGAGCTACAGTACACTCTAGCAGCTAACGAGACCGAGCGAGAGAGTGTTCGAACCCCTTGCTACGTTGCGCATGGGCCTCCTTTTATAGGCTCAAGGGGTCACCGACAGGTGGCAACGCAGTTGAGGGTAAAAATGGAAAAAAGTGTGGTAGTTGGTACAGTGTTTTATACCTAATCCTGACGGCAGGGGACAAGGGAATTAAATGCCCATCGACGTCGCCCAAATAGTGCAAAAAAGGGGCCGTCAGGGGCGCCACCGTTCGCCACGATGGCAACCTTGTCAGCGCCGCTTACCACCGCGTACCACTGGCTGCACAGCCTCCCGCCACGTACGCCTGGAAGGGTCCTAGAGCGACACGTTGGTGGGTGAGCTGGAGCGCGGGTACACAGTGGAAGCTTGCCGTGGCAAGCGCCTTGCCGTGGTTGTTGTCTTGTCGCGTCCGGGAGCTTGTCGCTCACCGGGCCTTGCCGGGACGCGTGGCGCGTCGTGGTAAGTTCCTTGGGATGCCTTGGTTGGCCTTCCCGGCAAGCTCCTCTCGCCGGGGTCTTGTGCCTTAAGTGGCCTTCCCGGCAAGCTCCTCTTGCCAGGGCCTTGTCTCCTTGCTCGAATACTTTGTTCTTGAGTGGCTCGAAAGGAACCACGGAGGACCTTGGCAGTCACCCGGCAAGCCTTGCCGCGGGGCGCTGCGACTGCCCGTGCACAAGTTCGGGATACTAGGGTACCCCTACTTTAGTGCACCGACACAATGGTGATTGGAGTAATATTACTTGGGAGAGTTACTTTTTCACCTATACTTCTCCTTCTTTTCCTTTTATTCTTCACCACCTCACGTATGGGTTTAATAAAAAAAATCAAACTTCCTGTTGAAGAGATTGATTGGAGGGGAAGCTCCTCCTCGTTACCTGATTCATCATAATAAACACTAGGAGGGTATTGGGAAATATTTTCCCTTTCATTAGTACTCTCTTCATATTCTATTTGTTTTCTTGTCTTTATATGGTTGGCAATATAAGGATTCTCAATGCAATTTACCGCACAAAACATATAAATTTCCTCTAGATCAAAACCAATAAATCTCTCAAGATTAAATTTTGGAATACCCTCAGTTATACGTTTCATTTCTTCATACCCCAAAAGAAGACTAAGCACTTTATGATGCTCAAGGGTAATCAAGTTATCATAATTTTTGGACATGATTTGATCATGAAACAATTTGCATTGGAGATTTAAATGAGCATGTTCATTGCAAAGTTCACAAGGATGGCGAGAAATATTAAATATTTCAGCACAATCATCAAGCCTTTCTTGCAACTTTTTTGTTTCTAAATATTTGTGCTTCTTACAAAATCTATCTTCCCTTTTTGGTGTGCAAATGCACTCCCAATTCACTCCGCAAAAATTGTCATGCTTGTAAGAAACATTTTTCTCATGACTAGTGCAATAATCATTAGCATTTCAGATATTCAAAGAATTCACACTAACAACATTGCAATCATGCTCATCATTCAAATATTTTGTGCCAAACATTTTATTGAATTCTTCTTCTAACAATTGAGCACAATTTTCCGATCCATCATTTTCAAGAAAGATATTATAAAGAAGATCAATAATATGATGCAACCTCAATTCCATTTTTGTATAGTTTTCTTTTACGGAACCAAACTAGTGATAAAACAAGAAACTAAAAGATTCGATTGCAAGATCTAAATATATACCTTCAAGCATTCACCTCCCTGGCAACGGCGCCAGAAAAGAGCTTGACATCTACCAACTTGTTCTTGTAGACTCGTGTTGGGCCTTTAAGCGCAGAATTTTGTAGGACAGTAGCAAATTTCCCTCAAGTGGATGACCTAAGGTTTATCAATCCCTGGGAAGTGTAGGATGAAGATGGTTTCTCTCAAACAACCCTGCAACCAAATAATAAAAAGTCTCTTGTGTCCCCAACACACCCAATACAATGGTAAGTTGTATAGGTGCACTAGTTTGGCGAAGAGATGGTGAAACAAGTGTAGTATGGATAGTAGATGTTGGTTTTTGTAATCCGAAATTATAGAAACAGCAAGGTAACCAATAGTAAATGGGCACAAAAACGGTATTGCAATGCTTAGAAACAAGGCCTAGGGTCTGGTACTTTCACTAGTGTGATCTCCCAATAATGTTGACATAGTTTAATCATATGCAAATCCCTAAAGTGCGGTGTAGAGTTCACTCCAAAATTACTTGTTGTATAGAATTGTGGTCGCGCACGAAACCACCACAAAGCTATTCTTTAGATTAACACCTTAAGATGCAAATCAACCAAAGCCCTAATGTCACCTAGATATCTCAATGTCACCGTGAATATCCGTGGGTTTGTTTATATGATAAGAATCACACAATTTCATATTCGTCTATTTTATTTCCAAGGAGTGCCCCAAAATATCTATCGGAAAGTCAAGATGAGAAAGTGTGCCAACCCCTATGCCTAGGCCCTAAAGTCACAGAACCCGCAAGTTGATCACAATAATATACATCAAGTAACTCAATCAGATATCCCAATGTCACTGCAGATATCCTCATGCAAAACGCATATTAAGTGCTCTCAAATCCTTAAAGACTCAACCCGATAAGAAAACTTCAAAGGGAAAACTCAATTCTCAACAAGATAGAGAGGGGAAAAACTCCATATGATTCATCTATGTCAACAAAGCCCGTGTTACATCAAGATTGTTCCATCTCAAGAACACGAGAGAGAGAGAGAGAGATACAACACATAGCTACTGGTACATACCCTGAGCCTCGAGGGTAGTCTACTCCCTCCTCGTCATGGTGGCCGACGGGATGATGAAGATGGCCACCGGTGATGATTTCCCCCTCCGGCGGAGTGCCAGAAAGGGCTCTAGATTTGATCTCATGGACTGCAGAGCCTTGTGGCGGTGGAAATTCTGATCTAGGGTAACCCCGAAGGTTTTGGAATATTTGATGATTTATAGGGCAAAGAGGGGGTACGGGAGGCCACCGAGGTGGGCACAACCCACCTGGGCATATTTGGGCCCCCAGGCGCGCCCAAGTGGGTTATGCCCCCTCGGAGCGCCCCCAGGTGCTGCTCTGGCCCTGTGGATGTCTTCTGGTCCATAAAAAGTCCACAAAAAGTTTCGCGGTGTTTGGACTCCGTTTGATATTGATTTCCTGCGATGTAAAAAACAAGCAAAAAATAGCAACTAGCACTGGGCACTGGGTCAATAGGTTAGTCCCAAAAATGATATAAAGTTGCTATAAAATGATTGTAAAACATCCAAGAATGATAATATAACAGCATGAATACTTCATAAATTATAGATACATTGGAGACGTATCAAACAACTTTGAGTTTATGGAAGTGGATGCACAAGCAGCATTCCCGCTTAGTACAGGTGAAGGGTATAAAGAGACTGGGAAGCGACCAGCTAGAGAGCAACAACGGTCTTAAACATGCCTTGAGATTAACCAACATTGAGTGCAAGCATGAGTAGGATATATATTACCATGAACATAAATATCGTGGAGGCTATATTGATTTTGTTTCAACTACATGTGTGAACATGTGCCAAGTTGAGCCACTTAAATCATTCAAATGAGGATACCATCCTATCGTACTACATCACAACCATTTTACAAGCATGTTGGCACGCAAGGTAAATGATACGTCCATTTTGCATCATATTTTCTTGCTGTTGTTTATGTTGTTAATATGCATAATAATGCTTTTTGGAGTAATTCTAATGCCTTTTCTCTCATAATTTGCAAGGAATGCACCAAGGGGGAGAATTCCGGCAGCTGGAAATCTGGACCTGAAAAAGCTACGTCAGGCCACCTATTCTACGCAACTCCAAACAAGCTGAAACTCCACGGAGATTTTTATGAAATATATGAGAAATACTGGAGCTGATAACCACCAAAGGGCGCCCACCAGGTGGGCACAACCCACCTAGGCGCGCCCTGGTGGGTTGTGCTCACCCAGGCCCATTTCTGATGCCCATCTTCTGGTATATAAGGCCTTCTGACCTAGACAAAAATAAGGAAAGGACTTTCAAGACGGAACGCCGCCGTCTCGAGGCGGAACTTGCGCAGGAGCACTTTTGCCCTCCGGCAGAGCGATTCCGCCGAGGGAACTTCCCTCCCGGAGGGGAAAATCATCGTCATCATCATCACCAACAACACTCCCATCTAGGGGAGGGCTATCTTCATCAACATATTCAACAACACCATGTCATCTCAAACCCTAGTTCATCTCTCGTGTTCAATCTTGTTACCGGAACTATAGATTGGTGCTTGTGGGTGACTAGTAGTGTTGATTACATCTTGTAGTTGATTACTACATGGTTTATCTGGTGGAAGATTATATGTTCAGATCCATTATTCTATTCAATATCCCTCTGATCTTGAGCCTGTTTATCACTTGTGAGTAGTTACCTTTGTTCTTGAGGTCATGGGAGAAATCATGTTCCAAGTAATCATGTGAATTTGATATGTGTTCGATATTTTGATAGTATATATGTTGTGATTCCCCTAGTGGTGTCATGTGAACATCGACTACATGACACTTCACCATATTTGGGCCTAAGGGAATGCATTGTGGAGTAGTAATTAGATGGTGGGTTGCGAGAGTGACAGAAACTTAAACCCCAGTTTATGCGTTATTCCGTAAGGGACCGATTGGATCCAGAAGTTTAATGCTCTGGTTAGAATTTATTCTTAATACTTTTCTCGTAGTTGCGGATGCTTGTGGGAGGGTTAATCATAAGTAGGAGATTTTTTCAAGTAAGAAAACACCTAAGCACCATCCACCCACATATCAAATTATCAAAGTAGCGAACACGAATTGAACCAAGATGATGAAAGTGACTAGATGAAATTCCCGTGTACCCTCAAGAACGCTTTGCTTATTATAAGAGACTGTTTTGGCCTGTTCTTTGCCTCAAAAGGATTGGGCTACCTTGCTGCACTTTTTCTACTACTATTGTTACTTGCTCATTACAAAATTATCTTGCTGTGAAACTACTCTACTACTTACAATTTCAGCAATTGCAGATACTACCTTACTGAAAAACACTTGTCATTTCCTTCTGCTCCTCGTTGGGTTCGACACTCTTACTTATCGAAAGGAGCTACAATTGATCCCCTATACTTTTGGGTCATTGAGGCAATTTTCTCGCGCCGTTGCCGGGGAGTGAAGCGCTTCTGGTAAGTGGAAATTGGTAAGGAAACATTCATATAGTGTGCTGAAATTTATTGTCACTTGTTACTATGGAGAACAATCCTTTGAGGGGTTTGTTCGGGGTATCTTCACCTCGATCGGAACCACAATTAGCTACCCCTCAACCCACTGCACCTACTGAAAATATTGAATATGAAATCCCTTCGGGTGTGATTGAACAACTGCTAGCTAATCCTTATGCAGGAGATGGAACTTAACATCCTGATATTCACTTGATATATGTGGAACAAATTTGTGGATTGTTTAAGCTTGCAGGTTTACCCGGAGATCAAGTTATGAAGAAGGTCTTTCCTTTATCTTTTAAGGGAAAAGCATTATCATGGTATTGGCTATGCGATGATATTGGATCTTGGAACTGGAACCGATTGAAAATGGAGTTTCACCAAAAAATAATCCTATGCATCTAGTTCATCGTGATCGGATTACATATATAATTTTTGGCCTCGTGGAGGAGAAAGTATCGCTCAAGCTTGGGGGAGGTTTAAGTCCATGTTATACTCATGCCCCAATCATGAGCTCTCAAGAGAAATTATTATTCAGAATTTTTATGCTCGGCTTTCTCACAATGATCGATCCATGCTTGGTACTTCTTGTACTGGTTCTTTTATGAAGAAAACTATTGAATTTCGGTGGGATCTTTTGGAAAGAGTTAAACGCAACTCTGAAGATTGGGAACTCAACAAGGTAAAGAGTCAGGTACTAAGCCCAAGTATGATTGTGTTAAATCTTTTATGAATACCGATGCTTTTTCAAAGTTTAGCACTAAATATGGACTTGACTCAAAGATAGTAGCCTCCTTTTGTGAATCTTTTGTTACTCATGTTGATCTCCCTAAAGAGAAGTGGTTTAAATATCACCCACCTATTAAAGAAGAAATTAAAGAACAAGTACCAGTTAAAGAAGAAACTATACTTTATAATGTGATCCAGTTGTTCCTACTGCTTATATTGAAAAAAAAAACTTTTCCTGTTAGGATAAAGGAACATGCTAAAGTTTCAACCGTGGTTAACAAAAGTTATATCAGAACACCTAAGACAGATGAACAAATTAAAGTAGAACCTAATATCGCTATGTTCAAAGATCTCTTGGAAGAAAATGTAGATGGGGCATGTTATTTGCTTTAAAGAAGAAGTTGCTAGAACTGCCAAGCCTGATATAAAAGATAAACACAGACTTGTTGTTGGCATGCCCGTTGTCTCAGTCAAAATAGGAGATCACTGCTATCATGGTTTATGTGACATGGGTGCTAGCGTGAGTGCTATTCCCTACTCTTTATATCAAGAAATTATGAATGACATAGCACCCACAGAGATAGAAGACATTGATGTCACTATTAAACTTGCTAATAGATATACTATATCACCAATTGGGATTGTTAGAGATGTTGAAGTCTTGTGTGGGAAAATAAAATACCCTACTGATTTTTCTTGTTCTTGGTTCCCCACAAGATGACTTCTATCCCGTTATCTTTGGTAGACCTTTCTTGAACATCGTTAATGCTAAAATAGATTGTAAGAAACAAACTGTCGGTCTTAGTTTTGGTGTTGAATCTCATGAATTTAATTTTCCAAGTTTAATAGGAAGCTTCATGAAAAATAATTCCCTAGTAAAGATGAAATTATTGGTCTTGCTTCTATTGTTGTGCCTCCTAGTGATCCTCTAGAACAATATTTGCTAGACCATGAAAATGATTTACATATGCATGAAAGAAATGAAATAGATGATATTTTCTTTGAACAATGTCCTCTGCTTAAACACAATCTATCTATTGAAACTCTAGGAGGTCCTCCTCCACCTAAAGGTGATCCTGTGTTTGAATTAAAACAAATGCCTGACACTTTGGAATATGCTTATCTTAATGAAAAGAAGATATATCATGTTATTATTAGTGCTAACCTTTCAGAACATGAAGAAGACAGATTATTGAAAGTTCTAAGGAAGCACCGAGCTGCTATTGGATATACTCTTGATGATTTAAAGGGCATCAATCCCACTCTATGTCAGCATAAGATTAATATGGAACCTGATGCTAAACCCGTTGTCGATCATCAACGTCGTTTAATCCAAAAATGAAATAATTCGTAAGAACGGAAATATTAGAACTTCTAGAAGCAGGTATAACCTACCCTATAGCTGATAGTAGATGGGTAAGTCCCGTTCATTGTGTTCCTAAGAAAGGAGGTATTACTTTGTTCCTAATGATAAGAATGAACTTATTCCACAAAGAATTGTTATAGGCTATAGAATGGTAATTGATTTTAGGAAATTAAATAAAGCAACTAGAAAATATCATTACCCTCTACCTTTTATTGATCAAATGCTAGAAAGATTATCAAAGCACACACACTTTTGCTTCCTTGATGGATACTCTGGTTTTTCACAAATACATGTTTTTCAACATGATCAAGAAAAGACTACTTTTACTTGTCCCTTTGGAACTTATGCTTATAGACGTATGCCTTTTGGTTTATGCAATGCACCTGCTACCTTTCAAAGATGTATGACTGCTATATTCTCTGACTTTTGTGAAAAGATTGTGGAAGTTTTCATGGATGATTTCTCTGTTTATGGGTAGTCCTTTGATGATTTTATAAGCAATCTTGATCGAGTTTTACAAAGATGTGAACAAACAAGTCTTGTCTTGAACTGGGAGAAATGCCACTTTATGGTTAATGAAGGTATTGTCTTTGGCCATAAGATTTCTGAAAAAGGTATTGAAGTGGACAAAGCTAAGGTTGATGCAATTGAGAAAATGCCATGTCCTAAGGATATCAAAGGTATTCGTAGTTTCTTAGGTCATGTTGGTTTCTATAGGAGATTTATCAAAGACTTTTCTAAAATTTCTAGGCCTCTCACTAACCTTTTATAAAAGGATGTTCCTTTTGTTTTCAATGATGATTGCTTTGAAGCCTTTGAAACACTTAAGAAAGCCTTAATTTCTGCACCTATAGTTCAACCACCTGACTGGAACTTACCCTTTGAAATTATGCGTGATGCTAGTGATTATGTTGTTAGTGTTGTTCTAGGACAAAGAATTGATAAAAACTAAATGTTATTCATTATGCTAGTAAAACTCTAGACAATGCTCAAAAGAATTATGCTACCACTGAAAAGGAATTCTTAGTAGTTGTGTTTGCCTGTGACAAATTTAGATCTTACATTGTTGATTCAAAAGTAATTGTTCACACTGACCATGCTGCTATTAAATATCTGATGGAAAAGAAAGATGTTAAACCTAGACTTATTCGGTGGGTTCCCTTAATGTAAGAATTTGATTTGCATATCATTGATAGAAAAGGAGTTGAGAACCCCATAGCTGATAACTTGTCTAGACTTGAAAATGTGCTTGATGACCCACTACCTATTGATGATAGTTTTCCTAATGAGCAATTAGCTGCAATAAATATTACTAATAATACTCCTTGATGTGCTGACTATGCTAATTACATTGTTGCTAAATATTTACCACCTAGTTTTACTTACCAACAAAATAAAAAGTTCTTTTATGATTTAAGACATTAATTTCGGGATGACCCACATCTTTATAAAGAAGTAGTAGATGGTATTATTAGACATTGTGTACCTGAGCATGAACATGGACAAATTCGTCAAAAATGTCACTCTGAAGCATATGGAGGACATCATGCTGGAGATAGAACTGCTCACAAGGTATTGCAGTCTGGATTTTATTGGTCTACTCTTTTCAAAGATGCTTGTAAGTTCATCTCCTCTTGTGATGAATGTCAAAGGATAGGTAATATCGGTAAGCGTCAGGAAATTCCTATGAATTATTCACTTTTTGTTGAACCATTTGATGTTTGGGGCTTTGATTACATGGAACTTTTCCTTCCTCTAATTGGTATACACATATTTTGGTTGTTGTTGATTATGTTACTAAATGGGTAGAAGTTATTCCAACCAGTAGTGCTGATCACAACACCTCTATTAAAATGCTTAAGGAAGTTATTTTCCCAAGGTTTGGAGTCCCTAGATATTTAATGACTCATGGTGGTTCACACTTTATTCATAGTGCTTTCCATAAAATGCTTGCTAAATATGAAGTTAACCATAGAAATGCATCACCTTATCATCCTCAGTCTAGTGGTCAAGTTGAGCTTAGTAATAGAGAAATAAAATTAATTTTTCAAAAGACTGTCAATAGGTCCAGGAAGAATTGGTCTAATAAATTATATGATGCACTTTGGGCTTATAGAACAGCTTATAAAAATCCTATGGGTATGTCTCCTTATAAAATGGTTTATGGTAAAGCTTGTTATTTGCCTTTTGAGTTAGAACATAAAGCTTTTTGGGCAATCAAGGAACTCAACTATGATTTTAAACTTGCTGGTGAAAAGAGGTTATTTGATATTAGCTCTTTAGATGAATGGAGAACCCAAGCTTATGAAAGTGCCAAGTTATTTAAATAAAAAGTTAAAAGATGGCATGATAAAAGAATCCAAAACGTGAGTTCAAAGTCGGAGGATATGTTCTTTTGTACAAACTCTCGTTTCAGGTTCTTTGCAGGCAAGCTCCTCTCTAAATGGGAAGGCCCCTATGTTATCGAGGAGGTTTACCGGTCTAGAGCTATCAAAATAAATAATGCCGAAGGTACTAACCCAAAGGCTATCAATGGGCAACGAATAAAGCATTATATCTCAGGTACGCCCATTAATGTTGAAAGCAATATTATCCAAACTTTGACACTGGAAGAACACATAAAAGAATCCTTCCGAAACACTCCAGAATCATGAAAATAAGGAGGTACGTGATACGGTAAGTAAACGGACTCCGTTTATCTACAGTTTGCTTGTTTCACAAGATAAAAATTCTTTATATAACTCCCGAACCTATTGGCCACCGTATCGCGGAGAAATCTTCTATTTCTTTTCTTGATGTTTGTGTGTAGTTCTGGAAATATGTCATCTCAGGACTCCGAAGGAGAGAGCTATGTCTCACATCTCATTGCTGACCCAAAGTCTTATGGGGACTTATCTCCCCATGGCTGGGCTACAGATGACGAGGAGGATGCCCACTTGATGAGTATTGATGATTCGAGCTCGGAGGAGGAAGATGTCCCTCTACCTCAACTAGGGGATATGCACGTGGAGTTCAAGAAGTCGAGTATCCCTATGATAACTAACCAAGCTAAAAACCAATCTATTCCTTCTCATTTTAGGCAGAAAAGCAAAAGGGATTTATGCGACAAGATCTTAAAGTTGGAGCTAGAAGTTGATGATATAAAGGAGGAAATTGGCCTTCTCAATTACAATATGAAAATGTTGAAGACACAACTATCTTCATCATCACCACCACCATCTTCTTCACCACCAAAAGAAAATTGAGTATCGGGTATGGGCACCCCCCTTGGCTTTCGCCAAGCTTGGGGGAGGTGCCCCGGTATTGTATCACCCCCACTAATGATTTATGTTTGTTCATATTCACATAGAAGTCATATTGTCATAGATCCTTTAACATGTGGTGCTTGCTCAATATCTTTTCTAGCCAAAAATTCCGCACTAAGTAGAGATACTACTCGTGCATCCAAAACCCCTTAAACCCAAACCTTTTTCGAGAGTCCACCATACCTACCTATGGATTGAGTAAGATCCTTCAAGTAAGTTGTCATTGGTGCAATAAGGCAAAAAAAATTGCTTCTAAAAGTGTGAGATCATTTAGTGTAAGAAAAAATTGAGCGTTGCACGAACTTGTGATGGTGGAGAATAAAAGTGACAGACTGTATAATAAAGGTTGCTATCACAAGGGGCAATGCAACATGACGTTCTTTTGGACTAAGGGATTGAGCATACAAACAAATAAGTGCATGGCAACCTCTGCTTCCCTCTGCGAAGGGCCTATATTTTACTTTTATGCAAAGAGTCAAAGTTTTCTCTCTATTCATTTTTATTTTTATCCTTTGGCAAGCATCATGTGGTGAGGAAATATCTAGGCACATATGTTCAGTTGTGACATGAGTTATTATTCTTGACATCACCCTTGAGGTGAGTACGTTGGGATACAAAACTACAAGCCCCTATCTTTCTACATGTCTGTTTGAAACGTTTTGCTTATGTGTATGTGGTGAGTGTTAGCAATCATAGAAGACTATATGATGGTTGAGTATGTGGACTTTCCCAAAGGCTCCAATACGTGACCCTTCCTGGAAAGAAGATGAATTGTAGTTGCAAAGTTTACTGAGAACATAGTTTGTTGGTTTCTAATAGATTTTATGCTTTATACTTCAACTATGTGATGAACTATTACTTGTTCATGGGAAGTTTATGATACAAGTCTTCTAATAAAAGTCTTAAGTTCAAATTTGTGGTTGTTATAATAATCAACATGATGCTTCTATGTCCGTATTTTGTTTTTATCGACACCTCTCTCTCAAAGCATGTGGACATGTTTTTCGTTTTCGGTTTTCGCTTGAGGACAAGCGAGGTCAAAGCTTGTGGGAGTTGATACGTCCATTTTGCATCATGTTTTCTTGCTGTTATTTATGTTGTTATTATGCATAATGATGCTTTTTGGAGTAATTATAATGCCTTTTCTCTCATAATTTGCAAGGAATGCACCAAAGGGGAGAATTTCGACAGCTGGAAATCTGGACCTAAAAAAGCTACGCCAGGCCACCTATTCTACGCAACTCCAAACAAGTTGAAACTCCACGGAGATTTTTATGAAATATGTGAAAAATACTGGAGCTGATAACCACCACAGGGGCGCCACCAGGTGGGCACATCCCACCTGGGCGCGCCCTGGTGGGTTGTGCTCACCCAGGCCCATCTTCGGTGCCCATCTTCTGGTATATAAGCCCTACTGACCTAGAAAAAATAAGGAAAAGACTTTCGGGACGGAGCGTCACCATCTCGAGGCGGAACTTGGGCAGGAGGACTTTTGCCCTCCGGCGGAGCGATTCTGCTGGGGGAACTTCCCTCCCGGAGGGGGCAATCATCGTCATCATCATCACCGACAACTCTCCCGTCTT
The DNA here is from genome assembly GCA_902687465.1 of Secale cereale. NCBI lineage: Eukaryota > Viridiplantae > Streptophyta > Magnoliopsida > Poales > Poaceae > Secale > Secale cereale. The sequence goes on along the minus strand of LR738714.1, from coordinate 305,380,632 downwards.
GGGGAGGGCTATCTCCATCAACATCTTCAACGGCACCATCTCATCTCAAACCCTAGTTCATCTCTTGTGTTCAATCTTGTTACCAGCACTATAGATTGGTGATTGTGGGTGACTAGTAGTGTTGATTACATCTTGTAGTTGATTACTATATGGTTTATTTGGTGGAAGATTATATGTTCAGATCCATTGTGCTATTCAACATCCCTTTGATATTGAGAATGTTTATCACTTGTGAGTAGTTACCTTTGTTCTTGAGGTCACGAGAGAAATCATGTTCCAAGTAATCATGTGAATTTGATATGTCTTTGATATTTTGATAGTATGTATGTTGTGATTCCCTTAGTGGTGTCATGTGAACGTCGGCTACATGACACTTCACCATATTTGGGCCTAAGGGAATGCATTGTGGAGTAGTAATTAGATGGTGGGTTGCGAGAGTGACAGAAGCTTAAACCCCAGTTTATGCACTATTCTGTAAGGGACCGATTGGATCCAAAAGTTTAATGCTATGGTTAGAATATATTCTTAATACGTTTCTCGTAGTTGCGGATGCTTGCGGGAGGGTTAATCAGAAGTAGGAGGTTTGTTCGAGTAAGAACAGCACCTAAGCACTGATCCACCCACATATCAAATTATCAAAGTAGTGAACACAAATTGAACCAACATGATGAAAGTGACTAGATGAAATTCCCGTGTACCCTCAAGAACACTTTGCTTATTATAAGAGACCATTTTTGCCTATCCTTTGCCTCAAAAGGATTAGGCTACCTTGCTGCACTTTTGCTACTACTATTGTTACTTGCTCGTTACAAAATTATCTTGCTATCAAACTACTCTCCTACTTATGACTTCAGCACTTGCAGATACTACCTTACTGAAAAACACTTGTCATTTCCTTCTGCTCCTCGTTGGGTTTGATACTCTTACTTATCTAAAAGAGCTACAATTGATCCCATGTACTTGTGGGTCATTAGTAAACCATTATAAACTCCTAGCTAATTAAGCATGGCATGAGTAACTATAATCTCTAATTGTCATTGCAAACATGTTTCATTCATAATGGGCTGAATCAGGAATGATGAGCTAATCATATTTACAAAAACAAGATAGGTCGAGTTCATACCAACTTTTCTCCATCTCAATCATTTCATCATATATCATCATTGTTGCCTTTCACTTGCACGACCAAACGGTGTGAATAATAATAATAGTACACGTGCATTGGACTACGCTAGAATCTGCAACATTTATTCTGAGGAGAAGACAAGGTAATATGGGCTCGTTATTAGTTCAACAATAATGCATATGAGAGCCGCTCATCATTTTCATCATGGTCTTCTCCTCTCGACCCCGAAATAAAATAAAAGAATTTCAAAGAAATGGACTGAAATATTTTTGGAGTCTTTGTTTTTCTGAAGAAAGCAAAACAAGAACGAGAAAAACTATTTACATGGGAAAGTTCCCAACACACAAAAGAAGATCAAGAAATATTTTTGGATTTTCTTATAATACTACAACCTACTAAGAAACTAACTGGAAAGAAAAGACAAAAAGAAGCAGGAAATATTTTTGGGTTTTCTAAAATTTTCAAACACACACGAAGAAAGCGAGAAAACTAAACTAGCATGGATAATACAGTGAAAGAGTATGAACATCGACAACTAAAATGAATGTGTGAACATGAATGTAATGTCGGTGAGAAATATGTACTCCCCCAAGCTTAGGCTTTTGCATAAGTGGGTCTAGGGCCACGGCTCAAAGTAGCCCTCTCTTGGGTACTAAGGTGGATCCTGAGGGTTCCACTGGTTTGCGAGCTCCTGCGGCTCCCGCTGAAAGATAGGCTCGCGATAAGGATCAAGGGCCGGTGTTGGCTCATGCACTGTAGGTTGTGGAAGTCCCCAAAATATGTAGATACCCTCGGGCCAAATAGAGTACTTGCCTGAATGAATATTAAACAAAGAAGATGCAGGCAAGATAATAGTCTGAAAGGTATTCTGACTGAATATCAAATTATAAATAAGCTTATTTTCTTCATCAGAATGAATGAATTTATGCGTTACCATGTTGTTATAATCTAAATAAATAGTGGGTAGCAATTTCACCTCTTTTTCATAGTGCCTAATGGGTGTCTCGAAGCGTCGAGCAAGGCGAGTGGCGAAAATACCCCTAGAAATAGGACCCTTGGTACATTTCAAGCTCAACCGTTTAGCAACCATAGCACCCAAACTAAAAGTTCTGTCGTGAAGTAAAGCATGGCACAAAATGGCAAGGTCAGGGGCACTAAGGCCTCCACTCTCTCCATGACCAACCAAACATCTCCCAGCAAATAATGAATAATAACGTAAAACTGGGAAATGTAAACTGGCCACTCTCGCTTCTGACACCCTTCTCCTTTCCCCTACGGTAAATGCATCAATAAAATATTCCACGTCACTCGGACGTGGTTCTTTGACGCTACCTTCGTTTGCATACCTCACAAAAATCATAAAGGTTCATCTCCTTATGCTCATCATATAAATCAAATTCTACCGTATGTGGTGATCTTCTAGCATGAAAATGAAAATTTTGCACGAAAGTATTAGTTAGGAGAAGATACTGATCACATTTGTCGCGGAGGAAGTCGGTGATGCCGGCATTCTCAGCCAAATAACAGAAATCCTCGTAAATTATGGCCGCTTGTAAGAATGCATCACATGGCCATTCACACGCCCGAATCTCCGCGGTGCGAGGAAGATTATACTTGGGCTTCTCCTTCACCTCGTTCTCCTTTTCCTTTGAACCCCGGCTCGAGGAGCCTCTCAACAATCTCCTCATCATTTTCTTCCTCTGAAAAATTCTGAAATTTTTAGTGACTGGAAATAAAAGTGAACCAAACTCAACAAAATTGATAGCAACTACTCCTACAAGTGTCTAGAGGCCATATCATGCATCAAAACTACTTTGGACCATATAAATTTGACATGCAAGCTCAAGAACAAGGTCACTACTGCAGCAAAAAATTGGAATAAGTAAAGCACTAGAACAAAAACTAATTGGACCATTAGAGGAGTCACATACCGAAGAACAATCCCCCAAAACAGTTTTGCAAATGATGGATTGAGGAAGGAGATCAAAAATGGCAGCAAGATGAGCTAGAACACGGGTTTGAACTGGTGGATGATTTTTTTCTGGAGGAAGAATGAGAGGATGGGTGCTGGAATAAGTGGAGGGGGCACGTGGGGCCCACAAGGATAGGGGCGCGCCCATGGGGATAGGGCGTGCCCTCCACCCTTGTGGCCCACTAGTGCAGCACCCTCATGCATTCTTAGTGCCAAAAAACTTAAAATATTCTAGAAAAAATCATATTAAATTTTCAGGGCATTTGGAGAACTTATATTTTTGGGACATTTTTATTGCACGGATAATTCAGAAAACAGGCAGATAATACTATTTTTTCTTTATTTAATCTAAATAACAGAAAGTAAAAGTTGGGTACAGAAGGTGGTGTTTCTGAATTCATTCGTCTCATGCCCATCAACAGGAATCCGTCAATGAGGTTGATCAAGTCTCATTAACAAACTTCTTTCAAATAACATAAAACTGGAGAATTTTTGAATAACACTAGGTTGCCTCAATGGGGATATGCATGTCCCCAACAATAAGAATATCATACTTCTTTTCGGCAGTAGGAATAGGGATTTCAAAACCTCCAATAGCGATAGTTGAAATTTTCCCAATAGAATTGATGCTATTAACTTGAGGTTGTTTCTTCGGAAAGTGTATCGCATGCTCGTTACCATTTAGATGAAAAGTGGCATTGGCTTTGTTGCAGTCAATAACAGCCCCTGCAGTATTCAAAAAGGGCCTACCAAGGATGGTCAACATACTGTCGTCCTCGGGAATATCAAGAATAACAAAGTTCGTTAAGATACTAACGTTTGGAACCACAATAGGCACATCCTCACAAATACTGATAGGTATAGCAGTTGATCTATCAACCATTTGTAAAGAGATTTCAGTGGGTGTCAACTTATTTAATTCAAGTCTACGATACAAAGAGAAAGGCGTAACACTAACACCAGCTCCAAAATCACATAAAGCAGTTTTAACATAGTTTCCTTTAATGAAGCATGGTACAGTGAGTATTCCTGGATCTCCAAGTTTCTTTGGTATTCCACCCTTAAAAGTATAATTAGCGGAAATTTCAGCTTCTGGTATCTTTCTTTTATTAGTAACAATTTCTTTCATATACTTAGCATAAGGAGGCATTTTAAGCATATCAGTCAAACGCATACGCAAAAAGATAGGTCTAATCATCTCACAAAAGCATTCAAAATCTTCATCATCCTTTTTCTTGGATGGTTTAGGAGGAAAGCGCATGGGTTTCTGTACCCATGGTTTGCTTTCTTTACCATGTTTCCTAGCAATGAAGTCTCTTATCATAACGTTGATTCTCTGATTGTGGGTTATCAAGATCAACATCAGGTTCAATCTCTACATCATTATCATTACTAGGTTGAGCATCGGTATGAACATCATCATTAACATTATCACTAGGTTCATGTTCATTACCAGACTGAGTCTCAGCATCAAAAATAGAAATATTATTGGGATTCTCATGTGTATTGATAACAGGTTCACTAGAAGCAGACAGAGTCCTATCAGTTTTCCTTTTCTTTTTATTACTAGGACTAGGTTTACCAGTATTAATTCTCTGAGAGTCTTGCTCGATTCTCTTAGGATGGCCCTTAGGATACAAAGGTTCCTGAGTTACTGTACCACCTCTAGTTGCAACCATAACAACATTATCATAATTCTTACTATTCAACTCATTAAGCAAATCATTTTGTGCCTTAAGTACTTGTTCTACTTGAGTGGTAACCATGGAAGCATGTCTACTAATAATTTTAAGATCATTAGAAGTTCTAGTCACAAGATCACCCAAGCGGTCAAGCATATAAGAATTACGTCTCAGTTGTCTACTAACATAAGCATTGAAGTCTTCTTGTTTAACAATAAAATTATCCAACTCGTCTAAACATTGGCTAGCAAACTTATTATGAGGAATATCACCTTCATCAAATCTATAGAGAGAATTTACCTCTACTACCTGTGTTGGGTGATCAAGGCCATGTATTTCTTCAACAGGTGGTAAATTCTTAACATCTTAAGCTTTAATACCTTTTTTCTTTCATAGATTTTGTTGCCTCTTGCATATCTTCGGGACCGAGAAATAGAATACCTCTTTTCTTCGGAGTTGGCTTTGGAATTGGTTCGAGAAGAGTACAATCATTATCATTACTTAATATATTATTCAATAGTTTTTCAGCTTGTTCAATAGTTCGTTCCCTGAAAACACAACCAGCACAACTATCTAGGTGGTCCCTAGAAGCATCGGTTAGTCCATTATAAAAGATATCAAGTACTTCATTCTTCTTGAGAGGATGATCAGGCAAAGCATTAAGTAATTGGAGAAGCCTTCCCCCAAGCTTGTGGGAGACTCTCTTCTTCAATTTGCACGAAATTAAATATTTCCTGTAAGGCAGCTTGTTTCTTATGAGCAGGAAAATATTTTGCAGAGAAGTAGTAAATCATATCCTCGGGGCTACGCACACAACCAGGATCAAGAGAATTAAACCATAACTTAGCATCACCCCTTAATGAGAAAGGAATAATTTAAGAATATATTAATAACGAATTTTTTCCTCATGAGCAAAAAGGGTGGCTATATCATTTAATTTAGTAATATGTGCCACAATAGTTTCAGATTCATAACCATGAAAAGGATCAGATTCAACAAAAATAATTAACTTAGGATCAACAGAGAATTCATAATCCTTATCAGTAACATGGATAGGTGAAGTAGCAAATTCAGGATCATATTGCATTCTAGCATTCAAAGATTGTTCTTTCCACTTGCGTACTAATTTCTTAAGATCATTCCTATCCTTACAAGCAAGAAAGTCTCTAGCTACTTCTCTTTTCATAACATATCCCTCAGGGACAATAGGCAATTCATGTACAGGGGAAGTATGTCTAACAGGTGTTTCAAAGTTTTCAGCATCAATAATTTCAGCAGTTTCAGAAATATCATCATCTTCGGCATAATCAATAGTACTGGCTCTAGCAAGATGTTTATCAAGTAATTCACCCAATAACACAGTTTCATCACAAGCATCATTCATAATAGAAGTGGCATTCTCAATATCATGCGACATATCAGAATCAATAGCAGGTGTAGGTGTCGCAAGTTTACTCAGAACAGATGGTGAATCAAGTGCGGAGCTAAATGGCAGTTCCATACCTTCACTTGTTCTAAAGGAAACAATCTTGGTTCTATCATATTTTAGTGGCCTCATAGTGATCAATAGATATAAATTCCAAGTGACTCAGAGAATAGAGCTATGCTCCCCAGCAATGGCGCCAGAAAAAGGTCTTGATAACCCACAGGTATAGGGGATCGCAACAGTTTTCAAGGGTAGAGTATTCAACCCAAATTTATTGATTCAACACAATGGGAGCCAAAGAATATTCTCAAGTATTAGCAGCTGAGTTGTCAATTCAACCACACCCAGAAAACTTAATATCTACAGCAAAATATTTAGTGGCAAAGTAATATCAAAGTAACGGTAACAGTGGCAAAAGTAACGGTAGCAGTTTTGAAATGATGGTGACAGTAGCAGTAACGAAAGTAACAAAGCAATTATCAATATGGGACGAACTCATAGGCAATGGATCGGAAATGATTGGTGTCGGATAATATTCGTCATGTAGCAGTTATAAACTAGTGTGACACATAACTAGCTCCAATTCATCAATGTAATGTAGGCACGTATTCCGAATATAGTCATACGTTCTTATGGAAAAGAACTTGCATGACATCTTTTGTCCTACCCTCCGTGGCAGCGGGGTCCTAATGGAAACTAAGGGATATTAAGGCCTCCTTTTAATAGAGTACCAGACCAAATCATTAGCACTTAGTGAATACATGAGCTCCTCAAACTATGGTCATCATCGGGAATTGCCATGGTTATTGTCACTCCGAGTTTGCCGGATCATAACACATAGTAGGCGACTATTGACTTGCAAGATAGGATCAAGAACACAAATATATTCATGGAAACATAATAGGTTCAGATCTGAAATCATGGCACTCGGGCCCTAGTGACAAGCATTAAGCATAGCAAAGTCATAGCAACATCAATCTCAGGACATAGTGGATACTAGGGATCAAACCCTAACAAAACTAACTCGATTACATGATAAATCTCATCCAACCCATTACCGTCCAGCAAGCCTACGATGGAGTTACTCACGCACGGCGGTGAGCATCATGAAATTGGTGATGGAGGATGGTTGATGATGACGACGGCGACGATCTCCACTCTCTGGAGCCCCGAACGGACTCTAGATCAGGTCTCCCAAGGAAGAATAGGAGTTGGCGGCGGCTTCATATCGTGAAACGCGATGGGATCTTCTCTCTGATTTTTTCTCTCCGAAAGAGATTATATGGAGTTGGAGTTGATGTCGGTGGAGCTCCAGGGGGCCCACAAGGTAGGGGCGCCCTAGGGGGGGCGCCCCCCACCCTTGTGGCCAAGGTGTGGGCCCCCTCCGGTGATTCTTTTCGTCAATATTTTTTATATATTCTAAAAATATTCTTCATGAAGTTTCAGGTCATTCCGAGAACTTTTATTTCTACATAAAAATCACACCAAGGCAATTCTGCTGAAAACAACGTCAGTCCGGGCTAGTTCCGTTCAAATCATGCAAATTAGAGTCCAAAACAAGGGCAAACGAGTTTATAAAAGTAGATATGATAGAGACGTATCACGTATCATATTGATTCACTTGATATGTGTTTTGGCACTCAACTTGTGGATTCCCGAAGTGACATTGGGGTAATCTATGCATAGGGGTTGATGCACGTTCTTGCCTTTGTTTCTCTGGTAGAAATCTTGGGGCACACTTTGAGGTTATCTGTGTTGGTTTGAGTATTATGGATCTGAAATTATTTGATGCATATCATATAATTAACTCATGGATACTCGTAGTGACATTGGAGTATCTATGTGACATTAGAGTTGGTTGATGTGTATCATATGGTGTTATTTTAGTGCGAACTCTTGATAGATCAATCGGAAAGGATAACTTGATGTTATGTTAGTACGAAATCTTGATAGACCGATCGGAAAGAATAAATTTGAGGTGGTTGCGTACCCTACAAACAATTTCTTCTATGTTCTCCGCTAGATAGGAACTTTGGAGTGATTCTTCATCACACATTGAGGGATGGTTATGTGATCCAATTATATTAGCATTATTGAGAGATTGCACTAGTGAATCCTAGGCCTTGTTTTAAAGCATTGCAATACCGTTTTTGCTCCATTTTATCACTTGCTACCTTGTTGTTTTTTATTGTTCCTATTACAAAAATCAATATCTACTATCATTACTACACTTGTATCACCATCTCTTCGTCGAACTAGTGCACCTATATAATTTACCATTGTATATGGTGTGTTGGGGACACAAGAGACTCTTTGTTATTTGGTTGTAGGGTTGTTTGAGACAAACGATATTCATCCTACACCTCCCACAGATTGATAAACCTTAGGTCATCCACTTGAGGGGAAATTGCTACTGTCCTACAAAACTCTGCGCTTGGAGTCCTAACACGAGTCTACAAGAATAAAGTTGCGTAGTAGAAATCAAGCTCTTTTCTGGCGCCGTTGCCGGGGAGGTGAGTGCTTGAAGGTATATCTTTAGATCTTGCAATCGAATCTTCTAGTTTCTTGTTTATCACTAGTTTGGTTTTGTAAAAGAAAGCAAAAAATAATAATTGAGGTTGCATCATATTATCCATCTTTATAATGTCTTTCGTGAAAATGATGGAAATGAAAAATGTGCTAAATTGTTAGAAGAAGAATGCTATAAAATGTTTGGCATAAATGATGAGCATGATTGCAATGTTGTTAGTATTAATTCTTTGAATATTCATGATGCTAATGATATGCAAAGCAATAAGCTTCGGGGTGCTATGTTTAATGAAGATGATGTTTTTAGTTCCTCAATTTTTGATGAGAAAATTTATTATGATGGTAGGATGCCTCCTATTTATGATGATTATATTGATGAAAGTGGATTTGGAGAGGTCATGCCTTTATTTAGTGATGAATCCACTATTTTGGAAGAGGTTGCAATTGATTATGATAACAAAGATCCTATATATGATGATTATGATGATGACATGTATGCTATAAAGAATAATTATAACCATTAAACTTGTCATCATGATTTTAATTTTCAATCCCATGATATTTATTTTATTGAAATTTGCTCACACTACTATTCATGAGAATAAATTGGCTTATGTGGAGAGTAATAAAATTTCTATGCTTATGCTTCATGAAAAGAGTGATTTATGTGATGGTTATATTGTTGAATTCATTCATGATGCTACTTAAAATTATTATGAGAGAGGGACATATGCTTGTAGGTACTGCAATAATATCAAGTTTCCTCTCTATGTGTTGAAAAGCTTGAAGTTTTGCTTATTTTGCCTTCATATGCTAGTTGATTCTTGCTCCCAAGTTGTTTGATCACAAAATCCATATGCATAGGAAGTGGGTTAGACTTAAATACGCTTGCCATGTGATTCATGATGCTCCCGTTATGTTTCAATTATTTACTTCTATGTGAGCATCATTGAAATCATCATGCCTAGCTAAGGGTGTAAAACGATAGCGCTCGTTGGGAGGCAACCCAACTTGTATCTTTTTGCTTTTTGGTTTTCTTGCTATTTTAAATAAAATACCCAATAATACCTCTAGTTTGATGTGTTTCTATGGTTTAAATAAATGTTTGTGCCAAGCAAAGCCTTTGGGATCATTTGGTTGATAGTTGATTTGATTGCGTTGGAAATTCAGAAACTTTTGCGTCCAGAGTTAGAATTTCTGACGATTACTAGGGTGTGATAAACTCTTGAATTTTTTGCAGTTATCAATATACAAATGTTCCATGTTATCCTAATTTTTCAGAATTTTGAGAGCTACCGAAGTATAGTGAAAAATCACATCTTTGCAGACTGTTCTATTTTTGACAGATTATGTTTTCGTTGTGTTATGTGCTTGTTTTGATGATTTTATGGTTTCCTTTGATGTGTTTTTCCATAGAAAAGTTAGAATATAGTATATATAATACAATTACACAATAAGAATTAGTTCGCTACAGTACATAGAGTAAAAATTAGTTTTGTTATACTAACGGATCTCACGAGGTTTTGTCGAGTTTTGTGTGATTGAAGTTTTCAAGTTTTGGGTGAAATCGTGATGGATGAAGGAATAAGGAGTAGCAAAAGGCTAAGCTTGGGGATGCCCAACGTACCCCAAGATAATATTCAAGAAGTATCAAGCAACTAAGCTTGGGGATGCCCCTCTTTCTTCTAACGACCATCTGTATTTTACTTGAGACTATATTTTTATTCATCACATATTATGAGTTTTGTTTGGAGCGTCTTGTATGATATGAGTCTTTGCTTGTTTTTCTTTGTAATTTGTAATAAGTACCCTTGTTGTACACACCTATTTGAGAGAGCCAAATTATGCTATGCTTGCTCCTATGCTTCTTTTAAAATTTTCAAGAGCTATGTAATTGCTCTAGTGCTTCACTTGTATATTTTTGAGCACGATGTGCTTTGCTATTTTTGAAGAAATTCTCTCATGCTTCACTTAGACTAATTTGAGAGAAGAAAGTATTATGCTCATGTTCTTCACTTATATTTGTTTGAGCTTATCAAAAGCAACATATGAAACTAGTCCCAAAGTGATAGATATTCAAGAGGGATATAATAAAAACTTTCATGAAGATCATTGGACAAAATAAGCTTGATGTAATGCCCAGGATGGGACTATACCTCCTATGTGTCGAGGCACGACTTAAAGGTATAAGCCCATTCTGGAATGATCTCAAGTTCAGTATCTTTGCACGACTCATGTAAAAATAGGGATGGAATTGCAAAAGGATAGTTGGCTTACACTCGCCACGTCACACACATTACATAAGCAAATCATCATCCAAATAACATCACAACCCGACTACGGGTGAAGATCCAAATGAAAGATACCAAATACATAAAGCCACAGGTCTGAATCGCCCCTAGTAGAAACCACTACTGATCATCGGGATAGTGCACATAGTATCAGCTACGTTCTTCATCGTACTCCCAGTACAGCTCCGTGCCGTCACCTGAGTAGTTCACCATGGTACCTGCATCTGGTGTGGTGTAGAACCTGTGAGCCACAGAGGACTCAGCAATCCCGTTCCCGGGTAGCAAAACTATCTAAGCCTTGGATGAGGAACAAGGCTGAAGAAATATAAAAAGGTTGCAGCTGCACTAGCACTAGCTTACGTGTTTAGAGCGGGAAGAGAAGTGCCACGAGCGTCAAAGTGATCACGAAGTGATCCTATCTAAGCACGTCAATCATAACCCCACCGTCTTCACTTCCCGAACCCCTTCCGGAAAATGACTGTCACGGTTACTCACGCTGGTAGTGTGTTCTGAACATGGTGTCAAGTTTTCTACAACCGGATATTAACAAATTCCCATCTGCCACATAACCGCGGGCACGGCTTTCGAAAGTTCAAAACCCTGCAGGGGTGTCCCAACTTAGCCCATTACAAGCTCACGATCTGCGGAGTCGCAACTCCAAGGTGGGAAGGCCCAAGTGTTCTCGGAATCCCGTGCTCAAGATATTTCGACTAAGGTAAGACTAATCCAGCAAATCCTCCCGGCGTGCCGACACCCTGATAGTAGTCGCGCGTATCTCGTCTCAGACCACGACCGGATAGGTCAGCCTACAGGAAAATACCAGCCCTCAGGTTCCCCCAAGGTGGCCCTGCAGTCCGCCCATTTTGGACCAACACTCAAATCGAGCACTGGCCCAGGGGGGTTGATTAATTAATCCTCGGGTTAATTACTCCCTCGGCAAGTTTTAGTTGTTAGGCAAATGGAGTACCACTGTTGGGACTTGCTGGAAAAGCCTTAGCGCTAAGCGGTTTATCGAGGGGGTCCCATAACCCCAACCGTGTGAGGAACGCAAAATCAAGGAACATAACACCGGTTTATACGGTTCCTAGGGCGGCATGAGTGGAACAAATCACCAAGCAAGAGGCTTAGCCTTCCACCAATTGCCAAGTATATATGTGATTTAATTAAAGAGTTTATATAGTGTGATATCCCAACAAGCTTCAACATGAAGCAAGAATCTTCAAATCTTCTCCTGCAACTAGCAATGCTATAAGAGGGGCTGAGCGAAGCCTACGTAGCCAAACAAAGGTTTGCTAGGTTGGGTGGTTAGACAGATTCATGGTTACAATAGGAGGCTGACAAACAAACATGAGCATCGAGGCAATAAGCTAAAGAGCGAGACTTCTAGCAATATACAAAGATAATAATGATATCTGGGTCAGGTCATCTTGCCTGTCGAGTCGTCGATGGGATCGTAAGACGGCTCCTCGTACTCAACCTCGGTAGTAACCTCGTTCTCGTTCTCGGTCTCGGCTTCCGGCTCTACTCAACACAAGAACACACGAGGCACGAAATCAAACAAGGTGCAATGCGCAAACTACATGATGCACGTATGATGCACTTAGGATGCACTGCAGATGCACTTAGGATGCATAACATGTCAAAGTAGGAAGCACACCAGAACAACACAAGAACAAGACAATATGCTCAAGCAAGTAGGATGCAAGACAAGTCTATTTAGGATGCAAAACATGGCAAGGTAGGAAGCACAGAGAAACAACACAAGAACATGACAATGTGCTCAAGAAAGTATGATGCAAGACAAGTCTATATATGATGCAAAACATGGCAAGGCAGGAAGCACAGAGAAACAACACAAGAACAACAAGTTTAAATGAGGCCGAAAACTACATAAAGCAAATCCGGTAAGTCCTCATATGCATATGTTGAAAATGGTCCAGATCTGAACAAACCTTAAGTTAGAGTTGTTAAATAGCAAGTTAACATGCATCATGATGATCTACACGAAATTCTAGTCAAGTTTCATATAAAGTTTGTTTAATTCGGAGCTACGGACTAAAAGATATGATCAAAACAAGATAAGCATGGCAACGGTGCAAGATGCACCCAAACATCAAGCAAACATACTCCAAACATGTAAACAAGATGATATTATGATTCTACATGCAAAATCACACAACTTTCATATAGGGCACGCTCAAAACGGAGCAACGGTTCAACACATACACTCGAAACAAGAAACAATGCAAAGCTGAAATTAACAGCCACATAGCAACTTGGAAGCAAGATATATATACTATACAACACTCAAACATGGTGACAAGAAGCATGGACATGAACTAGACATATCCTACAGCAAACAACTCCATTGGAGCAACTCCATAGGAGGCATGGATCAATAGCAACAAGCTACAACATTTTGATCATGACGTTAAAAACCTGACAGCAATATTTTATAGCAACTTGGGAGCAAGAATTAAATAAGCTACAGCAAGCCATATGAGCAAGTAAGGGCATGAATGGATAGACAACAACATATACAGCAAGGAATGATCAATGGCCACCCCAAAACTAACATGGATTTGCCTAGGGCATCAAACAAACATAGCATCAGGATAAGACAGACTCCAGACTTGGTGAAATTTCACTAAGTGTTAAAACAGTTAAGTTGGCATGGCATGTTTGCAAGCATGTTTAAGTCACCTCAAGGCATATCATGGCAAATGGTTTGCACCACAGCAAAGACCACATTATGGAGATTCTAAAACATCTAGGCATGTGACAAGGGGACAAACACATCAATAGCAACAAGCTCTTCAAATCAGCATCTCATTACATGTTACAAAACTTAACAGCCACATGCACTTTTGCAACAGATATTAACATGGCATTAAGAACCCTAACATGCACGCTACAGCACCCAACATGTAGAGCATCTCATGATGAACATTTTGACATCTCATTTGCTTCATTTGGATAAACATGCACCAAGTTATCACATCTCAAACATGGCATGAAAATAACAAGTAGCAGCAGTTTATATCAAGTAGCACTCTTGTCACGAAGATTAGGACATCTATAAGGACTCAAACAAGCATGTCACAATGGAACAAAACATAGTACACATCACCACGGTCATTTTGACATATCATAAGCACAATTTGGACATACACACAAAAAGTTATCGCCATCACAATAAGCCATCAGACAACAAAAATCAAAAAGGACTTAGAGGCAAAAGTCAACCTCAGATCTGGATCGGCTTAGCGGATCGGGCCGGAGGCGGATCGGGTGCGGATCCGACCCGGACCCGTTAGGGTTCGAGCCCGCACGGCGGATCGGGCGACGGGACGGCGGCCTCGCTCCGGCGATGGAGCTGCGGGGCTCGGCGGCGAGGTAGCCAGCGGGGGCCCGGTGGGGCACCGGCGGCGAGGTGGCCGGCGGGGGCCCGGAGGAAGGCGGCGGGGCGGTGAGCTCCTGGCGACGGGGACGCGAGGGGCGGCGAGCTCGCGGTAGGCGGCGACGGATCCGGCGACGGCGGCCGACGGGGCGGCGGCGGATCCGGCGACGGCGGCCGACGGGGCGGCGGCCGGCGGCGACCTGGCGGCGGGGCGGCGACCGGAGGCGGCGGGGACGAGGCGCTGCGACGCGGGGCGCGTGGAGGCGGATGGGCCGGATCGGCGGCGGCGGGCCCGCGGCGGGCCTCGCGGGCCGGCGCGGTGGGATGGCGGCGGTGGCCATGTGGCAGGCGCGGATTGGTCCGGCGCGGCCGGGCAGACGTGTCCGGTCCGTCCGGACGTGTCCGGCGGCGGTGGAGGGTTGGATCTAGGGTTTTGGACGAAAAAAATGACATGGGGGTACGTTTTTATAGGCACAAGGAGCTAGGAGACTCCAAATGGGGAGCGGTTTTCGGCCACGCGGTCACAATTCGATGACCGAGATGATGGGAAGGGTTGTGCTGGGTTAGTGGGATATTGTGGAGGGGGTCTTGGGCCTCAAAGAAGAGGTTCTTTTAGCCCATTAGGTTAACCGTTGGAGAACCAAACGAACTCCAAACGCGACGAAACTTGACAGGCGGCCTACACGTACCAAAACAACATCGCACGACAAGTCTCACGTCATTCCGGAACCGCTACACGGCCGCACACGAAAGAAGGACTCGGGGATGCCACGGGCACGTGTGAGAGCGTCGGAACTCGAAACGGACAACGGGAAGAGACGAGTGGGACCGGATGCAAGTGACAACACAAATACAATGCAATGCACATGACAACATGACATGGATGAAATGCACACACGCACACAACAAAATGACGAAACCCGAAAAGAAGAAGAACCCGGAAAGGAAATGATGAAGCCAAAGTTTATATTGCCATATTGGGAAAGTGTTACATCTGGGGCATTACACTTGATTCTTTGTAATAGTTTTGAGATATGATGATAGTGATATGTGAGTCATGTTAATGAGTAATTATATTTTAGTAGGAATTACAAAATAGTATAACACAGCCACCTACGGTGTCCCACAATGATTTGAGATCCTCGACCGTCCGATCAAACTAAACAATGGTGTAGATTGCTCGGTCGTTCCAACACACAGCGGGAGGCAGTTTCACCTCGCAGCCCGAGCGTCCCCGATGTTAATGGGCTGCTGCTCCCAACATCCACCTAGGCGCCTTCTCATTAATTGGGCCAAGATTGTGCGGCCCATATCTTTCTTGATGGCCAATGCACGGACACGCAGGACAGAGATATCTCTCGCCCGCAAGCCTTCTCCTCTTCTCTACAGACTACAAACCTAATCCTAGCACAAAATGATCGATAGTAACAGTGACGGTGACAAGGGCAGATCCGATAATGGTGCATGACGGCCTTGGTGACGGTAGTTTCCTTCAAGTATTAAAAAATTGTAACTCCACGACAATGATATTTTACTCCCCTTCTTCTACCCCATGGGGTTCTCCTCTCTCCCCTCATTGTCGATGGTGAGGAGATTGTGTTGGTACATTGGGAGTGAGAATAGCAACCCATAATTGTAGAGTCTACAACCGGAAGGCCACATTATGATCGCCAAATCACGGAGTGATTTATGCATTCCTCTATCTCTGCTGATTTCTCATCAATCACTAAACTACATCTCTTGACTTTTACCTTTGTAAAACATGTCAGTAATGTGAAGAAGCTTTGGGAGAATGTTTACGGGGTTGTGTGAGCGAGTGAGAGATGTTGCGGCAGCAGCGGTGAAAGAGCTGCTGCCCTCATTGGCGTCAATCTGATCAACATGAGTTCCTCGGCCGACAACATCACGTTCAAATTCAGGTACCACCAATGGGCACCACTCCACTTACATCGACATCCGCGGCAGACTCTTCAATGACTCCCACAATAGTAAGGCATGCTCCATTGTTCTACTAATATTTTCCTTTTTGTGAACCACATTGTTCTACTAATAAACTAACTTATGTGCATAGCAAAGAAAATGTTAGTGTCTTTCTATATATTTGTTTATATCATTTGGTTGGATTCAGGGGAATGTAAGGATGAGAGGAGCATCAAAGGCCGGTATATCATCGTGTCCAACAAATACACCTCCCAACTTCTCACCTAAGATTCACCCTCATCTTCTTGTTCTTCTGAACAGTCTGCTACCTCTGGTCCGACCTGTTCAGCAGGTCTGTGCTAATGGTCCATTCAATGTGGACATGGATTCTTGGCAGGATACCGAATCTGCTGGGGATGAGAATGATGAAACTGGGAGATTCTCCAGATGATCCGGGTTAAGTTTCTGTGTCTTTCTAATTGGTTTGGGAAACCAACTCACAATATGGTGGTCTCACGGGTTCTTTACCTTCTCAGGCTCATAGAACATATTAGAAGAAATGGTCATGGTGTTTTTAACTTGGACCGAGCATAAGAGATGGCGGAACGGCTTGATGCTGCTGGAAATTACTTTGGTCCTCTAAATGGTGCTTAGTTGTATAAGTATTATAGTCATGAAAACCACCTTAATACCAGAATCCAATTGTAACATGCGGAATTAATCCGGTGAATTTTGCAACCTAGGAATAACGACATTGCTTGTAGCGTCCTTTTTGTAGTGTAATCAGGATTAGTGATGTTTGACAAATTCTGCAGCCGAAAAATAACTTTAAGGGAATGAACGTGTTAGAGTGCACTAACTTATGGTGTGACTTGCAGATTCTGGTGGCTGGTATTGTTGATGCTACAATCACATGTCATGGAGCACCCACTCTAAGGATGTTAGAAATTGAGGATCTGGCAGGAAAGGTGATGCCTAATTCCATCTGGAAGTCGTCGCTATATACCATTAATTAATTTCTTTACTTCGTAAATTTACTCATGAAATATTGCTTTTTTTAGTTGATGAACAATTGTTCCATGTATTAAGCTATCTAGGTTTTTTTCCTCCCGCATGATGGAGCTACTTGTTGCTAAAAGTGCATATCATTCATTTCTAATTCTATTACTTACGGGATACTTACTCGATAATTTCTATCATTCTTATCTCAAGATGGATGGGTGCGGCAACGCGCGCCTTTATGTTCTAGTGTTGATGTTAAGGTTTATGATTCCCTATGCAAGCATGAAAGTCAATAGTTATTCAGTGAAATTACATCCTACTTGTGGTGCATTATTCGGTGTTAGTTATGCTCAATGCTCGCTTATGTGATTTTTTGTTTCTTGGTTGGTTGCTTCCCAGTCTATTTGCTAGCCTCCACTTGTACTAAGTAGAAATACTACTTGTGCATCCAAAATCCTTAAACACAGTTTTGCCACATGAGTCCACCATACCTACCTATATGCGGTATTTCCTTGTCGTTCTAAGCAAATTTGTATGTGCCATCTCTATTTTCAGAATAAACTTCTATTTTATGTGCCTGTACCGCTCATGAGGCGGTGAGGGGTGGCCGATATTTTCCCATGCTAGATGTGTTATTCTCAATATGAGTGTTTATTCACTTGTCATTGCACGAGAGTACAGCAAAGGTATTAGGGATGCCCAATCCCGAAATGAAAGATGAATTTACTTTATGTTGTCAAATAATAAATTCCTTGGAAAGTGTTGGTATGGAGGGCACCCGTGGATACGGTTAGTCATGGATTGTGAAAGAATGGTGGAAAAGGAATAAACTTTAATTTTTATTTGGGAACCGCCTATGATATATCTAGCATGGAAAGTATTGAAAACTCTAAGTCATTTTCGTTGACGTAAAAAGTATGCCTCTCAAAAAAAATCTCTCAATTTAAGCCATGAGCTCTAGCACCTCTACAAATCCCTACTTCCCTCTGCGAAGGGCCTTTCTTTTACTTTATGCTTTTTTTATTTGAGTCTCCATCTTCTCTTATAAAGCACCAACTAAGGGGCACAATGATCGTACTTGAGCATTGGTTGTAGCTAATATGTGAGTGTGTTTCATAAATGGATCAATGATTGAGCATGATGGGCCAGGGATAATTTTCTTTAGTATTGATATTTTCAAAGACATGGTTGCTTGTTGGTATGCTTGTGTAGCGACCACGATTCCAATGAAACGAAGTCTCTCTGCTCAGTGTCATCCATGGATCGGTATGCTGACATACATAGTACTCGAGGATTTATAACAGAGATTCAATCACACTTCATTACATCGAAAATCCTCGAAGAGGCAATCTTGTTTACACGAATATGGCTGAAGGCCATCTAAAGTAATAACTGTGGAAGCTATGAAGAGTAGTTGAGTCCATCCAACTCCACGGCAAACATTGAGTGCATGACAATGACCTATCGCACCTTAATCTTCGTCTGAGACCTCTACAATATGATACGTTGCAGCCATGTAGGTCAGCACATTGAATACGCTGGCATGAACATACTGTAGCAAGAAATGAAGAATAATGTCTACAACTATATGCATATTTGGCTGGTGGAGGCTGTAAGGTTAATTTTGCATAAAGCTAGTTTTTCCCTACAACAAAGGAATGTATTTTATTTACTACTTGGTTAAAATTTAACATGAACATTGAGAATGGTACCCCATCTCAATCCCAAACCTCTGAAGTCATTATTAACCCAACAAGTTAAATAAAGTGTTGAGATCAGTCCATAATTCAAATACCAGGATACTCAAGATGTCCATAACCGGGGACACGGCTACTCATGAATAGTTTGTACACTCTGCAGAGGTTTGTGCACTTTTCCCCACAAGACTCGATCGCCTCCGTTTAATTTCTCGCACTGCACGGTGTTTGAGAAACGGATGACCGAGACACGGTCTTTCAGAAGCATTAACTCTTTACCCTGGGTAGACCGTTTGTCAGACCCAAGATGCGATTCTATCCCGATCACGTGACACTTACGTGATTGGGGCACAATCGCATTTCAGGCGCTTAGCAAGATGGATATCATTACATCGTACCATTACATACATACATGGGGGGATACAACAATAATACAACAACATCAATACAAGGCATCCGACTACGGATGCAAACATGAAAAACACAACGACATCCATCTGCTATCCCAGGCCGCCGACCCGGAACCTAACCCAAGACTGACGAGGAGGAAGAAGAAAGAACTCCAACACAAAGGACATCGCTCTCACGTCAAGTCATCGGAAACCTGCACCCGCAACTGTTGTTGTAGTATCTGTGAGCCACGAGGACTCAGCAATCCCATAACCAAGGGTACCAAGAATAGCAAAGCTTAATGGGTATGGAAAGGTAAAGTGGTGAGGTTGCAGCAGCGGCTAAGCATATATATGGTGGCTAACTTACGAGTACAAGAATAAGACGAGCATATACGCAAACGGTCGCAAACTAGTAGTGATCGCTAATGATCCTGAACTACCTACGAGTCAAACATAACCCCACCGTGTTCTCTTCTCAAAGTGAAAAGAGACAGTCACGGTTACTCACATAGTTGTGTGTTTTACTTCGGATCCTCTGTCAAGTTTTCTACAATCGGACATTAACAAATTCCAATCTGCCACATAACCGCGGGCACGGCTTTCGAAAGATCATAACCCTGCAGGGGTGTCCCAACTTAGCCCATCACAAGCTCTCACAATCAGCAGAGATAATAATAATATTACCCCTTATCTTAGGGACAATCCGATCAGGCTCGGAATCTCGGTGCACAAGACATTTTGACAATGGTAAAACAAGTCCAGCAAGACCTCCCGGCGTGCCGACACCCTGATAGTAGCCGCGCGTATCTCGTCTCAGGCCACGTCCGGATGGGTGATTTTACGGGAACCAGATACCTCGAGTTTCCCCGTGGCGGCCCCGTCGAACCCCCGTTTGGGACCAACACCATCAGCACTGGCCCCCCTGTTATGTAGAAAAGAATCCTCGGGGACGCGGCCCCCTATGCAATTTAATTAATTAATTAAGTTATTATTATGAGGCAAATTAAAACCAATGTTGGGCCTTGCTGGAGGAGTTTTATTCAAAGACGAACTATCAAGGGGTCCCCATATACCCAACCGTGTTAGGAACGCAAAATCAAGGAACATAATGCCGGTTTATCGTCTCCTAAGGTGGCATGACTGGAACAAAACACCGAGCAAAAGGGCAAGACTTCCACCCATTGCCAAGTATATAGGTGTGTTAAGTATATTAATAGATATATTGTGATATTCCCAAAACATCAAGTTTCAACATGGAACAATCTTCATCTTCACCTGCAACTAACAACGCTATAAGAGGGGCTGAGCAAGCGGGTAACATAGCCAAACAATGGTTTGCTGGGATGGTGTCAAAGGTTAGAGGTTTCATGGCAACAAGGAGAGGGGCTGACAATAAATGATGGGTAGCGCGACATATAACGATAGCATCGAGACAACTAGCATAGCAATGGTAGTAAAGGTATCCAAGGTGATGGTCATCTTGCCTGAGATCCCGCAAGGAAGAAGAACGAGTCCATGAAGAAGATGAAGTAGAAGCCACGAAGACGAACCAAGTGTAGTCGAATGAATCCTCACGAACGCAACGAAACAAGAACTATCGAGAAGAAGCACAACCGGAAAGAAGCAAACAACATGGTAAACACACAAGCATAAACATGGCATAATGCTCAATCAAGTATGATGCATGACAAGATTAAATAGGCATGGCATGGCAAAGTGCAACAAATACTACTACAAATTAAGTGGAACTCAATATGCAACAAGTTGCATATTGAGGAAACACCACATACAAGTATTTAGTTCACTCTTGTTTATGTACCCAACAATATTAAATGTTGTAAACATGGCAAGAGGTGAAACATATATAAACTATCTATTTAGATAAGTTTAAATGAGGCCGAAACAACAAACAACAATTCCGGAAAATCCCCATGTGCAATTATTGATTTTGGTATTGTTCTGCCCTATACACAATTTTAATGTTGTTAAACATCAAGATAAAGTGCACCAAGTTAAACTATGCATTTTTTTACCCCATTTACATATAAAGTTTATTAAATTTGGAGCTACGGATATTTAGTTATGAATTATATCATTTTAGCATGTTATTATGCAAAATAAATGCAAACACCAATTTAAACATTTCAAACATGGATGAAAGTTGGATATTATGAAACTAGATGAAAAACTGAGCAGTATGCATATATGACATATTTTATTATGATGCATGAATATTTATATATGAGCAATGCAAATTAATGGCATTTATGAAAATATGCATGCACTGGATATTTGACAAGAACACATAATTAAAAAAACTTCCGCGGGCCGAATGCAACGCACTTGCAAGTCCCGAGATGGGTCTGGCCCGAAATGGATGAGTGTGTGTGAGCAAAAAAATAAAAGGAAGCAGTGTAGAAAATAGGGGCACTTGAGATTCGAACCACAGACCCCTCAGATCGATAGTGGCTGCGCTAGCCACTGGGCTAGCTATGCATTCGTGTTAGAAAGGGAGATCGATAGTTAATAAAGCATTCTTGCATCGCGACCAGGGCCAAAACTGAAGCGTGCGCACGGGGACTCGCCGGCGACGAGAGCCAACAGCAACAGCTGCTGTGGTTGCAGAGGACCGGCGGGGGTGCGGAATCTTGCTAGGGAGGCTGCGCTAGGGCGCGCATGGGCATGCAGCAAGGGGTGGCGTGGTGCAGGAGGTCGGGGACGGGGTTGCGAGCTCCGACGAACTCCAGGAGGACGGCACCATCTCGGGCAGCAGCCATCCATGACGCTGCATCTGGAGTTTGACGGGGAGATGTGAGGCAGGGAAAGGTTCAGGGAAAGATGGAGGAACAGCAGCAGGGCATCTCACCGGCAAAAGAGGTGCGGCGGCACTGATTGGCGGGGACGTACGCGTGCATGATGAAGACGAAGAAGAGGAAGAATACATCGAGGAGGAAGCTGATCCGGGGCGCTAGGTACTTGCTGCGGAGACGAGGGCAAAGTCGGGGACGCGTGCGTCGCTCCTCGAGGAAGAAGACGACGGCGTCGAGCTTGATCGCGCTGGAGTAGAGCTCGGGCATGGCGTTGGCGGCGGCTATGGCGTGGCTTGGCCTACCTTGCGGCGGCTAGACGAGGAGGAAGGAGGAATGGAAAGAGGAGATACCCTAGGGCACCGAGGCATGGTTTATAGGAGGTAGGGAGGTTGTCCCGGCCGTCAAATCAAACTGGCTGCCGACGTGGAGGTCTTGGATGCGCTATTGTACAGGTTGAAGACGATGAACAGGGGAATGGCACTGGTGGACTGGATCGAAGGGGTAAGTGGGCCACGCGGGAGCTGGGCTTCAGCTGGGCTCCGCTGCTGGGTTACTGCTGCTACTGCTACGCTCTTATTTCCTTAAACAATTCTTCAAACAGAAATGCAAGAAAAAGCCCAGAGAGTTTCGCAAGTAATTAGGATGAGACAAGGATATAAATGAGATCCCGGATTTATGCAAGATTTGAATAAACTGGTTTGGGCATTTTTAAGGACAGAAAAATAATTCAAGTTTTAATTACGTTCAAACTTGATACATTTCTTAATCCAACCAAAACACATCCAATTGAGCTGAAACTTGACAGAGTGGTTACTGTCATGGTGTAGGATTTATAGGAAAAGAATGAACATTTGTCTGGATAGGAAAGTGTCACATGAAAAATTAATTGGGACAAAGAAGAAAGGGGTAGTTTGAATGGGATTTGCATTAGACCATGGCTTGGATTGTGTGTGGAGGTGAACTAGGAGCGGGAAAACAAACTTGTGAAATAGGGGAGATGGAATGCACACAAGATCACATGAACATGGAAATGCAACCAACAAGATGACCATGCATGATGTAATACAACGGAATGGCAAGAGGCACAAAGAAACATATAACAAAGCATGATGATCATGGCAACAACAAGGATGGTAAAATATAATTAATAATGAACATGCAAGGATATGAAAAGACACCCAACATGATCATGGCATAAACATATAGGAATGAAATATGCAAAACAATTATAACAATGCGACAAACAAAAAAATCACACAACGACAATGAAATAAATAGAAGGCAACTGGAGCATCGGTCTCGGGGTGTCACAACACTCCCCTACTAACAAGAGATCTTGTCCCGAGATCTTAGGAACGAGACGGAAGGGAAAAAGGAAGAATGTGAAACCAAAGAACCTTGAGAGGTTGAGCCACTTGAAAGTAAGAATACAACAGAGATGAACGAGATTTGAGAAGCTCCGGTAAAAATGAGGGAACAAAGCATACGACGAGAATGAAGAGCTTAAATGACAAGAGAGGCATTGAAACTATTCCGGTTAAGCGGATAGACGAGGGATAAGAAGAAGAAAATTTAGACAGCACTCTGGTTGAATATGAATGAAATGGAACAAGACCTTGAGAAGATGTAACGATACATGCCGAAATGAACAAGATATTGACTCCAGATTTTTTTTTACAAGAATGGAATGAAAGAAACGGAGAAGATGACAACTTCCCATACGACTGAATTAAAAGAACATCTTTACGAAGAAGGTTTGAACGGAGTTGTTGAGAAAATTAACAACAAAAGAATAAGCTTGATGTGGACTTATGGAAATCATCCCAAAACTATGAGGCGACAACTAGCCACTAACGGAAAACAATTGTTTTGCTGAGAGCAAAATGTTATGTCGGCCTTCTTCCACGGAGAAGATAAAGAGCAAGCTTGGGTCATGGATAATCACCACAAATATCTACAATCCTTCGGAAAAGCTTTAGGTGAAGTCTATACCAAGATACTCCAATGAGGAAATTATTATGGGAGTGCAACCAACAAGATGAACATGGAAATGCAACCAACAAGATGACCATGCATGATGTAATACAACGGAATGGCAAGAGGCACAAAGAAACATATAACAAAGCAAGATGATCATGGCAACAACAAGGATGGTAAAATATAATTAATAATGAACATGCAAGGATATGAAAAGACACCCAACATGATCATGGCATAAACATATAGGAATGAAATATGCAAAACAATTATAACAATGCAACAAACAAAAAAATCACACAACGACAATGAAATAAATAGAAGGCAACTGGAGCATCTGTCTCGGGGCGTCACACCGTTACACCTACATTCACTACATCTACTAGTCTACCACTGAAAGAGGTCACACAACATACTCAACTATGCCAGAGCCCATAATGTCTTGTGGCTACACACGGGAGTTTCTAGGCATGAATGATATATGATCCCTTTGAGCCTGGGTGGCATTCCTTGGGCAGCACTGGTATATCCACAGGTGCCCTGACAACCACTAGTCCATCCCCAGGGAGCCACAACCAATCCACCCAGATGTGTATTAAATGTCCACCTTAAAGAAACCCTTAGTTGTTATTACACTCACAACTTTCATGAAACTCTCATAACAATTCATGTCTACAAGCATGGCTAATCAATAAGTAAAAAAGCGTATATCCCCTTGGGTTGATGATGTAGGGTGGAACCCTAGATGGCCAATCTTTCACGAAATGGAGGGGATCCCACGATGAACACGAAGAACACAAAGGGAAATCACGAGGGAAACACTCAAGAACAAGTCCAATCACACATCCACTAGACAATCAAACACACAAGATCACAAGATACATGAACAACAAAGGGAAAGATACAAGGTAGAGTTCATCTCCAAGAGGAGGTCTTGAATCCGTGAAGGATCTTCCCGTTTAGGGGTCTTGAATCCAAGGTGGATCTTCTCCGTAGAGGGGCCGCGGTCTCTCTCGTGGAGTAGATCCGGGATGGATGAGCAAAGCTCTATCTCTCATATGAGCTAAATTAATGCTGACCCTAAAAGATGGAAGGGAAGGAGTACTTATAGTCTAGGGGTAAGTTGGGGGATACATGGGTGAAAACCCTTCAACTACGCGCAGGCAGGGCGGTAGTACCGGTCCTGGGACCGGTAGTACCGGTATTAGCAGTCTTAGCGGAAGTTTCGGCCTTGCACCGGTCGATCACAGAAGGTAGACCGGTAGTTGACCGGTAGTTGACCGGTAGTACCGGTGGACCGGTAGTTGGACCGGTAGTACCTCTTTCACTGCGCTTGGAAGATTCCTCTTCTTCCTTCTCTTCCATGCTTCGCTCACGGATGGTGTAGTTGTACACTTGCACCCGCACTCCTCCTCCTCGCCATGGTGTTCCAACAATACCTATGTAGGCACACGAGTGGAGTGTCAAGTATTATACCATCCTCGAAGGGGTTAAGTGAACACGTGTAAAGGAGATGATTCACCTTTATGTATGAGAAGTAGAGGTCGCACGTGTCACTTGCCAAACGGACTCTTGACATGGTGATGTCCTTAGGATGCTCCGCATCATCCCCTCCCCCTTGGAAAAGATCCGACCTCGGATCGAAAGCCAAATCACCATGGGAAAGAGGTGGCGTCGCCCTGTCGAAGCGGTCGATCACCAAGCACTCATCATCTTGAAGCTCGAAATGGGCACTCTCCAATGTCGCACCATCTAGTGATTCCTTCAAAAGGAGCAAGGACAACAAACACTTGGAAAAACAAATGTGGTTAGCGTTAGTGCAAAACCAAGCTTTCAAGAGGTGATTCACCGAACAAGTGTGGTCATCAAGCATAGCATGTGGTGTGACAAAGGATTGTGACATGGCATGTGAGCATATGAGTTGAGCACAATCAAGGTCATCATGGAAACAAACATGTAAATGTGAGGTAGAGATGCACATATGTTTGGCAAGAGAATAAGCATCTACCTCAAAGTCATAGCAAGCATGCATAAAGCGCTCAATGAAAGGTATATGGTATGCGTACGAATCATTCACAACACAAAGTAAAATGAAGTGTCTAAACACATGAGTCAAGTGCAAGACAATCCAAGCATAACGTGCATAGGGTGTAGTGAAAGTCGTGTGGCACTCAACATAATAGGAAGAGAAATTGTTCGACATGTGTGAGGCAAATAAGTCAAGCATGTGACAAGTAAAGGGACATGGCATATGTGAAGGGATGACATTGGTGCAACCAAACATGTGATATGAGCAAATAGGCAACAAGTTGGATGCACCACACAAGGCATATATATCATGAAGCATGGCAATGTGACAATGACAAGTCGAAGCAAGATCTCGAACATGTGTGCAATCAAGGGGTCCAAGATGACAAATAAGTCTCATGGTGCAAGCAACACATGTAGTGTGATCCACAATATCCATGCTCATGGTTTTTGGGTTCTCGAAAGAGAAGGATATCACCTTGAAAGCATGTCCTTGTGCATTCTTCACAATGCCGAAGCACAAGCAAGTGCGATGTAGAAGCGTCGTGGTAGAAAGTGGTTCGCTCTCAAGAGCTCGAATGGTCAACTCACGTGAAGTGGAAGTCGACACATAGTCCAAGTATCCTACACATGCACACAACAAAAGGAAGAACGTATGCGCATGTTAGACAAACACATCATCCATCATGATGGTTCTCTTCTCTTGCACATAACCATTAGAAGCAAAAGTGCATGAATAATATGGTGCAACAATGGCTATATTCATGTCACTAGGCATATGGTGCAAAGAGGTAAGACAAGCATGCTTCACAAGAATGATGTCATAATCTCCAAATAAATGCGAGAATGCTATGGGGGCAATCTCATTGGCAAGACTAAAATCGTGGTTGCGCTCAATACATGGTAGCATGAGAGAGGCAACATGTGGAGACATATGACAACAAGCAATATCAATCATGTGCAAAGCATGGCAAAGGTTGTCATCAACCGCATGAAATGAGCAAGTATGAATCATCGGTGATGCAACATAAGCAAGCATGGTGATCAAATTGTGCAAACTAGTGGAGCGAAGATGCAACACACTAGGAGAAGGCATGGCAATCATGTCATGTGAGCAAATAGTGGATATAGGCAATGCACATGACATATCGCAAGCACGATCACAAATCAAGGTCAAAGCATCATAATAGGCATGGTGTGCAAAGGAATCATGGCAATAACAATTGATATCTCCACCAAGTTTGCAAATACACATACAAGTATGAGAATCAATCATCATGTGTAATGCAAAGCATGGGTCACAAATGCATGGCAAAGGCAAAGGGATTGACATATCATGCAATGTGAACATGGCAATATGGGCAAATGATACATAATGAACAATTAGCCATAACCATGTGAGGGCCATGTAGAAGTAATGCGCGAAGTCTTGGCACGAAGGGAGCGGTGGGAAGGATAATCCCCGGAATCCCAAGTCATCGGTGCTCTCTAGAGCTCGTTTCGTCAACTCATGCTCTCGCGAGGTTGACGAGTAAGTATGGGGACCTACACAAAAGAGACACAAACCAAAGAAATTGTGTGCATGGTAAATGTACACATCATCCATCATGATGTGTATGTGCACGTTAGAGTTAGCACAAGATAAGTATCTCTCAAAGAAATTTGATGCATGGTATAAGAACATGTCATCCATCATGAATGAATAGTTATTGTGTATAGCATGATGTGGATGCAAATTGAGCATACAATTATATGGCACATCTATAGCATGTTCATTCATGGGGAGCATATTGTGCACACAAGCATGGGGATCATGCAATGGATGGGATGGGTCAAAATCTCCTAAAATGTATGAGAAAACTATGTGGGTCTCCTCATAAGCAATATCGGAAGCATAATGTGGAGAAGTGTAACAACATCCAAAACAATGCATGTCGGAAGCTAGGTAATCATGGCATGGCATATGATGGATATGATGCAAAGGAAGCATGTCAATATCATCACAAGAAAAAGAAATGCCAATAACCATGGGCTTGTCATCTATGCCATATGTGCAAATTGGGTTTATCTTAATGGCATATGCATAGTTACTATGAAGAGATTGCAAATATGACATATTGTTGATCTCATGCATAGCATATGACAAGTCAAGCGGGATGTCAAACATGATGTGACCTAAAGAATGATCACAAGAGATCCTATGCAACATGGCATCACAACTAATAGACTCCACATGGCAATCATTATACTCATCATAAATGGGTAATGCATCACATGAGGTAGTCGAACTAGCATGAAGCATGGCAATAGGTGGATCAACATCATGCAAGCAATCAATGTTAACATAGTCCACTAGTGGGACGAGAGCATCACCTTCACCTTTGTTACCATTCTCATTCCACTCATGTGGTGTAGGTGAGGTGGGAAAGACCAAATGGTGGTCATCATCTTCATCTTGATGGAACCATGTGGGGGGTGCATAATATTCCACCATGGCCATCGTCTTGTCCAAAGGAAGGACGAAGTCGTCGAGGATCGGCGCGTCATCATATATGGGACCTAGCACCAAATGAGAAGACACAATAGAGGTAGAGGTCAAGTTGTTAGTGTTTAAAGTGGCCTCACATGCCGTATCAACCATCTCACGCTCTCTATGTGGTGGCTCACTCACTCCCTCAAGGTAGGTGCACTCAATGTCGCATATGGTGGAGTCACTCATCTCACTCAAGTGGTGGGGGTTGTGGCTCTCCTCACATGGGAATTGGGGCAGCTCATCATATATGGGGCTAGTGGTGAACTCGCTCTCACTCTCAATATGGTGGCACAAGTCACTCAAGTCATCATACGTCGCCGTGGTCGAAGGGAAAATCCCATGCTCAACCATCTCCTCATCGTCGCCGTGGATGAAGGCCGAAGATGGCACATCATCACTCTCGCCTCCTAAGATGGAAGCATCATCCTTGCTCGTCACCATGTCGTTCGCCTCCGAAGCTTGGTCCTCGAATAGCTCCGTAGTCGTAGTCGTCGCCGCACCGTCTTGAAAAAGAGTCGAAGTAGACTCGGCATTATCAATGCCACAAAGAGGGATGACGGTGGAGTCGAACTTGGGAGTGTCGTCTTGGAGCTCCATTGGCTTGGACATCATGGTGGTACTAGCCTCATGCTCGCCGTCTTGGAGCTTGGTCTTCGAGAAGTGTGCTTGCGGTGGAGAAGCCTTGGCCTTCATGAGTTCTTGTTCCGCCTTGAGAGCACCAAAGTAGTTGTCGTCGAGGGACTTGTAGTTCTCGAGGAGGATAGTCTTGTAGACGTTGTTGTGCAATCCCATCATGAAGTGGAGCTTCATCGAAATGGGGTCGTCCACGCCGGCTCGTCGCAAGGCAATCTTCATGTCCTTGAAGTACTCGTCGATGGAATTGGATCCTTGGATGGTGTTCTCTAGTTGGCGTAGAAGTTGTTCCGTGTAGGTGGGAGGCACGAACTCTCGCCGCAAAGCTCGCTCCGTGTTGGGCCAATTCACGTTGAAGCTCGTCGAAGGTGTGTGAAGCCACCATGTTGACGCGTTGTCGTGGAAGTGTCTTGTGGCGCACTTCACTTGATCTTCGTAGGGAACTTGATGTAGCTTGAGGTAGCCATCCATCTTGCGCTCCCACTCGAGATACTCCTCGGGGTCTTGAGTCCCATAGAAAGGAATCTCGTAGTCATTGTCGAGGTCGTAGTAGCTCGTGGAAGTCACAGACTTGAGCTTGGGGAGCTTCTCTTGATCATAAGCTTGAGGTGCTTGTTGGCTAAGATGCCGTATGTCCAAAGGCGAAGATGCCTTGAAGTCGCTTGGCGAAGATGCCAAGGTACATGGTGAAGTCGTTGAGCGGTTGTTGGTGTTGAGCTCATGACCTTCACGTTCTTGTCGTTGATGGTGTCGATGCCGATGTGATCTCGCCGAAGATAGTAGCTCGGAAGGATGTGCACTAGAGCGTCTTCTCGAAGATGAGGGAGACCTCTTGCGGTTCTTGATGAGGGCTTTGAGCTCCTCCATTCGAGCATTCATGTTGGCGCACAAGTTGTTCGTCATGGCATCGAACTTGTCGTTGTTGTAGACCGAAGTAGATGAAATGTGTTGCCTATCCATCACAAGACTCGAGCAAAGGTGAGTAGGAGATGAGATAAACAATACCAAGTTACCTTTTCCAAACGTTGAGGATGTATCCCGTTTCACTCAATGTGAAATGAAAGAATAGTGGAATTGGTACCGGACTTGTTCACTCACACCTATCAAGTAAAGCTTATCGAGTGGCTCGGTGAGGATAGTGGCACAAAAATTTGATGCAAAATGTTAGCAAGAGTCAGTAATGTTGAAAGAGATTCACAAATTCGCAAGCGAAACAAGTAGACCAATAGCAAGGAGTGGCAGAGGGAAACACACGCACGGATAGATAGATGGGGTCGTGCAACCAAGGAATGAGCACGAAATGTGGAGTCCACGGAAAACGCTCGTGTTGCACAACTCAAGAGAGACGCTAGCATGATTTCTCTATAGGCGGATGCGACACTTGTGCACAACCTATAAGATGCAGATGTATGAACTTTCTATCCCAAGTATGCTATGTGTATGATGTTCCGGTGCTTTTAGCACAAGATGATCCAAGATGATCAAGTATGATATCATATGACGTGATGCTCTGTCTCTTACTTACAAGCTTCTTTGTCTTTCTCTTTTTGCTTAAAAGCTTTATTCTTTTTTTTGTATATGGCCACGATGCACAAACCAAGATAGCAATTGTGTATATGCGGGAACAATCTTGTGACACAAGGGATGATATGATGATACCAATATGATATGGTATGTATGCAATGGAAGGCGGATCGATGATCACTAATGTG
This sequence comes from Secale cereale, assembly GCA_902687465.1. Classification (NCBI taxonomy): domain Eukaryota; kingdom Viridiplantae; phylum Streptophyta; class Magnoliopsida; order Poales; family Poaceae; genus Secale; species Secale cereale. The sequence goes on along the minus strand of LR738714.1, from coordinate 305,349,502 downwards.
CACGAGTAACGTTGCCGGCAATACTCAAAGGTTAGTCTCGATAGGCAAGTGACGCAAAATGGGCTAGGGGTTAACAATGCAATTGCAAGGGAATATACAATGATGTCGTCGAGGTTACCGTCCTTATGTACGATGACGACCTCGTGGCGATGATGAGTGGCGGTGTTCTCGATGTAGACCCGTTCCTAATTAGCCGAAACACCTTAGGAAACGGAAAAACCACAACTCAAAATCTCAAGGACAAATGTCAAATGGTGGTAGCGGACAAACGGTGGTGGTTGCGTAAATGTTGGTGGAAACCCGGTCAAAATGGGTTATGGTGGTGGAAGTGTATGATGGGCTATACACGGTGTTGGAGTTGAAGTCACGGTCCCTAAGTAGCCGAAACACCTTAGGAGACACAAGCCACAACTCAAACAAGCTCGAACAAAATTTGGTTAAGTTGGGTTGGCTATGTATAGTGGACTAAGCTATGCGGAAGTGGTGGTGGTGGTTGATGAAGAAGCAATTGTCCCTAAGTAGCCTAAACACCTTAGGAGACTCAAATCACTACTCAAGCAACCACAAATGGTAAGGGAACAAAATTGGTTAGGTTGCGGAAGTCGGTGGTGGTATAGTGGATGATGTGGTGGAGGGCCTATACAAACTTGTCAAATTTGACAAAAATTGATGGAGTCAAATGATGATGGAACCTATCTAGGTGGATGAAGGATGTCAATAGCTACTCAACGAGCTAAAGAACGTGAAAATCGCACTCCGGATGTGAAAGTTATGGTCAAAACTGTCAATCAGCCGAGGCTGAAACTGGGAGGGGCGGAAGTACCGCTTGGTAGACCGGTAGTACCGGTCCTGGAGCGTCCCGGGGCACCAGTTTTTGGTACCAGGTGATGGGGGGGCGGTAGTACCGCCTTGGGGGGCGGTTGTACCGCTTTTATTGGGAAAATGCTCAGATCTGGATCGGGATGAACTTTGGGGCGGAAATGGATGATTTCGGGAGCAAAATTTGATGGATTTTGTGGAGCAAAGATGGGGAAACTTGGGGAAATGCTAGATCCACTTGAAACCAAGCAAATCCATGGATCAAAATCAACAAAACATCAACAAACCAACAAATCACAAAAAAAAATGGGGCTATTTTTGGTGGGGAATTTTCGAAATTGGGGAAGAACACAACAAAACAAGGCTAGAAAACAGTGGGGAGGCTCCAAATTCGTGAGAAACCTTGGCTCATGATACCATAATGATGTAGGGTGGAACCCTAGATGGCCGATCTTTCACGAAATGGAGGGGATCCCACGATGAACACGAAGAACACAAAGGGAAATCACGAGGGAAACACTCAAGAACAAGTCCAATCACACATCCACTAGATAATCAAACACACAAGATCACAAGATACATGAACAACAAAGGGAAAGATACAAGGTAGAGTTCATCTCCAAGAGGAGGTCTTGAATCCGTGAAGGATCTTCCAGTTTAGGGGTCTTGAATCCAAGGTGGATCTTCTCCGTAGAGGGGCCGCGGTCTCTCTCGTGGAGTAGATCCGGGATGGATGAGCAAAGCTCTATCTCTCATATGAGCTAAATTAATGCTGACCCTAAAAGATGGAAGGGAAGGAGTACTTATAGTCTAGGGGTAAGTTGGGGGGATACATGGGTGAAAACCCTTCAACTGCACGCAGGCAGGGCGGTAGTACCGGTCCTGGGACCGGTAGTACCGGTATTAGCAGTCTTAGCGGAAGTTCCGGCCTTGCATCGGCCTTGCACAGGTCGATCACAGAAGGTAGACCGGTAGTTGACCGGTAGTTGACCGGTAGTACCGGTGGACCGGTAGTTGGACCGGTAGTACCTCTTTCACTGCGCTTGGAAGATTCCTCTTCTTCCTTCTCTTCCATGCTTCGCTCATGGATGGTGTAGTTGTACACTTGGCCCGCACTCCTCCTCCTCGCCCATGGTGTTCCGACAATACCTATGTAGGCACACAAGTGGAGTGTCAAGTATTATACCATCCTCGAAGGGGTTAAGTGAACACGTGTAAAGGAGATGATTCACCTTTATGTATGAGAAGTAGAGGTCGCACGTGTCACTTGCCAAACGGACTCTTGACATGGTGATGTCCTTAGGATGCTCCGCATCAGTTGATCTCAAGTCATTGGGTTCCTACCTCATGAACTACTAAGCAATGTCACATGTAACCGGTCCTACTCATTCAAGTGTTTGAGGATATAACTAATGCAATGAAAACTGGGTAATGGAAAGTATGATCAAAGTATGAACTTGCCTGGCTGACGATCGCTGAAACCTAAAGACTCGTAGTAGCATGCTTCACAATCCAGGAATTCTATCGCAATCAAACAATAGCATACATAAGCAATCATGCAACAGAATCGAAGAACAGATCTCGAAAGAACTCGAAAAAAATGAACAACTCTTGCAACAGAAAAAATAATTCTAACAGCACCAAAATTAAGTGAATTTGGCCTTATCAGAAAGTTTAGGTCAAGAGCTTTGTTTTGAAAAAAGAATCAACTCAAACGGGGCTACGAAACTCAAGTTATGATCAAAAGAAGTTCAAACACAAAACTGTTTGAATTCAAATTTTAAAATTTTCAAAAACAAAATTGAGTTGCGCTAATAGAAAGATAAGATCGAGACGAAGAAATTGGCCTTGGTTTCATCTAATTCTGCCAAACGGGTAAAAAAATAACGAGGGTTTAAAGATCAGGGACTGATCTATAAAAATAATAATCGTGGGTAGGTCCTTGACGAAAATAACAGAAAAAGAAAAGTCTAAATAACGAACGTTCATTTTTTAAACTAAACAGCAGATGTTTGTTGTTTAATACAACTTTAAAACGATCTAGGGTTTTCTAAAAAAATCGATCTAGGGTTTTAAAAAAACGAAAATAAAACCGAAGAAAAAACCGGCGGGTTTCATACCTCGCGGATCGGGTCCGGTCCTGCGGCGGGGCGGGTTGGGTTCGGGCGGCGGGGCGACAGCGGCGTGCGGCGGCGTACGGCGAGCGACGACGCGTGCGGCGGCGGTGACAGCAGCAGCAACAGCGGGAGGCGGCAGCGGCGCGGTGGTGGCGATGGCTAGCGGCAGCGGGCGGCGGTGGGGAGAGAGGGGGGCCGGGGCGACGCTATTTAAAGGCCCGGGAGGGTTGCTTGCGCAAGGGGCCGGCCTGGGGCGAAGTCCGGCTCGGACTCCTCGGCGTCCGTGCCACGCACGGCGGCGGCGGGAGGAAGGCGGCGCGGGGGCACTGAGCCACGGCCTGCTTGGCTGGGCCTTCGGCCCAGTCGGACGGGGACCATTTTTTTATTTTTATAAAATTGCCTGAACGGAAAATTCAAAATAAAATATAAAAAATCTAAAAATACCACAAATAATTTTCACTGTCTAAACCTAATATTTAGAACAAAGTGAATATTTTTCTGGCATAAAAATGCCTAAAAATAAAATAACTTCTTAATGCTACTTTTAAAATAATAAATTGCAAATTGAAATCCAATAAAAATTATTTTTACTCAAAAATCATATTCCAATATTTTTATTATGTTTTTGAAGAAGTCATATTATCTTCTCTCATTTATTTTAAATATTGGAAAAATGAAATTTGGCAAAAATATTATTGATCCAACCCCACTTGGAAATAATTAAAAATAGTGGGCTTCTCTCCGGAAAAACTTCCAACTCTCTCTTGGGTCCTTGAGTTGCTTAAAGTTTTGGATCAATTTTCAAATAAACTCATGCTCAAAAATGCTCAAATAATGAATGCATATGAATTATGAAAATTGGGATGTTACAAACCTACCCCCCTTAAGATGAATCTCGCCCTCAAGATTCAGGTTGGCTAGAAAAAAGGTGCGGGTGGTCTTGGCGTAGATCATCCTCTCGTTCCCAGGTGGCTTCATCCTGTGTATGATGACTCCACTGTACTTTGCGAAATTTGATAACCTTGCTGCGGGTAACTCTGTCGGCAAACTCGAGAATCTTAACGGGCTTCTCCTCGTAAGTCAGGTCGCTCTCTAACTGAATTGCTTCCAAGGGCACTGTATCTCGTAATGGAATATCGGCCATCTCTGCGTGACACTTCTTCAGCTGAGATACATGAAACACATCGTGAACTCCGGACAAAGTCTCGGGCAACTCTAGCTGATAAGCTACTTCTCTGCGCTCCAAAACTTTGTACTGTCCCACAAACATTGGTGCCAGTTTACCCTTAACTCCGAAACGCTTAACTCCTCGAAGCGGGGACACACAAAGATACGCTCTATCTCCAACTTCGTAGGTCACCTCCTTGTGTTTCGTATCCGCATAACTCTTCTGCCTGGACTGAGCTATCTTCAGTCTGTCGCGGATCAACTTGAACTTCTCTTCTGACTCTCTGATTAAGTCAGGTCCAAATAACCGACGGTCTCCAACTTCATCCCACATCAACGGTGTTCTGCACCTCCTTCCGTACAAGGCTTAGAAAGGGGCCATTTGCAAGCTGGTTTGATAACTGTTGTTGTAGGAAAACTCTGTGTACGGCAGGTTATCATCCCAACTAGATCCATAATCGAGCGCACAAGCTCTCAACATGTCCTCCAGAATCTGGTTGACTCTCTCTATATGCCCGTCTGTCTGTGGATGAAAGGATGTACTAAACTCTAGCCTAGTACCCAAAGTCTCGTGCAACTGCTTCCAAAACTTTGAAGTAAATTGTGTTCCTCTATCTGATACAATGGTCCTCGGAACTCCATGCAGACATACGATCCTGGTCATGTATATCTTGGCCAACTTGGCACTCGTGTAAGTTGTCTTCACGGGGATAAAGTGGGCTACCTTAGTCAAACGATCAACTATCACCCAAATGGAATCATGCCGTGAACGTGTCATGGGTAGTCCTATGATGAAATCCATTCCAAGTTTATCCCACTTCCATTCGGGTATGGGCAACGGCTACAATAACCCTGCTGGTTTCTGATGTTCCGCCTTGACTCTCTCACAAACATCACACACTGCCACATACTCGGCAATGTCCTTCTTCATTCCTGTCCACCAGAAATTATGCTTCAAATCCAAGTACATCTTGGTGTTGCGTGGGTGAATCGAATACGGTGAATCATGAGCCTCCTGGAGAATCAACTTCCTAATCTCAGGGTCATTGGGCACATAAATATGCTTTTCAAACCAAAGTGTTTCGTATTCATCCTCACGAAATCATTCTGCTTTTCCTTCGTTCAATCTCCTTTATTTCTGCAATTTCTTTGTCCGTTTTCTAGGCTTCTCGAATCCTTCCCAACAAAGTGGACTGAATTTCCAATGTGGCAACATATCCTCTAGGGACTATGTCCAACTGCAAATCCCTAAGATCCTCGGCTAATTCCTGGGGTAAAACTCCGGTTACGATATTATTAACATAACTCTTGCGACTAAATTAGAGCATCTGCCACGACATTGGCTTTTCCTGGATGATAATGCAACCTCATGTCGTAATCCTTTATAAGTTCCAGCCATCTCCTTTGCCCGAGGTTTAATTCTTTCTGCGTGAAGATGTACTTTCAAACTCTTATGATCCGTATATACATCACAACTATTTCCAATAAGAAAATGTCTCCAGGTTTTGAGTGCGTGCACCACGGCTACTAAGTCCAAATCGTGTGTGGCATAGTTCAACTCATGTGGTCGAAGCTTTCGTGAAGCGTATGACACAACTCTTCTATCTTGCATGAGAAAGCCTCCAAGTCCTTGACGAGAAGCGTCACAATACACTTGAAAATCCTTGCATATATCCGGAAGAATCAGCACTGGGGCTGTAACCAAATGTTTCTTCAACTCCTGAAAACTGGCCTCACACTCTTCGGTCCACTTATACTTAGTCTCCTTCTTCAACAGCTCTGTCATGGGCTTCGCAATCTTTGGAAATTCTCGATGAATCTCCTATAATATCCTGCGAGTCCAAGAAAACTGTGAATCTCGCCAACTGAGGTGGGTGCCTTCCATTCTGTGACTGCCTCAACCTTGGCGGGGTCTACGGCTATACCATCTCCTGATATAACATGTCCAAGGAATCCAACTTCCTTCGACCAAAACTCGCATTTGCTGAACTTGGCATATAACTGATGTTCTCTGAGCTTCTCGAGAACTAACCGCAAATGTTCCTTGTGCTCCTCTTCATTCTTGGAGTATATCAATATGTCATCAATGAATACTACCACAAACTTATCCAAGAACTCCATGAATACCTTGTTCATCATACTCATAAAATAGGCCGGGCGTTAGTCAAATCAAATGACATAACTGTATACTCATAAAGCCCGTACCTTGTGGTAAAAGTTGTCTTAGGTATATCTTGTTATCGGATCTTCAGCTGATGATATCCTGATCGCAAGTCGATCTTAGAGAATACCCTAGCTCCTTGCAGCTGGTCAAACAAGTCATTGATCATCGGCAGAGGGTACTTATTCTTGATTGTCACCTCATTCAGTGCACGATAAAATCAACAACCATTCTTAGTGAACCATCCTCCTTTTCAACTAAGAGCACTAGGGCTCCCCATGGCGAAGAACTTTGTCGTATGTAACCCTTATCCATTAACTCCTTTATTTGCTTCTTGATCTCCTCCAGATCATTGGCGGGCATCCGGTATGGTCTCTTAGATATTGGTCTGGTGCCGGGTAACAACTCAATCATGAACTCGATGTCTCTGTCCGGTGGCATGCCGGGCAACTTCTCCGTGGACTCATCGGGGTAATCCTTTACAACTGGCACTTCTTCCTAAATAACTCCCGAGAGTGCATTCACATGTGTTCTCCTGGGTGTGTGCCTTGACACATACTTGATCCTTTTTCCTTCTGGCGTGGTGAGAATAATTGATCTACTGGCGCAATCAATGTTTCCTCCATACTTGGATAGCCAATCCATTCCTATGATTACGTCTAAACCTTGGGACTCCAAGACTATTAGGCCCGAGGGAAAAATATGCCTTCCAATGGTCAATGGCACTTGATAGCATCCTCGGCTAGCCATATACTCTGCTCTAGGGGAACTCACTAACATAGGTGTCCTAAGAGCTACGGTTGGCAATTTATACTTTTCCACAAAACCCCTTGATATGTATGAATGCGATGCACCAGTGTCAAAAAGAACAAGGGTAGTAAATGCATTAATCAAAAACTTATCGACAACTGTGTCGGGTTGATCGTCAATCTCCTCCACACTGACGTGATTCACTTGTCCTTTGGTGGACGGGTTGGGCTTCTTTCCCGAGCTTCCATTACCATTACCATTCATGGCTCGGAACATTCATTGGCGTAATGTCCGGTCTTCCCACACTTGAAACAAGTAACGTGACTCAGATCCTTCTTGGCATGCGTTGAGGGAGTGGAACGATTTTGATTGTTGCTTCCTCCATTCCCATTGCCATTCATAGGACCACTGTGATTGTGTGCATTCCCTCCATTGTTAGAATGGCTTCCATGGTTATGGGTGGGACGGTTGTGTCCTCCTGAGTATGGAGTATAGCGGGGCTTCTGCTGGGCTCCAGAATTAAATTTCCCAGCTCCATACTTCCTCTTGCGGTTGTCAATCTGTTGCTGCTTTCCTTTTATCATGATAGCTTTGTCCACTAGCTCTTGATAGTTGTTATAGGTTGCTAGCATCAGCTGCATACTCATCTCATCATTGAGTCCTTCTAGAAACTTCTCCTGCTTCGCGGCATCAGTGGACACATCATCTGGCGCATAGCGAGCTAATTGCCTAAAGTCATCCACGTACTGCCCCATAGTATGGTTTCCTTGGCGCAAGTTGCGAAATTCACGCTTCTTTAGACTCATGGCTCCTGCTCAGACATGTGCGGTGCTACAAGCTTGTTGAAACTGATCCAAGTAATTGCACCAAGTGGGTAGGTGGCGGTGTAATTCTCCCACCATGCGGTTGCTGGTCCCTCAAGCTAATGGGCAGCAAAATGCACTCTCTTTGCATCTGTGCATCCTGTAGTTGCTAGCTCTCTGTCCATCTTGCGGAGCCAGTCATCTGCAACTATAGGCTCGGTGCTACTAGAGAACACCGGTGGTTGCAACATTAAGAATCGGGTCAAGTTGTCATGGGGAGGCGGAGGTGGGTTGTTGTTGTTGTTGTTGTCGTTCTGATTCTGGACAAGTAGTTGCATCAGAGTGTTCTGCTGCTGGATTAACTGGGTGAGCTTAGGGGGAAACTCAAATCTGGGCTCACGTCTCGGAGGCATCTACGGGGTTTTAGAGGGGAGAGATTAGAATAGAATGAGGTCTAGGGGGAAAACACAACCCATATGCACATGAGACAAACAATTTCATATCATATCACTCAATTTCAATCATGTTCACACAAAAGATCATATTACAAAGCTAGCGAACGATTCTAACTACTCGGATTAACACTAATGATTACAGGGTGGTCATCTAATCACTATCCTCTGAAGACTCCATGATATCTTCTCCAACATCGTCTTCATAGTCACTTTCATCACTGTCGGTGTCGTCTATCAGAATGTAGTTCTCCATATTGATACCCATCTCTGGTTCCGGCTTCACCGTGCTGGTTCTAGCCTTCTTCTTCAGTGCTTCATTCTGTTCCAATAATACGACGATCTCCTCTTCATATCGATCTCGCATTGTCTTTAGTTCTTCTTCTAGCTCCACGTCCCGGGTTATAACCATGTTGGTTTTCTGCATAAGTACGCACATCTCATTCTCGTAGCGTCGAATGTGTTGGCCCATCTCCTGGATGTATGCTGCAATGGATCCATCCTTCCTGGTACGAAGCATCTTCCATTGTTTGTCTCGGCATCCACAAATCTGGTAGATGGTGTCTTCAAGATCCTTGTTGTAGACTTCACATATGCGCCCAAACATGATATGAGCTACCATACTCTTTCCCAAGCTCCACGTCGGTGCGTCAAAGGCTAGCTGAAGTGGCTCCATGAATGGTGCAATAGTCCTCCCATGTACACTAACTTGGATCTTCCAGCACTCCTCTTCCGGCGATGTTGCGTAGAGATCTCAAGTGATACTTGGTATTCCAATGTGCAAGTACCTAGGGACTTCCTTCAAGTGCCATCCGAAATGGGTGTCATCGTCTGGCTGGGTGAACTTGCTCCTTGGGTCTGACATCTATAGAAAAGAAATGGAGAAGAATTAGAATGAGTGGAGAAGAAGTAGAATGAGTAGAGAAGAACATCATATGGCTTATCCTAGTGGTCGCGTCCTACAGTCAACGTGTGCTCTGATACCATGTTGTAGCGACCACAATTCCAATGAATTGAAGTCTTTGTGCTCAGTGTCATCCCTGGATCGGTATGCTGACACACACAGTACTTGAGGATTTATAACAGAGATTCAATCACTCTTCATTACATCGAAAATCCTCGAAGAGGCAATATCCTTCACACGAATATGGCTGAAGGCCATCTAAAGTAATGAATGCGGAAGCTATGAAGAGTAGTTGAGTCCATCCAACTCCACGGCAAACGTTGAGTGCATGACAACAACCTATCGCACCTTAATCTTCGCCTGAAAACTCTACAACATGATACGTTGCAGGCTTGCAGCCATGTAGGTCAGCACATCGAATATGCTAGCATGAACATACTGTAGCAAGAAATGAAGAACAATGTCTACAACTATATGCATATTTGGCTGGTGGAGGCTGTAAGGTTAATTTTGCATAAAGCTAGTTTTTCCCTACAACAAAGGAATGTATTTTATTTACTACTTGGTTAAAGTTTAGCATGAACATTGAGAATGGTACCCCCATCTCAATCCCAAACCTCCAAAGTCATTATTAACCCAACAAGTTAAATAAAGTGTTGAGATCAATCCATAATTCAAATACCAGGATACTCAAGATGTCCATAACCGGGGACACGGCTACTCATGAATAATTTGTACACTCTGCACAGGTTTGTGCACTTTTCTCCACATGACTCGATCGCCTCCGTTTAATTTCTCGCAGTGCACGATGTTTGAGAAACGGATGACCGAGACGAAGCATTAACTCTTTACCCTAGGTAGATTGTTACACCTACATTCGCTACATCTGCTAGTCTACCATTGAAAGAGGTCACACAACATACTCAACTATGCCAAAGCCCATAATGGCTTGTGGCTGCACACGGAAGTTTCAAGGCATGAATGATATATGATCCCTTTGAGCCTGGGTGGCATTCCTTGGGCAGCACTGGTATATCCCCAGGTGCCCTGACAACCACTGGTCTATCCCCAGGGTGCCACAACCAATCCACCCAGATGCGTATTAAATTTCCACATTAAAGAAACCCTTAGTCATTATTACACTCACAACTTTCATGAAACTCTTATACCAATCCACGTCTACAAGCATAGCTAACCAATAAGTAACAAAGCGTATATTCCCTTGGGTTGATCTCAAGTCATTGGGTTCCTACCTCATGAACTACTAAGCAATGTCACATGTAACCAGTCCTACTCATGCAAGTGTTTGAGGATATAACAAATGCAATGAAAACTGGGTATTGGAAAGTATGATCAAAGTATGATCTTGCCTTGCCGACGATCGTTGAAACCTAAAGACTCGTCGTAGCACGCTTCACACTCGGGAATTCTATCGCAATCAAACAATAGCATACATAAGCAATCATGCAAAAAGAATCGAAGAACAGATCTCGAAAGAACTCAAAAACAAACGAACAACTCTTGCAACAGAAAACAATTTCTAACAGCACCAAATTAAGTGAATTTGGTCTTATCAGAAAGTTTAGGTCAAGAGCTTCGTTTTGCAAAAAGAATCAACTCAAACGGAGCTACGAAACTCAAGTTATGATCAAAAGAAGTTCAAACGCAAAACTGTTTGAATTCAAATTTCAAAACTTTCAAAATCAAAATTGAGTTGCGCTACTGGAAAGATAAGATCGAGACGAAGAAATTGTCATTGATTTCATCTAATTCCAACTAACGTGTAAAAACTAACGAGGGTTTAAAGATCAGGGACTGATTTGTAAACATTTTAATCGCGGTTAGGTCCTTGACGAAAATAACAAAAATAGAAAAGTCTAAATAGCGAACCTTCGTTTTTTGAAACTAAACATCGGATGTTCTCTATTTAATAAAACCTAAATAAATGATTTAGGGTTTTCTAAAAAAACGATCTAGGGTTTAAAAAAACCGAAGAAAAAAATAGGCGGGTTTTATACCTTGCGGATCGGGTCGGGTACGGCGGCGGGGCCGGTCGGTTTCTGGCGGCGAGGCGACGGCGGCGGCGTACGGCGGCAGGCGGCGGCAGCGGCGCGTGCGGGGGGCGGGGCGGCGCGGCGCTATTTAAAGGCCCGGGGGGTCGCTTGCGCAGGGGGCCGGCCTGGGGCGGAGTCCGGCTCAGACTCCTCCTCGGCGTCCGTGCGAGGCACGGCGGCGGCGGGACGAAGGCGGCGCGGGGGCGCTGGGCCACGGCCTGCTCGGCTGGGCCTTTGGCCCAGTCGGGCGAGGACCCTTTTTTTTATATAAAACCGCCCGAACGGAAAATTTCAAAATAAAATATAAAAAAAATTCTAAAAATACCAGGAACAATTGTCACCATCTAAACCTAATATTTAGACGAAAGCGAATATTTTTCTCGCATAAAAATGCCTAAAAATAAAATAACTTTTTAATGCTACTTTTAAAATAATAAATTGCAAATAGAAATCCAATAAAAATTATTTTTACTCAAAAAACAAATTCCAATATTTTTATTATTTTTTGAAGAAGTCATATTATCTTCTCTCATTTATTTTAAATATCGGAAAATAAAATTTGGCAAAAATGTTATTGATCCAACCCCACTTGGAAATAATTAAAAATAGTGGGCTTCGCTCCGGAAAAACTTCCAACTCTCTCACTTGGGTCCTTGAGTTGCTTAAAGTTTTGGATCAATTTTCAAATAAACTCATGCTAAAAAATGCTCAAATGAAGAATGCATATGAATGATCTATGTTAACATCCAAATTGAAAATTGGGATGTTACAACTTGAGTATTAAAGTCTTCATGTCAGAACTAGACTATTGCTTTGAACCATATAAAAGTCCAATTGTCCATGCTACAAAGAGAATGAATATGTGATGTATATGTTAGGCAACTTTCCACATCAAAAATTCCATTTTAAATTGATAATTTATCATGATGAGTTTTATGAGAAAGAGTTGTTGTTATGATGCTAGGAAAAGTGATTGAAATTATCATTGACCAAACTTGTGCACTTTGATAGCATTCACACTTCATAAATTATTTCTTTTATCATTTACCTACTCGAGGACGAGTAGGAATTAAGCCTGGGGATACTGATACATCTCCAACGTATCTATACTTTATGAAGTATTCATGCCATGTTTATCACAATTTTATATAGTTTTGGTATGATTTGCATAGAACTAACCCGAACTAATGCTCTTTTCACCAGAACTAACGTGTTGTTTTTTTGTGCAGAAATAAAAGTTCTCGTAATGGGCCTGAAACTTTTTGACAATTTTTTTGGAACAAAAGAGACCCCCAAAGCTTCGTGGAAGACCAGATGGTGAAGGAGTAGGGAACAATACACCGGGGCGCGCCTGGGCCCTTGCCCGTATCCCGGTGTATCGTGCTCACCTTGAGGCCCATCTTCGCGTGAAACCGATGCCAAAAAATTCTACAAATAGAGAAACCATCAGAAATATCCCTAGGTCATAAGTTCCACCGCCGAAAGCCTCTGTAGTCGACGAAAAACCAATCTAGACCCATTCTGACACTTTGTCGAAGGGGGAAATCATCACCGGTGGCCATCTTCATCATCCCGGCGGCCACCATGATGAGGAGGGAGCAGTCCACCCTCGGGGCTGAGGATTTGTACGAGTAGCTATGTGTTTAATCTCTCTCTCTCTCTCTCTCTCTCTCTCTCTCTCTCTCTCGTGTTCTTGAGATGCACAATCTTGATGTATCGCAGACTTTGTTAATATAGTCGGATCATATGGTGTTTTTCCCTCTCGATCTTGTTGTGATGAATTGAGTTTTCTCTTTGAGATTTCTTTGGATTGAATACTTTTATGGATTTGAGAACACTTGATGCATGTCTTGCCCTGAATTCCCGTGGTGACAATGGGGTATCATATTGATTCACTTGATATGTGTTTTGGCACTCAACTTGCTAGTTCCCGAAGTGACATTGGGGTAATCTATGCATAGGGGTTGATGGACGTTCTTGTCTTTGTTTCTCCGGTAGAAATCTTAGGGCGCTCTTTGAGGTTCTTTGTGTTGGATTGAGTATTATGAATCTGAAATTGTTTGATGCATATCGTATAATTAACTCGCGGTGACATTGGAGTATCTACGTGACATTAGAGTTCGTCGATGTGTATCATATGGTGTTATTTTACTGCGAACTCTTGATAGATCGATCAGAAATGATAACTTGATATTATGTTAGTACGAACTCTTGATAGATCGACCAGAAAGAATAACTTTGAGGTTGTTTCATACCCTACAAACAATTACTTCTATGTTCTCCGCTAGATAGGAACTTTGGAGTGATTCTTCATCGCACGTTGAGGGATGGTTGTAATCCAATTATATTAGCATTGTATTGAGATTGCACTAGCGAAAGTATGGACCCTAGGCCTTATTTTCAAGCATTGCAATGCCGTTTGTGCTCCGTTTTATCACTTGCTACCTTGCTGTTTTTTATTGTTCCTATTACAAAAATCAATATCTACTATCATTACTACACTTGTAGCACCATCTCTTCGCCGAACTAGTGCACCTATACAATTTACCATTGTATTTGGTGTGTTGGGGACACAAGAGACTCTTTGTTATTTGGTTGCAGGGTTGTTTGAGAGAGACCATCTTCATCCTACACCTCCCACAGATTGATAAACCTTAGGTTATCCACTTGAGGGAAAATTGCTACTGTCCTACAAAACTGTGTGCTTGGAGGCCCAACACGAGCCTACAAGAATAAAGTTGCATAGTAGACATCACTCCCTCCCTCCCACCTATATATATGTGGGAAGGGGGCGCCTAGAACACAAAACATCAATTGTTAGCTGTGTGCTGCGCCCCCTCCATTATTTAAACCCCCGGTCATATTTTCGTAGTGCTTAGGCGAAGCCATGCGGAGATCATTTCACCATCACTGTCACCACGCCATCGTGCTAATGGAACTCATCTACTACCTCGATGTTTTGCTGGATCAAGAAGGCGAGGGACGTCACTGAGCTGAACATGTGAAGAACGCGGAGGTGCCGTGCATTTGGTACTTGATAAGTTGAAGCGCGAAGAAGTTCGACTACATCAACCACGTTGTGAAACGATTCCTCTTACGGTCTATGAGGGTATGTAGACACATTCTCCCCCTCGCTGCTTTGCATCTCCATGGACATGTCATTGCGCGTGTGTATAATTTTTTGTGTTTTTAGTGCAACGTTTTCCAACATCCCGAACATGCTCGATCTTGGCGTGGAAGTAGGCAGGGTGGAGGACGTCGGGCTGCTGGGGGGACTAGGACGCCCCCGGCGCTGAGCCTCCACCGCCCCGGCACACGCATGTCGGGCAGCGTCGGGTAGTTCGCTTCATGGAGGAGGTCGCGCGGCTTCCCACTAGTGCAGGTGGTGGCGGCCGAAGCTGTTGGCCGCTGCTCCATCGACGGGGAACCGCTCTCCCATCTGTGGGGCGTGCACGCGATGGCTATACGGGAAGAGAGGAGGAGAGAGAGAGCATCGACGGCGAGAGAGAAGGGCTCCGGGGCGATGCATACACCGGCGAGGGAGCGGGGTCTTTCATAGCGTCCGGGGGCGGCAACCGTGTGTACACGTGGCGGGAGAGGGCGCGTCGCCGCACTGTGCTGCCCGTGAGGAATCAATGGAAGGCTGACCCGCGGTAGCCTTGGCCTTGATTCCCCGCGGGAAACCGAGGCAATGAGGACGACGATGCGCGGGGGTCGCTGACTTGGCGGGCCCGCCGTTCTTTTGCGCCAAAAATGATTCCCCCGGTGTCCCCTCGCGCGCCAGGTTTGGCCTGGGTCCACCGGCGCTAGTTTCGGGCCTAACCGATGAAAATTGGGCTCCTGGGGTTGCGTCTGGACCGTTTTTTCATCGCCGGCTCTAAAAAATGGCCCGGGGGCTGTTGGGGGCGTGGCTGGAGATGCTCTTAGACCGGTAAGGGGGCTTATACGGGACACGATTTACATCCCTGGTCGCGATGAGGTGGTGGAGTGGGGATCCGCGAGAGAGCAGCCGGAGGAGACATGGAGATGGGGTCAATTTGATAGAGGAGATGACATGGGTCGCTGTGATAGCCTGGCTTATTAGGGATGGTAGACTACTCATATCAATAAGGAATTCCTTCTTTTCCGGGAGCCCATTCGGAAAGAACTCCAAAGTTAAGAGTGCTCAGCTTGGAGTAATTTCAGGATGGGTGACTGACCGGGAAGTTGCACCCGGGTGCGCATGAGTGAGGACAAAGTGCGCAGAAAAGACTAGTATTGATATGTGAGGCCAGTCTAAATCCCGCCAAGAGTAACGGCCACCGGCGGGTGTGTCCGGGGCATTACAAGTTGGTAATCAGAGCCTTCTCCGACCTAGGAGCCCCCACTGATTGATCGAATCGTTGACGGTTGAGTCTAGGCACACACATGAAAATGTTTTGAGTCCTATATATATATCGGAGAGTAGGATTTCTTTACTCCTCATCCCTTTATCACTCTCGTGAGGACTCCTGACGATTACTCTATCTCTTCTACTCTCAAAAATACACTAATTTTTTTTAGGATCACGCGAGTATTGTTTGGATTGTTCCGATGTCTTTGTGATGAGAACATTGTTCTCGATGCGTCCTGTCATTTAGGGGGTTGTGGCAGTGTCCCGGGGAGTTGATCTCTGAGGTGTTGTTGTCACAAATCTATCGCAACAGTTCTGGAATACTTAAGACGGCCGACATCGAAAACTCTTCTATGCGGTTAGTGGCAAGATAACACCGACATCACCCAGTACTAGGGAGGTAGTTCGGGAGTATTTCCATAGCTTGTATAGCAGATGCGTTTTGAAGGTCCGAGGTAAACGGTTTCCGGAAATAATTGGTTATGTGTTGAAGGATGGATACAGCTGGATGTAGGATTAGAGTTGAGTGCGCGGTGCTTCCCCTGTATCCCCAACACCTGATTGCATAACTGGAAACTTTCAGAAATTAATAGGTGGGTTCATCTAGTAGCTCGTAGGCATTCTTTCAACGAATGCATGTTATGGACTTCGGGGTTCTACATTGAGTGAAGTGGTTTATGGGCGTTGTTCCGATCGGGAGTTGCATCTTAAA
Source organism: Secale cereale (assembly GCA_902687465.1). NCBI lineage: Eukaryota > Viridiplantae > Streptophyta > Magnoliopsida > Poales > Poaceae > Secale > Secale cereale. Next base: position 305,333,191 of record LR738714.1, on the reverse strand, counting down.
GGGTCCTTGGTTATGCTGATCCGGGGATTGCAAAACCCTTTTGTAACACGTTCCATGAGCTTTCAGCACGAACATGTGGGACGAAGCTTATATCTTGTATTTGTTCTATCTGCTCCTTGTTGTTTTTTATTTTACCTTTTGTTCTCCCAAGTGGCGTGTCGAGAAGATTGTTGTTCCATTGAACTGTGGATTACATTCGTTCATTTTGTTCGAATGTTCTTGTGAAGACTTATGTTGCAAGTTCTAGCCGTTGATTCAACTTATATATTTCAATCAATGGCTAATAGTTGTCATCTCATTCAGGATGGCTCCTAAGAAGGTTCCCAATGCTAACCCAGAGGGTGAAGAAGTTCCTGATCGTCATCCTTCCCCTCCTCCTCCGTCTGAGGCCTGGAGAGCAATTATGAAGCGACCAACCAGAACACCCAGATGCTTATGCAAATGATGCAGAACATTCAAGCTAACCAAGCAAATCAAGGTGGTCATGGGAACCAAGGCCAAGGCAATCTGTTCAATCAACCTTACTTTGCCACTCTCAACCAATTCCTGGCGAACCAACCGAAGGCTTTCAGTTACTGTGTGGATCCGCTAGATGCTGAAGACTGGATAACACACATCAAAAACCATTTCGAGTGAAGTAACGTGAGACCTGAGGATTATGTCAAGTTTGCCGCCTTCCAACTCAAGGATCAAGCTGCTGATTGGTGGGAACAGTACAAAGATTCCAGAGAAGGACGTGAAATCTCGTGGACTGACTTCCGCAAGGATTTCCGCTCTCACCACATTCCAACAAGTGTCATTGAAGGCATGCGTGAGCAATTCCGCAACCTGAAGCAAGGCACCATGTCTGTTTATCAATACAATGTCAAGTTCCAGAATCTCGCTCGCTATGCCAAGCAAGACATCCGAGATGCTAAGAGCAATATTTATCAGTTCCATGGTGGTCTGAAGGATGAACTCCAACTAGCTCTCACCTTGTTCAAGCCGGATGAATTTGATCAATTCTATATCATGGCCCTTAAGCAAGAGGCATCCCAGCTCAAGGTTGAAGCTTCCAAAAAGAGGATCAGAGATGTTGTTAACTCCTCCTCTTCTTCCCAAGTGGTCGCAAAGCAGCATAAGTTTTGGCTTCCACCTCCTCCAGTGCTCCGCACTACAAACAACAACAACAACAACAACAACAACAACAAGCACTCAGGTGGCCGTGGTTTCTCCCACCCACCCAACCCAAGAAATCAGTCCAAGAATCACTTTCAAGCTTCGAAGTGAAGTGGTCCTTATCACTGTCCTCTCTCAGAAGTGGTTTGCAACAAGTGCACTCAGAAGGGTCACTATGCTAACAAGTGTCCCAACCCAAGGCGCCTTCCGCCTCCTCCACCTGTCAGCACTGCTATTGTCAAGCACAATCCCAAGGTTGCAAGAGTGAATATGATGAATGCAGCTCAAGTAGAGAACTCTTCAGATGTGATACTTGGTAACCTTCCAGTCAATCTTAAACCTGCTAAAAATTTGTTTGATTTGGGTGCATCATGTTCCTTCATGTCATATCCTTTTGCATCCAAGCATAATGTTCGCACCGAAGCTTTACCAAGAACTTTGAGTGTTATATCTCCTGACAAGAGATTGAGTTCTAGTATGGTGGTTCCGGATATATCTATTTATATGGGTGATTACCGCTTTCTCATTTCTCCGGTTATTCTCGGCAACTCCGACATTGATCTTATTCTTGGGATGGATTGGCTTTCCAAGCATGATGCAAACATTGCTTGTGCAAATAAGGAAGTCAAGATTACTCATCCTGACGAAGACGTGATTATCTTCGCCTCTCGAGATAACACAATCAGGCTATTCTCTCTCAATGACAAGGGCGAGATTAATGCCATATCTCAAATTCCGGTGGTCAATGAGTATGAAGATGTTTTCCCTGAAGAGCTTCCAGGCATGCCTCCGCAATGTCAAGTTGAATTCATCATTGAACTCGAGCCCGGTACCGAGCCAGCATGTCAGCGTCCGTACAAGCTTTCTCCTGATGAGTTGAAGGAGCTGAAGAGACAACTCGATGTCCAAGAGAGTATGGGTCTAATCAGGCCTAGTACTTCTCCCTTGGGGCTGTGGTGTTCTATTTGTCAAGAAGAAGGATGGCACGGAGCGCCTTTGCGTTGATTACCAGCCATTGAACAAGAAGACAATAAAGAACAAGTATCCGCTCCCCAATATCAATGAATTGTTCGAGCAGCTCAAAGGAGCAAAGGTGTTCTCAAAGCTCGATCTCCGGATGGGTTATCACCAGATCCGTATCCGTGAAGAAGATATTCCCAAGACCGCATTCAGAACGAGTTTTGGATCTTATGAATACACGGTCATGTCTTTTGGCCTCGCAAATACTCCACCCACCTTCTCAAGGATGATGCACTTCATATTCAACCCCTACACCAATGAATTTGGTCTCGTCTATCTGGATGACATCTTGGTATTCTCCAAGAATGAAGAAGACCATGCCAAGCACCTCCGTTTGGTTCTGGACAGACTCCGTGAACACAAGTTCTATGCGAAGTTCTCCAAATGTGAATTATGGCTGGATAAAGTCTTATATCTTGGCCATATCATCTCTGCTGAGGGTATTTCTGTCAACCCCGAGAAAGTTGAAGCTGTTGTCAACTCGGAACCCCCGCAGAATGTCAAGCAACCCCGAAGCTTCCTTGGTCTCGCTAGCTATTGTAGAAGGTTCGTTGAGAACTTCTCCAAGATTGTCAAGCCTCTCTCAAACCTGCTTCAGAAGAATGTCAAGTACAACTGGACTCCTGATTGTGATGTGGCATTCAAAACACTCAAAGAGAAGCTCATTTCTGCTCCGGTTCTTACTCCTCCGGATGAGTCCAAGCCCTATGAAGTCTTTTGTGATGCTTCTTTACAAGGACTTGGTGATGTTCTCATGCAAGACAAGAAGATTGTGGCATACACTTCTCGTCAGTTGAAACCAAATGAGAAGAATTACCCCACACATGATCTCGAGCTAGCAGCAGTGGTACATGCCTTGATCACGTGGAGACACCTTTTGTTGGGCAGAAAAGTGGACATCTTCACCGATCACAGGAGCTTGAAGTACATCTTCACGCAGCCTAACCTGAACCTTCGCCAGACTCGTTGGGTTGAGATATCCAAGAGTATGATCCAAGCATTGAGTACACTCCTGGCAAGGCCAATGTCATTGCAGATGCCTTGAGCAGAAAGGCATATTGCAACAGTATCCTTCTCAAGCCGTTTCAGCCTGAGCTTTGTGAATCATTCAGGAAGCTCAACCTCCAAGTTGTTCCGCAAGGCTTTGTTGCAAATCTTCAAGTTGCTCCTACCTTGGAAGATCAGATCCGTCAGGCCCAACTAAGTGATGCTATGGTGCAGAAAGTGAAACATGGTATTGCTAAGGGTACTCCCAAATACAAGTGTTATCGTGTTGATGAGAAAGACACCTTGTTCTTTGAGGACAGAATTGTGGTTCCCAAGGGTGATCTCAAGAAGCTCATAATGAATGAAGCACATGACTCCCTCCTCTCGATTCACCCCGGAAGTTCCAAGATGCACCAAGACCTCAAGCAATCTTACTGGTGGACTCGCATGAAAAGGGAGATTGCCCAATTCGTGAATGAATCTGATGTCTGCAGAAGAGTGAAGGCAGAGCATCAACGTCCAGCCGATCTCCTCCAACCTCTACCTATTCCCGAGTGGATATTCGACCACATTGAAATGGATTTCATCACTGGGTTTCCTAAGTCCAAGAAGGGGAATGATGCTATCTTTGTAGTCATTGACAAGCTAACCAAAGTAGCTCACTTCCTTCCCGTCAAAGAATCCATCAATGCAGCTCAGTTGGCAGAGTTGTACACCTCCATAATTGTTTCGTTGCATGGCATTCCTCAAGTCATCCCCTCAGACCGTGGAAGTTTGTTCACATCCAAGTTCTGGGACTCCTTTCAGTCAGCCATGGGCACTAAGATTCGTTTCAGCATTGCGTTTCACCCTCAGACTAGTGGTCAAGTTGAAAGAGTGAACCAGATCCTCGAAGACATGCTGAGAGCTTGTGTCATCTCTTTTGGCATGAAGTGAGAAGAGTGTCTCCCGTTTGCCGAGATCTCTTACAACAACAGTTTCCAAGCAAGTGTCGGCAAAGCTCCTTTTGAAATCCTCTATGGTAGAAAATCCCGTACCCCTCTCAACTAGTCCGAGACTGGTGAACGTCAACTTTTGGCAATGACTTGATCTTAGAAGCCGAAGAAATGTGCAAAGTCATACGTGAGAATCTCAAAGCCGCTCAATCGCGTCAAAAGAGTTACTATGACGGCAAGCATCGTGATTTGGCCTTCGACATTGGAGATCATGTCTATCTCCGTGTTTCTCCTATGAAAGGAACCCAAAGATTCGGTATCAAAGGAAAGCTTGCTCCGAGATACGTGGGCCCTTTCAAGATTCTTGGCAAAAGAGGCGATCTAGCCTATCAACTTGAGCTCCCCTCCAACTTTGCAAATGTTCATGATGTGTTTCACGTGTCTCAACTCCGCAAGTGCTTCAAGACACCTGAACGCACCATTCCGTTCGAGGAGATTGATCTTCAACAAGACTTGTCTTATCGTGTGCACCTTGTTGCTATTCTTGAGGAAACTGAGTGCAAAACCCGCAACAAGTCAATCAAGTTCTTGAAAGTTAAGTGGTCACACCATACCGACCGAGAAGCTATGTGGGAACGAGAAGATCACCTTCGTTCCGAGTATCCTTCCTTCTTCCAGTCCTAGATCTCGGGACGAGATCTTTTTGTAGTGTAGGAGAGTTTGTAATGCCCCATGTGTAACACTTTCCATTAATGGAAATAAAGCTTCCTCTTTTGATCCTTGTCATTATCCTTGGGGGTTCTTGTCTTTTATTTTATTTTGCATTGCGATGTCTTTTATTATTTGGCATCATTGCATTGCTCATCATCATATCATCATGGCATCATAGTTTACTTTATTTTGTGCATGTGTGAGACCTTGTGATGTTGTTGTGTGTGGGTTCAAGCTAAGCCTAGCTAAACCCTACCCCTCTCCCTCTTCTTCTTCTTCTTCTTCTTTCTTTTCTTCTGGCCTTTTCTTTGCTCTATTGTGCAAGCCATCTAGCCAAGTGTCTTATGTTTCTTTCTTCTCCTTTAATTCTTGCACCATGTGAGCAACCTCTCCACCAAATATTAACCTATTTAAAAATGATTTGGTTGGGTTTTAAAATATCAAGAGTTTGAACCATATTCAAACTCCTTTTATTTTTCTGCCTCTAAAAATGTCCAAGTCAATTTATTTAAATAGGGCATAATTCACTGAGCATGGGGATATTTTTCTTTTCCCCTAACTCTTTCTATTTTATTCTGTGCTTTTCTTTTCTTTTCTGCCTGAGGAAATAAAAGGAAAAAGTAAAGAGGCAGCAGCCAGCACAGGCACATGGGCCTCCTCCTCCCTCTCTCTCTCCCCGCAGGCCCATCTCTTCTTTTCCTTCTCTGCGCAACCCAACTCCACCGCAAGCCCAGCCAACAGCGCTCGCAGTCGCGCCGTGGCCTTTCCGAGCGCCTGGCCCCACCTGTCTATGACACAGGGCCACGTCGTCGTCTTCCTCCGTCAGAAAAGCAGAGCACGCCTGCGCTCACCGTCGCGCCGTCAGTTCACGCACGTTGAGGCCGTGCGCCGAGCCCCCCTTTTAAACCCAAAGCGTGTCCTCTCTTCCTCCCTAGGTTTCCTCTCCCCCTCGCCGTCTGGAGAGCCGAGATCCTCTAGATCCGCCGCCCCCATCGACACCCGAGCGCATCTGAGAGCAGCCTCTCGTCGCCGGCGAGCCCCACGTCGTCTTCAGCCTCGCCAAAGCTGTCTACCTGCTTCCACGACGTCGTCTTCTTCCTCTACATCGACTACGCGGACCCGATCGCCTCCACGTCGAGCTCTCCTTCCACTCCTTCCTCTACGGTGGCCGTAGGTGTTCGAGGCGCGCCGTCGTCGACTCCGTCCACGCCTAGGCCAGCCAAGCACACCGCCGTGCTCGTGGTGAGCTCCTCTCTCTCCCCGAGCCCTTTTCCCCTTTCTGTGAGTACTCTAGGCCCTAGTTCCTCGAGCGCCCGATCGCGTCGCCGTCGGACCCCGTCACCGGCGAGTGTTCCGACCCCTCTAGGTCATGTCGTGCTGCCCTTTCGCTTCGCCTAGTCGAGTAGGTTCTCCTTGTGCAGTCGTCGTGCCGCCTAGGGCTTTGCTTCACCTCGCCGTTGCTCCGTCGCCGCCGTGCTGTAGTTGCTCGCCGCCGGTGATGTAGTGCCCTGTAGGTGCTGCTAGCGTGCGGGCTGGATGCGGAACTCCTCCAGGAGCCTCTCGCACCCCTCCGCAGTGCTATTTGGTCGCCGGAGCGGCTCCGACGAGCAGCTCCGACGAGGGGCAGTGCCTCCCCTGTTCTGCCTGTTGTTGTTTAGTCTTTAGATATACTACCTGCTATTTATCGAATTCAGTTCAGTAGCGCAGTGGTTTGTCTTCGTCAGATTCAGCGTGAGGGCGTGGGTTCGATCCCTCGCGGGCGCAATGGAATTCGCCCATTTTTCTTTTCGTCTGAGGCTGACAGATAAGCCCCACCTGCCAGCCTCACAGCGGCTTCCCAGCCCCCTCGCGCACCCGCTTCGCGAGCTCAGCCTCGTCGGTCCCCCTTGTTAGTGGGCGTGGCTAGCTGAGCCTGGGTCGTTTTAGACCCTGGCGCCTATTTTGTTTTATTTCTTTTTCTATTTTTCTTTTTCTTTTCTGTTTTTCTTATTTATTTAATATCTGCATATATATGTTTCTGATGAATATGAGTCCTATATGAAAAGTGCTTAGAATTTTATGTAGATTATGAATATGCCACTTGCTGCCATGTTTAAAAACATTTAAAATGCTGTTTGAATTTAAATTTGTTTTAAAAATGCTTAAACTTGCAAAATTCATAACTAAATATATACAACTCCAAATTTAACAAACTTTATATGCATTTGGGGTAGAAAAATGTGTAGAATATTTTGGTGTTGTTGTTTAGCATGTTTGGCAACTCTTTCACAGAAGTTTTTCAAATCTGTCCCAAATGCATTTAATTGAATATGGGAGTTTCTGGATATTGTGTTATTTAATTCCAGCCCATTTAAATGTGCTAGCATGTTGTTGTTATGTTAGTTGCACCCTTGCCATGTTAACCAACCTCTTTAAAACATGTTGGTTGCTTGTTTGGAAAACTACATAAACTTGTTAAGTTGTCCCTTGTTGTTTCATGTTTGTGGTTAATCTTGTTTGGTTGTGATGATATTGCACTCTTGTGACCCCTAGGCCATGCATCGTTTCTTCCATGTTCATATGCTTCATGTGCATGCATCATGTGGTTGAGCACTGCATTTTTTGTTCCGTTGTTGCATTGTTGTGATTGGTTAGAGCCCGGTGACGATACGAAGTACGAGGTTTCTACCGAGGTTGAGTGTGAAGAGCAAGGTTACGTTCCCTCCGAGGATTCAACAGGCAAGATGACCTTACCCAGATATCACTACTATCTTTGCCTATGCTAGATGTCTCGCTCTTTAGCTTATTGCCTCGATGCCTATGTCTGTTTGTCAGCCTCCTATTGTTGCCATGAAACTCTCTAACCACCCAACCTAGCAAACCTTTGATTGGCTACGTAAGCTTCGCTCAACCCCTCTTATAGCGTTGATAGTTGCAGGAGAAGATTTGAATATTCTTCCTTCATTGATGAAGTTATTGTTGGGTTATCACAATATATAATATGTTAACTAAATCATCTATATACTTGGCAATGGGTGGAAGGCTAAGCCTTTGCTTGGTGTTTTGTTCCACTCATGCCTCCCTAGGAACCGTTTAAACCGGTGTTATGTTCCTTGATTTTGCGTCCATAACACGGTTGGGGTTTATGGGCCCCCCTCGATAACCCACTTAGCGCTAAAGCTTTTCCAGCAAGGCCCAACTTTGGTTTTACATTTGCATAATAACTAAAACTTGCATAGGGAGTTATAAACCCTCTTCTTAATCAACAACCCGGGCCAGTGCTCCACATGAGTGTTGGTCCAAACTGGGCAACCCACGGGGCCACCTTGGGGAAATCCGAGGGCTGGTAAAAACCTGTAGCTTGTCCCATCCGGTCGTGGCCTGAGACAAGATAGTGCCGACACACTGGGTAACCCTCATCTTGTTCATGCATCATGTGCCTGAGCATTGCATTATGATTGATCATGTTCCGTTGTTGCATTGTTGTGTTTGGTTAGAGCCCAGTGACGATACAGAGTACGAGGTTCCTACCGAGGTTGAGTTTGAGGATCAAGGTTACAATCCCTCCGTGGAATCAACAGGCAAGATGACCTTACCCAGATATCACTACTATCTTTGCCTATGCTAGATGTCTCGCTCTTTAGATTATTGCCTCGATGCCTATGTCTGTTTGTCAGCCTCCTATTGTTGCCATGAAACTCTCTAACGACCCACCTAGCAAACTGTTGTTTGGCTACGTAAGCATCGCTCAGCCCCTCTTATAGCGTTGTTAGTTGCAGGTGAAGATTTGAAGATTCTTGCTTCATGATGAAGTTATTGTTGGGATATCACAATATATAATCTGTTAAACTAAATCATCTATATATTGGTAATGGGTGGAAGGCTAAGCCTCTTGCTTGGTGTTTTGTTCCACTCATGCCACCCTAGGAACCGTTAAACTGGTGTTACGTTCCTTGATTTTGCGTCCCTAAGACGGTTGGGGTTTATGGGCCCCCCTTGATAACCCACTTAGCACTAAAGCTTTTCCAGCAAGACCCAACTTTGGTTTTACATTTGCCTAATAACTAAAAACTTGCATAGGGACTAGCTACCCCGAGGACTTAATTAACAACCCCCGGGCCAGTGCTCCTCATGAGTGTTGGTCCAACCCAGAGTCGTTTGCGGTACCCCCCTTGGCAACTTGGGTTTGGTTACCGTACGCTGTGCTCATCCGGTCATGGCCTGAGACTAGATACGCGCGGCTACTATCAGGGTGTCGGCACGCTGGGAGGTCTTGCTGGAATAGTTTTACCTTAGTAAGAATATCTTGAGCACGGGATTCTGAGAATACTCGGGTCTTCCCACCTTGGAGTTGCGACTCCGTAGATCGTGAGCTTGTGATGGGCTAAGTTGGGACACCCCTGCAGGGATTTGATCTTTCGAAAGCCGTGCCCGTGGTTATGTGGTAGATGGGAATTTGTTAATATCCGGTTGTAGAAAACTTGACACTATGTTCATAACACAATACCAGCGCGAGTAACCGTGACAGTCGCTTTCCGAAGGGGTTCGAAAAGTGAACACGGTGGGGTTATGTTTGACGTGCTTAGATAGGATCACTTTGTGATCACTTTGACGATCGTTGGCACTTTCTCTTCTCGCTCTAATCACATAAGCTAGTGCTAGTGCTGCTGCAACCTTGTCTTTCAGCCTTGTTCCACACCCAAGGCTTTGGAACGGGATTACTAAGTCCTCCGTGGCTCACAGATCCTACACAACACCAGATGCAGGTACCGTTGAGAACTACACAGCTGGTGGTTCAGAGTTGTACTCGGAGTTCGATGAAGAACGTGGGCGATACTACGTGTCTTATCCAGAGGATCAGTAGGGCTCTTACTAGGATGATCGGGACCTTGTGTTGCTTTATTTATGTTATCTTTCATTTGGATCTTCGTCCGTAGTCGGACTCTGATGTTATTTGGATGATGAATGTTTATGTAATGCATTGTGTGACGTGGCGAGTGTAAGCCAACTACTCTTTTACAATTTCATCCCTCTTTTACATGAGTTGTGCAAAGTTACCATTCTTGAAATCATTCTAGTATGAGACTATGCCTTTAAGTCGTGCCTCGACACGTGGGAGGTATAATCTCATACTGGGCATTACAAGTTGGTATTAGAGCCGACCCTCGCGGTTACACAGATGTTTGCTGAAAGGTCCTCGGTCATGTTGTTCATGACGTTTGTGACCCGTCGTGGCACACGGCATGGCACATGTGTCGGACTGGATGCACAGACGTTTGTGCCAAGAGGGAACGTTCCTGTGGCCCGACGAGGACGTCGGTTCCTCTGAGTGGGGGTGTATGTGATAGCCTGGCTCATATCAATAAGGAATTCCTTCTTTTCTGGGAGCCCATTCGGAAAGAACTCCAAAGTTAAGCGTGCTCAGCTTGGAGTAATTTCAGGATGGGTGACTAACCTGGAAGTTGCACCCGGGTGCGCATGAGTGAGGACAAGGTGCGCAAAAAAGACTAGTATTGATATGTGAGGCCAATCTAAATCCCGCCAGGAGTAACGGCCACCGGCGGGTGTGTCCGGGGCGTTACATGATGCAAAAGGATATGACATGAAGGAACATGATGCACCTGAATCAAACAAAACTTTAACAGGTTTAAGATTGACTGGAAGGTTACCAAGTATCACATCTGAAGAGTTCCCTGCTTGAGCTGCATTCATCAGATTCACTCTTGCAACCTTGGGATTGTGCTTGACAATAGCAGTGCTGACAAGTGGAGGAGGCGGTTGGCGCCTTGGGTTGGGACACTTGTTAGCATAGTGACCCTTCTGAGTGCACTTGTTGCAAACCACTTCCGAGAGAGGAAGGTGATAAGGACCACTTGACTTCGAAGCTTTAAAGTGATTCTTGGACTGATTGCTTGGGTTGGGTGGGTGGGAGAAACCACGACCACATGAGTGCTTGTTGTTGTTGTTGTTGTTATTGTTTGGAGGGCGGAGCACTGGAGGAGGTGGAAGCCAAAACTTCTGCTGCTTTGCGACCACGTGGGAAGAAAAGGAGGAGTTAACATCATATCTGATCCTCCTTTTGGAAGCTTCAACCTTGAGCTGGGTTGCCTCTTGCTTGTTATAGAATTGATCAAATTCATCCGGCTCGAACAAGGTGAGAGCTAGTTGGAGTTCATCCTTCAGACCACCACGGAACTAATAAATCTTGCTCTTGGCATCTGGGATGTCTTGCTTGGCATAGCGAGCGAGATTCTGGAACTTGACATTGTATTGATAAACGGACATGGTGCCTTGCTTCAGGTTACGGAATTGCTCACGCATGCCTTCAATGACACTTGTTGGAATGTGGTGAGAGCGGAAATCCTTGCAGAAGTTAGTCCACGAGATTTCACGTCCTTTTCTGGAATCTTTGTACTATTACCACCAATCAACAGCTTGATCCTTGAGTTGGAAGGCGGCAAACTTGACATAATCCTCATGTCTCATGTTACTGCACTCGAAATGCTTTTTGATGTCTGTTATCCAGTCTTCAGCATCTAGCGGATCCACACAGTAACTGAACGCCTTTGGTTGGTTTGCCAGGAATTGGTTGAGAGTGGCAAAGTGAGGTTGATTGAACAGATTGCCTTGGCCTTGGTTCCCATGTCCACCTTGATTTGCTTTGGTTAGCTTGAATGTTCTACATCATTTGCATAAGCATTTGGGTGTTCTGGTTGGTCGCTTGCATAATTGCTATCCAGGCCTCAAACGGAGGAGGAGGGGAAGGAGGACGATCAGGAATTTCTTCACCCTCTGGTTTAGCATTGGGAACCTTCTTAGGAGCCATCCTAAATGAGATGACAACTATTAGCCATTGATTGAAATATATAAGCTGAATCAACGGCTAGAACTTGCAACATAAGTCTTCACAAGAACATTCGAACAAAATGAACGAATGTAATCCACAGTTCAATGGAACAACAATCTTCTCGACAAGCCACTTGGGAGAACAAATGGTAAAATAAAAAATAACAAGGAGCACATAGAACAAATACAAGATAGAAGCTTCGTCCCACATGTTCGTGCTGAAAGCTCATGGAACATGTTACAAAAGGGTTTTGCAATCCCCGGATCAGCATAGCCAAGGACCCTTTAAGATGCAACTCCCGATCGGAACAACGCCCATAAACCACTTCACTCAATGTAGAACCCCGAACTCCATATCATGCATTCGTTTGAAGAATGCCTACGAGCTACTAGATGAACCCACCTATTAATTTCCGAAAGTTTCCAGTTATGCAATCAGGTGTTGGGGATACAGGAGAAACACCGCGCACTCAACTCTAATCCTACATCCAGCTGTATCCATCCTTCAACACATAACCAGTTATTTCCGGAAACCGTTTACCTCGGACCTTCGAAACGCATCTGCTATACAAGGTATGGCAATACTTCCGAACTACCTCCCACGCAACGTAAGGCAGCGACACATAGATCGGATTGTTGCACGCAACTACCTTGGTCGGGCAGAGGTAGACCGTGAAGAGGAAGGATCAATGCCCAGCAACCGTCGTGCTCCAACGGCGCCGCGCCACGTCATTCTAGTGGGAGGATCGAGAGAGGCTAGCTCCGGAAGAGAGAGAATGCATCGTTACCTGATTCGCCACCACCGCCGACTACCACCATTCTAGGAGAGGATCGATACGAATGAGAGTGAGGGGAGGTAAAGATTTCCTTGGGTATTTTTTTCTAATGAGAATCGGATGACACACACACCAGGGACCCCAAAGCCCCAATGCAACATGCCACGAATCGCCGGGGGCTTAGAGTTTTTGGGGATGTTGGGCTTCTCAAAGGAAGTGATCGAGCGAGGTTTGCCAAAATGTTTATAATCCTCCAAAATGTGAAGGAAAAGATATAGGAAATTTTAAAGCCAATCCTACAATCCAAAAAGCACATACGAAAATATTCCTACAAGATTCCATTCCTGTGAAATTCCTACAAAATTTCTTTGTTCCAAACGGACATGAACCTTTGGTCTGAATAGATTCATATTCCTTTTTTGGATTGGTTCCTTTGATTCATAGGAATGGATTCATATTTTATAGGATTGGTTCCTATTCTTCATATTTCAAAGGAAAAAATAGCTTATGCCCAATGAAAAAAAATCCCTATTCTATGAACCAAATGGCTTCTCTATATGAGTGAGATACATGCCATTTTTATTTCCTATGATTTTTCTATTCCTATGATATTTCTGTCCTATCTATGAACTAAATGAGGACTTAACATTTCAAAGGAAAAGAAAAAAACTCGGACCAAATGAACGGAAAACATGGACATATCTTTTTCTATGATATTCCTACCATATGAACTAAAGGATGCCTTAATAGGAGTTTTTAAAAACAAAAAGGCTAAGGCCATGTATTAAGTATCACAGGTCCTTAGAAACATAGCCTTAAAAAGGAATTACATTCAAAATCTTGGGGTAGCGAGATTTCCTTCCTTCTACATTCATTAGCCATCGTGAGCATGGTTCGATGCCGCCTTTGGTCCTTCGCCTCAGCGGGTTAAACTTTTTGAAACCTAGGATCTTGTTGAAGTAACGTACGGGAAGTCTTCGATGCAAACTGACGCCGACAATCGCGATCCGGGAAGAACATCGCGACCCGAAGATACCGATAAGGGTATGTAGAAACTTCAAACACCATGAAAGTTGGCTGAACTCCGGACGTATCCATCGGGAACCTAAACTAACCGACTCCTGGAAGACATGTCGGAGACACGATAGCACATGCCCCGTGCCGACACAAAGCACATCCATGGAAACAAGTACAGAGGTGGGGATAACATTATTCATACCATGCGGCAGCCTCGTTGTCCCAAATCAAACACAAAGTCCCATTAAAGAAAACCTGGAAAGTAACACTCGTGATGATGTATAACATATTCAAGCCTAGTGTCGATCCCGCCGCCATCGCAAAGGCATGCACCTACATCTTCTCTCTGGTGATCTAGCTAGGCTGCGACACCTTGTGAAGAGCACTACATCGGGAGTGCACCGTTTGACGAAGACCACCGCTCAGGCACCCATCTCTTTCGTCGTCGTACAACAATCCTCCAACGCTTATCCAATAGGCCGCCCCCAATGGGACCTCCCCCGGCGCTGCTGCATGGGCTTATCGCGCCTTGACAGCTGCGAGAGAGGGAGGCAACGGGTGGCGTCTAGGGTTTTGTCATCGCCCACCTTTCTCAGAAGACTTTTTTTACCAATATAATATATTGAAGAATGAAATATTAGCGGCTACCATGAACTAATGTTTCTCTTAAATCATCGAAGTTTGAAGTAATGTTTTCGCTAGTTTTTTTTATATGAGAACAATCGAACTTGGGGCAAGTGACGTGGTACCCAGGTACAAATGGGCCCGAAACACGTACAATTCCACACACGGACAGGCTCGAAGAGCCCGAGCACTCAGCCCAGCATCAAACATCCTTCACGGCCTGGCCCAGAAACTTAGGGTTTCCATCCACCTCCACCGCTGCTGCACACATATAAGCATGCGACCAAACCCCATCGTCCATTCTTCCCTGCCGCCGCCTCCTCCCTTCTTCAGCCGAAGCGCCCGCACGCCTCGACCCAAGGGATCCCAATGGCGCCGACCTCCAAGATGGCGCTGGGCATAAAGCGCGCGTCGCGTTCGCACACCTACCACCGCCGCGGGCTGTGGGCCATCAAGGCCAAGCACGGCGGAGCCTTCCCCAAGGCCGAGAAGCCAGCTGCCGTCGCCGAGCCCAAGTTCTACCCCGCCGACGACGTCAAGCCCCGCACCGCCAGCACCCGCAAGCCTAAGCCCACCAAGCTCAGGTCCGTCCCACTACCGCCTCGCAGCTCTCTGTCCTCTGCGGAGTTTAGGTTGAGATCGATTTGGCTGTTTCAGGTCGACCATCACGCCCGGTACGGTGTTGATCCTGCTTGCTGGGAGGTACATGGGGAAGCGCGTGGTATTCCTCAAGCAGCTCAAGTCCGGCCTGCTCCTCATCTCTGGTAAATCTCGTTGGCTCCTGCGCTATGATACTGAGATGCACCCAGTCTTCATAACCCAGTAGCGTAGGTCTTCGAATTGTTATAGGTTGCTTACTCGAAGTAGCATTAAGCTTCGAATTGTTATAGGTTGCTTACTCGAAGTAGCATTAAGCTGTGCAGGTTCTCGCTCGTTTGGTTGTCTAGTTCCAGCCTGTTTACTATAACTACCATTTGGGGTTTGCTGTTTAGTAAGAGTAACTTTTTCTAAACGCTGGCTGTGCATTTGACTTGTTGTAAGAGCAAGTACAATAAGGTGAGACATTGAATATTATATTTTTGCTTACTTGGAAGAGAAGAGGAGAGAGAAGAGAAGCGGCCTACTAGTTAACAGCCGGCTGCAGCACGTGCTCCTAGGTACTTTGGGAGATGGGGTGGGCCATGTATGAACAAAGTAGTACATATTTATATCTAGCTATTGTACTTGTTGGCTATAAGCTTGACTATATGTGACATGGCAACATCATATAGCCAACAGCTGGCTATATTATTAACCATGCTCTAAATGCGTAGAAATTTGACTTGGGAGCTACACTAAAATGCTAGCGGGTCTTTTTTTTATTGTAATGTCTGTATCTGTTAGCATCTGTTGGTGTCATTATTATTGGTTCCCATTGAATGTTTTGAACAACAAAGTTTTAAAATGAATTTGAGGCAGGCATCTGGTTCTGTATTCAGCATTGAATTGATAATGTACTAGAATTCCCTTTTTGCATGTTTGTCTACACCAGTCAATCTGTGAAACCTGGGAATTTAGCATGCCTAATACTTCTAATTGCAACCAAATATGCTGTTTGCCTAATTGCCTATTTGATGGTCTTATGATGTTTCTCTTCAGGACCTTTCAAGATCAATGGCGTGCCAGTTCGCCGTGTGAACCAGGCTTATGTCATTGCCACATCCACAAAGGTTGACATCTCTGGTGTTAAGGTGGAGAAGTTCGATGACAAGTACTTCGCCAGGGACAAGAAGAGCAGGGCAAAGAAGACTGAAGGGGAGCTGTTTGAGACTGAGAAGGAGGTACATCCTGAACCGTTGCATGATCAGCTTATGTTTATGTCATTCTTTGCTCCGCAACTTAGTTGTCTCTTGTCTGTTAACCTGCAGACCACCAAGAATCTGCCAGTCTTCAAGAAGGAAGACCAAAAGGCCATCGATGCTGAGTTGATCAAGGCAATTGAGGCTGTTCCTGACCTTAAGAACTATCTTGGTGCCCGCTTCTCTCTCAGGGACGGTGACAAGCCCCATGAGATGACCTTCTAAGTTGGTACAAGTTCCTGAGTTTTGGATGTGTTTGCCTAGATTGTTGCTGAAATTTGTACCCTGTTAGTTTACTTCCTATGTCAGTTGAAGTGAACGGAAAATATTATGAGAAGATCAGGAGAATGCTCTTTGCGACTGTGGTTCTTTTTTACTTATGCTTAATGGAACACTTTGTCATGCGTTAATTGTGCTGTGATTTATTTCCATTTTCATTCATTCTGCTGATGTTTCTGCAGGTGATCACGTTGTGATTTTGGTCAATATACTGTCGAGCGTGCTGGTTGTTCTGGGATTTCAGTCATGTGCCGTTAGTGTTATGCTCTCAGTTTCTAAATATAAGACCTTTTTAGAGATTTCAATAATGAATCTGTATTCTAAAATCCGTCTATATACATGTAGTTAATATTGATACTCCCTCTGTACTAAAATTCTTGTCTTAGATTTGTCTAGGTAGGGAAGTATCTAACACTAAAATGTGACTAGATACATTCATTTTTAGACAAATCGAAGACGAGAACTTTAGGACGGAGGGAGTATCTTATAAGGGCTTATATGTACATATAAGGGCTTATATGGATGGAGTACATGTTATGAGATTAGCCACATGTGAATTTCGTTGGCGCAAAGGACAGCCGGTTTCTATTTTCCACCCCAGCCACTATGGGTGGCGTGATGTCGACGGCCATCGCCTCTTCCTCCTCCTCGACCTCTGCCATGCCATGGCCCTCCGCCTCCCTCATCTCCTCCTTGGAGCTTGGAGAGCTAGAAGGTTAGCTCGTCTCAATGCGGGCCTGGTGTCGGGCGTCCGCGACGCGGACCTCTGCTTCGATTTGGCAGAGTCTCGGTATAGATGCTTGAGCCATGAAGCCAGAGGTAGCCAATGCGACAGCGGACGGCAGACGCAAATGCGAACTAGGGATTTTCGGACGCCAGGTGGCTGCTTGGACATTGGGAGCAGTGAAAAAAAGGTCCGTCGAGACCGGCTGCAAATCCCGTCCTGTGCATACCCTCTGTCATATGATGCCACGTGTCTCACGACACCATCGCACGTCCCCTCTCATCCGCGGACTGTCCGTGACTTTTGTCTCAAGGAAGCGTCGCTCGGCTTGGCTGGACCGGAGTAGCATACGATCCTATCCAATCTAGGGTCAATTCTTTTACTGGCTTTTTTAAGCTTCCAGAATAAGCTGCACGTCCCCCTCTCACCCGCTCTTGTCCGTGACTTTCGTCAGCTCGATCTTGATTCTCTCAGCTCAAGGAAACGTCGCTCGGCTTGGCTGGACCGGAGTAGCATACGATCCTATCTAATCTAGGGCCAATTCTTTTGCTGGCTTTTTTGGGCTTCCAAAATAAGCTGTCCCCTACCTAGTTTATTATAGTAAGCTTTTAAAAAAAAAAATTTAGTTAGGCTTCTAGAATAAGCTGGGTAGGGGGCAGCTTATTCCAGCTTATTCTAAAGCCACCAAAAGAACTGACCCCTAGACTCGAATCAGCTCACCCGGTACAAGCCAGCGCATCCCTGATCTGCCGCCGTCGCCGATGCCGCTATTGCCTCCGTCGTCTGCCGCTGGCCCTCTCGTCCGGCATGGGATAAATCGACCGCGGCCCCCTCATCCCTCATTCGTCGTTTTTTTGTTTCTGCATTCAATCTATTTCATTCTGATGAAAGTTGTGACGCCTTTTGTTTCATCGTTATTCAGTACCTTTACTAGTTACCTGTGAGGATTTGTAGGTCTTAGCATATCAAACCTTGATGTAACTAAATAAGAACCCAACGATTAAGATTCTTATTTTTCAGAATATGCAAACTGCGTATGATTGCATTGATGAAGCATATCTCTACTTCATGGACCTGGCTGAAACTATTACGTGAATGCATTTACATTATTTTTGTACATATGACTTTGTGAAGAACCTGATTGTGTGCTCGACTTGTTCTTTGTAGAGATTAAATAGCTGATTGCAGTGGTCAAGCATATGACCACTTGCCAGTGGATGAAACTACAGCCATGTCCGTCGCGCGCCCAAACGCCGTTCATTCCTTACTATGGCCACATCGGGTCGGAAGGACATCCATGGCCGCCGTGGACCGTTGTGCCGTAGGTAGGATCGCCGAGAAGGACGGGAGTGGCCATGCCTGAATCTGACATTGTCTCTTACAAGGACGACCATGGTGGTTCTGCCGCTGGCTTGGATGACATGCTCCATGGACTTTTCGGCGTCGCAAATGAAGCCTGGAGAAAGAGGAGGCCAGGAGGATGGCTGGATGAGACAGCCGCCATGATAGGAAAAGGGGTGCAGCAGTGATCCAAATGGATTTATGACAAATTACATTGTTATAGTGTACAGTGCTACATCTTGAACAAATTGAGTAGCGTGCCTGTTGTAGAGGTCTTGGTAATCTATATAAATTTCCCTACACTAATCATCAATTACAAGCTGTGGTTAGAACAGCTATAAAGGTTTCAGAACTCTGCTGATTTAAAATATAATTATTATCAAAATTGGCGGTCCTAAAAGGATGTCACATTCATAGTCGAAATTGAGTCTTGTTGTTGGCCATCTTAATGAGGTTTCTTCGAGACAAAAATATTTATAGAGTTAGGATGAGAAGATCCTTGCTCCAGTGGAATTTCACGAATTATGTTCTTGTGGTTTAGAAGCTACAAAAAAAGAAGAATGAAATGACTGAATTTGTAGACATATTGTGTTGTCGAACTTTAACTGAAGTTTAGTCCACTTAATGACAAGGCAAACAAAAATAACATCTTTGTTACGGTGTATAGCAAATCAAAGAAATTAGAGAAAAAGTCACATTTCAGAAACATATCCATCAAGGTGAAGATTTCAGATCATCCGTATGTACTTCAGATGAAAAGGTGCATTGTACACAAGTTATTGTATATTGTCAAGGAGAGCAATAAGCTCTTCACTGATACAACAGTTGTCCAACTCCAAATTTTCAAAATTTGATATTCCCAGGCCAAGTCTACTCCATCAGGAAGCAGGGAGTCTTCTCCAAAGGTTTCCTCGGCAGCTGTTTTGTTGCAGTGGTGTACTTTAGGGTCTTTGTCCAGCGGAGCGTGGCTGCTGCACGAGTATGTGGCGTCCTGTTCACTCTTTGTTCCCTCGTCCCTCACGGTCGTGGATTTCACAATTTCTCCTTGAAGTCTGCCACAAGAGTTTATACATGAAGCCGCTCCAAGATAGTAAAGGACATGCACAGAATGTGAGTTTGGTCATGTACTTGAGACATAGAGAAAAATCATTGGAATTATGTATACTATAAGCAGGCAAGGTTCAAATAAACGGATACAATAGCTAGATACGAGGCATTGAACTTTTCCCGTCATGCTTCTTCTGTTTATTCTATCAGCAGTCGAGTTACGGAAAAAAATTCTATGAGACCAGGTCTCATGGATTATACGAACCAGAACTTGTGTCCACCTTAATGCCCCAACAAATGAATACGGAGCACATCTCATACAAGGTAACTGAATCATTCAGGTTGTTGTCTACTCCCTCCGTCCCAAAATTCTTGTCTTACATTTGTCCAAATACGGATGTATCTAGTTACACTTTAGTGTTAGATACATCCGTATCTAGATAAATCTAAGACAAGAATTTTGGGATGGAGGGAGTATTTGTTTCTCTCAAAATCCGAGTAAATTTTAATGTTGTCTTTTATATAAGAAAAAACTTCCATTGGACAATGAAAGGCATTGTGGCAGCATGGTCCAGATTCAGTGCTGTTGGTAATTTGGTGGTCTGCATTGGCGAATCACTATGCATGATTTCCCGAATCAACTGCTATCTAAGGCTCTGCTCAAGAAAAAAATACTGCTATCTATGGCTGTCTTATACACTCTGAATTGCTATTTTCAGTAACAATGCAAGGGCAGCAGGAGTCACCATCGGATAAGCAATTGGAGGACAAATTTCAATGTTCAGACTGCCATAATGAATCAGGACATCGCACCAAACGATATCAGCCCATGTTATGTATAGAACCACCAATGGAATCGGCAGTTTGTAAACCACAATTCACTATCTAACAACTGTACCAACCCTGGAACATCACATATACTTAAATAAGACCATTTTTTATAAGATTTGTGGTCAATCGGGGTGTTTAGGGAGGGGGATTACCAGTTTTGGGCGAGATGCAGTACGTAGGCACCCGTGGTGGAGGGAGAGGCGGAGAAGGAGGGGGCGAGCGGCGAGGCCATTAATCGTTTGAGGAAGCCACCTGCTTGATACGGGGTCGCTGTGGATCAGGCATGTCCTGTCCTCCATCGTGGCGCACGAGGCGTCGAGGCAGGGGACTCCGGCGGCGGATGAAGTAGCCAGACCTTGGAGCCGGCGACTGGGAGAGAAAGGAAAGGGATGCACTGACCCGACTCGGCTGCGTGGGCCTCCACCTCCGCTGGCCCAAGGAGCCGGAGTAGTTTGGACCCGGGCGTTTGTTTCCGAGCCGAGAGAAGCCACGAACGGAGCGAAGGAGCAGATATCGTTAGATGGGGAGATGAGACACGTGGGAGCATCTGGGAGAGGGTATGCACCAGACGGAGTTTGCAACCGGTATGCACGAATTTTTTTCGGGGAGCAGTGGCTTAGAGGTAGGTTTTGGGGTGTTGGTGGACGGCTTTAAATAGTAATGCGGGTGGAGCGGCAAACATGTGAATGCGGGCAGTCGGAGTAGGTTTGTCGGTCACCACGCCGGTGTTAATATGGGTAGGCGGAAGGCTGATCATGTCCGTTGCGGATGCACGTAGGGTTCTAGCGGTGGACGACCGGAGAGCGGTTTTGGAGTTGGGTTGGTTGTCGGAGTCTAACGTGGTAGATATGTATGGACTCCCCTCATAGCTCTCCCTCAATTTTGGGATCGGGCTACGGGATTTCGTATGTCATGACTATGGCACATTTGTTTTGTTTTGAAGAAATAGTCTGGCCCAATTTGGTGATCCAGGTTGGAGGCCTAGAAGTATCTGGATCGTCTGGTTTGGACAATTACAACCGTTTTGGTGACCGGCGTCGGAGCAATCAAATATGGAGTTCTAAGGGGTGTGAATGACTTTAGGGCACAATAAAGTCGGGGAAGTTAAGAAAAAATATGCAAGAAGCTCTAATGATCAGATTTGACAGAATGTTCTTGGCCTCAACAATAGTTTCATGTGTTTTTGCATTCTGTGAGGAAATTGATTTCACTCCATCAATGCTCTTTCGTTGTTAAGGCTTCCAAAAGTAATCCAAGAGCTTGAACCTGCAAAATAGAGTTCACATATGAAGAAACCGCTTGGATAAAGACTAAGTGATCTGAGTTTGGATTAAAAACGCACACACTCCAATATCTCCACTGAAAAAGTTGGATAAAAAAACACACACACTCCAATAGCTCCACTAAAAAAATGACACCCGTGAGAATACAACCATGTACATCCATAACGTAGAGGATACATCCATGTACATCCATAACGTATTTTAAAGAGAAACAAGTTAGTCATACATGTGATGTCATAGATTAGCTTCATGCCAATAACATTTTTTCATCATCGAAGTGTGTTCTCCCACGACAAAAAATGGCATGCCATGGAAGTGTTTCGGTAAGGGTGACGAACACGTGGGAACCCCTATAACGGGCTATCGTTAAGCTAGCGGGTGCGGGTTTCTAATCCGATACCTGTTAACGACGTGGTCTCCAGCTGATCCACCACATGTCGACATCCTATTAGTTGGAGGGAGCCACACGTCTACTACCTACTGGAACAAGTGTCGTGCACATAAACGCCCACATGCACCATTCCTAAGCCGACACATGGCTCGACCTAATCGAGGCCCGTTCGATTAAAAAGACCAGCCTAGTCAAAGGCTGGTTACGACCCACGTACCTTAGTCAAAACTTAGTGGGTTTGGTCCATAAAAGGCCCCGTAATGGCCATGCTGTTGAATAAGATCTACTTGAATTCGACCAATTACTGTCATGTGGGTCTTCCGAACTGATAGGGTTGGTTGACTTTCGAGCCCTTTTGTGACGCCCGAGACCGACGTCCCAGAAGATTCCAGAAGCTTCCAGAAGATTCCAGATGTTCCGGGCTGCCCGTGTGTTCCTTTTGTGCTTGTGTTTTTATTTTTGCATTGCATCATGTCATCATGCCATCATCTCATTAATTTTTGCAACCAAATAAACCGTGTGGACCTTCGGTCCATTTAAATCGAGGGAAGGTGACTTCTCTTTATAACATATAAAAGCCTCTCTTTATTTAAGGAGCTATATTTAAAATATTCCCTTTGTTGGAATTCACCGTAACACACTTGCATATTTCCCCATGTCTTTTCCCTTCGAGTTTCACCTTCAAAACCTTCCCTTTATTCTTTTCTCGTTGCTCGAGGTTCCTCCAAAAAACCCTCCTCTATTTTATTAAATCCCTGACATTTTTGTGAGTCCAAGGATTTTTACCCCTTGCCCTAAGTCTTTTCCTAACTCCTCTTTGCTTCTTTTCCCTCTTTTGTTTTTCTGTTTTTGTTAAAAAGCAACAGCAGTTTTATTCAAAAGGTGCAGTCTGGGCCTCCTCTCCCTCCTTTGGGCCTCCTCCTCCCTCTAGGCCCAACCGCTTCAGCCCACTCCGGCCGCACCGAACCCTAGCGCTCACCTCCCGCAGCCTCTCCTCGCTCCCTCTCCCCCTCGTGCGGCGCCGCCACTCTCTCCTTTTCCCTCGATCTCCTCTCTCTCTCTCGAACGAAACAGGATCCCGTTTTTTCTTCCCTTCGCCCCGAGCTGCCTCTCGCGCCCGATCTACTCCAGCGCCAGGAGCCCCAGGCCCTGAGGCCTCTTCCCCTTCGCCAGGAGGCCCCGCAGCCCGGGCCTCTTCCCGTCGCGAGGCAAGGAGCCCCATCGCCCGACGTCCCCGCCTCCTCGCCCCGTTCGTTCCTCCGTCGAGCGCCAGGAGCCAGGCTCCGCCCTCCATCGCCCGCGAGCGACGCCTCCAGCCGCGACTTCCCAAGCGCCGACCGCCTCCCTCTCGTCCCGTGCAGCACCGGCCGAGGCCTCCCTTCTCCTCATCGCGCGAGAGCCCCGCGGCTTCCCCTCTTCAGCCCTCCTCTCGCCTGGAGCCCGCACTCCATCCCGAGCGCCCGGGCCAGGCTCCAGCCAGGAGCCCGGCGTCGCCCCGATGCAGGACGCTCGCAGCATCCTTCCGCGTCTCCAGCGCCAAGGCCAGGAGCCCGACCCCGCCGCGCTCTCCTCCAGGTCGCCGCAGGCCCGAGCGGATGGCCTCCCTCCGTCCTCCAGTGCGAGCGCCGGCCGTCCTCCAGCGCCCTTCCTCGCAGCAAGGCCGCGGCCCCCCGACGCCTTCCTTCCAGCGCCGTCCCGTGCGGCGTCTTCAGGCAGCCGCGCAGCCGCATCGCCCGGCCCTTGTCTCCTCGACAGCAGCGGCTGCTGCCTCCTCCGTGCAACCCTTTTCCTTTTTTTTGTTTTTTTTTGTTTTGTTGTTTCTGTTACTGTTCATGTTTGTTTTCTCAAGTAACCTTGGAGCAGTAAGTGTTTCTACTTTTGGACCTTGTACAACTACGACGCGAGTTCGAGAACCCTCAAGTACCTCTACACGTGACGTTGAACGGCTACGAGCTCGAGTACGACTACATGAACGCCTACACGACGACCGACTCAACAAGTACCACTACTACCACTACCGTTGCCGGAATCGCCAAGTACCCCGACGTCGCAAGTACCACGACACGAACGTGAACGACTATCGTCGCCGGAACAACTACTTCCCACTACGGAACGACTTCCTCTACCGTCGCCCGAGTACAACTACCGCCACGTGAACGACTTCTTCCTCTTCGGCCGTGTACCACTACTTCCACTACTACGGCTACTTCCTCTACGAACCCGAACCGTCCCGAAACGAGTGTTTCGAAGGTATAACCCCGAGACGTGACCCGTGTGATGCTTGTTGTGGTTGTATGAAATGTCTCCCGTGTGTGCTTCGTGCCCGTTTCACCTCTTGTCATGTTCCTCGGTTGCCTCGTCACCGACTCGTGGGAACCCGGTAACGGGATCGCCCCACCTCTTTCATCTCGTTTGACTCGCTCATGCCCTCTTACCTTTTGCGTCGGACTCTCAATGAGTTACCGGTACCGATATGTTGCCGTGGCATCATTTTCGGAATCGTTGCCGTGGCACCCTCTTTCTTTCCACCACGGTGACAAATGCTTCGTATCTCTCTTAAGTCAACCTTTTAATAAAACTTGCATAACTTGATCATGTCATCCGCATCATGATAACAACATTGATATGTTTAATTGTTGTTTGCTTATAATCACCAAACATGCTCATGGGGATTTTCCGGATATGTTGTTGTTATTCTCCGGCCCCATTTAAAATGTCTTAATAGTGTAGTTTCTTTATGCTTCACCTCTTGCCATGCTAAAAACATTTAATCTTGTCTTGTAAATAATGAGAGTCAACTAAATAATTAATTGTGGTGTTTTGTCAATATGCAACTCGTTGCATATTGATCTCCACTTAACTTGTAGTATTTGTTTGTGCTTTGCCATGCCATGCATATTTAAACCGGACATGCATCATACTTGCTTGTGCATCGTATGCCATGTTTATGATTGTGTGTTTACCGTGTTGTTTCTTTCTTTCCGGTTGCTTCTCTTGTTAGCTTCGGTTTCGTTCCGGAGTTGTGAGGATCCGCTCGACTGTTGCTCCGTCTTCTTCTTGGATCCGTTCTTCTCCTTTGTGGAATCCCAGGCAAGATGACCGAACCCGGATACCATTACTATTTTTGCCTATTGCTAGTAGTCTCGATCTTTAGTTTTGCCTCGATGCCCATGTTCTTCTTGTCAGCCTCCTACTTGTAACCAATTGCCATGTTTAACCACCCTACCTACGCAAACCGTTGCTTGGCTAAGTACGCTTCGCTCAGCCCCTCTTATAGCATTGTTAGTTGCAGGTGAAGATTGAAGATGCTTGCTTCATGTTGAAGTTTGGTTGGGTTATATCACACTATATAAATGCTTAAAATGAAATCATCTATATACTGGCAGGGTGGAAGGCTAAGCCTTTTGCTTGGTGTTTTGTTCCACTCATGCCGTTAGGAACCGTATAAACCGGTGTTATGTTCCTTGATTATGCGTTCCTAACACGGTTGGGGTGTATGGGACCCCCTTGATAAACCGCTAAGTGCTAAGCCTTTTCCAGCAAGTCCCAACTTTTGGTACTATTTGCCCATAATAACAACTTAATTAATTAATTAAATTTGCATAGAGGGTCGCTCCCTCGAGGATCCTTTATTTCTACATAGCAGGGGGGGCCAGTGCCGATGGTGTTGGTCCCAAACGGGGAGCCTGCGGGAACCGCCTTGGGGCAACCCGAGGTATTTGGGTCCTGTAGCTTCACCCATCCGGTCGTGTCCTGAGACCTAGATACGCGCGGCTACTATCAGGGTGTCGACACGCCGGGAGGATTTGCTGGATTAGCCTTACCTTAGTTCGGTTTAACTTGAGCACGGGATTCCGAGAATACTCGGGTCTTCCCAACTATGGAGTTGCGACTCCGCGGATCGTGGGCTTGTAATGGGTCAAGTTGGAACACCCCTGCAGGGTTTGAACTTTCGAAAGCCGTGCCCGCGGTTATGTGGCAGATGGGAGCTTGTTAATTCCGGTTGTAGATAACTTGACACAATGTTTCAATACACTACCAGCGTGTGTACCGTGACTGTCAATTTCCGAATAGGGATTCGGGAGTTGAACACGGTGGGGTTATGTTTGACCGGCTTTAGCTAGGATCACTTCGTGATCATCTTTCGACCGATGCTCTTCTCTTCTCGCTCTCTATTACGTAAGTTAGTGCTAGTTGCTGCTGCAGACTCTTGTTTGTTCCTTCACCTCATATTCTTTTCTTCAGCCTTGTCCACACCCAAGGCTTAAATAGTCTTGTTACCCGGGAACGGGATTGCTGAGTCCTCTGTGGCTCACAGTTACTTCACCACACCAGATGCAGGTTCAGCCGAGTTTGATGCAGGAGTTGGATCAGTTCTTCACCGGGAGTTCGTTGAAGAGTGTGGCCTTTTGCTTGTGACGTTTCGATGTTCAGTAGTGGTTTCTACTAGGATTCGATCCTGACCTGTGGCTTTTGTTGTTTTGGTATCTTTCTTTTGGATCTTCACCCGTAGTCGGGTTGTGATGTTTTGGATGATGATTGCTTATGTAATGTATTGTGTGAAGTGGCGAGTGTAAGCCAACTATCTCCTTTTGCATTTTAATCCCTCTTTTACATGAGTCGTGCAAAGATACCAAACTTGAGATCATTCTAGGATGGATTTATGCCTTTAAGTCGTGCCTCGACACGTAGGAGGTATAACTCCATCCTGGGCATTACAAGTTGGTATTCAGAGCCTTCTCCGACCTAGAAGCCCCACTGATTGATCGAATCGTTGACGGTTGAGTCTAGGCACACACTGAAAACTTTTTGAGTCATATATTATATCGGAGAGTAGGATTTCTGTTTGCTTCTCATCCCCTTTCTCTCTGGTGAGGACTCCTGACGATTACTCTTTCCTCTTCTACTTTCAAAAATTGCACCAAATTTTTTTTAGGATCCCGCGAGTATTCTGGGATTGTTTCGATGTTCTTGTGACAAGGATATTGTTCTCGATGCCTCCTGTTATCGAGGAGTTGAGCTTCGAGGTATCATTGTAACAAGCATATCGCGACAGTACTAAATACTTAAGACGACCGACATCGAAAATCTCTCCTATACGGCCAGTGGCAAGATAACCCCGACATCACCCAGTACTGGGGAGGTAGTTCGAGAGTATTGCCATAGCTTGTTATAGTGGATGCTTTTCGAAGGTCCGAGGTAAACAGTTTCCGAGAAAGACTGGTTATGTGTTGAAGGATGGATACACCTGGATGTAGGTTTAGAGTTGATTGCGCGGTGCTTCCCGTGTATCCCCAACACCTGATTGCATAACTGGGAACTTTCGGAAATCTATAGGTGGGTTTATCTGGTAGTTCTAGGCATTCTTTCCAACGGATGCTCGATATGAAGTTTGGGGTTCTACACTGAGTGAAGTGGTTTTATGGACTTGTTCTGATCGGGAGTTGCATCTTAAAGGGTCCTTGGCTATGCTGATCCGGGGATGACAAAACCCTTTTGTAACATGTTCCATGAGCTTTCAGCACGAAGATGTCGAACGAAGCTTCTATCTTGTATTTGTTCTATCTGATCCTTGTTCCTTTTTATTTATCTTTTGTTCTCCAAGTGGCTTCTCGTCAAGCTGATGTACCTGCAGAATTCATCCGTTCACTTCTCTGTTCGGATGATATTGTGAAGATTAGGCTGCTACACATCTATCCTTTGTCCTTGTTGATTCTGGTATTCGAGTTGCTTCGATGTCAAATGTTGATTCCATACCTTTCTTAATGGGTATTCTCATATTTCTATGGGAGTGCTAGTCCTTCTTGATCATCAAGATGGTCATGTTAATTCTTTTTCAACCGGTGTCCTTTGCTCATCTCAAGTTGTCTTTGTTTTTCCCACCCTCCCACCCTTCTTCTTCTCAGAGCAAGAATTCTCAGATGAAGTATCCATTTTATTCATGTGATGTTTCTTCATTCATTTCCTTCAATGTTCTTATCCGGTGATTTATCGTGAAGATGCTCAAGAGCTTCAAGTTCATTATTCTTAATTCCAATATTCTTCCGGTGGATGTAATTCAAGATTTTGGTGTTGATCTTATCCTTTTTCCTCATTTCACAATGCTTTCTTATTCCGGTGCTCCAATTAATCATTCTCCTCTTGCTATTCATATCCGGAGTGCTGAAGATTCATAATTCCATTCTTATTCTGTTCAAGCTAGCTTGAGCATTGTTATCTTATTCAAGCCTTTTAATTCAACCGGTGCAATATCTCTTAAGCCATCTTTTCAACGGTGATTTCTTTAGTGGGCCTTAACCCACAGGTCTTTTCCCAGGATCTTACCCGACTCTTCTTTTTCTGGAGTTATTCTCAAATTCTTTCCAAAGTGTGACGTAAGAATGATTTCCATCAGTCACATGCCTTCTTCAAGATCGCTTTCAATTCTTTTCTTCATTGGTTCAACCTTTTTAATTCTTCATTCCGGAGTGCTCAACAATTCTTCATGGCATTTTTCGTCTTCATTCTCAACATTTGGAGACCGGAGAAGAGTTTCTCTTAAATCTTGGCCGTTCTCTTGAAGGTTCGTGGTTCTAGCTTCTTGCCATCCTCATTATCGTTTGATTGTGAGGAATTCTTTTATACCCATCCGAAGCATTCTTGAATTCTTTCCTTTGTGTTCCTCCGAAGGCCATCATTTCAGAATATTTCTTCGTTCTCAGTCTTCAACTTCGCCCTTCCAATATTCTTCATTGATGTTTCTTCGTTCGTCTCCCTATTCTTACCGGTGGTTCATTCAAGGTTACCCTTCCGTTGTTACCATTTTAATTCATTTGTTCTTTCCATAATCCTACCGGTGGTTTGTTGAATACTTACCCAAGCTTGTGCTAGATCTCTCTTTAATTCTTTGCAACGAGAATAAGTAGTATGCCAAATCCTTGGTTCTCATCAATTTAAATTGGTGAAGGAGATGCATGACATAATTCTTATTCTTATTCCTTCAAGGTGTTTTAATTCTTTGTCTGGAGCTTGTTCATCATATCATATTCTCGATTTCAAGTTGTTCATCTTGTTTTCCGGAGCTCCATGTTGTTTCAATTATATCATTTGAAAGCTCCATCTAATTCATCGCAGGCCTTGAATCTTATTCTTTTCATCTTTCACTTCTCATGCTTTCATTACCGGAGTTCTTCATGGTGGTTCATCATCATTTAATTCATCCCCGAAGTCTTCATCAAGATTCTTGTTGGAGCTCAAGCATTCTTCATCGTGCTTTCCAATTGCAATTCTTTCTACCTTATCTTTGAGATGGTGTTATGTCATTCTTGGCAATTCCTTCATGTTTCATGATTCACGAGTTTTCAAGAATGAGATATTTAAACCCATCATTTTCTTTGTTCAGGAGATCTTTCCTACCCTTCAATCTATTCATTGGAGTTATCTTGGGTTGTATTTCACCTAAAGCTTTCCCTAAGGATTGTCGCTATTATGGTGCTTATAAATGACCCAAGTTCTTCATTTATCATTCCGGTGATATAAGTTTTTCATCTCCTTGTTGATCTCAATCCAATCAATTGTTTAAGTTAGTGGCTGGTTGTCACCTCATAACTTTGAGATGTTTTCCATAAGCCCACATCAAGCTTATTCTTTCGTTGTTGAATTCCAACAACTCTGTTCAACCCTTCTCCGTAAGGAGGATTTTCTAATTCATTCGTGGGAGAAGTTGTCATCATCTTCTTCGATCTTTTCTTTCCAACGATCTAGCATCTATTCTTTCGTTCCGGAGGCTTTGTAATGTTGCTCTCTCCAAACCATCATCTCGTTTTTATCAAGATCATGTTCTTTCCTTGCTTATCTTTAACCGGAGTGTTGTATTCTTCATTCTAGTTCTCTCATCTTATCAAGTTTTAACTCTTTTAACCGGAGTGCTGTCTGAATCTTTCTTTACCTTGTGCCATTCTCTTAATTGTTTCGGAGGCAATATGTTGTTGTTTTTCATCAAGTATCATCCCATCTTCTCAAGTTCTTGTCCAATTCCTTCCATTTTCAGACGGAGTGCTGTCCAAATTATGTCATTCTTATTCCTTGGCTATACCGTTCTGGTTTCTTATTCTTTTGGTTCATGAGCTCTTGTTTTCATGTCTTTCAACCTTCAAGGTTCTCGTAATACTCCTTGTTCCTCCTTTTACCGGAGTGCTCTTAACTTCGTTCATCTCCGTTGCTTTCTTTCTTTCAACTTGTTTTACCTCTCAAGGTTCTTGGTTTCACTCGTCTGTCGAAGAAGCAACTTTGTTTTACCTCCTCCTTTTCGTTTTTACCCGGTGATATCTCTAGGATCTCGGGTCGAGATCCTCTGTTAGTGTGGGAGAGTTGTGACGCCCGAGACCGACGTCCCAGAAGATTCCAGAAGCTTCCAGAAGATTCCAGATGTTCCGGGCTGCCCGTGTGTTCCTTTTGTGCTTGTGTTTTTATTTTTGCATTGCATCATGTCATCATGCCATCATCTCATTAATTTTTGCAACCAAATAAACCGTGTGGACCTTCGGTCCATTTAAATCGAGGGAAGGTGACTTCTCTTTATAACATATAAAAGCCTCTCTTTATTTAAGGAGCTATATTTAAAATATTCCCTTTGTTGGAATTCACCGTAACACACTTGCATATTTCCCCATGTCTTTTCCCTTCGAGTTTCACCTTCAAAACCTTCCCTTTATTCTTTTCTCGTTGCTCGAGGTTCCTCCAAAAAACCCTCCTCTATTTTATTAAATCCCTGACATTTTTGTGAGTCCAAGGATTTTTACCCCTTGCCCTAAGTCTTTTCCTAACTCCTCTTTGCTTCTTTTCCCTCTTTTGTTTTTCTGTTTTTGTTAAAAAGCAACAGCAGTTTTATTCAAAAGGTGCAGT
Organism: Secale cereale; assembly: GCA_902687465.1. Classification (NCBI taxonomy): domain Eukaryota; kingdom Viridiplantae; phylum Streptophyta; class Magnoliopsida; order Poales; family Poaceae; genus Secale; species Secale cereale. Next base: position 305,302,521 of record LR738714.1, on the reverse strand, counting down.
CTGGGCCTCCTCTCCCTCCTTTGGGCCTCCTCCTCCCTCTAGGCCCAACCGCTTCAGCCCACTCCGGCCGCACCGAACCCTAGCGCTCACCTCCCGCAGCCTCTCCTCGCTCCCTCTCCCCCTCGTGCGGCGCCGCCACTCTCTCCTTTTCCCTCGATCTCCTCTCTCTCTCTCGAACGAAACAGGATCCCGTTTTTTCTTCCCTTCGCCCCGAGCTGCCTCTCGCGCCCGATCTACTCCAGCGCCAGGAGCCCCAGGCCCTGAGGCCTCTTCCCCTTCGCCAGGAGGCCCCGCAGCCCGGGCCTCTTCCCGTCGCGAGGCAAGGAGCCCCATCGCCCGACGTCCCCGCCTCCTCGCCCCGTTCGTTCCTCCGTCGAGCGCCAGGAGCCAGGCTCCGCCCTCCATCGCCCGCGAGCGACGCCTCCAGCCGCGACTTCCCAAGCGCCGACCGCCTCCCTCTCGTCCCGTGCAGCACCGGCCGAGGCCTCCCTTCTCCTCATCGCGCGAGAGCCCCGCGGCTTCCCCTCTTCAGCCCTCCTCTCGCCTGGAGCCCGCACTCCATCCCGAGCGCCCGGGCCAGGCTCCAGCCAGGAGCCCGGCGTCGCCCCGATGCAGGACGCTCGCAGCATCCTTCCGCGTCTCCAGCGCCAAGGCCAGGAGCCCGACCCCGCCGCGCTCTCCTCCAGGTCGCCGCAGGCCCGAGCGGATGGCCTCCCTCCGTCCTCCAGTGCGAGCGCCGGCCGTCCTCCAGCGCCCTTCCTCGCAGCAAGGCCGCGGCCCCCCGACGCCTTCCTTCCAGCGCCGTCCCGTGCGGCGTCTTCAGGCAGCCGCGCAGCCGCATCGCCCGGCCCTTGTCTCCTCGACAGCAGCGGCTGCTGCCTCCTCCGTGCAACCCTTTTCCTTTTTTTTGTTTTTTTTTGTTTTGTTGTTTCTGTTACTGTTCATGTTTGTTTTCTCAAGTAACCTTGGAGCAGTAAGTGTTTCTACTTTTGGACCTTGTACAACTACGACGCGAGTTCGAGAACCCTCAAGTACCTCTACACGTGACGTTGAACGGCTACGAGCTCGAGTACGACTACATGAACGCCTACACGACGACCGACTCAACAAGTACCACTACTACCACTACCGTTGCCGGAATCGCCAAGTACCCCGACGTCGCAAGTACCACGACACGAACGTGAACGACTACCGTCGCCGGAACAACTACTTCCCACTACGGAACGACTTCCTCTACCGTCGCCCGAGTACAACTACCGCCACGTGAACGACTTCTTCCTCTTCGGCCGTGTACCACTACTTCCACTACTACGGCTACTTCCTCTACGAACCCGAACCGTCCCGAAACGAGTGTTTCGAAGGTATAACCCCGAGACGTGACCCGTGTGATGCTTGTTGTGGTTGTATGAAATGTCTCCCGTGTGTGCTTCGTGCCCGTTTCACCTCTTGTCATGTTCCTCGGTTGCCTCGTCACCGACTCGTGGGAACCCGGTAACGGGATCGCCCCACCTCTTTCATCTCGTTTGACTCGCTCATGCCCTCTTACCTTTTGCGTCGGACTCTCAATGAGTTACCGGTACCGATATGTTGCCGTGGCATCATTTTCGGAATCGTTGCCGTGGCACCCTCTTTCTTTCCACCACGGTGACAAATGCTTCGTATCTCTCTTAAGTCAACCTTTTAATAAAACTTGCATAACTTGATCATGTCATCCGCATCATGATAACAACATTGATATGTTTAATTGTTGTTTGCTTATAATCACCAAACATGCTCATGGGGATTTTCCGGATATGTTGTTGTTATTCTCCGGCCCCATTTAAAATGTCTTAATAGTGTAGTTTCTTTATGCTTCACCTCTTGCCATGCTAAAAACATTTAATCTTGTCTTGTAAATAATGAGAGTCAACTAAATAATTAATTGTGGTGTTTTGTCAATATGCAACTCGTTGCATATTGATCTCCACTTAACTTGTAGTATTTGTTTGTGCTTTGCCATGCCATGCATATTTAAACCGGACATGCATCATACTTGCTTGTGCATCGTATGCCATGTTTATGATTGTGTGTTTACCGTGTTGTTTCTTTCTTTCCGGTTGCTTCTCTTGTTAGCTTCGGTTTCGTTCCGGAGTTGTGAGGATCCGCTCGACTGTTGCTCCGTCTTCTTCTTGGATCCGTTCTTCTCCTTTGTGGAATCCCAGGCAAGATGACCGAACCCGGATACCATTACTATTTTTGCCTATTGCTAGTAGTCTCGATCTTTAGTTTTGCCTCGATGCCCATGTTCTTCTTGTCAGCCTCCTACTTGTAACCAATTGCCATGTTTAACCACCCTACCTACGCAAACCGTTGCTTGGCTAAGTACGCTTCGCTCAGCCCCTCTTATAGCATTGTTAGTTGCAGGTGAAGATTGAAGATGCTTGCTTCATGTTGAAGTTTGGTTGGGTTATATCACACTATATAAATGCTTAAAATGAAATCATCTATATACTGGCAGGGTGGAAGGCTAAGCCTTTTGCTTGGTGTTTTGTTCCACTCATGCCGTTAGGAACCGTATAAACCGGTGTTATGTTCCTTGATTATGCGTTCCTAACACGGTTGGGGTGTATGGGACCCCCTTGATAAACCGCTAAGTGCTAAGTCTTTTCCAGCAAGTCCCAACATTTGGTACTATTTGCCTCATAATAACAACTTAATTAAATAATTAAATTTGCATAGGGGGTCGCGTCCCCGAGGATTCTTAATTCTACATAGCAGGGGGGCCAGTGCTGATGGCGTTGGTCCCAAACGGGGAGCCTGCGGGGCCGCCTTGGGGCAACCCGAGGTATCTGGTATACCCGTAGCTTCGCCCATCCGGTCGTGTCCTGAGACTTAGATACGCGCGGCTACTATCAGGGTGTCGACACGCCGGGAGGATTTGCTGGATTAGCCTTACCTTAGTTCGGTTTAACTTGAGCACGGGATTCCGAGAATACTCGGGTCTTCCCAACTATGGAGTTGCGACTCCGCGGATCGTGGGCTTGTAATGGGTCAAGTTGGAACACCCCTGCAGGGTTTGAACTTTCGAAAGCCGTGCCCGCGGTTATGTGGCAGATGGGAGCTTGTTAATTCCGGTTGTAGATAACTTGACACAATGTTTCAATACACTACCAGCGTGTGTACCGTGACTGTCAATTTCCGAATAGGGATTCGGGAGTTGAACACGGTGGGGTTATGTTTGACCGGCTTTAGCTAGGATCACTTCGTGATCATCTTTCGACCGATGCTCTTCTCTTCTCGCTCTCTATTACGTAAGTTAGTGCTAGTTGCTGCTGCAGACTCTTGTTTGTTCCTTCACCTCATATTCTTTTCTTCAGCCTTGTCCACACCCAAGGCTTAAATAGTCTTGTTACCCGGGAACGGGATTGCTGAGTCCTCTGTGGCTCACAGTTACTTCACCACACCAGATGCAGGTTCAGCCGAGTTTGATGCAGGAGTTGGATCAGTTCTTCACCGGGAGTTCGTTGAAGAGTGTGGCCTTTTGCTTGTGACGTTTCGATGTTCAGTAGTGGTTTCTACTAGGATTCGATCCTGACCTGTGGCTTTTGTTGTTTTGGTATCTTTCTTTTGGATCTTCACCCGTAGTCGGGTTGTGATGTTTTGGATGATGATTGCTTATGTAATGTATTGTGTGAAGTGGCGAGTGTAAGCCAACTATCTCCTTTTGCATTTTAATCCCTCTTTTACATGAGTCGTGCAAAGATACCAAACTTGAGATCATTCTAGGATGGATTTATGCCTTTAAGTCGTGCCTCGACACGTAGGAGGTATAACTCCATCCTGGGCATTACACCTTTGCGGTCCGCGGTTACTTTTGGCCCATTTGCAGCTGTGATTACTTTTGGCAATTTTGCAACATTGTGCTTTCATCGTGTTTGGCTACTCATGGTGCATTCGGTCCGTCCGCGGACCACGATGCTATCAGCCCACCAGATGACCATGTCCTTTAAATACATCTCCAACGTATCTATACATTTTCTATGATTCATACTACATTGCTTTCAGGTCTATATAGTTTGGGCATACTATTTATCCATTTGAAATTGTTAATTGGACTAACATATTAAGGTTACCTCGGAGCCACATTTCATTGTGGTGAAGTCTCAACTAAGTTGTGGAGTATGCCCGAACCTTGTTTGTGAAAGTTTTGCCTTCAAGGGCACCATAGAGTGGACTCGCGACACCTTGCATTGGTCGAGGATATGAGGAGAATAGGGTAAGCCATTATGGCGCTTGGGATGCATAAGGCCTCCACACCTCTCCAACGGAGAGTGGAGAGGTACCTAAGGAGGTAATTTCAGAAATACACCCTCGTCTCCACTTGCGGTTACTTTTATCCCTCACTTACTTTATGCAAGCTTGTATTATTGTCTATACCCCTAAGCTTGTACCTGTTGTCGAGCTTGTCATATAAGTTGTCCATCTAGATGTATATCTAGAGACCCTACTTTCTTGTTGTAAGCCTAAATTTTGTAAAAAGGTAAAAAATGTTAATCACCCATTCACCCCTCCAGTCCTCATGGGTGCAACGAGTCATTTAGTACAAAAATAATCAAACATAGGTAAGAGAAAAAAAATGCACATACGCAGCAACATCAACTTAAAAATAAAACCATTTGAAGCGTCTAAAATGAGAAAACCCTTTGAACTATAGTCAAGATAATGTCGTTTCCAACTAAATTGTGATGAATGAACTATGCGTATGCTATAATCGTCCATCACATGTACTTTCTATCCCCTAAGGCCTTGTACAATGCTAGGTGCTTGGAAAAATAAACGAGGTCTTTCTGAAGCACCGGTGCTTATTTCTACAGGAGAGACGCCTAATTAAGCGTCTACCTGTACTAATAAGCACCGGTGCTTAAGAAAAGTCTGGTTTATTTATGTAAGCACCTCCCCTAAGAACCTTGCATTGTACAAGGCCTAAGTCCACTAACCTTCGAGTAAATAGAAGCCTGGGAGAGCTCCAGTCATTTTCCCCGCGAGCCTCCGACAGTCAGGGTCAGGTCGTGACATTGGGCTCCTGTCGAGGCAAACAATTAAGGATCTAGTGTTTGTCAAACACAACGCACTCCGTCTATCCTTTTGGCTCAAGAGTATCGTGTGCATGTAGAGATGGGAGGCGATTCAATTTGGGGTTAAGCGGTGACGCCTTGGACAGTCTCTTGAGAGGAGGCAATTTAAGGGTGATCTTCCGCCGCTTCGTTAGTGATCTCTGATGAGGAGATCACCAGTATAGTTACACCCACAACCTTTGCTGCTACACATACTGGAATAACTACTAGAGCTCGCGCATGCCAATTAAGTTACTATATACTTTCATTTCTTGGTAATGATTCCAGTGTTCATGAGAATATGATGTGTCTAAATTGGATACATTTGTTTTGCTGACAAATGAAGGAGACATCATGGACAAGAAGGATGAACATTGGAGCATGATCAAACATGGAGATGATGATGCGCACAAGGGGAACAAGGATGAAGTTTCTGATGGAGTTTTCAGCACTTTGGAGCCACCATGACGGGATACAAAGGACATGGACGAAATATACAAGACGACCTTTCATAAATTTTGTCTATAGCTTAATATAGGTGTTGTGCCACCTTATTTTTGGCCAGGACAATGTAATTTTTAAATACATTTAATAGGTTATTTTTGGAGTTTGTATTAGTAGGGAGAATGACCTAGGATAGAATCTAGTCCCACCTTGCAAAGGGTGGACGAAATTCAACTTTGTATCCCTATAAATACATCCATTAGGGCGTCATTTTAGACTTGGGTTTTGTTTAGATTAAAGTTTCTCATAACTGCAACTCGTGTTCTTCGTTTGTGTTCAACGACCAGACCAAGATGTTACTTAACCCCACTTGATTTGTAAAGCTTTCCTCTTAAATTCGTAATATTCAGATTGCAATATCAATTTCTTACTTGTGCTTCGTTTGCGTGCAAGAAATAGACCCTCGTGGTAAGATTGATCGTGCCCCGACGTGATCAGTAACCTCTCGAAGTTGGTTTAGCAATTGCTAAGGCACGTGATATGTCTCCAACATATCTATAATTTATGAAGTATTCATGCCATGTTTACAACAATTTTATATGGTTTTGGTATGATTTGCATAGAACTAACGCGGAATGACGCTGTTTTCAGGAGAACTACCGTGGTTTTGTTTTTTGTGCAGAAATAAAAGTTCTTGGAATGGGCTGAAACTTTTTGATGATTTTTTGGAACAAAAGAGACCCTCAAAGCTTTGTGGGAGGGCCCGAAGACCAATGAGGAGGGCACAACACACCGGGGCGCGCCATAGGGGCTCATCTTGCCCCTGTGGGTTGTGCTCACCTCGAGGCCCATCCTCGCGTGAAACAAACGCCAAAAATCCTATAAATAGAGAAACCATCAGAAATAACCCTAGATCAGAAGTTCCGCCACCGCAAGCCTCTGTAGTCCACGAAAAACCAATCTAGACCCGTTCCGGCACTCTGCTGGAGGGGGAAATCATCACCGTGGGCCATCTTCATCATCTCGGTGGCCACCATGATGAGGAGGGAGTAGTCCACCCTCGGGGCCGAGGGTTTGTACCAGTAGCTATGTGTTTAATCTCTCTCTCTCTCTCTCTCTCTCTCTCTCTCTCTCTCTCCCTCGTGTTCTTGAGATGCACAATCTTGATGTATCGCAAACTTTGTTAATATAGTCGGATCATATGGTGTTTTTCCCTCTCGATCTTGTTATGATGAATTGAGTTTTCTCTTTGAGATTTCTTTGGATTGAATACTTTTATGGATTTGAGAACACTTGATGCATGTCTTGCCATGAATTCCCGTGGTGACAATGGGGTATCATATTCATTCACTTGATATGTGTTTCGGCACTCAACTTGCGGATTCCTGAGGTGACATTGGGTAATCTATGCATAGGGGTTGATGCACGTTATCGTCTTTGTTTCTCCAGTAGAAATCTTGGGCACTCTTTGAGGTTCTTTGTGTTGGATTGAGTATTATGAATCTGAAATTCTTTGATGCATATCGTATAATTAACTCACAGATACTCGTGGTGACATTGGAGTATCTAGGTGACATTAAAGTTGGTTGATGTGTATCGTATGATGTTATTTTAGTATGAACTCTTGATAGATCGATCGGAAAGGATAACTTGATGTTATTTTCGTACGAACTCTTGATAGATCTATCAAAAAGAATAACTTTGAGGTGGTTTCGTACCCTACAAACAATTTCTTCTTATGTTCTCCGCCAGATAGAAACTTTGGAGTGATTCTTCACCGCATGTTGAGGGATGGTTACGTGATCCAATTATATTACCATTGTTGAGAGATTGTTGAAGGAAATATGCCCTATACGCAATAATAATGTTGTTATTTATATTTCCTTATTCATGATAAATGTTTATTATTCATGCTAGAATTGTATTGATCATAAACCTTGATACATGTGTGAATACATAGACAAACAATGTGTCCCTAGTGAGCCTCTACTTGACTAGCTCGTTGATCAAAGATGGTTAAGGTTTCCTAACCATGTACATGAGTTGTCATTTGATAATGGGATCACATCATTAGGAGACTGATGTGATGGACAAGACCCATTCGTTAGCTTAGCATAATGATCGTTCCGTTTATTGCTATTGCTTTCTTCATGTCAAATACATATTCCTCCGACTATGAGATTATGCAATTCCCGGATATCGGAGGAATGCCTTGTGTGCTATCAAACGTCACAATGTAACTGGGTGATTATAAATATGCTCTACAGGTATCTCCGAGGGTGTTTGTTGAGTTGGCATAGATCGAAATTAGGATTGGTCACTCCGAGTATCGGAGAGGTATCTCTCGGCCCTCTCGGTAATGCACATCATAAGAAGCCTTGCAAGCAAAGTGAATAATGAGTTAGTTACAGGATGATGTATTACGGAACGAGTAAAGAGACTTGCCGGTAACGAGATTGAACTAGATATAAAGATACCGATGATTGAATCTCGGGTAAGTAACATACCGATGGACAAAGGGAATAACGTATGTTGTCATAACGGTTCGATCAATAAATATCTTCATATATAGAATATGTAGGAGCCAATATGAGCATCCAGGTTTTGCTATTGGTTATTGACCGGAGAGGTGTCTCGGTCATGTCTACATAGTTCTCAAACCCGTAGGGTTCGCATGCTTAACATTCGATGACAATATTGTATTATATGAGTTATGTGATTTGGTGACCGAATGTTGTTTCTAGTCCCGGATGAGATTACATACATGAAAAGGAGTCTCTAAATGGTCGATAGATAAAGATTGATATATAGGACGATAGTATTCGGACACCGGAAGTGTTCCGAAGTGTATCGGGTAATTATCGGAGTACCAGGAGAGGGGGGGGGGG
>LR738714.1:305229809-305292913 GCA_902687465.1 Secale cereale | reverse complement strand
CGATAACCCCCGGTACTCCATAATTTATCCGATACGACCCGAACCATTCCGGTGTGAGAATATAACCTTCCAATATATGAATCTTTATCTCTCGACCATTTCGAGACTCCTCGTCATGTCCGTGGTCTCACCCGAGACTCGGAACAACCTTTGGTACATCAAATCACATAAACTCATAATACCAATCGTCATCAAACGTTAAGCGTGCGGACCCTACGGGTTCGAGAACTATGTAGACATGACCGAGACACATCTCCAGTCAATAACCAATAGCGGGACCTGGATGATCATATTGGCTCCTACATATTCTACAAAGACCTTTATCGGTCAAACCACATAACAACATACGTTGTTCCCTTTGTCATCGGTATGTTACTTACCCGAGATTCGATCGTCGGTATCATCATACCTAGTTCAATCTCATTACCAGCAAGTCTCTTTACTCGTTCCGTAATACATCATCTCATGACTAACTCATTAGTCTTTTGCTTGCAAGGCTTATTATGATGTGTATTATCAAGTGGGCCCAGAGATACCTCTCCGACATTCGGAGTGACAAATCGTAATCTTGATCTATGCCAACACCACAAACACTTTCGAAAACACCTGTAGAGCATCTTTATAATCACCCAGTTATGTTGTGACGTTTGATAGCACACAAGGTGTTCCTCCGGTATTCGGGAGTTGCATAATCTCATAGTCCGAGGAACATGTATAAGTCATGAAGAAAGCAATACCAATAAAACTAAACGATCGTAGTGCTAAGCTAAGGGATGGGTCTTGTCCATGACATCATTCTCCTAATGATGTGATCCCGTTGATCAAATGACAACACATGTCTGTGGTTAGGAAACTCAACCATCTTTGATTAATGAGCTAGTCAAGTAGAGGCATACTAGGGGCACTCTGTTTTGTCTATGTATTCACACATGTATCAAGTTTCCGGTTAATACAATTCTAGCATGAATAAAAGAAATTTATCATGATATATAAGGAAATATAAATAACAACTTTATTATTGCCTCTAGGGCATATTTCCTTCAGTCTCCCACTTGCACTAGAGTCAATAATTTGGACTACATAGTAATGATTCTAACACCCATGGATTCTTGGTGCTGATCATGTTTTGCTCGTGGAAGAGGCGTAGTCAACGGATCTGCGACATTCAGATCCGTATGTATTTTGCAAATCTCTACGTCTCCCTCCTTGACTTGATCGTGGATGGAGTTGAAGCGTCTCTTGATGTGATTCGTTCTCTTGTGAAACCTGGTTTCCTTCGCCAAGGCAATTGCTCCAGTGTTGTCACAAAAGAGTTTCATTGGACCCGATGCACTAGGTATTACACCCAGATCGGATATGAACTCCTTTATCCAGACTCCTTCATTTGCTGCTTCCGAAGCAGCTATGTACTCCGCTTCACACGTAGATCCCGCCATGACGCTCTGCTTGGAACTGCACCAACTGACAGCTCCATCGTTCAACTAAAATATGTATCCGGTTTGTGACTTAGAGTCATTCGGATCAGTGTCAAAGCTTCACGTAACCGTTTACGACAAGCTCTTTGTCACCTCCATAAATGAGAAACACATCCTTTGTCCTTTTCAGGTACTTCAGGATGTTCTTGACCGCTGTCCAGTGATCCACTCCTGGATTACTTTGGTACCTTCTTGCTAGACTTATAGCAAGGCATACATCAGGCAGGGCCGGTCCTGAGATTTTGGGGGCCCGGGGCGAAACTGAAACTTTGGGCCTATTAATACGCATAATAATATGTGGATTTCATATGACTATCCGATTTGTCTCAAAAATATTATGACTATCCGATCATGTCTTGGTACATAAATTGAGTAAATTTCTAAAATAATTGGAACATTGGATCCTAAAACGCATGAAGTTAAAAATAGGAAGTATATAATATAGCTAAAATGGCTTTCTCTTGAATTTGCAATGGTGTGAGTGAATATACATGCAATGCAATCACATAAGACAATCTGTAAGAGCTCTAAACTCAAATCCATTGAAAATAAATGTGTAGCAAAAATACCTCAACAAATCCTATGAAAATATCTCATTCCAATCTAAGAAGCCCTCAACACTACAATTCTACTGTTTACTAATAAAAAGTAAAAGTAGCTTCATCACTGGTCCAATATATATCTGGTAAGTATGATTACGAGCATGTATACCTCACAAATGGCTGAACTTCAGAACGGTAATATGATGGACCTTAGATTCACATCGGTTGATAGGTAATCCAGCACTCGGCCATGAGTAGGGAGGCGCTCGGCTGTGCATGCGCGTGTGCGTCCCGCGCCTGGAGACTGGAGTCTCGCGAGCGGAGTTCATCGGCGTCCGTGTGTGCGTCCTTGCGATTTTCGCGATCGGGGGGCTGTGTCAATAGCGGAATTTTAGTGTTATAAGTAGCGATATTTTTTTAGGATAGTAGCAATCTTGTTAGGAAAAAATGATTGTAGCGATCTTGTTGCTGGAGAAAATCCTCGCGGTCGAAAGGAAAAGGCAGGCCTCGTGTATTTGGCTATCTACATGCAACGTGGGAATTCCATCTACGAGACTGTTTTCTTTTGAGAGCACGGCTTCGGGATGCGCAACGATGAAGGATGTCGGATGCGAAGCGAGCGAGGGATTTTATTTCACGATCTTTACTTTGGGCTAGAGCGTACCTGCCTGGGGAGGCCCCCCTGGGATGTTGGGGGCCCGGGGCAGCCGCCCCTTCTGCCCCCCTCAGGACCGGCCCTGACATCAGGTCTGGTACACAACATTGCATACATGTTAGAACCTATGGACGAAGCATAGAGAATGACTTTCATTTTCCCTCTATCTTCTGCAGTGGTCGGGCATTGAGTCTTACTCAACTTCACACCTTGTAACACATGCAAGAATCCTTTCTTTGTCTGATCCATTTTGCTTCAAAACTTTATCAAGGTATGTGCTTTGTGAAAGTCTAATTAAGCATCTTGATCTATCTTTATAGATCTTGATGCCCAATATATAAGCAGCTTCACCGAGGTCTTTCATTGATTTTTTTATTCAAGTATCCTTTTATGCTATCCAGAAGTTCTGCATCATTTCCAATCAACAATATGCCATCCACATATAATATCGGAAATGCTATAGAGCTCCTACTCACTTTCTTGTAAATACAGGCTTCTCCGAAAGTCTGTATAAAACCATATGCTTTGATCACCTCATCAAAGCGTATATTCCAACTCCGAGATGCTTGCACCAGTCCATAGATGGATCACCGGAGCTTGCACACTTTGTTAGCACCTTTAGGATCGACAAAACCTTCAGGTTGCATCATATACAATTCTTCTTTGATATATCCATTAAGGAATGCAGTTTTGACATCCATTTGCCATATTTGATAATCATAAAATGCGGCAATTGCTAACATGATACTGACAGACTTAAGCATCGCTACGGGTGAGAAAGTCTCATCGTAGTTAACTCCTTGAACTTGTCGAAAACCTTTCACAACAAGTCGAGCTTTGTAGACAGTAACATTACCATTGGCGTCAGTCTTCCTCTTAAAGATCCATTTATTTCCAATGGCTTGACGATCATTGGGCAAGTCAACCAAAGTCCACACTTTGTTCTCATACATGGATTCCATCTCAGATTTCATGGCCTCAAGCCATTTTGTGAAATCTAGGCTCATCATAGCTTCCTCATAGTTCGTAGGTTCATCATGGTCTAGTAACATGACTTCCAGAACAGGATTACCGTACCACTATGGTGTGGAACGTACTCTGGTTGACCTACGAGGTTCAGTAGTAACTTGATCTGAAGTTTCATGATCATCATTATTAGCTTCCTCACTAATTGGTGTAGGAATCACTAGAACTAGTTTCTGTGATGAACTACTTTCCAATTCGGGAGAAGGTACAATTACCTCACCAAGTTCTACTTTCCTCCCACTCACTTCTTTCGAGAGAACTCCTTCTCTAGAAAGGATCCCTTTTTAGCAACGAATATCTTGCCTTTGGATCTGTGATAGAAGGTGTACCCAACAGTTTCCTTTGGGTATCCTATGAAGACACATTTCTCCGACTTGGGTTCGAGCTTATCAGGTTGAAGCTTTTTCACATAAGCATCGCAGCCCCAAACTCTAAGAAACAACAACTTGGGTTTCTTACCAAACCACAGTTCATAAGGTGTCGTCTCAACGGGTTTAGATGGTGCCCTATTTAACGTGAATGCATCTGTCTCTAAAGCATAGCCCCAAAACGATAGTGGTAAATCGGTAAGAGGCATCATAGATCGCGCCATATCTAATAAAGTATGGTTACGACGTTCGAACCGACCATTACGCCGTGGTGTTCGAGGTGGCATGAGGTGTGAAACTATTCCACATTGTTTCAAATGAACACCAAACTCATAACTCAAATATTCGCCTCCGTGATCAGATCATAGAAACTTTATTTTCTTGTTACGATGATTCTCTACTTCACTCTGAAATTCTTTGAACTTTTCAAATGTTTCAGACTTGTGTTTCATCAAGTAGATATACCCATATCTGCTCAAATCATCTGTGAAGGTCAGAAAATAACGATACCCCGCGAGCCTCAACACTCATTGGACCGCATACATCAGTATGTATGATTTCCAATAAGTCAGTTGCTCGCTCCATTGTTCTGGAGAACGGAGATTAAGTCATCTTGCCCATGAGGCATGGTTTGCAAGCACCAAGTGATTCATAATCAAGTGATTCCAAAAGTCCATCAGCTTGGAGTTTCTTCATACGCTTTACACCAATATGACCTAAACGACAGTGCCACAAATAAGTTGCACTATCATTATCAACTTTGCATCTTTTGGCTTCAATATTATGAATATGTGTATCACTACGACCGAGATCCAACAAAAATAGACCATTCATCAAGGGTGCATGACCATAAAAGATATTACTCATATAAATAGAACAACCATTATTCTCTAATATAAATAAATAACCATCTCGCAACAAACAAGATCCAGATATAATGTTCATGCTTAACGGTGGCACCAAATAATTATTATTTAGGTCTAAAACTAATCCCGATGGTAGATGTAGAGGTAGCGTGACGATGGCGATCACATCGACTTTGGAACCATTTCTCACGTGCATCGTCACCTCGTCCTTAGCTAATCTTCGTTTAATCCGTAGCCCCTGCTTCGAGTTACAAATATTAGCAACCGAACCATTATCAAATACCCAGGTGCTACTATGAGTATTAGTAAGGTACACATCAATAACATGTATATCAAATATAACTTTGTTCACTTTGCCATCCTTCTTATCCGCCAAATACTTGGGGAAGTTCCGCTTCCAGTGTCCAGTCCCTTTGTAGTAGAAGCACTCAGTTTCAGGCTTGGCTCCAGACTTGGGTTTCTTCGCAGGAGTGACAACTTGCTTGCCATTATTCTTGAAGTTCCCTTTCTTCCCCTTGCCCTTTTCTTGAAACTGGTGGTGTTGTTAACCATCAACAATTGATGCTCTTTCTTAATTTCTACCTTCGTTGATTTCAGTATCACGAAGAGCTCGGAAATCGTTTTTGTCATCCCTTGCATATTATAGTTCGTCACAAAGTTCTAGTAACTTGGCGATAGTGACTAGAGAACTCTGTCAATCACTATCTTATCTGGAAGATTAACTCCCACTTGATTCAAGCGATTGTAGTACTCAGACATTCTAAGTACATGCTCATTGGTTTAGCTATTCTCCTCCATCTTGTAGGAAAAGTACTTGTCAGAGGTCTCATACCTCTCGACATGGGCATGAGTCTGAAATGCTATTTTCAACTATTGGAACATCTCATATGCTCCGTGGCGTTCAAAACTTATTTGAAGTCCCAGTTATAAGCCGTAAAGCATGGCGCACTAAAGTATCAAGTAGTCATCATACCGAGCTTGTCAAACGTTCATAACGTCTGCATCTGCTCCTGCAATAGGTTTGTCACCTAGAGGTGCATCAAGGACATAATACTTCTGTGCAACAATGAGGATAATCCTCAGATCATAGACCTAGTCCGCATCATTGTTACTAACATCTTTCAATTTAGTTTTGTCTACGAACATATCAAAAACATACGGGAGCTATAACGCGAGCTATTGTTCTACAACATAATTTGCAAATACTATCAGGACTAATTTCAAGATAAATTAAAGTTCAATTGATCATATTACTTAAGAAATCCCACTTAGATAGACATCCCTCAAGTCATCTAAATGATCACGTGATCCATATCAACTAAACCATGTCCGATCATCACGTGAGATGGAGTTGTTTTCAATGGTGAACACCTTATGTTGATCATATCTACTATATGATTCACGCTCGACCTTTCGGTCTTCAGTGTTCCGAGGCCATGTCTGTACATGCTAGGCTCGTCAAGTTTAACCCGAGTATTCTACATGTGCAAAACTGTCTTACACCCGTTGTATGTGAACATAGAGCTTATCACACCCGATCATCACATGGTGTCTTGGCACGACAAACTGTCGCAACGGTGCATACTCAGGGAGAACCCTTGTACCTTGAAATTTTGTAAGGGATCATCTTATAATGCTACCGCCGTACTAAGAAAAATAAGATGCATAATAAGATAAACATCACATGCAATCAAAATATGTGACATGATATGGCCATCATCATCTTGTGCTTTTGATCTCCATCTCCAATGCATCGTCATGATCTCCATCGTCACCGTCTTGACACCATGATCTTCATCGAAGTGTCGTGGTTGTCTTGCCAACTATTGCTACTACTACTATCACTAACTCATAGTGATGAAGTAAAGCAATTACATGGCTTTCACAATTCATACAATAAAGAGACAACCATAAGGATCATGCCGGTTGCCGATAATTTACAAAACATCATCATCTCGTACAATATTATATAATTCATCACGTCTTGACCATATCACTTCACAACATGGCCTGCAAAAACAAGTTAGACGCCCTCTACTTTGTTGTTGCAAGTTTTACGTGGCTGCTACGGGCTTAGCAAGAACTGTTCTTACCTACTCATCAAAACCACAACCATTTTTCATCAAGTGTGCTGTTTTAACCTTCAATAAGGACCGAGCGTAGTCACACTCGACTCAACTAAAGTTGGAGAAACTGACACCCGCCAGCCACCTATGTCTCGGCGATTTTGAGACTCCTCGTCATGTCCGTGATCTCATCGGGGACTCCGAACAACATTCGGTACATCAAATCACATAAACTCATAATACCAATCATCATCGAACGTTAAGCGTGCGAACCCTACGGGTTTGAGAACTATGTAGACATGACCAAGACACATCTCCGGTCAATAACCAATAGCGGAACCTGGATTCTCATATTGGCTCCTACATATTCTACGAAGATATTTATTGGTCAAACCACATAATAACATACGTTGTTCCCTTTGTCATCGGTATGTTACTTACCCGAGATTCGATCGTCGGTATCATCATACCTAGTTCAATCTCCCTACCGGCAAGTCTCTTTACTCGCTCCGTAATACATCATCTCGTGACTAACTCATTAGTCTTTTGCTTGCAAGGCTTATTATGATGTGTATTACCGAGAGGGCCCGTAGATACCTCTCCGACATTCGGAGTGACAAATCCTAATCTTGATCTATGCCAACACCACAAACACTTTTGGAAACACCTGTAGAGCATCTTTATAATCACCTAGTTACATTGTGACGTTTGATAGCACATAAGGTGTTCCTCCGGTATTCGGGAGTTGTATAATCTCATAGTCAGGGGAACATGTATACGTCATGAAGAAAGCAATAGCAATAAAACTAAACGATCATAGTGCCAAGCTAACGGATGGGTCTTGTCCATCACATCATTCTCCTAATGATGTGATCCCGTCGATCAAATGACAACACATTTCTATGGTTAGGAAACTCAACCATCTTTGATTAATGAGCTAGTCAAGTAGAGGCATACTAGGGACACTCTGTTTTGTCTATGTATTCACACATGTATCAAGTTTCCGGTTAATACAATTCTAGCATGAATAAAAGATATTTATCATCATATATAAGGAGATATAAATAACAACTTTATTTTTGCCTCTAGGTCATCTTTCTTTCATGAATTGGGGAAGGCCCCAAGTAGGATTCGACCTACTTGGGGCGCCCTTTGGCTACCTCTTCCCCCCTCCAACCTATATATATGTGGGTGATAAGCCACAAGTATATGGGATCGCAACAGTTTTTGAGGATAGAGTATTCAACCCAAATTTATAGATTCGACATAAGGGGAGCCAAAGAATATTTGTAAGTATTAGCAGCTGAGTTGTCAATTCAACCACACCTGGAGATTAATTATCTGTAGCGAAGTTATCAGTAGCACAGTAATATGATAGTTTTGATAGTAGTGGTAGCAGCAATGGTAACGGTAACAATGATAGCAATAGTTTTGTAGCAAGTGCAACAATAATGATAGGAGTAGCAACTTAGCAAGAACAATATAGGATAAATTCGTAGGCATTGGATCGGTAATTTGTTGGATGATATTCATCATGTGACAGTCATAACCTAGAGCGATACGACACTAGCTCGAGTTCATAAATATAATGTAGGCATGTATTCCGTAAATAGTCATACGTGCTTATGGAAAAAAACTTGCATGACATCTTTTGTCTTACCCTCCGTGGCAGCGGGGTACAATTGGAAACTAAGGGATATTAAGGCCTTCTTTTAATAGAGAACCGGAACAAAGCATTAACACACGGTGAATACATGAACTCCTTAAACTACGGTCATCACTGTCACTCCGGGGTTGCCGGATCATAACACGTAGTAGGTGACTATAACTTGCAAGATTGGATCTAGAATAAGAATATAATGGTGATAACATAAACGGTTCAGATCTGAAATCATGGCACCCGTGTGACACCCCGAGACCGGTGCGCCAGGTGTCAGCCAGTTATTCGTCGTCGTTGCCATGTCATCTGCTTGCGTATTGCATCTTGCCATGTCATCATGTGTTTTGCATCAGCATGTTTTCAAAACTTGCATCCGTCCGAGTCCGCTCGTCCTCTCCGTTGTCCGTTCTGAGCCCAGACACACTTGCACGCGCCCGCGGCGCCTCCGAATATTTATTTTATGAGTGGCCGGAAAACATTCTCGGAATAGGTTGAAACTTGGCATGTGGTCTTATTATAGTGTAGAAAGGCCGCCTGCCAAATTTCATCGCATCCGGAGCTCGTTTGATAGCCCAACGGATATATATAGCGGCACTAGTCGCCGGTCAAAACGTCGAACGTTTTCGGTCTCCGAAAACCCCCGCGGGTATCTCTCTCTTCTCTCCTCTCAGCCCGAAGCCCCTCTAACACAACCCACTAATCTCTCCTAGGCCCAACCTACCTCTTCATCCGACCGGAGCCGTCCGATCGGCATCCGATGGCTCCGTTTACCCCAAAACCCCCCTAACCTAGTCCTTTTGCTATATATAGCACCCTCCCATGCCATTTTGGGCATCTCCTAGCCTCCCTAACCTCCCAGCCTCCTCCTCCTCGCATTCCGCGCCGGCCAGCCACCTCCTGCCACTTGGCGCCGCCACCGCGCCCCGGCCAACCACACCGCGCCACCTCAGCCTTCCAGCCTCCCGCAACCAACCGCCGCCTGCCACTTGGCCTCCCACACCTCCCACCGCGCCGGGCCCTCTAGGCCCATCCGCGGCCCATCGCCGGGCCGTACCCGGGCCCCGAGCGCCCCGCCGTTCGCCCGGGCTCCCCGCTCGTCGCTCCTCCTCCCCATGCTCTCCGCGCCGGCGTCGACCCCGCCGCCTCGGCTCCTCCCTCCGCCGCCTGCGCCCGAGCCCTCCAGCGCCTCCCCGTCTCCAGCTTCCCCCCGCCGCCGCACTTCTCGCCGCCCCGCTCGCCGCCGGCAGCGTGCACTTCGCCGGAGCGCGAGCCGCTGCCCCGCCGGACTTCGCTCGCCGCCGCCAGCACCAGGCCGCGCCCCAGCTTCCTCGTCCCTGAGCTCCAGGGGAAGGAGCTCCCGCTCCAGCCGCCGCCAGAGATCCCTCACCGGCCGCGTCCTCCGGCCGGATCCGAGCCGCCGCCGGCCTCCCGCTCCTCTGGATCGGGCAGGCCTCGATTCGTCGCCCGACCCGGATCCACCCTCTGACCCGCTCCGCCTATGTGAGATTGCCGAGTGGGCCCCGTGCCGCTGCACCGATGGACGTGTCCAGGAGGAGCCCGGACATGTCCGACCTCTTCTCTCTGCCATGTGGGCCCGCGTGCCCAGCCACCGACGGACACGTCCGATCTGACATGGACATGTCCGCCCCGAGAGGTCTACTTTTTCTTCTAAGTCCTTTTCTGTCATAATTTTGTTGCATCTTTGCATGCCTGTAACTATTTGTGTGTATGTCCAAATGGAGTGAATAATATGTCAAAATGATCGTGGTGATATGCTCTTCATTTTGTTCCATTGTGCCATGCTTGTTTGAGTTCATCTAGATGCCCTAATCTCTGTTGCAAGAGTGCTACTTATTTAAAACTGCTGTTAATTGTTAATTTGGTGCCATGTTTGAGATATGATAACTTTGTGCATGTTTATCCAAATGGAGCATATGATATGTCAAAATGTTCATTGTGAAATGCTCTACATGTTGGTTGCTGTAGCATTCATGTTAGGTGCCATATTGCCATGTTAATCTCTGTTGCAAAAGTGCATTTGTCTGTTAAGTGCTGAAACTTGTTATGAGATGCTGATTTCACTTGCTCATTGCTATTGATGTGTTTGTCTTCATGCCACATGTCTATATGTTTTAGAAGCACAATCATATGGTCTTTGCTGTGGTGCAATCCTCTTTCCATGATATGCCTTGAGGTGACTTAAACAAGCTTGTAAACATGCCATGTTGTTGTTGCTGTTTTATACTTAGTGAAAAAACTGCTAAGTCTGGAATCTGTTATAACCTGATGCTATGTTTGCTTAATGCCCCACTCAAATCCATGCTTGTTTTGGAGTGGCCAATGATCATGTATTATTGTCCATGTTATTGTCTATCCATTCATGCCCTTGTTTGCATATATGACCTGCTGTAGCTTATTTATTTCTTGCTCTCAAGTTGCTATAAATTATACCTGTCAGGTTTTTATCAACATGATCAATTTGGTGAAGCTTGTTGTTATTGATCCATACCTCCTATGGAGATGCTCCAATGGAGTTGTTTGATGTATGATATGTCTACTACATGTCCATGATCTTTATGTTCTTATTAGAGTTGATATGCTTGTTGTTTTGTGCCTCCGAAGGCAGCATCGTGATAATGTTTTTGCCTTCCCAGATTTTGACTAAGTCTGGATAATTTTATTGCAACTTGCCATGCTTGTTTAAATGTGTTCCAGCAAGCTTTTGGGTGTGTTCTAAGTTCATGCTTGTTAATTATCATGTCTAGTTCATATTCATGCTTCTTGTCATCATGTTTGGGTGTTGTAGCATATATTTACCTTGCTCCAAAGTTGCTATGTGGCAGTTAACTTCAGCTTTGCATTGTAACTTGTTTTGCTCGTATCTTTTAGCCCGTTGCTCCGTTTTGAGCGTGTCTTATATGAAACTTGTGTGATTTTGCATGTATAACCATAATATCATGTTGTTTAATTGTTTGGAGTGTGTTTGCTTGATGTTTGGGTGCGTCTTGCATCATTGACATGCTTGACTTGTTTTGCTCATATCTTCTAGGCCGTAGCTCCGAATTAAACGAACTTTATATGAAACTTGACTAGAATTTCGTGCAGATCATCATGGTGCATGTTAACTTGCTGTTTAACAACTTTAACATAAGGTTTGTTCAGATCTGGACTAATTTCAAATTATGCATATGAGGACTTACCGGAATTGTTATATGTTGATTCCGGCCTCATTAAACTTGTTGGTTTGTGTTGTTCTTGTGTGCTTCATCCCTTGCCATGTAACGCATCATATGGACTTGTCTTGCATCATACTTGGTTGAGCATCTTGTCATGTCTTGTGTGGTGTGTTTACCGTGTTGCTTGCTTCTTCTCGTTAGTGCTTGTTCCGTTGCGATCGTGAGGATTCGTTCGTCTTCGCGTGGTTCGTCTTCGAGGCTTCTTCTTCTTCTTCTTCATGGATCCGTTCTTCTTCCTGGCAGGATCTCAGGCAAGATGACCATCACCTGGGATACCTTTACTATCATTGCCATGCTTAGTTGTCTCGATGCTATTGTTATATGTCGCGCTACCCATCATTATTGTCAGCCCCTCTCCTTGTTGCCATGAAACCTCTAACCTTTGACACCTTCCTAGCAAACCGTTGTTTGGCTATGTTACCCGCTTGCTCAGCCCCTCTTATAGCGTTGTTAGTTGCAGGTGAAGATGAAGATTGATCCATGTGGGATCTTGTTGTTGGAATATCACAATATCTATCTATCTATTATTACTATTATTATTAACACACCTATATACTGGACATGGGTGGAAGGCTTGGCCTTTTTCTCGGTGTTTTGTTCCACTCATGCCACCTTAGGAGCCGATAAACCGGTGTTATGTTCCTTGATTTTGCGTTCCTTACACGGTGGGGTATATGGGGACCCCTTGACAGTTCGTCTTTGAATAAAACTCCTCCAGCAAGACCCAACATTGGTTTTAATTTGCCTCATAATAAAAACTTAATTAAATAATTAAATTGCATAGGGGGTCGCGTCCCCGGGGATTCTTTCTACATAGCAGGGGGGCCAGTGCTGATGGTGTTGGTCCCAAACGGGGGTTCTGCGGGGCCGCCACGGGGAAACTCGAGGTATCTGGTTTAACCTGTAGAATCGTCCATCCGGTCGTGGCCTGAGACAAGATACGCGCGTCTACTATTAGGGTGTCGACACACCGGGAGGTCTTGCTGGACTCGTTTTACCATTGTCGAAATGTCTTGTGCACCGGGATTCCGAGCCTGATCGGATTGTCCCTAAGATAGGGGGTAATATTATTATTACTTTTGCTGATCGTGAGAGCTTGTGATGGGCTAAGTTGGGACACCCCTGCAGGGTTATGATCTTTCGAAAGCCGTGCCCACGGTTATGTGGTAGATTGGAATTTGTTAATGTCCGGTTGTAGAAAACTTGATAGAGGATCCGAAGTAAAACACACAACTGTGTGAGTAACCGTGACTGTCTCTTTTCATTTTTAGAATAGAACACGGTGGGGTTATGTTTGACTCGTAGGTAGTTCAGGATCTTTAGCGATCATCACTAGTTTGCGACCGTTTGCGTAGATGCTCATCTTATTCTTGTACTCGTAAGTTAGCCACCATACATATTGCTTAGCCGCTGCTGCAACCTCACCACTTTACCTCTTCCTACCCATTAAGCTTTGATAGTCTTGTTACCCATGGTTATGGGATTGCTGAGTCCTCGTGGCTCACAAATACTACAACAACAGTTGCAGGTGCAGGTTTCTGATGACTTGACGCGAGAGCGATGTTCTTTTGTTGGAGTTCTTCTTCTTCTTCTTCTTCTTCTTCTTCTTCTTCTTCTTCTTCTTCTTCTTCTTCTTCTTCTTCTTCTTCTTCTTCTTCTTCTTCTTCTTCTTCTTCTTCTTCTTCTTCTTCTTCTTCTTCTTCTTCTTCTTCTTCTTCTTCTTCTTCTTCTTCTTCAGTCTTGGGTTAGGTTCCGGGTCGGCAGCCTGTGATAGCAGATGGATGTCGTTGTGCTTTTCATGTTTGCATCCGTAGTCGGATGCCTTGTATTGATGTTGTTGTATTCATGTGACTTGTATGTATTGTTGTATCCACCATGTATGTATGTAATTGTACGATGTAATGATATCCATCTTGCTAAGCGCCCGAAATGCGGTTGTGCCCCAATCACGTAAGTGTCACGTGATCGGGATAGAATCGCATCTTGGGCCTGAAAACCTGGGCCCAAAGTGACAAGCATTAAGCACGGCAAAGTCATAGCAACATCATTCTCAGAACATAGTGGATACTAGGGATCGGCCCTACCAAAACTAACTAGATTACATGATGAATCTCATCCAACTCCTCACCGAACGTCGAGCCTACAAAGGAATTACTCACTCCCGGTGGGGAGCATCATGGAATTGGCGATGGAGAAGGTTGGTGATGACGAAGAACGAAGATCCCCCTCTCCGGAGCCCCAAACAGACTCCAGATCTGGCCTCCCGATGAAGAACAGGAGGTGGCAGCGGCTCCGTCTCGTGGATCGTGATAATTCTTTCTCCCTGATTTTTCTCTTCGTAAATGTGAATATATAGTATTAGGGTTGACGTCTACGGGGCCACCAGGTGGGGACAACCCACCTGGGCGTGCCAGGAGGGGGGGGGGGGGCGCCCCTGTGGGTTGTGCCCACCCAAGTGCCCCCCCTCCGGTGGTTCTTGGCTCCAGTATTTTTCTTTTATTGTATAAAAATTCTTCGCAAAGTTTCGTTCTATTCCGAGAACTTTTATTTCTGCACAAAATAATACCATGGTAGTTCTGCTGAAAACATCATCAGTCCGGGGTTAGTTTCATTCAAATCATGCAAATTAGAGTCCAAAACAAGAGGAAAAGTGTTAGGAAAAGTAGATACATTGGAGACGTATCAACTCCCCAAGATTAAACCTTTGCTTTTCCTCAAGCAATTCAGTTGATAATCTGAAAGTGAGAAAGAAAAACTTTTATGAACTCTTTTGCTCTTGTTTGCATAAATACTCTTAAGCAACACCCAGGTTTTCAGCAAAGATCATGACTAACCATGTCAGCAATAACTCTTAGAAATTATATTAACTCATATCAATGACATAATCAGCTAGTGAGCGATAATAAGACATCTCAAACAGCACCATGTTGTCAAAATAACCATGATATAATATGACAATAGTGGTATCTCGCTAGCCCTTTCTGAGACCGCAAAACATAAATGCAGAGCACCTCCAAAGTTCAAGCAGCGACTAAACATTGTGATTCATGGAGATCCA
This sequence comes from Secale cereale, assembly GCA_902687465.1. Classification (NCBI taxonomy): domain Eukaryota; kingdom Viridiplantae; phylum Streptophyta; class Magnoliopsida; order Poales; family Poaceae; genus Secale; species Secale cereale. The sequence continues at coordinate 305,277,961 of LR738714.1, read as the reverse complement.
GTCATGCTAACACCCACCATTCATTACACACAGTGCATAGGCATGACAACAGTGCTCTCAGATCTGGCGCTTATTTGAGAAGGTGATGACACAACATAAAAGTAAATAAACAGTCCCTTCGCCGAGGGAAGCAGCGATTTGCAGAGGTGCCATAGCTCAAGTTTTTAAAATAGAGGTAAATGATATTTTGAGACATAAACCCTTCTTATTTACTTCACAACTATCAGTTATCAATATCTCCCATGCTAAACACGCTAGTGGCGGTTCCCAGGCAGAGAAGTAAAGGTTTGGACTCCATTGGGAGCTTTTGTTTGTTTATTTATAAGATCTTTTTCCTTTTGCAATTTGGGACTGGGAATCCCTTTTACCGCCCTTTTCTCGTGAGATGGCGAGTGAATAAATAGTCGACCTGAGAATAACCCGCTTAGCATGGAAGATACCGACCACTTCCTGTCGTTCCATGAACGATCCATGCACACAAAAAGGATATTTATTTGAAGTTTTTAGAGATGGCAAATGCAAATTTACTTAGGACGGCAAGGTAATACCGTATATAGGTAGGTATGGTGGACTCATCTAGTTTAAGGTTTTTGATGTACAAGCAAAATTTCCACTTAGTATAGGCGAAGGCTAGCAAATAGGTTGGGAAGAGGCTAGCTAGAGAGCAACAACAGTCATGAACATACATTATGCATAATAAACTTAGACACCAACATGAGTAGTGAAGGAAATATGCCCTAGAGGCAATAATAAAGTTATTATTTATTTCCTTATATCATGATAAATGTTTATTATTCATGCTAGAATTGTATTAACCGGAAACTTAATACATGTGTGAATACATAGACAAAACAGAGTGTCCCTAGTATGCCTCTACTAGACTAGCTCATTGATCAAAGATGGTTATGTTTCCTAGCCATAGACATGAGTTGTAATTTGAACAACGGGATCACATCATTAGGAGAATGATGTGATGGACAAGACCCATCCGTTAGCTTAGCACTATGATCGTTTAAGTTTTACTGCTATTGCTTTCTTCATGACTTATACATGTTCCTATGACTATGAGATTATGCAACTCCCGAATACCGGAGGAACACTTTGTGTGCTACCAAACGTCACAACGTAACTGGGTGATTATAAAGGTACTCTACAGGTGTCTCCAAAGGTACTTATTGGGTTGGCGTATTTCGAGATTAGGATTTGTCACTCCGATTGTCGGAGAGGTATCTCTGGGCCCACTCGGTAATGCACATCACTATAAGCCTTGCAAGCATTGCAGCTAATGAGTTAGTTGCGGGATGATGTATTACGGAACGAGTAAAGAGACTTGCCAGTAGCGAGATTGAACTAGGTATTGAGATACCGACTATCGAATCTCGGGCAAGTAACATACCGATGACAAAGGGAACAACGTATGTTGTTATGCGGTTTGACCGATAAAGATCTTCGTAGAATATGTGGGAGCCAATATGAGCATCCAGGTTCCGGTATTGGTTATTGACCGGAGACGTGTCTTGGTCATGTCTACATAGTTCTCGAACCCGTAGGGTCCGCACGCTTAAGGTTTCGATGACAGTTTTATTATGAGTTTTGATGTACCGAAGGAGTTCGGAGTCCCAGATGAGATCGGGGACATGACGAGGAGTCTCGAAATGGTCGAGACGTAAAAATCGATATATTGGACGACTATATTCGGACATCGGAAAGGTTCTGAGTGATTCAGGTATTTTCGGAGTACCGGGGAGTTACGGGAATAGAGGAGAGAGGCAAAAAGGAAGGAGGCGCGCGCCCCCCTTCTGGTCCGAATTGGACAAGGGGTGCAGCCCCCTTTTCCTTCTCCCTCTCCCCCTCTTTCCTTCTCTCCTACTCCGGAAAGGAAAGGGGAATCCTACTAGGACTTGGGAGTCCTAGTAGGACTCCCCACACTTGGCGCGGCCCCTCTAGGGCCGGCCTCTCCCTCCCTCCTTTATATACGGGGGCAGGGGGCACCTCTAGACACAACAATTGATCTCTTGATCTCTTAGCCGTGTGCGGTGCCCTCCTCCACCATAGTTCTCCTCGATAATATTGTAGCGGTGCTTAGGCGAAGCCCTGCGAGGGTAGAATATCAAGATCGTCACCACGCCGTCGTGCTGACGGAACTCTCCCTCGACACTCGGCTGGATCGGAGTTCGAGGGACGTCATCGAGCTGAACGTGTGCTAGAACTCGAAGGTGCCGTAGTTTCGGTGCTTGATCGGTCGGGCCGTGAAGACGTACGACTACATCAACCGCGTTGTTCTAACGCTTCCGCTTTCGGTCTACGAGGGTACGTAGACTCACTCTCCCCTCTTGTTGCTATGCATCTAGTAGATAGATCTTGCGTGATCGTAGGAAAATTTTAAAATACTACGTTCCCCATCAGTGGCATCATGAGCCAGGTCTATGCGTAGATGATATGCACGAGTAGAACACAATTGAGTTGTGGACGATACTAGTCATACTGCTTACCAGCATGTCATACTTTGCTTCGGCGGTATTGTGAGATGAAGCGGCCCGGACCGACATTACGCGTACGCTTACGCGAGACTGGTTTCACCGTTATGAGCACTCGTTGCTTAAAGGTGACTAGCGGGTGTCTGTCTCTCTCACTTTAGCTGAATCAAGTGTGACTACGCCCGGTCCTTGTGAAGGTTAAAACAGCACATACTTGACGAAACATCGTTGTGGTTTTTGTATGTGTAGGTAAGAACGGTTCTTGCTAAGCCCGTAGCAACCACGTAAAACTTGCAACAACAAAGTAGAGGACGTCTAACTTGTTTTTGCAGGGCATGTTGTGATGTGATATGGTCAAGACATGATGAGTTATACGGTTTTGTATGAGATGATCATGTTTTGTAAAGTTATCGGCAACTGGCAGGAGCCATATGGTTGTCGCTTTATTGTATGAAATGCAATCGCCATGTAATTGCTTTACTTTATCACTAAGCGGTAGCGATAGTTGTAGAAGCAATAGTTGGCGAGACGACAACGATGCTACGATGAAGATCAAGGTGTCGCGCCGGTGACGAAGGTGATCATGACGGTGCTTTGGAGATGGAGATCAAAAGCACAAGATGATGATGGCCATATCATCTCACATATTTTGGTTGCATGTGATGTTTATCTTATTATACTTCTTATTTTGCTTAGTACGACGGTAGCATTATAAGATGATCCCTTACAAAATTTCAAGGTATAAGTGTTCTCCCTGAGTATGCACCGTTGCGAAAGTTCGTCGTGCCGAGACACCACGTGATGATCGGGTGTGATAAGCTCTACGTTCAAATACAACGGGTGTAAGCCAGTTTTGCACACGCAGAATACTCGGGTTAAACTTGACGAGCCTAGCATATGCAGATATGGCCTCGGAACACTGGAGACCGAAAGGTCGAGCGTGAATCATATAGTAGATATGATCAACATAAGATGTTCATCATTGAAAACTACTCCATCTCACGTGATGATCGGACATGGTTTAGTTGATTTGGATCACGTGATCATTTAGATGACCAGAGGGATGTCTATCTAAGTGGGAGTTCTTCAAGTAATATGATTAATTGAACTTTAATTTATCATGAACTTAGTCCTCGTAGTATTAGCATATCTGTGTTGTAGATCAATAGCTCGCGATGTAGCTCCCCATTTATTTTATATGTTCCTAGAGAAATATAAGTTGAAAGATGTTAGTAGCAATGATGCGGACTAGGTCCGTGATCTGAGGATTATCCTCATTGCTGCACAGAAGAATTATGTCCTTGATGCACCGCTAGGTGACAGATCTATTGCAGGAGCAGATGCAGACGTTATGAACGTCTTGACAAAAGCTCGGTATGATGACTACTTGATAGTTTAAGTGCACCATGCTTTACGGCTTAGAACCGGGACTTCAAAAATGTTTTGAACGCCACGGAGCATATAAGATGTTCCAAGAGTTGAAATTAGTATTTCATACTCATGCCCGTGTCGAGAGGTATGAAACCTCTGACAGTACTTTGCCTACAAGATGGAGGAGAATAGCTCAACCAATGAGCATGTGCTCAGATTGTCTGGGTACTGCAATTGCTTGAATCAAGTGGGAGTTAATTTTCCAGATAAGATAGTAATGGACAAAGTTCTCTAGTCACTATCACCAAGTTAGTAGAACTTCATGATGAACTATAATATGCAAGGGATGACGAAAGTAATTCCCGAGCTCTTCGCGATGCTGAAATCGGCGAAGGTAGAAATCAAGAAAGAGCATCAAGTGTTGATGGTTAACAAGACCACTTGTTTCAAGTAAAGGGCAAAGGATAGAAGGGGAACTTCAAGAAGAATGACAAGCAAGTTGTCACTCACATGAAGAAACCCAAAGCTAAACTCAAGCCTGAAACTAAGTGCTTCTACTGCAAAGGAAATGGTCACTGGAAGTGGAACTGCCCTAGATACTTGGCGGACAAGAAGGATGGCAAAGTGAACAAAGGTATATTTGATATACAGATTATTGATGTGTATTTTACTAGTGTTCATAGCAACCCCTTGGTATTTGATACTGGTTTAGTTGCTAAAGAATAGTAACTCGAAATGGGAGTTGCATAATGAACAGAAACTAGTTAAAGGATGAAGTGACGATGTGTATTGGAAGTAGTTCCAAGATTGATATGATCATCATCGCACACTCCCTATACTTTCGGGATTAGTGTTGAACCTAAATAAGTGTTATTTGGTGTTTGTGTTGAGCATGAATATGATTTGATCATGTTTATTGCAATACGGTTATTCATGTAAGTTAGAGAATAATTGTTGTTCTGTTTACATGAATAAAACCTTCTATGGTCATACACCCAATGAAAATGGTTTGTTGGATCTCGATCGTGTGATACACATATTCATAATATTGAAGCCAAAAGATGCAAGGTTAATAATGATAGTGCAACTTATTTGTGGCACTGCCGTTTAGGTCATATTGGTGTAAAGCGCATGAAGAAACTCCATGGTGATGGACTTTTGGAATCACTTGATTATGAATCACATGGTGCTTGCGAACCATGCCTCATGGGCAAGATGACTAAAACTCCGTTCTCCGGAACTATGGAGCGAGCAACAGAGTTGTTGGAAATCATACATACTGATGTATGCGGACCAATGAGTGTTGAAGCTCGCGGCAGGTATCGTTATTTTCTGACCTTCACTGATGATTTGAGCAGATATGGGTATATCTACTTAATGAAGCACAAGTCTGAAACATTTGAAAAGTTCAAAGAATTTCAGAGTGAAGTGGAGAATCATCGTAACAAGAAAATAAGAGTTTCTACGATATGATCGTAGAGGTAAAATATTTGAGTTAGCGAGTTTGGCCTTCAGTAAAAACAATGTGAAATAGTTTCACTACTCACGCCACCTGGAACACCATAGTGTAATGGTGTGTCCGAACGTCATAACCGTACTTTATTAGATATGGTGCGATCAATGATGTCTCTTACCGATCTACCACTATCGCTTTTGGGGTTATGCATTAGAGACAACTACATTCACGTTAAATAGGGCACCATCTAAATCCGTGGAGATGACACCGTATGAACTGTGGTTTGACGAGAAACCTAAGCTGTCATTTCTTTAAGTCTGGGACTACGATGCTTATGTGAAAAAGTTTCAACATGATAAGCTCGAACCCAAATCGGAGAAGTAAATCTTCATAGGATACCCAAAAGAAACTGTTGGGTACACCTTCTATCACATATCCGAAGGCAAGGTATTTGTTGCTAAGAGTGGATCCTTTCTAGAGAAGGAGTTTCTCTCGAAAGAAGTGAGTGGGAGGAAAGTAGAACTTGATAAGGTAATTGTACCTTCTCCTGAATTGGAAAGTGGAACATCACAGAAACTAGTTCCAGTGATTCCTACACCAATTAGTGAGGAAGCTAATGATGATGATCATGAAACTTCAGATCAAGTTTCTGCTAAACTTTGTAGATCAACCAGAGTTCGTTCCGCATCACAGTGGTACGACAACCCGGTTCTGGAAGTCATGTTACTGGACCATGATGAACCTACGAACTATGAGGAAGCGATGATGAGCCCAGATTCCGCAAAATGGCTTGAGGCCATGAAATCTGAGATGGGATCCATGTATGAGAACAAAGTGTGGACTTTGGTTGACTTGCCCGATGATCGGCAAGCCATCGAAAATAAATGGATCTTCAAGAGGAAGACTGACGCTGACGGTAATGTTACTGTTTACAAAGCTCGACTTGTTGCGAAAGTTTTTCAACAAGTTCAAGGAGTTGACTACAATGAGACTTTCTCACCCGTAGCGATGCTTAAGTCTGTTCGAATCATGTTAGCAATTGCCGCATTTTATGAAATCTGGCAAATGGACAATAAAACTGCATTCTTTAATGGATTTATTAAAGAAGAATTGTATATGATGCAACCAGAAGGTTTTGTCAATCCTAAAGGTGCTAACAAAATGTGCAAGCTCCAGCGATCCATCTATGGACTGGTGCAAGGATTTTGGAGTTGGAATATACGCTTTGATAAGTTGATCAAAGCATACAAATTTATACATACTTGCGGTGAAGCCTGTATTTACAAGAAAGTGAGTGGGAGCACTACAACATTTCTGATAAGTATATGTGAATGACATATTGTTGATCAAAAATAATGTAGAATATTCTGGAAAGCATAAAGGAGTGTTTGAAAGGAGTTTTTCAAAGAAAGACCTCGGTGAAGCTGCTTACATATTGGGCATAAAGATCTATAGAGATAGATCAAGACGCTTGATAAGACTTTCAATGAGTACATACCTTGATAAGATTTTGAAGTAGTTCAAAATGGATCAGTCAAAGAAGGAGTTCTTGCCTGACTTCTAAGGTGTGAAGTTGAGTAAGACTCAAAGCCAGACCACGACAGAAAAATATAGAGAGAATGAAAGTCATTCCCTATGCCTCAGCCATAGGTTCTATAAAGTATGCCATGCTGTGTACCAAACATGTTGTGTACCTTGCCATGAGTTTGACAAGGAGGTACAATATTGATCCAGTAGTAGATCACTGTACAGCGGTCAAAATTATCCTTAGTAACTGGATGACTAAGGAAATGTTTCTCGATTATGGAGGTGATAAAGAGTTCGTCGTAAAGGGTTACGCCGATGCAAGCTTTGACACTAAATCCAGGTGACTCTAAGTATCAATCTAGATGCGTATTGAAAGTGGGAGCAATTAGCTAGAGTAGCTCCATGCAGAGCATTGTAGACACATAGACATTTGCGAAATACATACGGATCTGAATGTGACAGACCCGTTGACTAAACTTCTCTCACGAAGCAAAACATGATCACACCTTAGTACTCTTTGGGTGTTAATCACATAGCGATGTGAACTAGATTATTGACTCTAGTAAACCCTTTGGGTGTTAATCACATGACGATGTGAACTATCGGTGTTAAATCACATGGCGATGTGAACTAGATTATTGACTCTAGTGCAAGTGGGAGACTGAAGGAAATATGCCCTAGAGGCAATAATAAAGTTATTATTTATTTCCTTATATCATGATAAATGTTTATTATTCATGCTAGAATTGTATTAACCCGAAACTTAATACATGTGTGAATACATAGACAAAACAGAGTGTCCCTAGTATGCCTCTACTAGACTAGCTCATTGATCAAAGATGGTTATGTTTCCTAGCCATAGACATGAGTTGTCATTTGAACAACGGGATCACATCATTAGGAGAATGATGTGATGGACAAGACCCATCCGTTAGCTTAGCACTATGATCGTTTAAGTTTTACTGCTATTGCTTTCTTCATGACTTATACATGTTCCTATGACTATGAGATTATGCAACTCCCGAATACCGGAGGAACACTTTGTGTGCTACCAAACGTCACAACGTAACTGGGTGATTATAAAGGTACTCTACAGGTGTCTCCGAAGGTACTTGTTGGGTTGGCGTATTTCGAGATTAGGATTTGTCACTCCGATTGTCGGAGAGGTATCTCTGGGCCCACTCGGTAATGCACATCACTATAAGCCTTGCAAGCATTGCAGCTAATGAGTTAGTTGCGGGATGATGTATTACGGAACGAGTAAAGAGACTTGCCGGTAACGAGATTGAACTAGGTATTGAGATACCGACGATCGAATCTCGGGCAAATAACATACCGATGACAAAGGGAACAACGTATGTTGTTATGCGGTTTGACAGATAAAGATCTTCGTAGAATATGTGGGAGCCAATATGAGCATCCAGGTTCCGCTATTGGTTATTGACCGGAGACGTGTCTCGGTTATGTCTACATAGTTCTCGAACCCGTAGGGTCCGCACGCTTAAGGTTTCGATGACAGTTTTATTATGAGTTTATGAGTTTTGATGTACCGAAGGAGTTCGGAGTCCCAGATGAAATCGGGGACATGACGAGGAGTCTCGAAATGGTTGAGACGTAAAAATCGATATATTGGACGACTATATTCGGACATCGGAAAGGTTCCGAGTGATTCAGGTATTTTCGGAGTACCGGGGAGTTACGGGAATAGAGGAGAGAGGCAAAAAGGAAGGAGGCGCGCGCCCCCCTTCTGGTCCGAATTGGACAAGGGGTGCAGCCCCCTTTTCCTTCTCCCTCTCCCCCTCTTTCCTTCTCTCCTACTCCGGAAAGGAAAGGGGAATCCTACTAGGACTTGGGAGTCCTAGTAGGACTCCCCACACTTGGCGCGCCCCCTCTAGGGCCGGCCTCTCCCTCCCTCCTTTATATACGGGGGCAGGGGGCACCTCTAGACACAACAATTGATCTCTTGATCTCTTAGCCGTGTGCGGTGCCCCCCTCCACCATAGTTCTCCTCGATAATATTGTAGCGGTGCTTAGGCGAAGCCCTGCGATGGTAGAACATCAAGATCGTCACCACGCCGTCGTGCTGACGGAACTCTCCCTCGACACTCGGCTGGATCGGAGTTCGAGGGACGTCATCGAGCTGAACGTGTGCTAGAACTCGGAGGTGCCGTAGTTTCGGTGCTTGATCGGTCGGGCCGTGAAGACGTACGACTACATCAACCGCGTTGTTCTAACGCTTCCGCTTTCGGTCTACGAGGGTACGTAGACTCACTCTCCCCTCTTGTTGCTATGCATCTAGTAGATAGATCTTGCGTGATCGTAGGAAAATTTTAAAATACTACGTTCCCCATCAAGTAGGATATAGACACCATGAACATAAATATCATAGAGGCTATGTTGGTTTTGATTCGACTACATGTATGAACATGTGCCAAGTCAAACCACTCGAACATTCAGAGGAGGATACCATATTATCATACTACATCACAATCATTTTAATGCAATGTTGATATCCAAGATAAATCATTATCAACTCCTAGCAACATATGCATGGCATGTGAAACTATAATCTCTAATTGTCATTGCAAATGTGTTTTATCATAATGGGCTGAATCATGGATACTAGGTGATATGTCTCCACTATTTTGGTTCTGTTGCCGATGTCACGGACGTCCGGTGGCCTCCGGTCGCCTGGGACGCGTCGGACATCCGGTAAACGCCGGTCGTCCGGAGCCTGTAGCTTGCAGTAGCTCCGTTTCTTCCGTCTTCTCTTCCACGCTTCCCTCGCGGATGGTGTAGGTGATCCTTGGTGCTTGCACTCCTCCTCGTCATCCGTGAAGCTCCGACAATACCTATGCATGCACACGAGTGGAGTGTCAAGTAGTATACCATCCTCGAAGGGGTCAAGTGGACACATGTAAAGGAGATGATTCACCTTTTTGTATGAGAAGTAGAGGTCACACGTGTCACTTGCCAAGTAGACTCTTGACATGGTGATGTCCATAGGATGCTCCGTATCATCCCCTCCCCCTTGGGAAAGATCCGACCTCGGATCGAAAACCAAATCACCATGGGAAAGAGATGGCGTCGCCGTGTAGAAGTGGACCATCAAGAAGTGCTCATCATCTTGAAGCTCTACATGGGCACTCTCCAATGTCGCACCGTCTAGTGATTCCTTCAAAAGGAGCAAGGACAACAAACACTTGGAAAAACAAATGTGGTTAGCGTTAGTGCAAAACCAAGCATTCAAGAGGTGATTCACCCAACAAGTGTTGTCATGAAGCATAACATAGGGTGTGACAAAGGGTTGTGGCATGGCATTTAAGCACATCAATTGAGCACAAGAAAAGATATCATCGGGCCAAGTATGCAATTGGGAGGTAGTGATGCAAGTATGTGTGACAAGAGAATAAGCATCTACCTCATGGTCATAGCAAGCATGCATAAAGCGCTCAATGAAAGGTCTATGGTAGGCATAAGAATCATTCACAACACCATGTAAAATGAAGTGTCTAAACACATGGGTCAAGTGCAAGACAATCCAAGCATAATGTGCATAGGGTGTAGTGAATATAGTATGGCACTCAACACAATAGAAAGAGCAATTGTTCATCATGTGTGAGGCAATCAAGTCAATCATGTGAAAAGCAATGGGACATGGCATATGTGAAGAGATGACATTGTTGCAACCAAGCAGATGATAGGGACAAGTAATCCACAAGTCGGATGCAACACACAAGGCATATATATCATGATGCATGAAGATGTGTAAATGGCAAGTCAAATCAAGATCTCTAACATGTGTGCAAATAAGGCTCATGGTGCAAGCAACACAAGTAGTATGATCCACAATATTCATGCTCATGGTTTGTTGTTTCTCGAAAGAGAAGGATATCACCTTGAAAGCATGTCCTTGTGCGTCCTTCACAATGCCGAAGCACAAGCAAGTGCGATGTAGAAGCGTCGTGAACAAAGGTGGTTCGCTCTCAAGAGCTCGAATGGTCAACTCACGTGAAGTGGAAGTCGACACATATTCCAAGTATCCTACACATGCACACAACAAAAGGAAGAACGTATGCGCATGGTAGATAAACACATCATCCATCATGATGGTTCTCTTCTCTTGCACATAACCATTAGAAGAAAAAGTGCATGAATAATATGATGGAACAATGGCTATATTCATGGCACTAGGCATATGGTGCAAAGAGGTAAGACAAGCATGCTTCACAAGAAATATGTCAAAATCTCCAAATAAATGCGAGAATGCTATGGGGGCAATCTCATTGGCAAGACTAAAATCATGGTTGCGCTCAATACATGGCAGCATGAGAGAGGCAACATGTGGAGACATATGACAACAAGCAATATCAATCATGTGCAAAGCATGGCAATAACAAGAGGTATCTCCACCCAGCTTGCAAATACACATACAAGTATGAGAATCAATCATCATGTGTAATGCGAAGCATGGGTCACAAATGCATGGCAAAGGCATATAAATGAGCATATCATGCAAAGTGAACATGGCAATATGGGCAAATGATACATAACGAACAATTAGCCATAACCATGTGAGGGCCATGTAGAAGAAATGCGCGAAGTCTTTGCGCAAAAGGAGCGGTGGGAAAGACAATCCGCGATATCCCAAGTCATCGTTGCTCTCTAGAGCTCTTTTCGTCAACTCATGCTCTCGCGAGGTTGACGAGTAAGTATGGGGACCTACACAAAAGAGACATAAACCGAAGAAATTGTGTGCATGGTAAATGTACACATCATCCATCATGATGTGTATGTGCACGTTAGAGTTAGCACAAGGTAAGCATCTCTCAAAGAAATTTGATGCATGGTATAAGAACATGTCATCCATCATGAAGGAGTAGTTATTGTGTATAGCATGATGTGGATGCAAATTGAGCATACAAGTATGGGGATCATGCAATGGATGGGATGGATCAAAATCTCCTAAATTGTATGAGGAAACTATGGGGGTCTCCTCATAAGCAATATCGGAAGCATAATTTGGAGAAGTGGAACAACATCCAAAACAAAGCATGTCCGAAGCTAGGTGTTCATGGCATGGCATATGATGGATATGATGCAAAGGAAGCATGTCAATATCATCACAAGAAAAACAAATGCCAATAACCATGGTCTTGTCATCTATGCCATAAGTGCAAATTGGATTTATCTTAATGGCATATGCATAGTTACTACGATGAGATTGCAAATATGACATATTGTTGATCTCATGCATAGCATATGACAAGTCAAGCGGATTGTCAAACATGATGTGACCGAGAGAATTATCACAAGAAATCCTATGCAACATGGCATCACAACTAATAGACTCCACATGCCAATCATCAAACTCATCATAAATGGGTAAATCATCGCATGAGGAAATCATACTAGAATGAAGCATGGCAATAGGAGGATCAACATCATGCAAGCAATCAATGTCAACATAGTCCACTAGTGGGACGAGATCATCACCTTCACCTTTGTTACTTTTCTCATTCCACTCATGTGGTGTAGGTGAGGTGGGAAAGACCAAAAGGTGGTCATCATCTTCATCTTGATGGAACCATGTGGGGGGTGCATCATATTCCACCATGGCCATCGTCTTGTCCAATGGAAGGACGAAGTCGTCGAGAATCGACGCGTCATCATATGTGGGACCTAGCACCAAATGAGAAGGCACAATAGAGGTAGAGGTTAAGTCGTTAGTGTTGAAATTGGCCTCACATGCCGTATCAACTATCTCACTCTCTCCATGTGGTGGCTCACTCACTCCCTCAAGGTAGGTGCACTCAAACTCGCATATGGTGGAGTCACTCATCTCACTCAAGTGGTGGGGGTTGTGGCTCTCCTCACATGGGAATTGGGGCAGCTCATCATATATGGGGCTAGTGGTGAACTCGCTCTCACTCTCAATATGGTGGCACAAGTCACTCAAGTCATCATACGTCGCCGTGGTCGAAGGGAAAATCCCATGCTCAACCATCTCATCACCGTCGCCGTGGATGAAGGCCGAAGATGGCACATCATCACTCTCGCCTCCAAAGATGGAAGCATCATCCTTGCTCGTCACCATGTCGTTCGCCTCCAAAGCTTGGTCCTCGAATGGCTCCATAGTCGTAGTCGTCGCCGCACCGTCTTGAAAAAGAGTCGAAGTAGACTCAGCATCATCAATGCCACAAAGATGGATGGCGGTGGAGTCGAACTTGGGAGCATCGTCTTGGAGCTCGTTGGGCTTGGACATCGCGGTGGTACTACCCTCATGCTCGTCGTCTTGGAGCTTGGTCTTCGAGAAGTGTGCTTGCGGTGGAGAAGCCTTGCCCTTCATTAGTTCTTGTTCCGCCTTGAGAGCACCAATGTAGTTGTCATCGAGGGACTTGTAGTTCTCGAAGAAGATAGTCTTGTAGACGTCATTGTGCAATCCCATCATGAAGTGGAGCTTCATTGAAATGGGGTCGTCCACGCCGGCTCGTCGCAAGGCCATCTTCATCTCCTTGAAGTACTCGTCGATGGACTTGGATCCTTGAATGGTGTTCTCCAATTGGCGTAGAAGTTGTTCCGTGTAGGTGGAAGGCACGAACTCTCGCCGCAAAGCTCTCTTCATCTTGGGTCAATTCACGTTGAAGCTCGTCGAAGGTGTGTGAAGCCACCATGTTGACGCATTGTCGTGGAAGTTTCTTGTGGTGCACTTCACTTGATCTTCGTAGGGAACTTGATGTAGCTTGAGGTAGTCGTCGATCTTGCGCTCCCACTCGAGATACTCCTCGGGGTCTTGAGTCCCATAGAAAGGAATCTCATGGTCGTTGTCGAGGTCGTTGTAGCTCGTGGAAGTCGCGGACTTGAGCTTGGGGAGCTTCTCTTGAGAATAAGCTTGGGGTGCTTGTTGGCGAAGATGCCGTATGTCCAAAGGCGAAGATGCCTTGAAGTCGCTTGGCGAAGATGCCAAGGTACATGGTGAAGTCGTTGAGCGGTTGTTGGTGTTGAGCTCATGACCTTCATGTTCTTGTCGTTGATGGTGTCGATGCCGATGAGATCTTGCCGGAGATGGTAGCTCGGAATGCTGTGCACTTGAGCGTCTTCTCGAAGATGAGGGAGACCTCTTGCGGTTCTTGATGAGGGCTTTGAGCTCCTCCATTTGAGCATTCATGTTGGCGCACAAGTTGTTCGTCATGGCATCGAACTTGTCGTTGTTGGTGTAGACCGAAGTAGAAGAAATGCTTTGCCTATCCATCACAAGACTCGAGCAAAGGTGAGTAGGAGATGAGATAAACAATACCAAGTTACCTTTTCCCAACGTTGAGGATGTATCCCGTTTCACTCAATGTGAAATGAAAGAATAGTGGAATTGGTATCGGACTTGTTCACTCACACCTATCAAGTAAAGCTTTTCGAGTGGCTCGGTGAGGATAGTGGCACAAAATTTTGATGCAAAATGTTACAAAGAGTCAATAAAGTTGAAAGAGATTCACAAATTCGCAAGTGAAACAAGTAGACCAATAGCAATATGGGTGGCACACGGAAACACACACACGGATAGATAGATGGGGTCGTGCAACCAAGGAATGAGCCAAAAAGTGGAATCCACGAAAATGCTCGTGTTGCACAACACTAGAGAGACGCTAGCGCGATTGCACAATAGGTGGATACTAACTTGTGCACAACCTACTAAGCAAAATGCAACGACTTCTATCCCAAGTATGCTATATGTATGGTATTCCGGTGGTATGATCCAAAATGATCGAGATATGGCAATCTTATATGCAATGTCGTATGATGCTATGGCTCTTGCTTACAAGCTTCTTTGTGCCTCTTTTGCTTAAAAGCTTATTCTTTTTCTTTTCTTTTTTTTTTGTATATGGCCACGATGCGAAATGCACAAACCAATATAGCAATTGTGTATATGCGGGAACAATCTTGTGACACAAGGGATGATAAGATGATACCAATGATGATATGGTATATATATGCAATGGAAGAGCGGATCGATGATCACTAATGTGCACAAGTAACGTTGCCGGCAATACTCAAAGGCTAGTCTCGATAGGCAAGTGACGCAAAATGGGCTAGGGGTTAACAATGCAATTGCAAGGGGAATATACAATGATGTCGTCGAGGTTACCGTCCGAGTCGATGATGAGAGGCGGTATTCTTGATGTAGACTCGTTCCTAATTAGCCGAAACACCTTAGGAAACGGAAAAACCACAACTCAAAATCTCAAGGACAAATGTCAAATGGTGATAGCGGACAAGCGGTGGTGGTTGCGGAAGTGGAGTGATGGGCTATACACGATGTTGGAGTTGAAGTCACGGTCCCTAAGTAGCCGAAACACCTTAGGAGACACGAGCCACAACTCAAACAAGCTCACACAAAATTGGGTTAAGTTTGGTTGGCTATGTATAGTGGTCAATGGGTATGCGGAAGTGGTGGTAGTGATTGATGAAGAAGCAATTGTCCCTAAGTAGCCTAAACACCTTAGGAGACTCAAATCACTACTCAAGCAACCACAAATGCTATGGGAACAAAATTGGTTAGGTTGCGGAAGTCGGTGGTGGTTATGCGGATGATGTGGTGGAGGCCCTAGGCAAAGATGCCAAAATCCACAAAATATGATGGAGTCAAATGAATATGGTGGTATTTTTGTGGAATGGGGGATGTCAAGAGCTTCAAAACGAGCTCAAGAACGTCCAAATCGGAGTTCGTATGAATTAGTTATGACCAAAACAAAAATCAGCCGAATTCAAAAACTGGGTGTACCGGACGTCCGGAAAAGACCGGAAATCCGGTATTTTTTGCTGTATATGTGGTTCCGGTCGTCCGGTGAGTTCCGGACGTCCCGTGCTTCGTGAAGGTCCGGATGTCCGGTAAAACGCCGGTCGTCCGGTGGGTCGGGGTCAACGCGAGATTTGAGATCCGGGACGCGATTTTGGGCGGAAATTGATAATTTTGGGGTCAAAATTTGACGGATTTTGTGGAGGAAAGATGGGGAAACTTGGGGAAATGCTAGATCCACTTGAAACCAAGCAAATCCATGGATCAAAATCAACAAAACGTCATCAAACCAATAGATCACAAAAAAATTTGGGGCTATTTTTGGTGGGGATTTTCGAATTTTAGGACGAAATCACACAAAAGAACGGTAGAAAACGGTGGAGGGGACTCCAAATTCGTGAGAAACGTGGCTCATGATACCATAATGATGTAGGGTGGAACCCTAGATGGCCGATCTTTCACGAAATGGAGGGGATTCCACGATGAACACGAAGAACACAAAGGGGAATCACGAGGGAAACACTCAAGAACAAGTCCAATCACACATCCACTAGACAATCAAACACACAAGATCACGAGTACATGAATAACAAAGGGAAAGATACAAGGTAGAGTTCATCTCCAAGAGGAGGTCTTGAATCCGCGAAGGATCTTCCCGTTAGGGGTCTTGCATCCAAGGTGGATCTTCTCCGTAGAGGGGCCGCGGTCTCTCTCGTGGAGTAGATCCGGGATGGATGAGCAAAGCTCTATCTCACATATGAGCTAAATAAATGCTAACCCTCAAATGGTGGAGGTGGAGGAGTATATATAGTCTAGGGCCACGAAGGGGTAAGTGAGGGGCGAAAGGGGTACATGGCCAAAAGGCCCGCGGCTGCGCACAGGCAGGGAGCGGACGTCCGCTGGGCACCGAACGTCCGGTGGCTCGGGAGGGACCGGACGTCCGGTGGCTCGGGAGGGACCGGACGTCCGGTAGCTCTCGGACTTCCGCTATTTTGGTTCTGTTGCCGATGTCACGGACGTCCGGTGGCCTCCGGTCGTCCGGTCGCCTGGGACGCGTCGGACGTCCGGTAAACGCCGGTCGTCCGGAGCCTGTAGCTTGCAGCAGCTCCGTTTCTTCCGTCTTCTCTTCCACGCTTCCCTCGCGGATGGTGTAGGTGATCCTTGGTGCTTGCACTCCTCCTCGTCATCCGTGAAGCTCCGACAATACCTATGCATGCACACGAGTGGAGTGTCAAGTAGTATACCATCCTCGAAGGGGTCAAGTGGACACGTGTAAAGGAGATGATTCACCTTTTTGTATGAGAAGTAGAGGTCACACGTGTCACTTGCCAAGTAGACTCTTGACATGGTGATGTCCATAGGATGCTCCGTATCAAAAGGGATTGACAACCCCTTATCATGTTGGCTGCGAAGTTCTTATTTCTTTGTGCAGGTGCGAGGGACTCGCGCGTGGTCTCCTACTGGATTGATACCTTGGTTCTCAAAAAAAGAGGGAAATACTTACGCTACTGTGCTGCATCACCCTTTCCTCTTCGAGGGAATACAACGCAAGCTCAAGAAGTAGCAAGAAGAATTTCTGGCGCCGTTGCCGGGGAGGCTTACACAAAAGTCATATACCAAGTACCTATCACAAACCCTTATCCTTCGCATTACATTTTTTGCCTCTCGTTTTCCTCTCCCTCACTTCACCCTTGCCGTTTTATTTGCCCTTCTTCCGCCGTGTGTTTTCCGTTCGCTTGCTTCTTGTTTGCTTGTGTGTGTTGCTTGCTTGCTGGCCCTCATGTCTGAGATGGGGGACGATCCTATCGAGAAGGGTAGTAAGATCAAGGGCAACGTCTATGTTGATCCCCCGGATGAAGCTACCACTTTACATATTAAGAAGTTCCGGGTTGGTAGTGGTAATATCATTGGAAAATGAGTTCTTCAAGACTTCTTTACTTGTGATGGTGCTTTGCCCACTATGGGTGGCTCTATTCTTCACAGAACTAGTAGCCTTGCGGATGCTGTATCCATGCTTATAGTAGAAATTGAAAGGCAATTTATCCATATGCATGCCTGTATTCAGAGATTTTTTTTGGAGTTTTCCAACATCGAACATTCTTCTGTTAAGCGTGCAACTACTATCTTTTTGGCTCATGAATTTAGATATATCATGAAAGAGGCCAAAGAAATCTTTGCTCATTACGGGGTAGATGCCGGTCGACCTCCCATAGAGGCTATCTTGTTCAATCAAGAAGACATAATGCGGCTACGATCGCCTGATCATGTTGTTTTTAATGAAAACCTTGGAAAAAAGGTTCTTATTGAGGTCTTGATTGATAGAATTTCTGAGATGAATGATGACTTTGCTATTCAAAACAATGGGTTAGGCTTCTCCCTTGAGCGAAGGCTTATGACCTTTTGCCAAAAGAATGCCTACAATGATGAATTGGTTGTTCACTACAAAGGGCCAAAAGAGGAACCTATTCCTCCTGAGATTGATGTTGGGGACTTTTGTCCCATTAAATTTAGCCTTTTTGATTACTATTGCTTGCCACAAAGGAAGCTTGCTGCTGAACGTAGGGAATATGAGATGAGCTTTCGCGACATATCGTATCACTATGGTATTCCCTAGATCTATCTTGTATCGTGCCTAGATAGGGGCGTAAAACGATAGCGCTTTTTGGGAGGCAACCCAATTTTTTGTTTTTGTTTTTGTTGCTGTTAGGGAATACATATTGCATCTAACCTCTGATTAGATGTGGTTTGATGTTTTGTTTAGTGTTTTGTGCCAAGTAGAACCTTTGGGAAGACTTGTGTGAAGTTTATGTGATCTTGCTATGAAAAACAGAATCATTAGCGCTCGCTAAAGTGGTCTTCGGATTTTACTTGAGCGTGATTTTTAGTTGATTATTTTTGCAGATGATTGGTAGACAAATTCCTCAAATTTACCAATTTAGTTTGAATTTGTTGGAGTTCCAGAAGTAGGAGAAAGCTGCAGATTACTACAGACTGTTCTGTTTTTGACAGATTCTGTTTTTCGTGTGTTGTTTGCTTCCGATGCATCTATGAGTAGTATTGGAGGATATGAACCATAGAGAAGTTGGAATACAGTAGGTTTAACACCAATATAAACAAAGAATGAATTCATTGATGTACCTTTGAGTAGTGGTTTGCTTTCTTATACTAACGGAGCTCATGAGAATTTTTGTCTAAGTTTTGTGTTGTGAAATTTTCAAGTTTTGAGTATTGCTTTGATGGACTATGGAACAAGGAGTATCAAAGGCCTAAGCTTGGGGATGCCCATGGCACCCCAAGTAAATTCAATATAATCAAAAGCCTAATCTTGGGGATGCCCCGGGAAGGCATCCCCTCTTTCGTCTTCATCCATCGGTAACTATACTTGGAGCTATATTTTAATTCGCAACATGATATGTGTTTTGCTTGGAGCGTCTTGTATAATTTGATTCTTTGCTTGTTAGTTTGTCACAATCATCCTTACTGGACACACCTATTTTATAGAGTTAAATATGGCCTAGAAATTATTAGAACACTCTATGTGCTTCACTTTTACCTTTTGAGTTGAATAGTTTTTGCTCTAGTGCTTCACTTATATCTTTTAGAGCACGGTGGTGGTAATATTTTGTAGAAATTGTTGAACTCTCATGCTTCACTTATATCCTTTTGAGAGTCTATTAAAACAGCATGTTAATGTGTTTAGGCTAAAGAAACTAGTCTTCACATGATAGACATCCAATGTCAATGTAGTAAAAAAATTCACACTAAGTGCATTGAATAGAATGAGATGTTGGATGCTTGATAATTGTTTTGAGACATGAGGATAGTGATATTAGAGTCATGCTAGTGGAGTTATTATGAAATTGAGAAATACTTGTGTTAAGGTTAGCGATTCCCGTATCATGCACGTATGGTGAACCGCTATGTGACGAAGTTAGAGCATGAGGTATTTGTAGAGTGCCAACCTTTGTGTGGAGGTCGGGGGCGCGCGATGGTTAACTCCTACCAACCTCCCCCTAGTAGCATGCGTTGATTGCTTTGTTTTGATGACTCGTAGATTTTTGCAATAAGTATATGAGTTCTTATGACTAATGTTGAGTCCATGGATTATACGCACTCTCACCCTTTCACCATTGCTAGCCTCTCTTGTACCGCGCAACTTTCGCCAGTGCCATAAACCCACTATATATCCTTCCCCAAAACAGCCACCATATTGTTCCTCAAAACAGCCACCATACCTACCTATCATGCATTTCCATAGCCATTCCGAGATATATTGCCATGCAACTTTCCACCGTTCCGTTCATATGACACGCATCATATTGTCATATTGCCATTTGCATGATCATGTAGTTGACATCGTATTTGTGGCAAAGCCACCATGCATAATTATTTATACATGTCACTCTTGTTTCATTGCACATGCCGGTACACCGCTGGAGGCATTCATATAGAGTCATAATTTGTTGTTGTAGTATCGAGTTGCAATATCGTGTTGTAATGAAAGTGTGATGATCATTATTATTAGAGCATTGTCCCATGGGAGGAAAGGCTAAATCTATAAAGCCCCTCCGCAAAAAAAAAGAAAAAAAGAAAAAAAAGAAAGGCCAAAGAAAAAAAAGGCCAAAAAAAAAGAAAAAAAGAAAAAAAGAAGAAAAAGGGACAATTGCTACTATCTTCTTTTCCACACTTGTGCTTCAAACTAGCACCATGTTCTTCATTGTAGAGAGTCTCATGCTTAGTCATTTTCTTATACTAGTGGGAATTTTTCATTACAGAACTTGGCTTGTATATTCCAACAATGGGCTTCCTCAAATGCCCTAGGTCTTCGTGAGCAAGCAAGTTGGATGCACACCCACTAGTTTCTTTTGTTGAGCTTTCATTCTTATTTAGCTCTAGTGCATCCGTTGCATGTCAATCCCTACTCACTCACATTGATATCTATTGATGGGCATCTCCATAGCCCGTTGATACGCCTAGTCGATGTGAGACTATCCTCCTCTCCTTTTGTCTTCTCCACAACCACCTCTATTCCACCCATAGTGCCTATATCCATGGCTCACGCTCATGTATTGCGTGAAAGTTGAAAGGTTTGAAAAGATAGAGTATGAAAACAAATGCTTGGCTGAAATCGGTGTTGTGCATGATATGAATATTTTATGTGATAACAAGGGAGCACAGCCAAAACAATATGATTTTGTAGGGATAACTTTCTTTAGCCATAGTATTTTGAGAAGACATGATTGCTTTGTTAGTATGCTTGAAGTATTATTGTTTCTTATGTCAATATAGACTTTTATCTTGAATCTTTCATATCTGAACATTCATGCCACAATTAAGAGAATTACATTGAAAAACTATATTGGTTAGCATTCCACATCAAAAATTCTTTCTTTATCATTTACCTACTCGAGGACGAGCAGGAATTAAGCTCGGGGATGCTTGATACGTCTCCAACGTATCTATAATTTTTGATTGTTCCATGCTATTATTTATGAAGTCTTGGATGTTTAATGGGCTTTATCATTCACTTTTATATCATTTTTGGGACTAACCTACTAACCCAAAGGCCCAGTCCAGATTGCTGTTTTTTGCCTGTTTCAGGGTTTTGCAGAAAAATAATATCAAACGGAGTCCAAACGGATTGAAACCTTCGCGAGAGATATTTTTGGAGAAAATCACGCACACGGAGCTTGAGAACCACGTCAGGGGACAGAGGGCTGGCCCACGAGGGTCAGGGCGCGCCCCCCTACCTCGTGCCCCCCTCGAGCGTCCCCTAGTGCCCTCCTTCTTCCTATATAAGTCTAACCACCCTAGAAACTCCGTGAACAGAGAAAAAACCCCAATTCCACCGTCGTACCTTCTGTTCCCGTGAAGATCCCATCTTGGAGCATGTTCCGGAGCTCCACCGAAGGGGGATCCATCACGGAGGCCTTCATCATCATCATCATCGACCTCACCATGAGTTGTGAGTAGTTTACCACAGACCTTCGGGTCCATAGCTAGTATCTAGATGGCTTCTTCTCTCTCGCTGGATCTCAATACAAAGTTCTCCTCGGTCTTCGAGGAGATCTATTCGATGTAATCTCTTTTTGCGGTGTGTTTGTCGAGATCCGATGAATTGTGAGTTTATGATCAAGGTTATCTATGAAAGATATTTGGTTCTTCTTTGAACTTTTTATGTGTGCTCATAATATCCTTGCAAGTCTCTTCGAATTATTGGTTTGGTTTGGCCTACTAGATCTATAGTTCTTGCAATGGGAGAAGAGCTTGGCTTTGGGTTCAATCTTGCGGTGTCCTATCCCAGTGACAGTAGGGGCAGCAAGGCACGTATTGTATTGTTGCCATCGAGGATAAAAAGATGGGGTTTATATCATATTGCTTGAGTTTATCCCTCTACATCATGTCGTCTTGCTTAAGGCGTTACTCTGTTCTTATGAACTTAATACACTAGATGCATGCTGGATAGCGGTCGATGTGTGGAGTAATAGTAGTAGATGCAGGCAGGAGTCGGTCTACTTGTATCGGACGTGATTCCTATATACAATGATCATGCCTATATAGTCTCATAATTATTCGCTTTTCTATCAATTGCTTGACAGTAATTTGTTTACCCGCCGTAGAATATCGCTATCATGAGAGAAGCCACTAGAGAAAACTATGGCCCCCGGGTCTATTCTCAACATATCAATCTACATCTACTTTGCTTTTACCACTTTTATTTGCTGTTCTTATAAACTAAAAATACCAAAAATATAAACTATCTTATCTATCAGATCTCACTTTCGTAAGTGACCGTAAAGGGATTGACAACCCCTTATTGCGTTGGCTGCAAAGTTCTTATTTGTTTGTGCAGGTGCGAGGGACTCGCGCGTGGTCTCCTACTGAATTGATATCTTGTTTCTCAAAAATCGAGGGAAATACTTACGCTACTGTGCTGCATCACCCTTTCCTCTTCGAGGGAATACAATGCAAGCTCAAGAAGTAGCACTAGGTTAAACATATTTACAAAAACAGAACAAGTCGAGTTCATACTAATTTCTCTCTGCCACGACCAATTCATCAAATATCGTCATTATTGCCTTTCACTTGCACGACCAAATGATGTGAAAATAATAATAGTGCAAGAGTGCCATGGACTAAGCTGGAATCTGCAAATATTTTATTCAACCGGAGAAGACAAGATAAAATGGGCTCTTTATTAAATCAACAATTATGCATATGAGAGCCACTCAACATTTTCATCGTGGTCTTCTCCTTGGTACGACTCGAAAATAAAAAGAAAAGAAATCCAGAGAAGCAAACTGAAATATTTTTGGAGTTTTTGGTTTTCTAGAACAGGTAAATATAGGGGGAAAACAAAAACGAGAAAGACTATTTACATGGGAAAGCTCCCAACAAGTAAAAGAAGAATAATGAAATCTTTTTGGGTTTTCTTCTTAATATTACAACTAAGCAAGCACAGAGAGTAAACTAACTTTAGCTAGACATTTTTTTGTTTTTCTAAGGTTTTTCAAACACATAATAAGAAAGCGAGAAAATACATTAAGCATGGATAGTACAATGAAAAAGTGTGAACACCGACAACTGAAATGTGTGAACATGAATGTAAAGTCGGTGAGAAACATGTACTCCCCCAAGCTTAGGCTTTGGGCCTAACTTGGTAAGCAGTCAGTAGCCTGGATAGTCGGGGTACTGAGGAGCAGTCATCCACGCATCCCACTGCTGAGGCTCCTCCTCTGCTGCAGCCTGGTTGTTCCGATAGGCGATCATATCAGTGGACATAATCCTATATCCGCCCCTGGCAATAGGATCAAACAAAGCAGGTGCAGGTAGTGGAATAATATCACAAGTTGTCACACTAAAAACCAAGTTATAAGGAATAGGATTGTTAGGATAATCGACAATAGTAAACTGGCGGTGATCCATGGCATCACAATCTAGGTAAACCTTGGGTAAAGGAAAATCATGCAGGCGTATCTGAACATTAAAGCGAGCCGCCAAACGAGCGGCGTAAATACCTCCATGTATTTTACCCTTGGACTTATTAATGTGGAGGTGACGCGCCACAATAGCGTCCAACTATAAGTGTTGTCGCCCTCTAGTGCACGACGCATAACTGCAAGGTCTTGTGAACGGAGTGCACCCACCTTCTCTCTAGCAAGCAAGCACTTTGCAATGAAAATAGCAAAATAATGAACAACAGGAAAATGCAAGCCAGTGACAATGATGCCCGACACCCCTCTCTCATCACCCACTGTCAGAGTATGATAAAAGCTTTTAAACTCCGCGGGCCTAGGCTCTGCCAAACTACCATCAGTAGGAAGCAAGCATATTTCAAAAATTTCAGTAAGCGGTATCTGATGGGGTTCGGCATATAAATTAAATTGCACTTCAAGGGGATTATTCCTAGGAAGAAAATTAAAACTTTGCACAAAGGTGTTTGTGAGGAGATGATACTGTTCGCATTCAGCCGTAATGAAATTGGTGAGGCCGTCATGAGCAACATATTGTGCAAACTCTTGAAGGATTCCAGCATCTTTCGTGAACGGGGTATGAGGCCATTCGCATGACCGTAACTTCGCCAATCTCCGGATGTGGAGATCACTATCAGATGACCCCCCAATCACTCCCTTGGAGTTCTTCTTGGAAGCAAACTTTCTAAAGATACTCATGTTTTTCCTATGAACAAAATTCTGAAACTTTTAGTCCACAATTTTTTTCTCAACTAAACTTTACAAGCACGATAGCAACTACTCATAGGGATGCCTAGAGGCCATAGCAAGCATTCAAACTACTTAGAACTCTAAGAATTCAACATGAAAGCTCATCTATAGCAGCACCAAGAGTAGCTAATTATTCACAATATAAACCACTAAAACAAAAACTAATTGGACAAACAGAGGAGTCACATACCAAGAAACAATCCCCCGAAACTGTTTCGGAAATGGAGATTCGAGCAAAGAGATCGAAATCCGCGGGTTTGAGAGCAAGAACACGAGAGAGAGAGAGAGCAATGTTGAATTTTTTCTGGAGGTAGGTGACGATGTGGTGTAAAGAGATAAGTGAGGGGGCCCACGTGGGGACCACAACCCACCAGGGCGTGCCTCGCGGTCCTGGAGCACCCAGATGGGTTGTGTCCACCTGGTGCACCTCCCTCTGATATTATTTGCACCAAAATTCTTAAATAAACAAAAAAACTTTGTTAAATTTTCAGAGCATTCTGAGAACTTTAATTTTTGGGTCATTTTTTATTGTACGGAAAACTCAGAAATAGACAAAAACATGGCATTTATTTTATTTGAGTAGAAACAAAAAATAAAAGGTAGGGGCAGAAGGTAGTGCTTACTAAATTCATCAACTTCATTGTGACACCCCGAGTCCGATGCGCCAGGTGTCAGCCAGTTATTTGTCGCCGTTGCCTTGTCATCTTCTTGCGTGTTGCATTTTGCCATGTCATCATGTGCATTGTCATCAGCATGTTTTCAAAACTTGCATCCGGCCGAACCCCCTCGTCCTTCCGTTGTCCGTTCTGAGCCCAGACACACTCGCACGCGCCCGCGGCACCTCCGAATATTTATTTTATAAGTGGCCGAAAAATGTTCTCGGAATGGGATGAAACTTGGCGTGTGGTCTTATTATAGTGTAGACAGATCGCGTGTCAATTTCCGTCACATTCGGAGTCCGTTTGATAGCCCAACCATTAAACTATAGCGGCATTATAGTCGGACAAAACGTCGGACGTTTCAGTCTCCGAAACTTGCCGCCGGGCCTCTCTTCTTCCTTCTCTTCTTAGTATGAGGCCTCTCCACATAGCCAATCAACCCACTAGGCCTTCCTAGACCACTCCCTCCATTTCAGGTCGTCCGATCGGGATCTAACGGTCCGAAAACGGCCTCCAAAGCCCCTCCAAACCCTAATTCTAGCCCCTGTTATATATAGACCCCCTTCCAAATCTGGCCTAAAACCCACCTACCCCTTCTTCTCCCGCAGCCCCCGCCGTCTTCCTCCTCGAATTCAACACCAGCCACCTCAGAACCGCCACTTGGCGAGCTGCCATTGGCCAGCACTGCCGGAGCCGCCGCCCTCCTCCAACGGGAGGCTGCCATGCGTCCCCACAGCGCCCCCTCAGCCTCCACCACCGCTGCGGCCCGCTCAGCCCGCACGGGGCCCGCCCGAGCCCATTGGGCCCCGGATGAGCCCACCGCCGCCGCCGCTCGTTCTTCCCCGCTGCCTCGCTCCTGCACCGAGTCAGCGCCCTCGTCGGAGCGCCCCGCCGGCCGGCGACCTCCTCCGATGAGCCCGCCCCTGCTCCTGTTCCCCCTCATCCTCACAGTAACGCTGCCGTCGCCGGTGGACTTCGCATCGCCGCCGAGCTCCTCCTCCACCGTCGTGTGCTCGCCGCCCCATTGCCTTCCTACTCGCTGCCGGCGTCCGCCGTGGCCAACAGCCACCCTGGCCCCGGATCCGCGGCTGCGTTGCCGGATCTGGCCATTTCCCCATCGCTTCGGCCTCGTCCTTGCCTCCCGCAAGCCTCGATGCCCGCTGGTGTCCCTTGCTTTCGCACGCCGCCGGCTTCGATCCCGTTCGAGACGACGAGGAGCGACCGGCTCTCGTGTCGCCTTGGGCCTCCTCCTTCGCATGGGCCCCACATGGGCCGGCCCAGCTCCCACCACGCCAGGTCCAGCCGGCTCCTCTGCTACCTGGGCCAAGCCCAGTGGTGAGCCCACTAACCCTCGCCTACGCGTTTTATTGTTATTTTGTGCTCACATGTTTTTTTCCAGAATGGCTAAGTCCTTTAAAAGGGTTAATATGTTGCATGTTTGTTAGTGATGTAACTTTTTGTGTGATGGTCCAAATTGAGCATATGATATGTCCAGATGTTCTTCGTGATATGCTCTACATGTTAGTTGCATTTGCATGCATGTTACCGGTCATCTTGTTGTCTTAATCTTCGTTGCAAAACTGCTATGTGATGTTATTGTCAAGTCCTTGTTGTTTGTCAACAATATGTTACCATGTTTGTGAGGTTGTAACGTTGTGCATGTTGGTCCAAATGCAGTGTATGATATGTCAAAATGTTCATTGTCAAGTGCTCTACATGATGGTTGTTGTTGCATTCATGTTAGGTGCCATATTTCCATGTTTATCCCTGTTGCAAAAGTGCATGTGGCTGTTAAGTGCCGAAACTTGTTATGAGATGCTGATTTGTCTTTTTCATATCTTTATGTGTGATTTTTGTTTGAGTTACATGTCAATATGTTTTAGAAGCACAATCATGCCATCTTTGATGTGGTGTAATTAGTTTTCCATGTTATGCCTTGTGGTGATTGCAACAAGATTGCAAAGTGACCTACTCGCTGTTGGCTGTTTTCTTACACTTGTTAAAAACTGCCAAATCTGAAACTGTTATATCCTGATGCCATGTTTGCTTGATGCCCCACTCAAATCCATGAATATTTTGGGTTGTCCAGTGATCATGTCTTGTTGTCCATGTCATTCTCTATCCATCCATGCCCTTGTTTGCATATATGGCCTACTGTAGCTTGTTGTTTTCATGCTCTCAAGTTGCTATAAAATGATTCTGTCAGCCTGTTATCATCAAGTTTAGTTTTGCCATGTGAAATTCTAGTGATATATGTATCCTATGACCATGTTCTTGCCATTAGTAGCTTCATAAACATGTCTTCTTGCTGTTGGTTATCTTCACATGCCATGATATGCTCTGATATGAGTTGCACAAGCTTGCAAACATGCCTACTTGTTGTTGTTGCTGCCATGTTTAGTTTATTTCACTAAGTCTGAGAATCTGTTATCTTTTGCAATCTTGCCATGATGTTTTGAGCATGTTCTAGGGGTGTTTTGTAGTAGCTCAGTGATCTTGCTTGTAGTGCTTGACATGTATATGCTTGCCATGCCCTTTATTGCCATGAAATGTTATTGTTTCATGTTGTTTTGATGTCAACTAAGTGCCATGTTGCTGTTTTTGGACAGCTTGTTGTTATATCTTGTTTCATGTGTATGTGATGAAACGTTGCTCCGTTTTGAGCGTGTCCTATATGAAACTTGTGTGGTTTTGCATGTAGATGCATATTAACATGTGGAATACCTGTTTGGAGTGTGTTTGCTTGATGTGTGGATGCATCTTGCATCCTTGCCATGTTCATCTTGTTTTGCTCATATCTTCTAGGCCGTAGCTCCGAATTAAATGAACTTTATATGGAACTTGACTAGAATTTCGAGTAGACCATCATGGTGCATGTTAACTTGCTGTTTAACATCTTTAACATAAGGCTTGTTCTGATATGTACCAATTTCGAAAATGTGCATATGAGGACTTAACGGATTTGTTATATGTTGTTTCCGGCCTCATTGAAACTTGCCTTGTTGTGTGTTCTTGTTTGCATCATCCCTTGCCATGTTTTGCATCATATAGAATTGTCTTGCATCATACTTGGTTGAGCATTATGTCGTGTTCTTGCGTGGTGTGTTTACCGTGTTGCTTGCTTCTTCTCGATAGTGCTTGTTTTGTTGCGATCGTGAGGATTCGTTCGTCTACACTCGGTTCGTCTTCGTGGCTTCTTCTTCATCTACTTCATGGACTCATTCTTCTTCCTTGTGGGATCTCAGGCAAGATGACCGTCTCCTTGGATGCCTTTACGACCATTGCTATGCTAGTTGTCTCGATGCTACCACTATATGTCATGCTACCTATCTATTTGTTGTCAGCCTCTCCTTGTTGCCATGAAACCTCTAACCTTTGACAGCTTCCTAGCAAACTGTTGCTTGGCTATGTTACCCGCTTGCTCAGCCCCTCTTATAGCGTTGTTAGTTGCAGGTGAAGATGAAGATCGCTCCATGTTGGAGCTCGACGTTGTTGGAATATCACAATATCTATTAATTTAATTAATGCACATATATACTTGGCAATTGGTGGAAGGCTTAGCCTTTTGCTCGGTGTTTTTTTCCACTCATGCCACCTTAAGAACCGATAAATTGGCGTTATGTTCCTTGATTTTGCGTTCCTAACACGGTTAGGGTTTATGGGCCCCCTTGATAATTCGCACTGCTTAAAGCTTTTCCAGCAAGACCCAACTTTGGTACTACATTTGCCTAATAACTAAAACTTGCATAGGGACCGGCTAACACCCGAGGACTCTTAATCAACCCCCTGGCCAGTGCTCCTCATCAGTGTTGGTCCAAACTATGGCAGACTGCGGGGCCACCTTGGGGAAACCCGAGGGCTGGTATATACCTGTAGGATGACCCATCCGGTCGTGTCCTGAGACGAGATACGCGCGGCTACTATCAGGGTGTCGGCACACCGGGAGGTCTTGCTGGATTAGTTTTACCTTTGACAAAATATCTTGAGCACGGGATTCCGAGAATACTCGGGTCTTCCCAACATGGAGTTGCGACTCCACAGATCGTGAGCTTGTGATGGGCTAAGTTGGGACACCCCTGCAGGGTTATGATCTTTCGAAAGCCATGCCCACGATTATGTGGCAGATGGGAATTTGTTAATGTTTGGTTGTAGAAAAATTGACAGAGGATCCGAAATAAAACACACAACCGCATGAGTAACCGTGACTGTCTCTTTTCATTTTGAGAGGAGAACACGATGGGGTTATGTTTGACTCACATGTAGTTCAGGATCTCTAGCAATCATTACTAGTTTGCGTCCGTTTGCAGAGATGCTCATCTTATTCTTGTACTCGTAAGTTAGCCACCATACTTTTGCTTAGCCGCTGCTGCAACCTCACCACTTAACCTCTCCATACCCAATAAAGCTTTGCTAGTCTTGATACCCATGGTTATGGGATTTGTTGAGTCCTCGTGGCTCACATATACTACAACAACAGTTGCAGGTGCAGGTTTCCGATGACTTGACACGAGAGCGATGTTCTTTGTGTTGGAGTTCTTTCTTCTTCTTCTTTGCCAGTCTTGGGTTAGGTTCCTGGTCGGCAACCTGTGATAGCAGGATGGATGTCTTTGTGCTTTTCATGTTTGCATCCGTAGTCGGATGTTTTGTATATGATGATGTTGTATTCATGTGAATTGTATGACTTATATGTATCCCCATGTATGTATGTAATGGTACGATGTAATGATATCCATCTTGCTAAGCGCCTGAAATGCGGTTGTGCCTCAATCACAAGTTCTATCTAGTGATCGAGATAGAATCACATCTTGGGCGTGACAAGTTGGTATCAGAGCCTCAACCGACCATAGGAGCCCCCTTGATTGATCGTAGCTTGGCCGTTGTCGAGTCTAGAAGAAAAACTATTTTGGAGTCTAGTTATATCGGAGAGTAGGAATTCTTTTTACTCCTCGGTCCCTTCGTCGTTGTCGTGAGGAATCTTGACGTAGGTGTTTTGAATTACTCCTCTTCTCCTTCAATTTTTTTAGGATCACGCGGTTAGTTTTCGTTCATTGCGATGTCAGCTCTTTCATCCGGTGCAATTCTCGTCAAGTTTAGTCAACCCTCTTCGTCATTTGCAAGTTCAATCCTCAGTTTTTTTCCAACCGGCGTTGTTTTCCCCGTCCGATGTGGTCTTTCTTTTTTCCCACCCGCCCACCCTTTTTCTTCTCGGAGCCGGAGTCCTTAATCGAGTATCCATTCTATTCATGTGAAGTCCCTTTATTCTTTCCTCAGTGCTTTCAACTTGGTGAATTCTTGTCTAGTTTGTCATCCTTCATCTCTTTTCTTCTCCGATGAATTCTCGTTCGACATTCTTCATCTCTTTTTCTTCTCTGGTGGATTCAAGTCAAGTTTTCGGTGTTGATCCTAATTTTTCCCTCGGCTCAATTGTTTCCTCTTGCTTGTTCGCTTCTCGCCATTTAATTACTCAGGAGTTCCGAAGATATATCAAGAGATTCGTGTTTTCCTTCAAACTAATTCGAGGTTGTCACCTCATTAGAGTCTTTCAAACATTGCGGTGCATTGTTTCTCACTCGATTAATCCTTTCCAACGTTGTTTTTCTCTTCGGTGGGCTCATAACCCACATGTCTTTTCCCATGATCTTACCCGACTCTTCTAATTTCCCGAAGTGTTCCGAAATTCTTTTCAAGTGTGACGTAAGTATGGATTCCATCAGCCATGTGCCTTCTCCAAGATCGCTTTGAAATTCTTTTCAACGTTGGTTCAACTTATCCTCTTTTCATTCTTCCGGAGTATCTCAACAGTTTTGGTGGTGTTCCTCATCGTCACTCTCAACATTTGTAGACCGAAGAAGGGTTTTCCTCCAAATCTTGTCCGTCTCTCGAAGATCCGTCGTTCACGCTTAATAATATCCCCTCAAATTGTTCGGATCGCGACAAATTCTTTCGACTCACATCCGGAGAATTTCAAGAATTCTTTCCATTGTGATCCTCCGAAGGCCATCATTCATAAGATTTCTTTGTTCTCAGTTTTCAACTTCGACCTCCAAATATTCTTCATTGATGCCTCTTCGTTCATCTCACATTCTTCCGGTTCTTCGTGCAAGCATTCTTTAAACCGTTCACGATCTCTTCGTTCTCTTGCATCTAAATTTCCTCAAGTGTGTTGTTCTTCCTGGCGATTCATTCTTTTTTTTCTTCGTCCAATTTTAATTCTTCCCGGTGGTTCGTTCTTTTCTTCACTCGGCTTCAATTCCTATGGTGGTTCGCTCAAGAGTTCTTTTCCAGTGTTATCATATCAATTGTTCGTTTTTCCAATCCTACCGATGGTTCAAGAAGTCTTTCTCGAGTTTTGCGCCATATCCCTCTTAAATCAATTTCAACGCAAATAAGTGATATGCAAATCCATTGCTGCTCATCAATTTAATTGATGAAGGATAAGCATAACATAATTTTTATTCATTCTCGTCAAGTTGATAAATCTTTTCCTTCGGAATTGTCTTGATGCATAAATTCTAGTCCCAGGCATTTTCACCTTTTCTTCCGGAGTTCATAGTCTCTCGGCCATCTCGTCGGAGCTCTATCTAAATCATCGCAAGGCTTTATTCTTATTCTTGCATCCTTCACTTCTATCATCGTCCTTTCGTTACCGAGGTTCCTCATGGTGGTTCATCGCGATTCAAATCATTCTTCAAGTGTTCATCAAATACTTTTGGATCAAGTGCAAGCATTATTCTTTGGTGTCTCGAGATGCAAATAATTCTCCATATTCTTTTGAAGTGGAGTTTTGCATTCTTCACTCTTCTCAGCTCATCAATACTTTGGTTGCGGCATAATATCACCTCATGTTTTGGGATGATTTCTATAAGTCCACAACAAGCTTATTCTTTTGTTGTTGATTTTCTCAACAACTCCATTCAATCCTTCCTTCTAAGGATGCCTTCAAATTCATTGTGCTAGAAGATGTGCTATTTCCCCCTTTCTTCCCATTCCATT
Source organism: Secale cereale (assembly GCA_902687465.1). NCBI lineage: Eukaryota > Viridiplantae > Streptophyta > Magnoliopsida > Poales > Poaceae > Secale > Secale cereale. The sequence goes on along the minus strand of LR738714.1, from coordinate 305,245,964 downwards.
CTTTAATTCTTCCGGAGTGCTGCCAATTTTTTTTCTTGTTCTTATCCCTTGTCTATATCGCTTAACCGGAGTGGTTTTTCGAATTTAATCTTGTTCCTTCAACTCTTGATTCTTGTCTTTCTACCGTCAAGACTCTCATACTCTTCCTTGTTCCTCCTTTGCAACAGCGCTTCTCTACCTCGTTCATCTTTGTTGTATTCTTCCTTTCGAGTGGCTCAACCTCTCAAGGTTCTTTGGTTTCACCTTCTTCCTTTTTCCTTTCCATCTCGTTCCTAAGATCTCAGGATGAGATCTCTTGTTAGTAGGGGAGTGTTGTGACGCCCCGAGTCCGATGCGCCAGGTGTCAGCCAGTTATTTGTCGCTGTTGCCTTGTCATCTGCTTGCGTGTTGCATTTTGCCATGTCATCATGTGCTTTGTCATCAGCATGTTTTCAAAACTTGCATCCGGTCGGACCCCCTCGTCCTTCCGTTGTCCGTTCTGAGCCCAGACACACTCGCACGTGCCCGCGGCACCTCCGAATATTTATTTTATAAGTGGCCAAAAAATGTTCTCGGAATGGGATGAAACTTGGCGTGTGGTCTTATTATAGTGTAGACAGACTGCCTGTCAACTTTCGTCGCATTCGGAGTCCGTTTGATAACCCAACCGTTAAACTATAGCAGCATTATAGTCGGACAAAACGTCTGACGTTTCAGTCTCCGAAACTTGCCGCCGGGCCTCTCTTCTTCCTTCTCTTTGGCCTCTCCACATAGCCAATCAACCCACTAGGCCTTCCTAGACCCTCCCTCCATTTCAGGTCGTCCGATCAGGATCTAACGGTCCGAAAACGGCCTCCAAAGCCCCTCCAAACCCTAATTCTAGCCCCTGTTATATATAGACCCCCCTTCCAAATCTGGCCTAAAACCCACCTACCCCTTCTTCTCCCGCAGCCCCCGCCGTCTTCCTCCTCGAATTTAGCACCGGCTACCTCAGAACCGCCACTTGGCGAGCTGCCATGGGCCAGCGCCGCCGGAGCCGCCGCCCTCCTCCAACGAGAGGCTGCCACGCGTCCCCGTAGTGCCCCCTCAGCCTCCACCACCGCCGCGGCCCGCTCAGCCCGCATAGGGCCCGCCCGAGCCTATCGGGGCCCGGACGAGCCCGACGCCGCCGCCGCTCGTTTTGCCCCGCGGTCTCGCTCTCGCACCGAGTCAGCGCCCTCGCCGTAGCGCCCTGCCGACCGGCGACCTCCTCCGACGAGCCCGGCCCCCCTGCTCCCGTTCCGCCTCGTCCTCGTAGTAACGCCGCCATGGCCGGTGGACTCCGCATCGCCGCTGATCTCCTCCTCCACTGTTGCGTGCTCGCTGCCCCATCGCCTTCCTACTCGCCACCGGCGTCTGCCATGGCCAACCGCCGCGCTGGCCCCGGATCCATGGCTGCGTTGCCGGATCTGGCCGTTTCCCCATCGCTCCGGCCTCGTCCTAGCCTCCCACAAGCCTTGACACCCGCCGGAGTCCCTTGCTGTCCCGCGCCCCCGGCCTCGATCCCATTCGGGACGACGAGGAGCGACCGACTCCCCTGCTGCCCTGAGCCTCCTCCTTCGCATGGGCCGGCCCAGCTCCCATCACGCCAGGTCCAGCCGGCTCCTCTGCTACCTGGGCCAAGCCCAGTGGTGAGCCCACTAACCCTCACCCACGCGTTTTATTGTTATTCTGTGCTCACATGTTTTTTTAGAATGTCTGTCCTTTAAAATTGTTAATATGTTGCATGTTTGTTCGTGATGTAAGTTTTTGTGTGATGGTCCAAATTGAGCATATGATATGTCCAGATGTTCGTCGTGATATGCTCTACATGTTAGTTGCATTTGCATGCATGTTACTGGTCATCTTGTTGTCTTAATCTTTGTTGCAAAACTGCTATGTGATGTTATTGTCAAGTCCTTGTTGTCTGTCCACAACATGTTACCATGTTTGTGAGGTTGTAACTTTGTGCATGTTGGTCCAAATGGAGTGTATGATAGGTCAAAATGTTCATTGTGAAGTGATATACATGATGGTTGCTGTTGCATTCATGTTAGGTGTCATATTGCCATGTTTATCCCTGTTGCAAAAGTGCATGTGGCTGTTAAGTGCTGAAACTTGTTATGAGATGCTGATTTGTCTTTTTCATATCTTTATGTGTGATTTTTGTTTGAGTTACATGTCAATATGTTTTAGAAGCACAATCATGCCATCTTTGCTGTAGTGTAATTAGTTTTCGATGTTATGCCTTGTTGTGATTGCAACAAGCTTGCAAAGTGACCTACTCGCTGTTGGCTGTTTTGTCTGAAACTATTATATCCTGATGCCATGTTTGCTTGATGCCCCACTCAAATCTATGAATGTTTTGGGTTGTCCAATGATCATGTCTTGTTGTCCATGTTATGCTCTATTCATCCATGACCTTGTTTGCACATATGGCCTGCTGTAGCTTGTTGATTCCATGCTCTCAAGTTGCTATAAAATATTTCTGTCAGCCAGTTATCAGCAAGTTTAGTTTTGCCATGTGAATTGCTAGTGATCTATGCATCCTATGACCATGTTCTTGCCATGAGTAGCTTCATAAAAATGTCTTTTTGCTGTTGGTTATCTTCACATGCCATGATATGCTCTGAGATGAGTTGCACAAGCTTGTAAACATGCCTACTTGTCGTTGCTGCTGTCATGTTTAGTTTTTTCACTAAGTCTGAGAATATGTTATCTTTTGCAATCTTGCCATGATGTTTTGAGCATGTTCTAGTGGTGTTTTGTAGTAGCTCAGTGATCATGCTTGTAGTGCCTGACATGTACATGCTTGCCATGCCCTTTGTTACCATGAAATGTTATTGTATCATGTTGTTTTGACGTCAACTAAGTGCCATGTTACTGTTTTTGGACAACTTGTTGTTATATCTTGTTTCATGTGTATGTGATGAACCGTTGCTCCGTTTTAAGCATGTCCTATATGAAACTTGTGTGTTTTTGCATGTAGATCCATATTAACATGTTGAATACCTGTTTGGAGTGTGTTTGCTTGATGTGTGGATGCATCTTGCATCCTTGCCATGTTCATCTTATTTTGCTCATATCTTCTAGGTCGTAGCTCCGAATTAAATGAACTTTGTATGAAACTTGACTAGAATTTTGAGTAGATCATCATGGTGCATGTTAACTTGCTGTTTAACAACTTTAACATAAGGTTTGTTCATATCTGGACCAATTTCGAAAATGTGCATATGAGGACTTGCCGGAATTTTTATATGTTGTTTCCGGCCTCATTTAAACTTGCCTTGTTGCATGTTCTTGTTTGCATCATCCCTTGCCATGTTTTGCATCATATAGACTTGTCTTGCAACATACTTGGTTGAGCATTATGTCGTGTTCTTTTGTGGTGTGTTTACCGTGTTGCTTGCTTCTTCTCGTTAGTGCTTGTTTCGTTGCGATCGTGAGGATTTGTTCGTCTACACTCGGTTCGTCTTCGTGGCTTCTTCTTCGTCTAATTTATGGACTCGTTCTTCTTCCTTGCGGGATCTCAGGCAAGATGACCGTCTCCTTGGATACCTTTACTACCATTGCTATGCTAGTTGTCTCGATGCTATCGCTATATGTCGCGCTACCTATCTATTTGTTGTCAGCCTCTCCTTGTTGCCATGAAACCTCTAACCTTTGACACCTTCCTAGCAAACCGTTGTTTGGCTATGTTACCCACTTGCTCAGCCCCTCTTATAGCGTTGTTAGTTGCAGGTGAAGATGAAGATTGCTCCATGTTGGAGCCGGACGTTGTTGGAATATCACAATATCTATTAATTTAATTAATGCACATATATACTTGGCAATGGGTGGAAGGCTTGGCCTTTTGCTCGGTGTTTTGTTCCACTCATGCCGCCTTAAGAACCGATAAACCGACGTTATGTTACTTGATTTTGCGTTCCTAACACGGTTGGGGTTTATGGCCCCCCCTTGATAATTTACACTGCTTAAGGCTTTTCCAGCAAGACCCAACCTTGGTACTACATTTGCCTAATAACTATAAGTTGCATAGGGACCGGCTAGCACCCGAGGACTCTTAATCAACACCCGGGCCAGTGCTCCTCATGAGTGTTGGTCCAAACTGTGGCAGACTGCGGGGCCACCTTGGGGAAACCCGATGGCTGGTATATACCTATAGGATGACCCATCCGGTCGTGGCCTGAGACGAGATACGCCCAGCTACTATCAGGGTGTCGGCACGCCGGGAGGTCTTGCTGGATTAGTTTTACCTTTGACGAAATATCTTGAGCACGGGATTTCGAGAATACTCGGGTCTTCCCAACATGGAGTTGCGACTCCGCAGATCGTGAGCTTGTGATGGGCTAAGTTGGGACACCCCTGCACGGTTATGATCTTTCGAAAGCCGTGCCCGCGGTTATGTGGCAGATGGGAATTTGTTAATGTCCGGTTGTAGAAAACTTGACAGAGGATCCGAAATAAAACACACAACCGCGTGAGTAACCCTGACCGTCTCTTTTCATTTTGAGAAGAGAACACGGTGGGGTTATGTTTGACTCATAGGTAGTTCAGGATCTCTAGCGATCATTACTAGTTTGTGACCGTTTCCGTAGAGGCTCATCTTATTCTTGTACTCGTAAGTTAGCCACCATACTTTTACTTAGACGCTGTTGCAACCTCACCACTTAACCTCTCCATATCCAATAAAGATTTGCTAGTCTTGATACCCATGGTTATGGGATTGCTGAGTCCTCGTGGCTCACAGGTACTACAACAACAGTTGCAGGTGCAGGTTTCCGATAACTTGACGCGTGAGCGATCTTTTTTGTGTTGAAGTTCTTTCTTCTTCTTCTTCGTCAGTCTTGGGTTAGGTTCCTGGTCGGCAGCCTGGGATAGCAGGATGTATGTCTTTGTGCTTTTCATGTTTGCATCCGTAGTCGGATGTTTTGTATATGATGATGTTGTATTCATGTGAATTGTATGACTTGTATGTATCCCCATGTATGTATGTAATGGTACGATGTAATGATATCCATCTTGCTAAGCGCCTGAAATGCGGTTGTGCCTCAATCACAAGTTCTATCTAGTGATCGAGATAGAATCACATCGTGGGCGTGACATTCATACTTCTCAAAAATGATTTATTAATAAGGTTGATCAAGTCTTATTAACAACCACTTTCGATTAGCATGAAATCGAAGAACTTTCGTAAATCACTAAGTTACCTCAACGGGGATATGAATGTCCCCAACAATAAGCATTTCATATTTCTTTTTAACTGTAGGTATATGTATTTGAAAACTTTCACTAGTGATTGTCGGAGATTTTTCAATAACATTAATACCATCCAATTGGAATTGTTTCTTCGGAAAGTGCACCGTATGCTCATTACCATTGATATGAAAAGTGGCCTTGCTTTTGTTGCAATCAGTAATAGACCCTGCAGTATTCAAGAAGGGTCTACCAAGGATAATGGACATGTTCTCGTCCTCGGGCATCTCAAGTATAACAAAGTCAGTCAAAATAGTAACATTAGCAATAACAACGGGCACATCCTCACAGATACCGATAGGTATGGCAGTTGATTTGTCAGCCATTTACATAGACATTTCAGTAGGTGTGAGTTTATTCAAATCAAGTCTTTTATATAAAGAGAAAGGCATAACACTAACACCAGCTCCTAAATCACATAAAGCAATTTTCACATAATTCTATTCGATGGAGCAAGGTATAATTGGCATTCCTGGATCTCCAAGTTTTTTAGGTACTCCATCCTTAAAAGTATAATTAGCAAGCATGGTGGAGATTTCAGCTTCCGATATTCTTCTCTTATTGTTGATGATGTCTTTCATGTACTTTGCATAATGAGGCATTTTCAAGATATCAGTCAAGCGAGTACGCAAAAAGACTAGCCTCAACATTTCAGCAAAGCGTTCAAATTCTTGTTCATCTTTCTTTTTAGTTGGATGAGGTGGAAAAGGCATAGGTTTTTGAACCCACAATTCTCTTTCTTTACCATGTTTCCTAGCAACAAAGTCTCCTTTATCATATCTTTTATTCTTAGGCTGAAGGTTATCAAGATCAACTGGTGGTTCTATCTCAACATCATTATCTGGTTCCTTTTCATTGTTTGGTTGAGTATCTTCATGAACCTCAGCATTATCTTTTTCATTATCACTAGATGAATGTTCATTACCAAATTGAGTTTCAGCATCAGAGATAGAAACATCATTATCATTATCAGGACGTTTTTCTATTTCAGGTTCACTAGTAGCATGCAAAGTCCTATCATTTTTCCTTTTCTTTTTCTTTTTCTTTTTAGAAGGACTAGGTGCAGTGATGTTGTTTCTTTGTGAATCTTGTTTAATTCTTTTTGGTGTCCCTCAGGATAAAGTGGTTCCAGAGTCATTTTTCCTCCTCTAGTTGCAACTCTAACATCAAAGTCATGTATGTTGCTATTCATTTCATCAAGCAATTCTCTTTTTGATTTAGCAACTTGTTCTAACCGGGTTTGTACCATAGAAGCATGCTTTCCCACACCTCTAACATCATTTGAGATTCTAAATAACAAGTCACTCAAGCGAGCAATCATATCAGAATTGTATTTCAATTGTTTCATAACATCTGCATTGAAGTGATCTTGTTTTCTAATATAATTTTCAAACTCATGAAGGCATTGGCTAGGGTGCATATTATGAGGATTTTCATTATCATTGAATTTCATTAGAGAATTTACCTCTACCACCTTAGGCAGTGATGGTGCATTAAGCCCATGTATTTCTTCAATAGGAGGTAAAATTTTAGTATCCTCATCTTTAATACCTTTTTCCTTCATGGATTTCTTTGCCTCTTGCATATCTTCAGGACTGAGATACAATATACCCCTCTTCTTTGGAGTGGGCTTAAGCGGTGGTTCAGGAAGAGTCCAATCATCATAAATATTCAATATGTTATTCAATAATTCTTCAGCTTGTCCAATAGTTCGTTCCCTCAAAACACAACTAGCACAACTATCTAGGAAGTCCTTAGAAGCATTGGTTAGTCCATTATAGAATATATCAAGTATTTCATTTTTCTTAAGAGGATGATCTAGCAAAGCATTAAGTAATTGGCATAGCCTCCCCCAAGCTTGTGGGAGACTCTCTTCTTTAGTTTGCACAAAGTTAAATATTTCCTGTAAGGCAGCTTGTTTCTTATGAGCAGGCAAATATTTTTTCGAGAAGTAATAAATGATATCATGGGGACTACGCACACAACCAGGAGAAAGAGTATTGTACCAAGCTTTAGCATCACCCTTTAATGAGAACGGAAATAATTTGAGAATATAGTAGTAACGGATTTTCTCATCATGAGTAAAAAGGGTGGCTATGTCATTCAACTTAGTGAGATATGCCACAACAATTTCAGTTTCATAACCATGCAAAGGATCAGATTCAACCAAAGTGATTAACTCTGGGTCGACAAAGAATTCATAATCCTTATCATGAATAAAGATATGCGAGGTAGAAAACTTAGGATCACATTTCAATCTAGCATTCAAAGACTTTTCTTTATACTTGCATAATAATTTTTCTAGATCATCTCTATCCTTACAAGAAAGAATATCTCTAGTTGTTTCCTCATTAATAATATAACCTTCAAGTACCTTAGGCAATTCATATCTGGGAAGGCTAGTTCTAGCAGGTGTCTCAAAAATTTCAGTTTCAAGCTCATCATCAAATTCAATAACATCATGTTCTCTTACTCTAGTAATTTGTTCATCAAGAAATTGACCAAGTGGCACATCATCTTGCAAGGTACTAGCATCATCATAAATATCATTCATAGCAGAAGTAGCATCATCAATTACTCGCATCATATCAGGATTAATAGCATGTGGTGGTGTTGCAAGCTGACTTATAACAGAAGGTAAATCTAAAGCAGAACTGGATGTCAGTTCCTTACCTCCCCTCGTCTTAGAGGAAAAAATCTTAGTCTTAGCATCCTTCAAATTCTTCATAGTGATAAATTGATAATAATCCCAAGTGACTCGACAAATATAGCTATGCTCCCCGGCAAAAATGCTAGGAAAAGGTCTTGATAACTCACAAGTATAGGGGATCGCAACAGTTTTCGAGGGTAGAGTATTCAACCCAAATTTATAGATTCAACACAAGGTGAGCCAAAGAATATTTGTAAGTATTAGTAGCTGAGTTGTCAATTCAACCACACCTGGAGATTAATTATATGTAGCAAAGTGATCAGTAGCACAGTAATATGATAGTTTTGATAGTAGTGGTAGTAGCAATGGTAATGGTAACAGTGCCAACAATAGTTTTGTAGCAAGTGCAACAGTAACGATTGTAGTAGTAACTTAGCAAGAACAATATAGGATAAATTCGTTGGCATTGGATGGGTAATTTTTTGGACGATATTCATCATGTGATAGTCATAACCTAGAGCGATACGACACTAGCTCGAGTTCATAAATATAATATAGGCATGTATTCCGTAAATAGTCATACATGCTTATGGAAAGAACTTGCATGACATCTTTTGTCCTACCCTCCCGTGGTAGCGGGGTCCATATAGGAAACCAAGGGATATTAAGGCCTCCTTTTAATAGAGAACCAGAACAAAGCATTAACACAGTGAATACATGAACTCCTCAAACCACGGTCATCACCGGGAGTGGTGCCGGCTATTGTCACTCCGGGGTTGCCGGATCATAACACGTAGTAGGTGACTATAACTTGCAAGATCGGATCTAGAACATGAATATAATGGTGATAACATAAACGGTTCAAATCTGAAATCATGGCACCTGGGCCCAAAGTGACAAACATTAAGCATGACAAAGTCATAGCAACATCAATCTCAGAACATAGTGGATACTAGGGATCGTCCCTAACAAAACTAAGTAGATTGCATGATGAATCTCATCCAATTCCTCATCGACCAGCGAGCCTACAAAGGAATTACTCACTCTCGGTGGGGAGCATCATGGAATTGGCGATGGAGAAGGGTTGGTGATGACGAAGAACGAAAATCCCCCTCTCCGGAGCCCCAAACAGACTCCAGATCTGGCCTCCCGATTAAGAACAAGAGGTGGCGGCGGCTCCATCTCGTGGACCGTGAAAATTCTTTCTCCCTATTTTTTCACTTCATAAATGTGAATATATAGTATCAGGGTTGACGTCCGCGGGGCCACCAGGTGGGGACAACCCACCTGGGCGCGCCAGGAGGGGGGGCTCCTTGGTGGGTTGTGACCACCCAGGTGCCCCCCTTCGGTGGTTCTTGGCTCTAGTATTTTTCTTTTATTGTATAAAAATTCGTCACAAAGTTTCGTTCTATTCTGAGAACTTTTATTTCTGCACAAAAACAACACCATGGTAGTTCTGCTGAAAAGCGTCAATCCGGGGTTAGTTTCATTCAAATCATGCAAATTAGAGTCCAAAACAAGAGGAAAAGTGTTAGGAAAAGTAGATACGTTTGAGACGTATCAGTGGGGAGGGGGCGCCTAGAACACACAACATCAATTGTTAGCCGTGTGCGGCGCCCCCCTCCAGAGTTTACTCCCACGGTCATATCTTCGTAGTGCTTAGGCGAAGCCCTGCGCCGATCACATCGCCGTCACCTTCACCACGCCGTCGTGCTGACGGAAGTCATCTACTTCCTCGACATCTTGCTGGATCAAGAGGACGAGGGACGTCATCGAGCTGAACATGTGCAGAACTCGGAGGTGCCGTACGTTCGGTGCTTGATCGGCCGGAGCTAGAAGAAGTTTGACTACATCAACCACGTTGTCAAGCGCTTTCGCTTTCGGTCTACGATGGTACATAGACACACTCTCCCCCTCTCGTTGCTATGCATCTCCTAGATAGATCTTGCGTGTGCGTAGGACTTTTTTTTGAAATTGCATGCTATGTTCCCCAACAGTGGCATCATGAGCCTGGTCTATGCGTTGATGATATGCATGAGTAGAACACAAAGAGTTGTGGGTGGTGATAGTCATACTGCTTACCACCAATGTCTTAATTTGATTCAGTGGTATTTTGGGATGAAGCGGCCCAGACCAACTTTACATGACTGCGTTCATGACAACGGTTCCACAGACAGACATGCAACTAGTTTTGCATAAAGGTGGCTGGCGGGTCTATGTTTCTCCTAGTTTAGTTGAATCAAATTTGACTGCGGCGAGTACTTGAAGAAGGTTAAAACAACAAAGATGACGAAAAACCGTTGTGGTTTTGTGCCGTCGGTAAGAACGGTTCTTTCTATAAGCCCATAGCAGTCACATAGAACTCGGAACAACAAAGTAGAGGACGTCTAAGTTGTTATTGTAGGGCCTGTTGTGATGTGATATGATCAAGACATGATGTGATAAAACGTTATTGTATGATATGATCATATTTTGTAAGATATCTGACAACCGGCAGGAGCCTTATGGTTGTCTCTTTATTGTATGAAATGCAAATGCCATGTAATTGCTTTACTTTATCACTATGAGTTAGCGATAGTTGTAGAAGCAATAGTTGGCGAGACAACCAAGACGCTACGCTGAAGATCAAGGTGTCGAGCCGGTGACGATGGAGATCATGACGATGCTTTGGAGATGGAGATCAAAAGCACAAGATGATGATGGCCATATCATGTCACATATTTTGATTGCATGTGATGTTTATCTTTTATGCATCTTATTCTTCTTAGTACGGCGGTAGCATTATAAGATGATCCCTTAACTAAATTTCAAGGTAAAAGTGTTCTCCATGAGTATGCACCATTGCTATAGTTCATCGTGTTGAGACACCACGTGATGATCAGGTGTGATAGACTATACGTTCACATACAACGGGAGACAGTTTTGCACATGCGGAATACTCAGGGTTAAACTTGGCGAGCCTAGCATGTACAGACATGGCCTCGGAACACTGGAGACTGAAAGGTCGAACGTGAATCATATAGTAGATATGATCAACATAGAGATGTTCACCGTTGATGACTACTCCATCTCAGGTGATGATCGGACATAGTTTAGTTGATTTGGATCACGTATCATTTAGATGAATTGAGGGATGTCTATCTAAGTGGGAGTTCTGAAGTAACTGGATTAATTGAACTTAATTTATCATGAACTTAGTCCTGATAGTATTTACATATCTATGTTGTAGATCAATGGTCTGTGCTACTGTTCCCCTGAATTTTAATGCATTCCTAGAGAAAGCTAAGTTGAAAGATGATGGTAGCAACTACACATACTGGGTTCATAACTTTAGGATTATCCTCATTGCTACACAGAAGAATTATGTCCTTGATGCACCGCTAGGTGAAAGGACCGCTGCAGGAGCAGATGTTGATGTTTTGAACATCTGGCAAGCTCGATCTGATGACTACTCGATAGTTTAGTGTGCCATTCTTTACGACTTAGAATCGGGAATTCAAAGATGTTTTGAACGTCATGGAGCATATGAGATCTTCCCAGAGTTGAAGTTAATATTTAGCCAAATTCCCGAGTTGAGAGATATGAAGTCTCCAACAAGTTCTATAGCTGCAAGATGGAGGAGAACAGTTATGTCAATGAACACATACTCAGAATGTATGGATATCAAATCACTTGACTCGGCTAGGAGTTAATCTTCCAGATGATAGTGTTATTGACAAAGTTCTCCAATCACTGCCACCAAGCTATGAAGGCTTCGTGATGAACTTTAATATGCAAGGGATGGAGAAGACAATTTTCCCGAGCTCTTCGCAATGCTCAAAGCTGCAGAGGTAGAAATCAAGAAGGAGCATCAAGTGTTGATGGTTAACAAGACCACTAATTTCAAGAAAAAGGGCAATGGAAAGAAAGGGAACTTCAAGAAGAATGGCAAGCAATTTGCCACTTCCGAGAAGAAGCCCAAGCTGGACCCAAGCTTGAAACTGAGTGCTTCTACTTTAAAGGGACTGGTCATTGGAAGCGGAAATTCCCCAAGTATTTGGCGGATAAGAAGGATGGCAAAGTGAACAAAGGTAAATTTGATATACATGTTATTGATGTGTACCTTACTAATGCTTGTAGTAGCGCCTGGGTATTTGATACTGGTTCGGTTGCTCATATTTGTAAATATAAATAGGAGCTACGGATTAAACGAAGATTGGCTAAGGACAAGGTGATGATGCGCGCTGGGAACGGTTCCAAGGTCGATGTGATCGCCGTCGGCACTTTACCTCTACATCCACCTTCGGGATTAGTTTTAGGCCTGAATAATTGTTACTTGGTGCCTGCGTTGCGAATGAACATTATATCTGGATATTGTTTAGTGCAAGACCGTTATTCATTTAAATAAGAGAATAATGGTTGTTCTATTTAAATGAGTGATATATTTTATGGTCATGCACCTTTGAAGAGTGGTCTATTTTTGTTAAATCTCGATTGTGGTGATACACATATTCATAATATTGATGCCAAAATATGCAAAGTTGATAATGACAGTGCAACATATTTGTGGCACTGCCGTTTAGGTCATATTGGTGTAAAGCGCATGAAGAAACTCCATGCATATGGACTTTCAGAATCACTTGATTATGAATCATTTGATACTTGCAAACCATGCCTCATGGGCAAGATGACTAAAACTCCATTCTTCGGAACAATGGAGCGAGCCAATGACTTATTGGAAATAATACATACCAATGTATGCGGTCCGATGAGTGTTGAGGGTCGTGGCGAGCATCGTTATTTTCTAACCTTCATAGATGATTTATGCAGATATGGGTATATCTACTTAATGAAACACAAGTATGAAACATTTGAAAAGTTCAAAGAATTTCAGTGAAGTGGATAATCATCGTAACATGAAAATGAAGTTTCTACGATCTGATCGCGGAGGCGAATATTTGAGTTACGAGTTTGGCCTTCATTTCAAACAATGCGGGGCCACCTGGAATACCACATCATAATGGTGTGTCCGAACGTCGTAACAATACTTTATTAGATATGGTGCGATCTATGACGTCTCTTACCGATTTACCACTATCATTTTGTGGTTATGCATTAGAAACAACTACATTCATGTTAAATAGGGCACCATCTAAATCCGTTGAGACGACACCGTATGAACTGTGGTTTGGCAAGAAACCTAAGCTGTCGGTTTTTACAATTTGGGGTTGCGACACTTATGACTTCAGCCTGATAAGCTCGAACCCAAATCAGATAAGTGCGTCTTCATAGGATAACCTAAGAAAACAACTGGTTACACCTTCTACCACAGATCCGAAGGCAAAATTTTTGTTGCCAAGAATGGAATATTTCTAGAGAAGGAGTTTCTCTCGAAAGAAGTGAGTGGGAGGTAGTGAGGTAATTGTACCTTCTCTCGAATTACAAAGTAGCTCATCACAGAAAATCGTTCCCATGATACCTACACCAACTAGAGAGGAAACCAATGATGATGATCATGAAACTTCAGATCAAGTTACTACCGAACCGCGTAGGTCAACTAGAGCATGATCCGCACAAGAGTGGTGCAGTAATCCCGTTCTGGAAGTCATGTTACTAGACCATGACGAGCCTACAAACTATGAAGAAGCTATGATGAGCCCAGATTCCGATAAATGGCTTGAGGCCATGAAATCTGAGATAGGATCCATGTATGAGAACAAACTGTGCACTTTGGTATACTTGCCCGATGATTGGCGAGCCATAGAGAATAAATGGATCTTCAAGAAGAAGACTGACGCTAATGGTAATGTTACTGTCTGCAAAGCTCGACTTGTCGCAAAAGGTTTTCGACAAGTTCAAGGAGTTGACTATGATGAGACTTTCTCACCAGTAGCGATGCTTAAGTCTGCCCGAATCATGTTAGCAATTGCTGCATTTTATGATTATGAAATCTGGCAAATGGATGTCAAAACTGCATTCCTTAATGGATTTCTTAAAGAAGAATTGTATATGATGCAACCAGAAGGTTTTGTCGATCCTAAAGGTGCTAACAAAGTGTGCAAGCTCCAGCGATCCATCTATGGATTGGTGCAAGCATTTCAGAGTTGGAATATACACTTTAATGAAGTGATCAAAGCATATGGTTTTATACAGACTTTCGAAGAAGCTTGTATTTACAAGAAAGTGAGTGGGAACTCCATAGCATTTCTGATATTATATGTGGATGGCATATTATTGATCCGAAATGATGTAGAATTTCTGGATAGCGTAAAAGGATATTTGAATAAGAATTTTTCAATGAAAGACCTCGGTGAAGGTGCTTATATATTGGGCATCAAAATCTATAGAGATAGATCAAGACGATTGATAGGAGTTTCACAAAGTACATACGTTGATAAAGTTTTGAAGAAGTTCAAAATGGATCAGTCAAAGAAAGGGTTCTTGCCTGTATTACAAGGTGTGAAGTTGAGTAAGACTCAATGCCCGACCACCGTAGCAGATAGAGAGAAAATGAAAGTCATTCTCTATGCCTCAGCCATAGGTTCCATCATGTATGCTATGCTGTGTATCACACCTGATGTGTGCCTTGCCATAAATTTGGCAGGGAGGTACCAAAGTAATCGAGGAGTGGATAACTGGACAACAGTCAAGAACATCCTGAAATACCTGAAAAGAACCAAGGATATGTTTCTCGTTTATGGAGGTGACAAAGAGCTCATCGTAAATGGTTACGTTGATGCTAGCTTTGACACTGATCCAGATGACTCTAAGTCACAAACCGGATACATATTTTTATTGAATGGTGGAGCTGTCAGTTGGTGCAGTTCCAAGTAGAGCGTCGTGGCGGGATCTACGTGTGAAGCGGAGTACATAGATGCTTCGGGAGCAACAAATGAAGGAGTCTGGATGAAGGAGTTCATATCCGATCTAGGTGTAATACCTAGTGCATTGGGTCCAATGAAAATCTTTAGTGACAACACTAGAGCAATACCCTTGGCAAAGGAATCCATGTTTCACAAAAGAACCAAACACATCAAGAAACGCTTCAACTCCATCCGTGATCAAGTCAAGGAGGGAGACATAGAGATTTGCAAAATACATACATATCTGAATGTAGCAGACCTGTTGACTAAGCCTCTTCCACGAGCAAAACATGATCAACAACAAGATTCCATGGGTGTTAAAATCATTACAATGTAATCTAGATTATTGACTCTAGTGCAAGTGGGAGACTTAAGGAAATATGCCCTAGAGGCAATAATAAATTTGTTATTTTATATTTCCTTATTCATGATAAATGTTTATTATTCATGATAGAATTGTATTGATTGGAAACCTGGATACACGTGTGAATACATAGACAAACAATGTGTCCCTAGTGAGCCTCTACTTGACTAGCTCGTTGATCAGAGATGGTTAAGGTTTCCTAACCATGGACATGAGTTGTCATTTGATAACAGGTTCACATCATTAGGAGAATGATGTGATAGACAAGACCCATTTGTTAGCTTAGCATAATGATCGTTCAATTTATTGCTAATTCTTTCTTCATGTCAAGTACATATTTCTCTGACTAGATTATGCAACTCCCGGATACCGGTGGAATGCCTTATGTGCTATCAAACTTCACAATGTAATTGAGTGATTATAAAGATGCTCTACAGGTATCTCCGAGGGTGTTTGTTGAGTTGGCATAGATCGAGATTAGGATTTGTCACACCGAGTATCAGAGAGATATCTGTCGGCACTCTTGGTAAAGCACATCATAAGAAGCCTTGCAAGCAAAGTGACTAATGATTTAGTTATAGGATGATGTAGTATGGAATGAGTAAAGAGACTTGCCGGTAACGAGATCGAACTAGGTATTATGATACCGACGATTGAATCTCGGGCAAGTAACATACCGGCGGACAAAGGGAATAACGTATGTTGTCATAACGATTCGACCGATAAAGATCTTCGTAGAATATGTAGGAGCCAATATGAGCATCCAGGTTCCACTATTGGTTATTGACCGGAGAGGTGTCTCGGTCATGTCTACATAGTTCTCGAACCCGTAGGGTCCGCACGCTTAACGTTTAATGACGATATTGTATTATATGAGTTATGTGGTTTGGTGACCAAATGTTGTTCGGAGTTCCAAATGAGATCACGGACATGACAAGGAGTCTCGAAATGGTTGAGAGATAAAGATTGATATATAGGACGATAGTATTCGGACACCGGAAGTGTTCCGAAGTGTATAGGGTAATTATCGGAGTACAGGGGGGGGG
>LR738714.1:305140917-305229741 GCA_902687465.1 Secale cereale | reverse complement strand
ATGGTAAGGGGGGGGGGGAATTGAGGAAGACCCCAAGTAGGATTCGGCCTACTTGGGGTGCACGTTGGCTGCCTATTCCCCCCTGCAACCTATATATATGTGGGGAGGGGGGCTCCTAGAACACACAATATCAATTGTTAGCCGTGTGCGGCATCCCCCTCCACAGTTTACTCCCACGGTCATATCCTCGTAGTGCTTAGGCGAAGCCTTGCGTGGATCACATCATCGTCGCCTTCACCAAGCCGTCGTGCTGACGGAACTCAACTACTTTCTCGACATCTTGCTGGATCAAGAGGATGAGGGACGTCATCGAGCTGAACGTGTGTAGAACTCGGAGGTGCCGTAGGTTCGGTGCTTGATCAGCCGGAGCTAGAAGACGTTCGACTACATCAACCGCGTTGTCAAACCCTTCCGCTTTCGATCTACGATGGTACGTACGCACACTCACCCCCTCTTGTTGCTATGCATCTCCTAGATAGATCTTGCGTGTGCATAGGATTTTTTTGAAATTGCATGCTACGTTCCCCAACAATTGTACTAGCGAAAGTACGGACCCTATGCCTCATTTTTAAGCATTGCAATACCGTTTGTGCTCCGTTTTATCACTTGCTACCTTGCAGTTTTTTAATTGTTACTATTACAAAAATCAATATCTAATATGCATATTACACTTGTATCACCATCGCTTCACTGAACTACTGCACCTATACAATTTACCGTTATATTTTGTGTGTTAGGGACATAAAAGACTTTTTGTTATTTGTTTGCAGGGTTGGTCAAGAGAGACCATCTTCATCCTACACTTCACATGGATTGGTAAACCTTAGATCATCCACTTGAGGGAAATTTGCTATTATCCTACAAAACTCTGCGCTTGGAGGCCCAACACGAGTCTACAAGAATAAAGTTGCGTAGTAGACATCAAGCTCTTTTCCGGCGCCGTTGTCGGGGAGGTGAGTGCTTGAAGGTATATCTTTAGATCTTGCACTCGAATCTTTTAGTTTCTTGTTTATCACTAGTTTGGTTTTGTAAAAGAAAACTACAGAAAATGGAATTGAGGTTGCCTCATATTATTCGTCTTTATACTGCCTTTCGTGAAAATGATGAAAAGGAAAATTGTGCTCAATTGATAGAAGAAGAATTCAATAAAATGTTTGGCATAAATGATGAGCATGATTGCAATGTTGTTAGTATGAGTTATTTGAATATCCATGATGCTAATGATATGCAAAACCATAAGCTTGGGGATGCTATGTTTCATGAAGATGATATTTTTAGTCCCCCAAGATTTGATGTGCAATTTTTTTATAATGGTAGCATGCCTCCTATCTATGATGATTATGATGATGACGTGTATGCTATAGAGAATAATGATAACCATGAAACTTTTCATCATGATTTTAATGCTCAAATTTATCATGCCAATGAAGTATCTCATGATATTTATTTTGTTGAGTTTGCTCCCAGTACTATTCACGAGAATACATTTTCTTATGTGGAGAATAGCAAAATATCTATGCTTATGCGTCATGAAAAGAATGCTTTAGGTGATAGCTATATTGTTGAATTTATTCATGATGCTACTGAAAATTATTATGAGAGAGGAACATATGCTTGTAGGTATTGCAATAATATCAAGTTTCCTCTCTATGTGTTGAAAGTTTTGAAGTCATGCTTATTTTGCTTTCCTATGCTAGTTGATTCGTGCTCCAATAATTTCTTTTCTAACAAAATCCCTATGCATAGGAAGTGGGTTAGGCTTAAATGTGCTAATCATATGCTTCATGATGCTCACATTATGTTTCAATTCTTTAATATTATGTGAGCATCATTGAAATCATCATGCCTAGCTAAAAATGCATTAAAGAAAAGCGCTTGTTGGGAGACAACCCAATACTTATACCTACTGTTTTATGTGTTCACATGATTAGGATATTGTTGTAATTATGTGTCTCGGGAAAACCACAGCCACCTATGGGACATGAGCCCCTTTTTGGTTCGGCGGGGGGATGGGCACGTTGCACAAAGAGCAGAAAACGTAGCACAACACGACCGAGATCACACGGGCAGTTTTTACCCAGGTTTGGGCCGCCGCGAGGCGTAAAACCCTACTCCTGCTTTGGTGGATTGATGGTGGAATGGTGGAAAGGAGCACGACGCTCTTGCCCGGCAAGGTTGCCTCGGGGCGAGAGTGGTCGCGTGCGTATCAGTGTGTGTGGGTTCGAATGGCCGAATCCTTTCTAAGGTTGCCATGGGCCTCCTTTTATAGGTTAAGGGGTCACCACCATGGCAAATCAGTCTTTCTAGGCTGATTAGATAGCAAACAGTGCTATCATACCTAAATTAGTAGGCTGACAGAGTGCATTAAATGCGCCACTTAGTGTCACATCATGGCTCGCCCAGCAGGCCTTGCCGGGCTGTTTTGCCAGCTTCGCGCCTGTTTGCTTGACACGTCGCAGGACGGGTGTCATTTGCAGGTTATTTCTGTAGGAAGTGGCCGCCATGTGGCAGGAGGCTGCCACTAAGCTGTTGGGGAACGTAGCAGAATTCAAAAAATTTCTACGCTTCACCAAGATCAATCTAAGGAGTTCATCTAGCAACAAGCATAAAGGAGTGCATCTACATACCCTTTGTAGATCGCGTGCAGAAGCGTTCGAAGGAACGTGGATGATGGAGTCGTACTCGTCGTGATCCTCGTCACCGATGATCCCAATGTCGAAAGGACGGCACCTCCGCGACGGGAAAAACTGCAGGGCTTCGCCGAGACCCTACGGGAGGAGTAGGAGGTGTAACGGGGGGAGGAGAGGCGCCAGGGGCTAAGGTGCGGCTGCCCTCTCTCCCCCCACTATATATAGGGGGCCAGGGGGGGGGGAGGTGCCGGCCCTAGGAGATCCAATCTCCTAGGGGAGCGGCGGCCAGGGGGGGTATCTTGCCCCCCAAGCCAAAGGGGGGCGCCCCCACCCCTAGGGTTTCAACCCTAGGCGCATGGGGGGAGGCCCATGGGGGGTGCGCCAGCCCACTAGGGGATGGTCCCCCTCCCCCTACGGCCCACGGGGCCCTCCGGGATGGGTGGCCCCACCCGGTGGACCCCCGGGACCCTTCCGGTGGTCCCGGTACACTACCGGTGACCCCCGGAACTCTCCCGGTGCCCGAAACTGGACTTCCTATATATCATTCTTTACCTCCGGACCATTCCGGAACTCCTCGTGACGTCCGGGATCTCATCCAGGACTCCGAACAACATTCGGGTTTCCGTGTGCATATATCTCTACAACCCTAGCGTCACCGAACCTTAAGTGTGTAGACCCTACGGGCTCGGGAGACACGCAGACATGACCGAGACGACTCTCCGGTCAATAACCAACAGTGGGATCTGGATATCCTTGTTGGTTACCACATGTTCCTCGATGATCTCATCGGATGAACCACGATGTCAAGGATTCACTTAATCCCATATGTTATTCCCTTTGTCTATCGGTACGGTACTTGCCCGAGATTCGATCGTCGGTATACCGATACCTTGTTCAATCTCGTCATCGCAAGTCTCTTTACTCGTTCCGTAATCCATCATCCCGTGACTAACTCCTTAGTCACATTGAGCTCATTATGATGACGTATTACCGAGTGGGCCCAGAGATACCTCTCCGTCATATGGAGTGACAAATCCTAGTCTCGGTTCGTGCCAACCAAACAAACACTTTCGGAGATACCCGTTGCGTACCTTTATAGCCACCCAGTTACGTTGTGACGTTTGGCACACCCAAAGTATTCCTACGGTATCCAGGAGTTGCACAACGTCATGGTCTAAGGAACAAATACTTGACACTGAAAATCTTAAGCATTACGAACTATACGATCTCTTGCTAGGCTTAGGATTGGGTCTTGTCCATCACATCATTCTCCTAATGATGTGATCCCGTTATCAATGACATCCAATGTCCATGGTCAGGAAACCGTGACCATCTGTTGATCAATGAGCTAGTAACTAGAGGCTTACCAGGGACACGTTGTGGTCTATGTATTCACACATGTATCGCTGTTTCCGTACAATACAATTCAAGCATGAATAACAGACAATTATCATGAACAAGGAAATATAAAAATAATCCTTTTATTATTGCCTCTAGGGCATATTTCCAACAGTCTCCCACTTGCACTAGAGTCAATAATCTAGTTACATTGTGATGAATCGAACACCCATAGAGTTCTGGTGTTGATCATGTTTTGCCCGTGGAAGAGGTTTAGTCAACGGATCTGCGACATTCAGATCCGTATGCACTTTACAAATATCTATGTCTCCATCTTGAACATAATTCCGGATGGAGTTGAAACGACGCTTGATGTGCTTGGTCTTCTTGTGAAACCTGGGCTCCTTGGCAATGGCAATAGCTCCAGTGTTGTCACAGAAGAGAGTCATCGGGCTTGACGCGCTTGGAATGAATCCTAGGTCGGTGATGAACTCCTTCATCCAGAATCCTTCTTGGGCTGCTTCGCAAGCAGCTATGTACTCCGCTTCACATGTAGAATGCGCCACGACGCTCTGCTTGCAACTGCACCAGATGACTGCTCCTCCATTCAAAATATACACGTACCCGGTTTGCGACTTGGAGTCATCCAGATCTGTGTCGAAGCTAGCATCGACGTAACCCTTTACGACGAGCTCTTCGTCACCTCCATAAACGAGAAACACATCCTTAGTCCTTTTCAGGTACTTCAGGATGTTCTTGACCGCCGTCCAGTGTTCCATACCGGGATCACTTTGGTACCTCCCTACCAAACTTATGGCAAGGTTCACATCAGGTCTGGTACACAACATGGCATACATAATAGAACCTATGGCTGAGGCATAGGGGATGACACTCATCTTTTCTCTATCTTCTGCCGTGGTCGGGGACTGAGCCGTGCTCAATCTCATACCTTGTAAAACAGGCAAGAACCCCTTCTTGGACGGATCCATATTGAACTTCTTCAATATCTTGTCAAGGTATGTGCTTTGTCTCGATCTATCTCTATAGATCTTGATGCCTAATATATAAGCAACTTCTCCAAGGTCCTTCATTGAAAAACTCTTATTCAAGTAGGCCTTTATGCTTTCCAAGAATTCTATATCATTTCCCATCAGCAGTATATCGTCCACATATAATATGAGAAATGCTACAGAGCTCCCACTCACTTTCTTGTAAATACAGGCTTCTCCCCAAGTCTGTATAAAGCCAAACACTTTGATCACATCATTAAAGCGAATATTCCAACTCCGAGATGCTTGCACCAGCCCGTAGATCGAGTGCTGGAGCTTGCACACCTTGTCAGCATTCTCTGGATCGACAAAACCTTCCGGCTGTATCATATACAGTTCTTCCTTGAGGAAGCCATTAAGGAATGCAGTTTGGACGTCCATTTGCCATATCTCATAATCATAGAATGCGACAATTGCTAACATGATTTGGACGGACTTTAGCATCGCTACAGGAGAGAAAGTCTCGTCGTAGTCAATCCCTTGAACTTGTCGATAACCTTTAGCGACAAGCCGAGCCTTATAGATGGTCACATTACCATCCGCGTCTGTCTTCTTCTTGAATATCCATTTATTTTCTATGGCGTTCCTATCATCGGGCAAGTCCACCAAAGTCCATACTTTGTTTTCATACATGGATTCTATTTCGGATTTCATGGCTCCAAGCCATTTATTGGGATCCGGGCCCGCCATCGCTTCTTCATAGTTCGAAGGTTCACCGTTATCCTACAACATGATTTCCAAGACAGGGTTGCCGTACCACTCTGGTGCGGAACGTGTCCTTGTGGACCTTCGAAGTTCAGTAGTAACTTGATCTGTATCTTCATGATCATCATCATTAACCTCCTCCCTTGTTGGTGCAGGCACATCGGGAACAATTTCCCGCGCTGCGCTACTTTCCGGTTCGGGAAGGGTGACAGTCACCTCATCAAGTTCTACTTTCCTCCCACTTACTTCTTTCGAGAGAAACTCTTTCTCCAGAAAGGATCCATTCTTGGCAACAAAAATCTTGCCTTCAGATCTTAGGTAGAAGGTGTACCCAATTGTTTCCTTTGGGTATCCTATGAAGATGCATTTTTCCGATTTGGGTTCGAGCTTTTCAGGTTGAAGTTTCTTGACATAAGCATCGCAACCCCAAACTTTCAGAAACGACAGCTTAGGTTTCTTGCCAAACCAAAGTTCATATGGTGCCGTATCAATGGATTTTGATGGAGCCCTATTTAAAGTGAATGCGGCAGTCTCTAAAGCAAATCCCCAAAAAGATAGCGGTAAGTCGGTGAGAGACATCATAGATCGCACCATGTCCAACAAAGTACGATTTCGACGTTCGGACACACCATTACGCTGAGGTGTTCCTGGCGGTGTAAATTGTGAAACAATTCCACAGTTCCTTAGGTGCGTGCCAAATTCATGACTCAAATATTCACCCCCACGATCTGATCGTAAGAACTTTATTTTTCTGTCACATTGATTCTCAACCTCATTTTGAAATTCCTTGAACTTTTCAAAGGTCTCAGACTTGTGCTTCATCAAGTAGACATACCCATATCTACTCAAATCATCTGTGAGGTTGAGAACACAACGATAGCCTCCGCGAGCTTCAATACTCAATGGACCGCACCCATCGGTATGTATGATTTCCAATAAGTTGGTTGCTCGCTCCATTGTTCCGGAGAATGGAGTCTTGGTCATCTTGCCCAAAAGACATGGTTCACACGTGTCAAATGATTCATAATCAAGATACTCTAGGAGCCCATCTGCATGGAGCTTCTTCATACGCTTGACACCGATATGACCAAGGCGGCAATGCCACAAGTATGTGGGACTATCATTATCAACTTTACATCTTTGGCATCCACACTATGAATATGTGTATCATCACGTTCGAGATTCATCAAAAATAAACCATTGACCAGCGGGGCATGACCATAGAACATATCTCTCATATAAATAGAACAACCATTATTCTCGGATTTAAATGAGTAGCCATCTCGTATCAAACGAGATCCAGATACAATGTTCATGCTCAAAGCTGGTACTAAATAACAATTATTAAGGTTTAAAACTAATCCCGAGGGTAGATGTAGAGGCAGCGTGCCGACGGTAATCACATCGACCTTGGAACCATTCCCGACGCTCATCGTCACCTCGTCCTTCGCCGGTCTCCGCTTATTCCATAGCTCCTACTTTGAGTTAGAAATGTGAGCAACTGCATGTGTATCAAATACCCATGAGCTACTACGAGCGCTGGTAAGGTACACATCAATAACATGTATATCATATATACCTTTGACGTTGCCGGCCTTCTTATCTGCTAAGTATTTGGGGCCGTTCCGCTTCCAGTGACCCGTTCCCTTGCAATGAAAGCACTCAGTTTCAGGCTTGGGTCCATTTTTTGGCTTCTTCCCGGCAACTAGCTTACCGGGCGCGACAACTCCTTTGCCGTCCTGCTTGAAGTTCTTCTTACCCTTGCCTTTCTTGAACTTAGTGGTTTTATTGACCATCAACACTTGATGTTCTTTCTTGATATCCACCTCCGCTGATTTCAGCATTGAATACACCTAGGGAATGGACCTCTCCATCCCCTGCATATTGAAATTTAACATGAAGCTCTTGTAGCTAGGTGGGAGCGACTGAAGGATTCTGTCAACGACCGCTTCATCTGGGAGATTCATTCCCAACTGAGACAAGCGGTTGTGCAACCCAGACAACTTGAGTATGTGCTCGCTGACAGAACTATTCTCCTCCATCTTACAACTGTAGAATGCGTCGGAGAAGTCATATCTCTCGACTTGGGCATGAGCTTGGAAAACCATTTTCAGCTCTTGGAACATCTCATATGCTCCGTGGTGCTCAAAACGCTTTTGGAGCCCCGACTCTAAGCTGTAAAGCATGCCGCACTGAACCAGGGAGTAATCATCACAACGTGACTGCCAGGTGTTCATAACGTCTTGGGTCGCCGGGAGAACGGGTGCATCACCTAGCGGTGCTTCAAGGACATATGATCTCTTGGCAGCTATGAGGATAATCCTCAGGTTACGGACCCAATCCGTATAGTTGCTACCATCGTCTTTCAGCTTGGTTTTCTCTAGGAACGCGTTGAAGTTGAGGGCAACTTGAGCGTGAGCCATTTGATCTACAAGACATATTGTAAAGATTTTTAGACTAAGTTCATGACAATTAAGTTCATCTAATCAAATTTAATGAACTCCCACTCAGATTGACATCTCTCGAGTCATCTAAGTGATACATGATCCGAATCGACTAGCCCGTGTCCGATCATCGTGTGAGACAGACTAGTCATCAACGGTGAACATCTTCATGTTGATCATCTCTTCTATACGACTCATGTTCGACCTTTCGGTCTTCCGTGTTCCGAGGCCATGTCTGTACATGCTAGGCTCGTCAAGTGAACCCTAAGTGTTTTGCGTGTGTAAATCTGGCTTACACCTGTTGTATGCGAATGTTAGAGCCTATTACACCCGATCATCACGTGGTGCTTCGGAACAACGATCCTTAGCAACGGTGCACAGTTAGGGGGAACACAATTCTTGAAATTTTCAGTGAGAGATCATCTTATTTACTACCGTCGTTCTAAGTAAACAAGATGCATAAACATGATAAACATCACATGCAATCAAAATAAAGTGACATGATATGGCCGATATCATTTTGCTCCTTTGATCTCCATCTTCGGGGCACCATAATCATCTTTGTCACCGGCATGACACCATGATCTCCATCATCATGATCTCCATCATCGTGTCTTCATGAAGTCGTCTTGCCAACTATTACTTCTACCACTATGGCTAACGTTTAGCAATAAAGTAAAGTAATTACATGGCGTTATTCGGTGACACGCAGGTCATACAATAAATAAGACAACTCCTATGGCTCCTGCCGGTTGTCATTTTCATCGACATGAAAGTCGTGATTTCCTATTACAAGAACATGATCAATCTCATACATCACATATATCATTCATCACATCTTCTTGGCCATATCACATCACATAGCACATGCTGCAAGAACAAGTTAGACGTCCTCTAATTGTCGTTGCAAGTTTTTACGTGGCTTCTATAGGTTTCTAGCAAGAACGTTTCTTACCTACGCCAAAACCACAACGTGATATGTCAATTTCTATTTACCCTTCATAAGGACCCTTTTCATCGAATCCGATCCGACTAAAGTGGGAGAGACAGACACCCGCCAGCCACCTTATGCAACTAGTGCATGTCAGTCGGTGGAACCAGTCTCACGTAAGCGTACGTGTAAGGTCGGTCCTGGCCGCTTCATCCCACGATGCCGCCGAATCAAGATTGAACTAGTAGCGGCAAGAGAATTGAACAAAATCAACGTCCACAACTTGTTTGTGTTCTACTCGTGCAAGATGCTACGCAAAGACCTAGCTCAGATGCCACTGTTGGGGAACGTAGCAGAATTCAAAAAAATTCTACGCTTCACCAAGATCAATCTAAGGAGTTCATCTAGCAACGAGCATAAAGGAGTGCATCTACATACCCTTTGTAGATCGCGTGCGGAAGCATTCGAAGGAACGTGGATGATGGAGTCGTACTCGTCGTGATCCTCGTCACCGATGATCCCAGCGCCGAAAGGACGGCACCTCCGCGTTCAACACACGTACGGTACAGCAACGTCTCCTCCTTCTTGATCCAGCAAGGGGTAGGAGAGGTTGACGGAGATCTAGCAGCACAACGGCGTGGTGGTGGATGCAATGGGAAAAACTATAGGGCTTCGCCGAGACCCTGCGGGAGGAGTAGGAGGTGTAACGGGGGGAGGAGAGGCGCCATGGGCTGAGGTGCAGCTGCCCTCTCTCCCCCACTATATATAGGGGGCCAGGGGGGCGCCGGCCCTAGGAGATCCAGTCTCCTAGGGGGGCGGCGGCCAGGGGGGTATCTTGCCCCCCAAGCCAAAGGGGGGCGCCCCCACCCCTAGGGTTTCAACCCTAGGCGCATGGGGGAGGCCCATGGGTGGTGCGCCAGCCCACTAGGGGCTGGTCCCCCTCCCCCTACGGCCCACGGGGCCCTCCGGGATGGGTGGCCCCACCCGATGGACCCCTGGGACCCTTCCGGTGGTCCCGGTACACTACCGGTGACCCCCAGAACTCTCCCGGTGGCCGAAACTGGACTTCGTATATATCATTCTTTACCTCCGGACCATTCCGGAACTCCTCGTGACGTCCGGGATCTCATCCGGGACTCCGAACAACATTCGGGTTTCCGCGTGCATATATCTCTACAACCCTAGCGTCACCGAACCTTAAGTGTGTAGACCCTACGGGCTCGGGAGACACACAGACATGACCGAGACGACTCTCCGGTCAATAACCAACAACGGGATCTGGATACCTATGTTGGTTCCCACGTGTTCCTCGATGATCTCATCGGATGAACCACGATGTCAAGGATTCACTTAATCCCGTAGGTTATTCCCTTTGTCTATCGGTACGGTACTTGCCCGAGATTCGATCGTCGATATACCGATACCTTGTTCAATCTCGTCATCGCAAGTCTCTTTACTCGTTCCGTAATCCATCATCCCATGACTAACTCCTTAGTCACATTGAGCTCATTATGATGACGTATTACCGAGTGGGCCCAAAGATACCTCTCCGTCATACGGAGTGACAAATCCTAGTCTCGGTTCGTGCCAACCCGACAAACACTTTCGGAGATACCCGTTGCGTATCTTTATAGCCACCCAGTTACGTTGTGACGTTTGGCACACCCAAAGTATTCCTACGGTATCCGGGAGTTGCACAACGTCATGGTCTAAGGAACAAATACTTGACACTGAAAAGCTTAAGCATTACGAACTATACGATCTCGTGCTAGGCTTAGGATTGGGTCTTGTCCATCACATCATTCTCCTAATGATGTGATCCCGTTATCAATGACATCCAATGTCCATGGTCAGGAAACCATGACCATCTATTGATCAACGAGCTAGTAACTAGAGGCTTACCAGGGACACATTGTGGTCTATGTATTCACACATGTATCGCTGTTTCCGTACAATACAATTCAAGCATGAATAACAGACAATTATCATGAACAAGGAAATATAATAATAATCATTTTATTATTGCCTCTAGGGCATATTTCCAACATAAGCCACTTAGGAGCTTGACACCGCACTGATTGATGACGGGCGTTGTTGTGGGGTGGTGGTTTGCCTCCGCGAGCCCCAACACGCCTTCCGGGGCGATGTTGGGTGCTTGCTTCCAGGACGATCCAACCCCTCCAGACTCGCATGCTGGCAAGGAGGGTTCTTCTTCTCGTGATATCCCACCCCTTCGGCTGGCCTTGGTGGTCTTGATCTCTTTGACCGGCTCTCTGATTTCTCAAAGAACTGATCCCTTAGAGCCTTAATCTGATGTTGGTGTAGTAAACTTGCCCTTGGGCCTGTGCACAGTCTAGGGCAGCGGACCCAGGTTCGTTGCACCGACAGGAGCCCCCGAGCCTAGGATGGTCGCGCCGCTGGGCATCGGCAGGGTAGGCTCCAACTAGTGCACATGCAGAGGCGCATGAGCAGGTCGCCTCCCTTGAGATCTTCTTTTCTTCTTCATTAACTTGAGCCCGGGCCAGTTTCCACATCTCCCGCACATCGTGTAATGCCAATCTTGGTGGACCATTCTTTGTAATGTCCAGTGAATGACTTTAACGCACGGGGGAGTAACTGCCAATTCACTCTTCCCACCACGCCCTTATCCTTAGCCATGTATGTTGCACGCATTGAGTGGGGTAGGTAACAGAGGCGCGTGGTGCTGAAGAGCGTCAAGGCAGGGGTCCGAGCTTCTTGGATTGGCAGAGGAGGGAGACGGTTATCCATTGGGAATCAGACACACTCCCAACTTGCCTATAAAAGGAGGAGTGGGTGAGGAGCGGAGGCACTCATCCATACTCCCCTCTTCCTCTGTTCCTCGCTCTTCTGCTCATGCTGAAGAGGATAGCCTGGGGCCAAGCCCTGAGCAGTAGCTTATGGTTGGCAATGTTGAATGCTTGCGCTGGAGCTTGGGGAGTGGGTTTCCCTACTCATTCTTCTGCAAGCCTTAGGAGGGTGCGCAGACAGCGTGGGGGTAGCACCGGTGGTGGCGACTCCGGTGCGCTCGTCGCCGGGATGTTCGTGGCTTTAGTTTTAGTGAGCGGCGACGCAAACGACACACGCCAAGGCTAGCAACAGGCGCAAGGCATGGTAGTCGATCTTGGACTATTCTTCTTCCTTTTGTGGCATTGGTGGAAGGTTGCAGAACAGGCCTGCCGTCGGCATGGGCACTACTTGCTCGGTGTACAAGATAATTTCTTGTCCCTATACATGCTCCTCCAGGGTGCAGTGGTTCCTGATCTTCGGGCCGTCGGGGACGACCATGCTTTCTGCGTGATCACCAGAAAAGCATGGCGCCCGAGGCGGCTGCCGCAAAAGGGGCTTCGGATTCCCGAGGTATTGAAGGCGACGGCAACCCACAATACGTCAAGAGCGGGGGTGATCGTTTCAACGAATCGTGTTTGCCGGTGACCCCGCCGCTCCCGTCTGGGCTTCCGGCAGCGCCAACATCGGCACCTGCCTTATGGTTCCTTCCTCCTAGCTAGGATACGGTGCTCCCTGATCCTGGGGAGGCGCCGAACCCCAGCTTGGCCTTTTGTTCGGCCTTTTCTCCTCCCACCGCAGTGCCTGGGGAAAAGATGGACAGAGAAAGGGATTACGGGGCACTTATCTTTTCTTAATCTTAAACTATAAGCACTTGCCAAAATTTAGTTCAAATAAATGTAATATCTTTTATCCATGCTTGTGTTCTGTAGGATTTGCACTTGTTGATCAACATATTAATAAAAAAGATAAACCTTGCTGGGGACTTGTGCATGTAATGTGTCCATGTAGAGGTGGGATGCCTCTATACTTCCAAGTAAACAAGTTTCCCCCAGCAGGCTACCTTGCCGGTACCCTTAGCCTTGTTGCCACAGAGCTAAGCTTGCGGGCGTCAGACATGAAGAGGGACTAGCCCCCCCGCCAATCCTTTTTTGTCAAAGGCCACTGCGACCATA
Organism: Secale cereale; assembly: GCA_902687465.1. NCBI lineage: Eukaryota > Viridiplantae > Streptophyta > Magnoliopsida > Poales > Poaceae > Secale > Secale cereale. Next base: position 305,216,664 of record LR738714.1, on the reverse strand, counting down.
CCGACCGAAGCAGCGTTCGGGTCGAAGGATGGGAGCACCTAAGTATCGAAAGGTAGCAAGGTTTTCTTATGCACAAGACCTTATAGAACAAGTATAGATAAAGGAAAGGACTTATCTGTTTGGCTTGCTGGAGATTGCAATGTTGGCTTCTCTTTTCATCTCCTCTTGGGGAACCAAGTCCACGGTAGGAACCTATGGTTTATGCAGATGAAAATGATGCCAAATGCAATCTTATCTACATGAACATGAGATGCCCATGATATGGTTCTGGATGCACGAAACTCGTCGCCCCCCTTCTCAGTGCTTCGTTTATCTCTCTATTGCTAAGGGTTTGCGCCTGGCTGTGTACAAGGGGTTACACGCAACTGAGGCAAGGCCTATACAAAAGGGTGGCTGCCGGGCAGGCCCCGACAGCCGCGCCTTACGGGTAGTAATTGCGGAGATGCTCGATGTTCCATGAGTTTTGCAACTGAATGCCATCTCCGGTCTCCAGATGGACTGCGCCATGTCTGGTGACTCGTACCACCCGTTAAGGGCCTTCCCACTTCGGCGATAACTTGTTTGCACCCTTGGCGGACTGAACGCGCCTAAGGATAAGGTCGCCTTCCTCAAAACACCGGGCATGAACCCTGTGGCTATGATAGCGACGCATGGCTTGCTGGTAGCGTGCGGTACGCATAGCAGCCCGGAGACGGTTTTGCTCGAGAAGCACAGTGTTGTCATGCTGGTGCTGATCCTGCGCTACTTCATCGTAGGCAAGCACTCGAGGAGACCCATAAATGAGTTCCATGGGGATAACTGCTTCTACCCTATAGACAAGGGAGAAGGGAGTCTTCCCGGTAGCTCGATTTGGTATCGTTCTGAGGGACCAGAGAACCACCGGGGGCTCATCAATCCATCGCCTTCCGCACTTCTGCAACTTTTCAAATGTTCTTGTCTTGAGGCCCCGAAACACTTCAGCATTCACCCTCTCAGCTTGTCCATTGCTTCTGGGTGTGCAATAGAGGCAAATGAGATATTGCTTCCGAGGGCATGAACATATTTCATGAAGGCGCGGCTCGTGAACTGGGTGCCGTTATCGGCGATGATCCGGGCAGGGACCCCGAAGCGGCATACCAATCATTTCAAGATCTTGATAGCTGACTGAGCAGACACCTTTCTCACGGCATCTACTTCCGGCCAGTTTGTAAACTTGTCGATGGCAATGAACAAGAATTCAAAGCCCTCGGCAGCTCGGGGGAAAGGGCCAAGGATATTGAGCCCCCAGACCGAAAACGGCCATGACAAAGGGATTGTCTGAAGAGTTTGGGCAGGCAGATGGATGTTCTTGGAATGGAACTGGCAGGCCTCACATTTGGTGACTAGCTCGACTGCATCTTGGATGGCTGTGGGGTAATAGAATCCTTGCCGGAATGCTTTCCCTACTAATGCCCTTGATCCAATGTGGGAGCCGCACATGCCTTTGTGTATTTCTGCCAGCAATTCCTTTCCTCCTTCCCGACAAATGCACTTCAATTTCACACCATTGGGCATCCTTCTGTATAGAGTGTCATCGACAAACTGATACATACTTGCCCTCTGGGCTACTCTTTCAGCTTCTTCTTGCTCTTTGGGAAGTTCTTCGGTTTGGAGGAAGTGGACTATGTGCCTTGCCCAAGTTGGAGCCTGGGGATCGGCAACGAGGACTAGAGGCACCTCCGCATTCGTTGGGGCGTGTTCCTCGACCGCGGGGACTCGAGGCCCGGCAGGAGGGTGCAAGCCGACAAGCGAATGGGAGCCATTTCCAGTAGGGTCCCTCGCAGGTGCCCCGGAGGGCTCTATCGGGAGAGGCTTACCGGATTCCAATTTCCTCCACTTTTGCACCATCATTGCTGGGGATACGGAGGGCTGATTAATAGGGAGAACAAAAGTTCCCGGTCCCATAGGAAGCTTTTGCGCAACACACTTTGACAGAGGATCAGCGATGCTCTTTTCTGCACGGGGTACGTGCTTTGTTTGCAATCCGTCAAAGTGTTCCTCCAACCTTCTCACTTCCTCGACATATGCCTCCATCAATGGGCTTTGGTAATCTATGTTGACTTGCGTCACCACAAGTTGTGAATCTCCTCCGATGATCAACTTCGTCATTTCCAACTCTGTGGCGATCCTGAGCCCAGGAGGAGCCCTTCATACTCTGCTGTATTGTTGGTCGCCTACTCCCGGGGAAAATGCATCTGGACAACGTACTTCAAGTGCTCTCCGGAGGGAGTAACGAGAAGCACGTCAACCCCCGCACCTTGTAGGGAGAAGGCACCATCAAAATACATGATCCATCCTTGAGGGGAATCCTTGCCGGGAACAACTATCTCTAGCACTTCCTCATCAGGGGTTGGCGTCCATTCTGCAATAAACTCTGCCAATGCCCTGCTCTGTATTGTTGAGGTGCTTTCAAAATTCAGGTCAAAGCTGGATAACTCCAATGCCCAGTCTACTATCATGCCGATAGCCTCTAGGTTCCGGAGTATCCTTTGCAACGGAAAACGTGTAACAACCGTGATCTCATGGGCCTGGAAGTAGTGGCACAATTTCCTTGAGGCCATGACTAGGCCAAAAATCAACTTTTGCATGCCAGAGTACCTGGATCTAGCCCCCTGCAACAGGGAGCTGACGATGTACACTAGGTGTTGCACCATTTTCTTCCTTGCCGCGTCCTTGGGGCTGTTACTGCTGCCGTGCTCTTCTTTGTCCTGACCCATATCTGACCTCACTAAGCTGTTCCCATTCTCTCCTCCGAAAGGGACACTAACTGAGGCTGTTTCCGCCTCCACTTCCCGATGTGCCACCAACGCTGCACTAACCACTTGATTTGTTGCTGCTAGGTATAGCAGCAACGGCTCTTGTGGCTTGGAAGCAACCAAGGTAGGCATAGAGGACAAGTAGGCCTTCAAATCTTGTAGTGCCATATCTGCTTCCGGGGTCCACTTCATGGATCCTGCCTTCTTCAAGATCTTAAAGAATGGCAAGGCACGCTCGGCAGACTTGGAGATGAATCTGCTGAGTACGGCGACACACCCTATCAAACGCCTGACATCCTTAACTGTCCTTGGCGCCTGAATCTGCTCAATAGCCTTGATCTTATCAGGGTTTGCCTCTATCCCATGGTGGGACACAAAGAAACCAAGTAGCTTGCTGGAGGGAACACCAAGCACACACTTCTCCGGATTTAGCATCAAGTTGATCTTGTGCAGATAGGCAAATGTCTCTTCCAAATCCTGGATGAGGGTTGACCTGTCCTTGGTTTTGACCACAATATCATCCATATAGGCTTCAATGTTCCTGTGTAGCTGTGACTCAAAACCAATCTGGACTACTCTTGCAAAAGTAGACCCGACACTCTTCAACCCGAAGGCATGCGCACAAAGCAGTACGTGCCACATGGGGTGATGAATGAGGTCGTCTCTTCGTCTTCCTTGGACATAAAAAAATCTGATGATACCTAGAATATACATCCAAGAAAAAGATCAGATCATAACCCGAAGTGAAGTCCATGATCTGGTCGATGCGCGACAAGGGAAATGGGTCTTTTGGGCAGGCCTTGTTCCGATCAGTGAAATCGATGCATAGCCTCCATTTTCCATTAGCCTTGCGTACGACCATTGGGTTTGCTAACCATGTTGGATGTAATACTCCTCTAACCAAACCAGCTGCCTCAAGCTTCTTGATCTCATCGACAATGAACTATTGCCGCTCCAAAGCTTGGTTCCGGACCTTCTGCTTGACGGGCCTGACATGTGGGCAAACATCAAGGTGGTGCTAGATTACCTCCCTGGGAACACCGGGGATGTTAGATGGTTGCGAGGCAAACACATCGACATTCGCCCACAGGAAGGCAACGAGCGTGCTTTCTTATTTGTCGTCAAGGGTGGCACTGATAGTAAAGGTACCATCAGTGCCATCCAGCCCTGCCGGGACCTTCTTCATAGCAAGCACAACAACCTTTGATCTCTTGCTGTTGGAGCTCTCCGGCAAGTCATCAATAGGCATAGCGCATTCTGGAGAGGTGCGCTTTCCGGGCTCCTCACCAGGGCTCTTAACAACTCTCTCCTTTTCTTGCTCTCCTTCGCAGGACAAGTGATATCCATAGCCTCTGCTGCAACTGCGTCCCCGTACATCTTATCCATGCAAATGATCGCGTCCTTCTCGTCAGATGGTGGAAAGGACCCCCATCGGTCCTGGCATCTTCAAGGTGTTATACGCATAGTGGGATGCCACCATAAATTTGGCCAGAGCTGGGCATACAAGGATTTCATTGTAAGGCAGGGGAGAGCAACCACATCAAACACAACCTTCTCAGTCCGGTAGTTCAACTCTCGTCCAAACGTTACCGACAACGTGATCTTTCCCTTAGGACGGCTCATGCTGAGATTAACTCCCTTGAAACGTGCCGGTAACCTCAAGCTATTCCTATGCTATCCGATTGTGCTGATGACCTTTGGGGAAATCAGATTCAACCCGGCCCCGCCATCGACCAACATCTTTGTGACCTTGAGGTTGCGGATTTTTGGTGAGACCAACAACGGCAAGCACCGCTCCGCGGTAGTGCGGCTAGGGTGGTCCTCTTCGTCAAAGATGATGGGCGTGCGAGACCACTTGAGCAGCTTCCGAAATTCTGCTGCTGGCTCCACGACATTGAGCTCACGCGCCCACTGTTTAATTTGGTGGTGAGAGGAATGCAGAGATGCACCCCCGTCAATGCACAGGGTGTCAGTGGCCTTTTGGAACTCCTGCTCACTGGTTTCCTCTTCACCCCCCGCCACTCTCTTCATTGCAATACTCCTTGTCAAGGCCCCTTCCGAATTTCCCTTGGTTCCTAGGAGCCTTGCCGGGCCGATTTCCTTCATCGCCTCGGCCCTCTCCGCTAGCGCCATCATGACCTTTTTCCTTATCTTGCTTATCATATTCAGCCCTTTGCTTCTTGACAAGCTGCTCAACCTGATGACACTCCTGGAGATCGTGGCCCTTGGTCCGATGGATCTTGTAGTATGGGCCATCACTTTTCCCAGCCTTCTCGATGGCGGTAGCTTCCCGGCAATCGTTGCACGCGGCAACCTCCTTGCCCGGGGCTTCATCCTTAGCCTTCTTGCCAGTACTAGGCGTGCTCGACCCCTCGACTGTCATAACTACCTTATCCTTGTGCTTCTCACTATGCTTCTTCTTCTTCTTCTTCTTCTTCTTCTTCTTCTTCTTCTTCTTCTTCTTCTTCTTCTGACTGGTGGAATCATCGTCATCTTCTGAGTCGATGTCAACGCCATTTTCTTCTCCAACGCTTCTCCTTCTTCTTCTTCTTCTGACTGGTGGCATCATCGTCATCTTCCGAGTCGATGTCGACGCCATTTTCTTCTCCAGGGAGTTTCCTCCCCTCTTCCACCCGAGCACACTTGTCCACCAAGGTGTAAAGATCCTTCACAGTCTTGGAAACTGAACGTTCATCTTGGAACGTATCCGATGATTGCGGAAGTTGGACTGGAACGTTCCTATCACTACAGCTGGGTGGATGTCTGGAATATTTATGTGGAATCGACTGAACCTCTACATGTACTCCCGCAGAGTCTCTCCTTCTTTCTACGGGAGCAACTGCAAATCGCTGGGTCGCCCTGGTTCTTGGTGGCTGCCCGTGAAGGCGCCCACAAACTCATGGCACATGTCAGCCAAGGTCGAAATGGAGTTCTCCGGCAGATGCATTAGCCAAGACCTCACATTTGGCTTGAGTGCCAAAGGGAAGTAGTTGGCGAATACCTTCCCATCTCTTCCCCCAACAGCTTGAACAACGATGGTGTAGATGCTCAAGTACTCTGTCGGGTTCAGTCTTCCATCATACTTCTCTTGAATCTCTGGCTTGAACGTGCGAGCGGACGACCAACGGACTTGCCGCAGCTCACGGGTGAAGGCGGGGCACCCTGCCTCAAAAGGCGGGTACCTACCCCCATCGAGCGTGAGATCGTCGACATTGGGGCCATCGTGCCTGTCACGCTGGTAGTGGTCGCCGTGGCATTGCTCGATGGTGATGCGCGCGCTCCCCCTGCCTGCCCTCCGAGGCTTGCTGTCGGGCTTGATGCGCTTCAGGGTTTGACGAGGCCATCAATACATTGTATGGCTCCTGATGGTGTGGCTCACGCGCCGGCCACCGTGGCGGGGACTGCACTGTGGGGGGTGTCCCCCTTAGTACGGCCAACAACATGGGCCGTCGCTGCCACCCGGGGAGGTTGTGAAGGGCGAGCTCGCTGTGATCCTCCCGCCTAAGCAAAACTAATCAGACTTTGGATGATGGCTCAGCACTCATCCATCTGATCGGCCATCGACGGAAATCTCAGCAGCGGTTGGGCCTGCGCCATAGCCTCCGAGGCGGTGCTTGGCATAGGCATTGATGATGTGGACCGCAGCATCGCCCGGCTCCTGATGGTGCCGGTGGCGAACGTACTGTGCCCTCGTCGCTGGGAGCCAGCCGCTTGGACGACATGGGGACGAGGCGGAGTCGCATGAGGACGAGCGGCTCCGTCGAGCATAGTGGTTAGGTTAGCTCGTCCCGGGGTGGCGCATGCTCTGCGATTACGCCCCTGACGAGAGCGACCGGAGAGTTGCAGTTCACCCCAGAACGAGCGACACCGCCAAGACTGTGCTCTTCAACTGGGTGAGGAGGTACGGTAGGAGTAATCTCTCTGCTCGTACATCGTGGAGTGTGGCCACTGGGATGTTGTTGATGCTGTTCTACTCCGGCGCCACCCGCTCCCGCTTCGGCCGCGGGGGTGTGGTAACGATGCCGCCCGCACCGACCACGTCCCCCGCAGCGTCCGCATTCCCATGCGTCCTCGCATTCCCCGTGGCATCGGCGGCCGCGGGTAGCGAGCCCTCGAAGTGGATGGGTGAGCGGCAACATCGGACTTCTTCTTGGGCGCCATGGTCGATGGAGCCGAAGACAATGAAGTTGGTGATGAAGATGACATGCTGCTCAAGCTCTCGGGTTCACGCAAGTGATACCCCTACCAGGTGCACCAAAGATGTCACGGGAAAACCACGTGTACCTATGGGACAGGAGTCCATTTTTGGTTCGGCGGGGGGATGGGCACGTTGCACCAAGAGAGAAAAGAGTAGCACAGCACGACAGAGATCACATGAGCATGACGCCGCGAGGTGTAAAACCGTACTCCTGCTTTGGTGGATTGATGGTGGAATGGTGGAAAAGAGCATGACGCTCTTGCCCGGCAAGGTTGCCTCAGGGCTAGAGCGGTCGCACGCGTATGAGAGTGTGTGGGTTTGAATGGCCGAATCCTTTCTACGGTTGCGATGTGCCTCCTTTTATAGGTTAAGGGCTCACCACAGTGGCAAATCAGTCTTTCTAGGCTGATTAGATAGCAAACAGTGTTATCATACCTAACTATCCAGGCTGATAGAGCGCATTAAGCACGCATCTTAGTGTCACATCATGGCTCGCCCGGCAGGCCTTGTCGGGTTGTTTTGCCAGCTTCTCGCCTGCTTGCTTGACACGTCGCATGACGGGTATCATTTGCATGTTCTTTCTGTAGGAAGTGGTCGCCATGTGGCAAGAGGCTGCCACTGAGCCACTTAGGAGCTTGACACCTCACTGATTGACGACGGGCGTCGTTGTGGGGTGGTGGTTTGCCTCCGCGAGCCCCGGCAGGCCTGCCAGGGCGACGTTGGGGGCCTGCTTCCGGGGCGATCCAACCCTGCCAGGCTCGCGTGCCCGACAAGGAGGGTTCTTCTTCTGGTGATATCCTGCCTCTTCGGCTGGCCTTGGTGCTCTTGATCTCTTTGACCAGCTCTCTGATTTCTCAAAGAACTGACTCCTTCGAGCCTTAATCTGATGTTGGTGTAGTAAACTTGCCCTTGGGCCTATGCATAGTCCGGGGCAACGGACCCAGGGTTCGTTGCACCAACATCATGTTTTATAACTTTTGTTTCAATAAAGTGCCAAGTAAAGCCTTTGGGATAGTGTGGATGATAGTCGACTTGATTCTGTGGAAAACAGAAAGTTTTGCGTCTAGTGCGGAAAATCGAGTAAATTACTGGAACATGCTATTTTTCTGATTTTTTTACATATGATTGATATTCAAATTGTATACGTTTTCTGAATTTTTCCGAATTTTTATAGTTTCATAAGTATGGTTAATGTCCAAATCATTATAGACTATTCTATTTTTGGCAGATTCTATTTTCAATGCATGGTTTGCTTGTTTTCTAGTTTCTATGGCTTATATTGATCAATATAAATTGTAGAAATGATACGGTACATTAGGAATTGTGTGATAACAATTATTAATCTTGTCTTGGAAGTACTTAAAGTGATGATTTTCTTTATCATACTAACGGATCTCACGAAGGTTTTATTAAGTTTTTCGTGATTGAAGTTTTCAAGTTTCGGGCGAGAAACCGATACGAGGAGAATAAGGAGTGGCAAGCCCATAAGCTTGGGGATTACCAAGGCACCCCAAGGTTAATATTCAAGTAACAACCAAGCAACTAAGCTTGGGGATGCCCCGGAAGGCATCCCCTCTTTCGTCTCCAACATTAACGGCAACCTCACTTGGAGCCATATTTTCATTGGTCACACGATATGAGTTTTGCTTGGAGTGTCATTTTCTTTTACTAGGATTTGCTTGCTTGTATTTAGAGTAATGTTTTACATCTTTTACTTCAATAAAAATGTCAAGTATAGCGTTTACCATGCTTATTTTGCAAGTCTACATGTCGCTGTTTAAAAACAGAAAGTTTATCGCTGTTGCAAAAATTCCCCAGAAAAGCCAGAATGTGATAAAATGTTGAATTTTTTTGCACTATAAGCTGTGATAAATTTTCTACAGTGTGGTAAATGTTTAGAATTTTTTGAGTTAGATAAGTATGAATCTTCTTGCATTCTTTACAGAATGTTTTGTTTAGACAGATTGTTGTTATGTTTGCATTGTTTGCATATTTTTGCTTGTTTAATGATTCTATTTGAGGATGATAGTATTAAATACGCAGAGGCATTTAGTATGCAATGTCAAATTATAATTTTAGTGATTTTCTACAGTAGAGAATGATAATGTTTTTGCATTGATTTATACTAACTTATCTCACGAGTTCTTGTTTAGCTTTGTGTGCATGAAGTTTTTAGAATTCAGGGAAACCATGATATAAAAGGAATTAAGGAGACACAAAAGCTCAAGCTTGGGGATGCCCAAGGAATCCCAAGATAATATTTCAAGAAGTCTCAAGCATCTAAACTTGGGGATGTCCCGGTAGGCATCCCACCTTTCTTCATCAAGAACTATCGATTAGTATCGGTTGAGCCTAAGTTTATGCTTCTTCACATGATATGTGATATTCTTGAAATGTCAATTTTTTTGCTTGCTGTTTGAATAAAATACATAGTTCCGAAAGTTTTTAAATGGGACAAAGTCCTCACATAGCTACCTATTTACTTAACTACTCATCTGAACTTCACTTATATCTTTTTGGAGTAGTTTGTCGAACACTCTCATGCTTCACCTATATTATTTTGAGAATTGATAATAGTGATAACAATTTGCAAAAGCTAAGAAATTGTTCCTAATATGATGAATATCCAAGAAGTATATAATAAAAACTTTCATGTAGATCATTGGATATGATAAGTTTGATTCCTTGCAATAGTTTTGCGATATAGAGATGATAAATGTGAGTCATGTTGGTGAGTAATTATTCTTTAGTAAGAATATTGGTGTTAAGGTTTGTGATTCCCTATGCATGCACATTAAGTCAATAGTAATGCAAATAAATTATATCCTACTTCTGTGGCATTATTTGGTGTTAGTTATGTTTAATGTTCGTTTATGATGGTCTCGGTTCCTTGGTTGGTCGCTTCTCAATACATTTGCTAGCCTTCACCTTGTACTAAGTAGAAATAATACTTGTGCATCAAAATCCTAAAAACCAAGTTCTACCAGATGAGTCCACCGTACCTACCTTTATGCGGTATTTTCGTGCCGTCCTAAGAAAATTTGTATGTGCCAAATCCAATTTCAAAATAAGCTTCTCTTTTGTGTTCCCGTACCGCTGATGAAGCGGTGAGGGGTGGCTGATATTTTTTCATGCTAGATGTGTTATTCTCAAGATGAGTGTTCATTCACTTGTCATTGCAGAAGAGTACGGCGCTAATAGGGATTTCCAATCCTGAAATGAAAAAGAAATCTACTTTATGTTGTCAAATAATAAATTCCTTGGAAAGTGTTGGTATGGACGGCACCCGTGGATATGGCTATCCGTGGAATGTGAAAGTATGGTGGAAAAAGGAATAAAATTAATTTATGTGTGGGAACCGCCTATGATGTATCTAACATGGAAAGTATTGGGAACTCTTAGTTGTCTCGTTGACGAGAAAAGCATGCCACCCAAAATAATTTTAGCTCTCAATTTAAACTTTGAGCTCTGGCACCTCTACAAATCCCTACTTCCATCTGCGAAGGGCCTATCTATTTACTTTATGAATTTTTTTATTTGAGTCTCATCTTCTCTTATAAAGCACCAACAACGGAACACTATTATCACACTTGAGCATTGGATATAGTTAATATTTTGGTATGTTGCATGAATGGATCAATGATTGAGCATGATGGGCTAGGGTTAACTTCCTTTAGTGTTGATATTTTGAAAGACATGGTTGCTTGTTGGTATGCTTGAGTATTGATGTCTTCATAGACTATTAGTTTCAATCATTCAAGTCCAGATGTCCACGCTACAAAAGAAAGAGCATATGACGATTATGGTAGGTAGCATTCCACATCAAAAATTCCATTTCCAATTGTACTTTATCACGAGAAGTTCTGTGAGAAAGAATTGCTGTTATGATGCTAGGAAAAGTGATTGAAATTATCATTGATCAAACTTGTGCAATTTGCTAGCATCACTTCATAAATTATTTCTTTTATCATTTACCTACTCGAGGACAAGTAGGAATTAAGCTTGGTGATGCTGATACGTCTCCAACGTATCTATAGTTTATGAATTATTCATGCCATGTTTACAACAATTTTATATGGTTTTGGTATGATTTGCATGGAACTAACCTAGGCTGACGCTATTTTCAGCAGAACTACTGTGGTGTTATTTTTTGTGCAGAATAAAAGTTCTCAGAATGGGCTAAAACTTTTTGACGATTTTTTTGGAACAAAAGAGACCCCCAAAGCTTTGTGGGAGGGCCAGAAGAGCCACGAGGAGGTCACAACCCACCAGGGCGCACCAGAGGGGCCCAGCTTGCCCCGGTGGGTTGTGCTCACCTCGAGGCCCATCTTCGGGTGAAACCAACACCAAAAAATCCTATAAATAGATTAACCATCAGAAATAATCCTAGATCAGAAGTTCCGCTGCTGCAAGCCTCTGTAGTCCATGAAAAACTAATCTAGACCCCTTCCGGCACTCCACTGGAGGGGAAAGTCATCACCAGGGGCCATCTTCATCATCCCGGCGGCCACCATGATGAGGAGGGATTAGTTTACCCTCGGGGCTGAGGGTTTGTACTAGTAGCTATGTGTTTAATCTCTCTCTGTCTCTCTCTCTCTCATGTTCTTGAGATGTCACGATCTTGATGTATCGCGGGTTTTGTTAATATAGTTGGATCATATGGTGTTTTCCCCTCTCTATCTTGTTGTGAATTGAGTTTTCCCTTTGAGATTTTATTTTATCAGATTGAATACTTTTATGGATTCGAGAGCACTTGATGCATGTCTTGCTATGAATACCCGTGGTGACAATGAGGTATCATATTGATTCACTTGATATGTGTTTTATCTCTCAACTTGTGGATTCCCAAGGTGACATTGGGGTAATCAATGCATAGGGGTTGATGCACGTTCTCGTCTTTGTTTCTATGGTAGAAATATTGGGGCACTCTTTGAGGTTCTTTGTGTTGGATTGTGTATTATGAATCTGAAATTGTTTGATGCATACCGTATAATTAGCTCACGGATACTCGCAGTGACATTGGAGTATCTAGGTGACATTAGAGTTGGTCGATGTGTATCATATGGTGTTATTTTTGTACGAACTCTTGATAGATTGAACGGAAAGGATAACTTGATGTTATTTTTGTACGAACTCTTGATAGATCAATTGGAAAGAATAATTTTGAGGTGGTTTCGTACCCTACTAACAATTTTTTCTTATGTTCTCCGCTAGATAAAAACTTTGGAGTGATTCTTCATCGTACGTTGAGGGATGGTTATGTGATCCAATTATATTAGCATTGTTGAGAGATTAAACTAGCAAAAGTACGGACCCCAGGCCTCATTTTTAAGCAATGCAGTACCGTTTGTGCTCCATTTTATCACTTGCTAGCTTGATGTTCTTTATTGTTACTATTAGAAAAATCAATATCTACTATCCATATTACACTTGTATCACCATCTCTTCACCAAACTACTGCACCTATACAATTTCCCATTGTACTGGTGTGTTGGGGACACAAGAGACTTTTTATTATTTGGTTGCAGGGTTGTTCAAAAGAGACCATCTTCATCCTGCACCTCCCTGATATGTCTCCAACGTATCTACTTTTCCAAACCCTTTTGCCCTTGTTTTGGACTCTAACTTGCATGATTTGAATGGAACTAACCCGGACTGACGCTGTTTTCAGCAGAATTGCCATGGTGTTGTTTTTGTGCAGAAATTAAAAGTTCTCGGAATGACCTGAAAATCCACGGAGAATTGTTTTGGAAAATATAAAAAAAATATCTGCAAGAAGATCCAGACCAAGGGCCCACACCCTGTCCATGAGGGTGGGGGGGCGCGCTCCCCCTAGGGAGTGCCCCCCTACCTCGTGGGCCCCCTGGTGCTCCACAGACGTATCCCCAGATCCTATATATTCACTTTGAGGGAGAAAAAATAAAGGAGGAAGAATTATCGCGTTTTACGAGACGGAGCCGCCGCCAAGCCCTAATCTCTCTCGAGAGGGCTGATCTGGAGTCCGTTCGGGGCTCCGGAGAGTGGAGATCGTCGTCATCGTCATCATCAACCTTCCTCCATCACCAATTCCATGATGCTCACCGCCGTGCGTGAGTAATTCCATCGTAGGCTTGCTGGACGGTGATGGGTTGGATGGGATCTATCATGTAATCGAGTTAGTTTTGTTAGGGTTTGATCCCTAGTATCCACTATGTTCTGAGATTGATGTTGCTATGACTTTGCTATGCTTAATGCTTGTCACTAGGGCCCGAGTGCCATGATTTCAGATCTAAACCTATTATGTTATCATGAATATATGTGTGTTCTTGATCCTATCTTGCAACTCTATAGTCACCTACCGTGTTATGATCCAGAGAACCCCGAAGTGACAATAATCGGGACCACTCCCGGTGATGACCATAGTTTGAGGAGTTCATGTATTCACTATGTGTTAATGCTTTGGTCTGGTACTCTATTAAAAGGAGGCCTTAATATCCCTTAGTTTCCAATAGGACCCCGCTGCCACGGGAGGGTAGGACAAAAGATGGCATGCAAGTTCTTTTCCATAAGCACGTATGACTATATTCGGAATACATGCCTACATTGCATTGATGAACTGGAGCTAGTTCTGTGTCACCCTAGGTTATAACTTCTACGTAATGAATTGCATCCGACATAATTTCCCAACACCGATCCAATGCCTATGTGCTTTTCCCATATTGCTTCTTGCTTATTTACTTTTCCGTTGCTACTTTTACAAAAACTACAAGAACACTATCGTTACTTTTATTGCCGCTACCACCACTATCATATTACTTTGCTACTAAACTATCTTGCTGCAGATACTAAGTTTCCAGGTGTGGTTGAATTGACAACTCAGCTGCTAATACTTAAGAGTATTCTTTGGCTCCCCTTGTGTCGAATCAACAAATTTGGGTTGAATACTTTACCCTCAAAAACTGTTGTGATCCCCTACACTTGTGGGTTATCAAGACTATTTTCTGGCGCCGTTGCCGGGGAGCATAGATCTATTCTTTAAGTCACTTGGGATTTATATCTGTTGATCACTATGAAGAATTTGAAGGACTCAAAAACCAAAATCTTACCCTCAACTACGAGGGGAGGTAAGGAACTGCCATCTAGCTCTGCACTTGATTCTCCTTTTGTTATGTGTAAATTTGCGACACCTACTCATGCTATTGAATCTGATATGTTGTATGTTCTTGATGATGCCACTTCTGCTATGTATGATGAAACTACTTCTATGCCTGATACTACTGTGCCACTAGGTGAATTTCTAGATGAACAAATTTCTAGAGTTAGGGAGAATGCAAATATTGAAACTGATGATATTTATTAAAGTGATGATGAAGCTTCTCCCAATAGATATGAATTGCCTGTTGTTCCTGAGGGTTATGTTATGGATGAAGAAACTGCTAGAGACTTTCTTTCTTGCAACGATAGATATGATCTTAAGAAATTATTAGCTAAGCTGAAAGAAAAGTCCTTGAATGCTAGAATGAAACATGACCCTGCTTTTGCCACCTCACCTATCTGTGTTACCGATAAGGACTATGAATTCTCTGTTGATCCTGAGTTAATTACTTTGGTTGAATCTGATCCTTTCCATGGCTATGAATCTGAAACTGTTGTGGCACATCTTACTAAGTTGAATGATATAGCCACCCTGTTTACCAACGATGAAAAGATTCGTTATTACTATATCCTTAAGTTGTTTCCTTTCTCATTAAAGGGTGATGCTAAGACTTGGTTTAATTCTCTTGATCCTGGTTGTGTGCGTAGTCCCCAGGATATGATGTATTACTTCTCTGCTAAATATTTTCCCGTTCATAAGAAACAAGCTGCCTTATGGGAAATATATAACTTTGTGCAAATTGAAGAAGAGAGTCTGCCACAAGCTTGGCGGAGGCTTCTCCAATTACTTAATGCTTTGCCTGATCATCCTCTTGAGATGCATGATATACTTGACGTCTTTTATAATGGACTAACCGATGCTTCCAGAGACCACCTGCATAGTTGTGCTGGTTCTGTTTTCAGGGAAAGAACAGTTGAACAAGCTGAATTACTATTGAATAATATTGTAACATGCCAAAATTCCAAATTTCGGAATGTTATAATAAATAGATAGTTAGATTGCTTGTTTGATGTGCTTGTGTGAAATTGAGTGAAATTTGAAACTTGTGAAAGTTAAATGAGAGGGAATAAAATGACTTTCCCAAAACTTTCACCTTGCATTTTTGATCTCCGGGAATTCAAATTCTTTTCATCACTAACCCTAGAGTGTAGATAATATGACTTCTTCCATTTATTAAATGAAAAGGGTTTTGAAAGGGATTTTGAATTTCATTCTCGAAATATTTCAAATTCAGAAACTTTATGCAACTCAATGATTTTCCCGAGAGAAGATAAAATGACTTCTTCAAATTATAGGAAATATGAGTTGGAAGTTTTTCTGATATTTTCTGCAACTCATTTTCAAAATTTGAGTTATTGGGTTTTAATCAAATTATTTTTCCCCAAAAACGAAATATATGGAAAATAGGGTAACATGATTCCCTACAGCATAAAATTGGAGAGAAATAAATTTGAAGTCATTTTGGTATTTTTTGAAAATGATTTTTCTGGATTTTATTACAACAGTAGCACCTTTTGATTTATTAGAATTTTTGAGGATTTTATTTAACAGTATAAAAATGTGCATATTGTAGGGTTTCTTTTTCTGAAAATTTTGATATATTATATGCTTATATAATATTTTAGGTTATTTCTATTTTATTCTTTTTTGTCGGTGTTTAAAAAAAAACTTCTCTGCCGAAACTGGGCCGGCCCAGCAGCTGCCAGGCCACGGCCGAGCCCAGCGCCGCGCCTCCTTCCTCGCGTGCGTGGCGCGACGAAAACCACCGCCGCCTCGACATCCGTGCGTTGCCCGGCCTCCTCGCGCCGCCTTCGCCGCCCCCTTCCCCACGCAAGCTGAGCCCCCTCCCGCCTTTAAAGCCCGCTGCCCCTCCTCTTGCCTGCAACCGCCGCCGCCGCACTTCTCGCCGACGCCGCACTTCTCGCCACCGCCGTTGCTGCTCCGCCGCCGCCGCCGCTACCTTTGCTCGCCGCCGCTCGCTGCTCTGCCGCCGCTCGCTGCTCTGCCGCCGCCAGCACCGTGCCTGCCTCCCCTCGCCCCGCGCTGCCTTGCCGCCCGCCGCCTCCAGCCGGAGCCGCCGGAGTTCACCGCCGGCCGGAGCTCCGAGCTCCGACCCGAACCGGCCGGTCCGCACCCGATCCGCCCGGTTCGATCCGCCGAACCCGCGGTTTTCGAAGAAAAAACCGCCTAGGTAATAAAAACCACCCTGGTTTTCTGTCAAGATCGGTTTTTTTTTACTTTAGATCAGTTTTGTTTTTTTAGGTTTAGCTATTTAGTGAACGTTCATTAGTTAGGCTTAAAAAACGAGCGTTCGCTCGATAACCTTTTCTTTTTCTTTTTAGTTTTCGGCCAGGGACTTATACGTGAATTTTTTTTATTTCAGATTAGTCCCTACACTTCAAACGGCCATAACTTTTTGCTCGTTGGTCCAAATCCAACGAAACCAACGCCCACGTCTTCGTTACGTTCCCCTCTTTCCAGTAAAATAACTTAAACATGATTTTGGAAATTTTAAAATTTGAATTCAACTAGTTTTTGATTCAAACTTGTTTTGAACATAACTTGAGTTTTATAACTCCGTTTGAGTGGATTCTTTTTGCAAATCGAAGCTCTTGACCTAACCTTTCTGATAAGGCCAAAGTCACATAATTTTGATAGTGTTAGAAATTGGTTTCTGTTTCAAGAGTCATTCGTTTGTTTTCGAAGTTTTCCGAAGTGTTTTATTTGTTCTTTCCGATCTTCCGAGTGATTGCTTACGTGTGGTTACTATTGTATGCTTACGATAGATGGATCGGAGTGTGATGAGTAGATCTATCACGAGTTCTGAGTGTGAAATCTTCTACATCGTCAGTACAAGGCAAGTTCACACTTTGATCATACTTCCCAATTCCCAGTTTTCATTGCATTAGTTATATCCTCAAACACTTGCATGAGTAGGATCTCTTAACTTGTGAGTCTGGGAAGTAGATTGAGGTATAACCTATTACCTGCATTATTTTCAAACCCTTGGGAGTTACTTATACGTTATGCTTAGGTTGCCATGCTATGCTCGTAGACGTGGTTTGGGTTTGAGAGTATACATGACAGATGTGAGATTGTTAATTAATGGTTCAACTTAAGGTGGCTACTTTAATACACATCTGGGTGGATTGGTTGTGGCACCCTGGAGTACCCAGTGGTTGCCGGGCACCTGGAGAAACCAGTGTTGTCCTAGAGGATCCCGGAGGAACCGTGTGATCACCCTATTGGAATGCCACCCAGGCTCAAAGGGATCATATAATATTTTCATGCCTAGAAACTTCCATGTGCAGCCACAAGCCATTATGGGCTCTGGCATAGTATGAGTAAGTTGTGTGAGCTCTTTCAGTGGTGGACTAGCAGATGTAGGGGAAAGTAGGCGTACGGGTCCACCCGGGGTAAAGAGTAAATGCTTCTGAAAGACTGTGTCTCGGTCATCCGTTTCTCAAATATCATGCAGTGCGAGAAATCCAACGGAGGAGATCGAGTCTTGTGGGGAAAAGTGTGCAAACCTGTGCAGAGTGTACAGACTAATCATGATTAGCCGTGTCCCCGGTTATGGACATCTTTGAGTATCTAGAAGTGGATTATTTGTTGATCTCAACACTCTATTTTATTAATTTGTTGGGTTATTAATGACTTTGGTTGGGATTGAGATGGAGGAACCATACTCAATTGTTCATGATTTAAATTTAACAAAGTAGTTAAATAAATGCATTCCTTTGTGGTAAGAAAAAATCAGCTTTATGCAAAAACAGCCTTACATCCTCCACCAGCCAAATATGCATGTAGTTGTAGGACTTGTTCATTATCTTTACAGTGTGAATTTGCTAGTACATTCAATGTACTGACCTACATGGCTGCAACGTCTCATGTTGTAGGAATTATTCGACGAGTAAGTGTTACGTTAGGGTTGCACTCTCGACACTCAACTTTGCCGTTGGTGTTCATGGGAATCCACAACCTTTGTTGCTTCCGCTATGTGTTGATTGAGGTAATAGTGTTTACGTTACTTTATACATGTGATTTACCTCTGTTATAAATCCTCGAGTACTGTGTGTGTCAGCATACTGATCCAGGGATGACACTTAAGCATAGAGACTTGATCCATTTGGGTCGGGTCGCTACAAGATGGTATCAGAGCACATGTTGACTGTAGGACGTGACCCTAGAAACTGGCCAGCCCATAGGAAAGGATTTCTATAAAACTATCTTTTCAAAAAGATTCTTACCTCTCTTCCTTTTCTGAGCTTTGTCAAATTTTCCCTTTGACCTTAAATAGTTAGACAATACCCTTTTCCATTGGATCACTTTGGAGTAAAGAGGATTTTACCATGCATTGGAAGTGTTGAAGCTACAACAGTGGATACTCCGAAGATTTGAAGAGTTGACGACTTTGAGGAGATGTTGACCTTTATAAGACCAAACCTCTGTTATGTACTTACATTAGATGCGACGATTGTGAGCTGTCATTTGTTTGATGTTTTTCCGACGACCACAAAATAACACATGTCTTTTCAAAACTATTGTTTGTATTGTGTGTATCTCTCTCCCCATCTCCCGAATCTCATCCCAAAAACCCTTGGACCCAATAGAGGATGAAAGAAGATAGACTTGTATTCTCTGGACCATTGACCCAACCGGAGGCAGAGCTATGGATACCAAACCTGGAGGATCACTTCAGGAAAAACTTGGTTGCAAGGAAGTATGAGGTTCAATATGCTCTTCATTACTTTACAAAAAGTGCTGCAACATGGTGGAAGATGTATCAAGCCATACAAGGATGTAATGGAGCAAGAAGTTGGGAGGAATTCAAGAAGACTCTGTTAAGATCCCGTCTCATCCGAGAGCGTGGTGAGAAACCGAAGAAGAAGCTTTGTGCCTGTAGGATTTGTGGAGAAATAGGACACACCCAGGAGGAGCACAAGGATGAATGCCCTAATTGTGAAGGAAGTCACCTATCTGAAGAATGCCCAACTAGGCAGATTACTTGTTTCTTCTGTGAAGGGACTACCCACTACCCTGCTTAGTGACGCATTTACCCCATGGTGCAATGAACTATCCAGCAGAAGAAAGAAGCAATCCTCGAGGAAACCTTAAGGGAATCCGCGATGGAGGAAGATATTGACGACCCTGATGGAGAATGCCTAAACATATTTTACTCCCATGCTTGCTATTCGTGTGGAGAAGAAGGACACTTTTCACAGTATTGCACCAAGGAAAGCCAAGAGTATCTGGGAGACTTCCCGACAGAAGAAGTGGAGTTTTATCCATAAAAGATAGAAGAATTGATAAGATCGAAGAAGTCGAAGAAGAGAAAGACCATGTGCCCCCAGAAGAACCCAATTTCTGCGGAAAAGGACCTGAGTCACATCACATGTTACCGGTGCAAGGATTTAGGTCATTATGCTAGCAACTGCCCAACCAGGAAGCGAAGAACCCAGTAAACCAGGACAGCCACCATGAAGTCCTTAGATTGGTCTTATGCCATTAGTTTACGCTACAAGGAAGTAGAGCATTCTGCCAAGAGAAGGTTCATACCGGAGGAAAGATTGACCAGAGTAGTTGAGATCTGGATATTAGGATGAAGCATGTAGCTAAATATGGAATACATTTATTATGATGTTGAGTTGAGTTATGGAATGAACATCGTAATAGTTCGTGAAGCAAAAGAAGTTGATATTTTTTTGGAATCTAAGAAGGAGGTGTTATGAGTTGTTGGATGATTGTGAGTGCCTCTCTTGCTATCTCACCCAGACCAAAACCTAGAACCCATGGAGAAGCTGACCCCAAACCTTTCTCGGACAACCAACCCATCTCACCCAAGGAAATATGTATATTGTCCTAAGAACCCCTCTTGCCTTATACCCACAGATGACAACCCTTTACGAGTCTTTTCTCAAGGGCCCAGAAACGATCATGACCCTGACTAGCGACGAGGATTACCCAAAGATCCTGAAGGACATGATGAAGCATATTCACCTAGAAGGAGATGCAGTTTACAAGGGTTATCACTTCATGGAGAATGGAGTTGAACTTTGGTACGTGGAGGTACACCTCCATCGTGTGAAAGGAGTTTGCCCAAAGACTATGTGTCAATACTTTTTCATCTCTCTAGTACCACGAACAACCTTCTTCGACTCTATTTGTGAAGCTTCTATGGAGGCCATACGTCAGATTGGAGAAATACTTGAAACAAGACTTCATCACACTCAGGAATGCCTGAGTAGAGTGCATGCAGAGATGATGGAGACGAAGCACACGACCAATAGGATGAAGCAACAGATTGAGGATTTCAAGAATCACGTTGCACAATTCCCGTGGGACTGAAGCATCCTTAGCTAGGACAAAGGAATAAAGATGGAATAAATGTTTGACCATACCAAACTATGTGAATGGCAACATTCGTAGTGAAGCACCTTTGTGATTGAAGTGTTGAGTAATGGTTCAGGAAGTAATAAAAGATTTGATATGAGGAGAATATGGATTACGGATGAACCAGTGCATTTTGTTTAGGGCGATACTTTTCTGAGTGAACTCTAGACCAATAGAAAGGAAAGTGTTGCTCCAAGGAGTAGAGTTTGCACAAACCAGTTGGAGTTTATTTTTGATATGATGCTTACCCCAAGGTTATGAAGGAAAGAAGTACAATTGGTTTAAAGAGGGGGTAATGCTGGAGTATGGAGAAATAGTGACTCCAAGGATGAATTAAGGATATACAAGTTTTGAAGTGGACCCCTAAGCCGAGGACCTAAGGAGGCTACGTAATCATAAGGGAACCACGAGACTTGTCAGAAGTAATATGTTCCTGCTGTAGTGAAGCAGTGCACTTTGATAGAGATTGTCCTAAGGAGAAGGAGATTTGTGCTAAGTTGTAGAGTTGAAGCATGCAATGGAAATGCAGTAGATCGTAGTAATTTGAGAATCAGTGAAGTTAGCATCATGGTATTGATTTTGGATTTTATGAGTTGGTACTATATAAGTGAGGAGTGAAGACATGATACATGGATCAAGATTTTGAAGAAAACTAGTGTTATTCATTTTAAGTGTGGTAGAATCCAATACCGTTACCCGAATACAAGAGCTAGTATGACAGACTTGGAATGGACTGCCCAAGGATGAATGTGAGTAATCACACTCAGTTTTGAACCAAGAGAAGTAAGGGATAATTGGATGGATTTAAGAAAAACCAAGGAAGTTGGATGTCGGAAGAATGATCAGTTGCAACACGATGATGAGACCAAGAGTTGCTAGTGATGAGATGAGCCATAACCCACAGGCCCCAGGACCTTTCAAGAAAGCAAGCACACTCTTGCTAAAGGAAAACCCCTGGTAGAAGTTACGACTTTGTCAACAGACGATCTTGTAGGTGTTTACGCAAAACCCGAGGGTTGTGAAGAATGATAGATGTTTTGTTCAGCTTGCAGAATTAAAAGGAATTATTCGAACTTAGTTCGTTGACAAGAGAAATTCTGCAATGCTTGTGAGGATGACCGAGTGTTAGAATGCGAGATTCACTAAACCACATACAAGGTAATGATTTGGGTGCGGAATGGATTGATCACCATACCGACTTACTCTTATTATTTGCCTCTGTTATACGGGATGGTAAATCTGAGTGACTTACCTATAGTAGAGAGACGAGGATGTCAAAACCTTGTTTAAACCTTAGAATCGTATAGAAAATTTCCCTTGTACAAGGCATGCTGTTGCCAACCGTAGGATATACGGTGAGGATGAATTATTCGAACTTAGTTCGTTGACAAGAGAAATTCTGCAATGCTTGTGAGGATGACCGAGTGTTAGAATGCGAGATTCACTAAACCACATACAAGGTAATGATTTGGGTGCGGAATGGATTGATCACCATACCGACTTACTCTTATTATTTGCCTCTGTTATACGGGATGGTAAATCTGAGTGACTTACCTATAGTAGAGAGACGAGGATGTCAAAACCTTGTTTAAGCCTTAGAATCGTATAGAAAATTTCCCTTGTACAAGGCATGCTGTTGCCAACCGTAGGATATACGGTGAGGATGAAGCCCAGACCCGTTTTCTGCAGGGACCCAATAAATTGTTTGATGACCCCCATTAGATATCGATATATGTTTAGTATTGGCGCCAGACCTGTCAAGAAGAACCATTCTCAAAAGAACCTCACCAAGATGAAAGGACACAAGAATTGAGGACAAAGGTTATGCCACTACCGGAAGAGCCCATAGAAGGAATTATGCTGAAGATTTGAGGAGACCGACACCGTCAACCCAAAGAATGGACCGCTCGAGTTTTGATGGGACCGTATCCATGTTTCTAAGTGTGGTAGCACACCAGACCACACCAATCAATGGATTTGTTAGGAGATCCCCAAACCCCAACCTATTTCTCGCTAGCCTCTCCGAATCTCGAGGACGAGATTCATTTTTGTAACATCCCAAAATTCTAAAATTTGGAATGTTATAATAAATAGATAGTTAGATTGCTTGTTTGATGTGCTTGTGTGAAATTGAGTGAAATTTGAAACTTTTGAAAGTTAAATGAGAGGGAATAAAATGACTTTCCCAAAACTTTCACTTTGCATTTTTGATCTCCGGGAATTCAAATTCTTTTCATCACAAACCCTAGAGTGAAGATAATATGACTTCTTCCATTTATTAAATGAAAAGGTTTTGAAAGGGATTTTGAATTTCATTCTCGAAATATTTCAAATTCAGAAACTTTATGCAACTCAATGATTTTCCCGAGAGGAGATAAAATGACTTCTTCAAATTATAGGAAATATGAGTTGGAAGTTTTTCTGATATTTTCTGCAACTCATTTTCAAAATATGAGTTATTGGGTTTTATTCAAATTATTTTCTCCAAAAACAAAATATATGGAAAATAGGGTAACATGATTCCCTACAGCAGAAAATTGGAGAGAAATAAATTTGAAGTCATTTTGGTATTTTTAAGAAATGATTTTTCTAGATTTTATTGCAACAGTAGCACCTTTTGATTTATTAGAATTTTTGAGGATTTTATTTGACATTATAAAAATATGCATGTTGTAGGGTTTCTTTTTCTGAAAATTTTGATATATTATATGCCTATATAATATTTTAGGTTATTTCTGTTTTATTCTTTTTTGTCGGTGTTTAAAAAAAAATTCTATGCCGAAACTGGGCCGGCCCAGCCGCTGCCAGGTCACGGCCCAGCCCAGCGCCGTGCCTCCTTCCTCGCGTGCGCGCGCGTGACGGACACTGCCGCCGCCTCGACGTCCGTGCGTCGCCCGGCCTCCTCGCGCCGCCTTCGCCACCCCCTTCCCACGCAAGCCGAGCCCCCTCCCGCCTTCAAAGCCCGATGCCCCTCCTCTCGGCTGCAACTGCCGCCACCGCACTTCTCGCCACCGCCGTTGCTGCTCCACCACCGCCGGCGCTGCCTTTGCTCGCCGCCGCTCGCTGCTCCGCCGCCGCCAGCACCGCACCTACCTCCCCTCGCCCTGCGCAGCCTCGCCGCCCGCCGCCTCCAGCCGGAGCCGCCGGAGTTCACCGCCAGCCGGAGCTCCGAGCTCCGACCCGAACCGACCGGCCCGCACCCGATCCGCCCGGTTTGATCCGCCGAACCCACGATTTTCGAAGAAAAAACCGCCTAGGTAATAAAAACCACCCTGGTTTTTTGTTAAGATCAATTTTGTTACTTTAGATCGGTTTAGTTTTTTTTAGGTTTAGCTCTTCAGTGAACGTTCATTAGTTAGGCTTAAAAAACGAGCGTTCGCTCGATAACCATTTCTTTTTCTTTTTAGTTTTCGGTCAGGGACTTAGATTTGAATATTTTTTATTTACAGATTAGTCCATACACTTCAAACGGCTATAATCCAACGAAACCAACGCCCACGTCTTCGTTACGTTCCCCTCTTTCCAGTAAAACAACTTAAACATGATTTTCGAAATTTTAAAATTTGAATTCAACTAGTTTTTTATTCAAATTTGTTTTGATCATAACTTGAGTTTTATAACTCCGTTTGAGTGGATTCTTTTTGCAAATCGAAGCTCTTGACCTAACCTTTCTGATAAGGCCAAAGTCACATAATTTTGGTACTGTTAGAAATTGGTTTCTGTTTCAAGAGTCATTCGTTTGTTTTTGAAGTTTTCCAAAGTGTTTTATTCATTCTTTCCGATCTTCTGAGTGATTGCTTATGTGTGGTTACTATTGTTTTCTTATGATAGATTGATCAGAGTGTGACGAGTAGATCTATCACGAGTTATGAGTGTGAAATCTTCTACATCGTCAGTACAAGGCAAGTTCACACTTTGATCATACTTTCCAATACCCAATTTTCATTGCATTAGTTATATCCTCAAACACTTGCATGAGTAGGATCTCTTAACTTGTGAAGTAGATTGAGGTAGAACCTATTACCTAGATTATTTTCAAACCCTTGGGAGTTACTTCTACGTTATGCTTAGGTTGCCATGCTATGCTCATAGACGTGGTTTGGGTTTGAGAGTATCCATGACAGGTGTGAGATTGTTAATTAATGGTTCAACTTAAGGTGGCTACTTTAATACACATATCGGTGGATTGGTTGTGGCACCCTGGAGTACCCAGTGGTTGCTGGGCACCTGGAGAAACCAGTGTTGTCCTAGGGGATCCCGGAGGAACCATGTGATCACCCTATTGGAATGCCACCCAGGCTCAAAGGGATCATATAATATTTTCATGCCTAGAAACTTCCATGTGCAGCCACACGCCATTATGGGCTCTGGCATAGTATGAGTAAGTTGTGTGCGCTCCTTCAGTGGTGGACTAGCAGATGTAGGGGAAAGTAGGTGTATAGGTCCACCCGGGGTAAAGAGTAAATGCTTCTGAAAGACTATGTTTCGGTCATCCGTTTCTCAAACATCATGCAATGCGAGAAATCCAACGGAGGAGATCGAGTCATGTGGGGAAAAGTGCGCAAACCTCTGCGGAGTTTACAAACTAATCATGATTAGTCGTGTCCCTGGTTATGGACATCTTTGAGTATCTAGAAGTCGATTATTTGTTGATATGAACACTCTATTTAATTAATTTGTTGGGTTATTAATGACTTTGGTTGGGTTTGAGATGGAGGAACCATACTCAATTGTTCATGATTTAAATTTAGCAAAGTAGTTAAATAAATGCATTCCTTTGTGGTTGGAAAAAAAATCAGCTTTATGCAAAAATAGCCTTACAGCCTCCACCAGCCAAATATGCATGTAGTTGTAGGACTTGTTCGTTATCTTTACAGTGTGAATTTGCCAGTACATTCAATGTACTGACCTACATGGCTGCAACGTTTCATGTTGCAGGAATTATTCGACGAGTAAGTGTTAAGTTAGGGTTGCGCTCTCTACACTCAACTTTGCCGTTGGTGTTGATGGGAATCCACAACCTTTGTTGCTTCCGCTATGTGTTGATTAAGGTAATAGTATTTACGTTACTTTATACATGTGATTTACCTCTATTAGAAATCCTCGAGTACTGTGTGTGTCAGCATACCGATCCAGGGATGACACTTAAGCACAGAGACTTGATCCATTCGTGTCGGGTCGCTACAAATATGCTGGCCAATGAAAATAATTGCACACTCCCTGAACCAGCCCCTAAGCCAACTCCGAAGAAAAGAGGTGTCCTATTTCTCAGTCCTGAAGATATACAAGAGGCAAAGAAATCTATGAAAGAAAAAGTTATTAAAGCTGAAGATGTTAAGAATTTACCACCTATTGAAGAAATACATGGTCTTGATAACCCGACACAGGTAGTAAAGGTAAATTCTCTATATAGATTTGATGAAGGTGATATTCCTCGTTATAAGTCTGCTAGCCAATGCTTAGATGAGTTTGACAATTTTAATGTGAAACAAGAAAACTTCAATGCTTATGTTGGTAGACAATTACAACATAATGCTTATATGATTGAAACCTTGAGTGATTATTTGTCTAGAGCTAAAGGTGAACTGAAACTCAGTAGTATACATGCTTCTATGGTTACCACTCAAGTAGAACAAGTACTTAAGGCTCAGAATGATTTGCTCAATGAATTAAATAGTAAGAATAATGACTATGCTGTTAGAGTTGCAACTAGGGGTGGTAAAGTGACTCAGGAACATTTGTATCCTGAAGGCCACCCTAAGAGAATTGAGCAAGATTCTCAGAGAGCTAATTTAGATGCACCTAGTTCTTCTAAGAAGAAGAAAAAGAAAAATGATAGAACTTTGCATGCTTCTAGTGAACCTGTAGCTGACACACCTGAGAATCCCAATGATATATCTGTTTCTGATGCTGAGACACAATCTGGTAATGAACATGAACCTAGTGATAATATAAATGATGATGTTCATGATGATGCTCAACCTAGCAATGATAATAATGTAGAGATTGAACCTGTTGTTGATCTTGATAACCCACAATCAAAGAATCAACGTCATGATAAGAGAGACTTTGTTGCTAGGAAGCACAGTAGGGAAAGAAAACCATGCGTTTAGAAACCCATGCCTTTTCCTCCGAAACCATCCAAGAAAAAGGATGATGAGGATTTTGAGCGCTTTGCTGAAATGATTAAAACTATCTTTTTGCGTATGAGTTTGACTGATGTGCTTAAAACAAATCCTTATGCTAAATATATGAAAGATATTATTACCAATAAAAGAAAGATACCTGAAGTAGAAATTTCCACCATGCTTGCCAATTACACTTTTAAGGGTGGAATACCTAAGAAACTAGGAGATCCCGGAGTACCCACTATACCTTGCTCCATTAAAATAAACTATGTTAAAACTGCTTTATGTGATCTTGGAGCCGGTGTTAGTGTTATGCCTCTCTCTTTATATCGTAGACTTGACTTGAGTAAGTTGACACCTACTGAAATATCCTTGCAAATGGCTGATAAATCAACTGCTATACCTGCCGGTATTTGTGAGGATGTGCCTGTTGTAGGTGCAAATGTTACTATTCCAACGGACTTTGTTATAGATGATATTCCCGAGGACGATAGTATGACTATTATCCTTGGTAGACCCTTTTTGAATACTGCAAGGGCTGTTATTGATTCCAACAAAGGCAATGTCACTTTTCATGTCAATGATAATGAGCATACGGTACACTTTCCGAGAAAACAACCTCAGGTCAACAGTATTAATTATATTGAAAAAAATTCAACTATTACTACTAGAGGGTATGAATTTCCTCTTCCTACTATCAAGAAGACATATGACATTCTTATTGTTGGGGACATACATATCCCCATTGAGGTAACCTAGTGTTATTCGAAAATTCTCCGGTTTCATGTTATTCGGAAAGAGTTTATTAACAAGACCTGATCAACCTTGTTAATGGATTCCTTTTGATGAGCATGAGATGGGTGAATCTAGATAGCACAACCTTCTGCATCCCCCTTTTACTTTCTGTTAATTAGGATAAATAAAACAAAAATAGTATTTTCTGTCTGTTTCCATACTTATCCGTGCAATAAAAAAATACCTCAAAAATAAAAGTTCTCCAAATGCCATGAAAATGAAATATGATTTTTTCGAGAATATTTGAGAAAATATGGCACAGAACACACATCGAGGGGAGCCAACACTTGGCCACGAGGGTCCAGGGCGCGCCCCCCTGCCAGGGTGCGCCCCCTGCCTCATGGGCCCCACATGGCCCTCCTCTACTTATTCTTGCACCCACACTCTTCTTCTTCCTCCCAAAAAAATCACCAACCAGCTCAAACCCGAGTTCTAGCTCATCTTGCTGCCATTTTCGATCTCCTTGCTCAAAGCACCATTCACCAAACTGTTTGGGGAGATTGTTCCTTGCTATGTGACTCCTCCATTGGTCCAATTAGTTTTTGTTCTAGTGCTTTATTTATTGCAAATTTTTGCTGCTATGGTGATCTTGTTCTTGAGCTTGCATATTAAATTTTCTTGGTCCCAAGTAGTTCTAATGCATGATATAGTCTCTAGGCACTAGTAGGAGTTGTTGCTATCAGTCTTGTTGAGTTTGGTTAACTTTTATTTTGAGTTACTAATAATTTCATAAATTTTCAGAAAAGGAAACTGATAAAAAGATTGTTGAGGGGCTCCTGCAGTAAGAGCTCAGAGGAGAAGAAAGAAGAAAATAAGAAGCACAAATATAATCTTCCTCGCATGGCGGAAGTTCGACCGTGCAAATGGCCTTATAATGATTTCATGATGTCCGCCGGTATTTACGAAGACTTTTATTGATTGGCAAGTAATGCAGGCCTCACCAACTTCCTCCACGACCAGCGTGAACATTATCTCTTACTCACCAATATTTTCACACAAAGTTTTCATTTTCATGCTAAGAAAACACCACCTACAGTGGAGTTTCGTTTATATGATGTGGTTAAGGAGATATCACTCTTAGAATTTTGTGAAATATGCAAGATACCCTTTGGAGGTAGACTTGATGAACCACGTCGTGAAGACGTTGAAGGGTTTATTGACATGATAGCTGTAGGGGAAACCAGGCAAGTCTCAGGGGCAAGAATTACTAGCATACACTTCCCTGCTCTGTGCTACTTTGCTTTATTTGCTAGTAGATGTTTAATTGGTTGCGAGAAGAGTGGGAATCTTAGTGCCCCTGATATTGCCATTTTACGCCATGCTTTGTTTCAAGAAACAACTTTTAGCTTGGGTGCCGTCATTGCTAAACGACTGAGTCTGAACCGCTCAAAGGGACCTGTCTTTGGAGGCATCTTTGCTTCTCGTCTTGCTGAACATTTTAGAATACCTATTAGGCATCATGAGAAGGAAGAAAAATTGCTTGCCCCTGTTTATCTAGACTACAAGAGCATGGTAGCTCATGATTTTATTGTTAAAGATAAGGATAGGTTGCTTAATTATAAATTAAGGTTTGATGAAATATACTGTGAAATCGTTACCTTGCCTGCACCATCTTTGTTTGATCTGTCCACAGGCATATACCTCATTACATCAGATGCCTTCTACAAGTACCAAGGCCAGGCACAAGCTTCAGAGCCTGAGCCAGAGCCACCACTTGATCCTTACCGTCAGTCTGTTTATGGGTGGGAGCTGGATGAGCTCGCCAACCAGTTGCACCCATAGGATACATCTTAGTACACTGGAGGGAGTAGCTTCGATCCGTGGCCATAGACCAACTTAGGCCTAAAGCCTAAGCTTGGGGTAGTACGTGTTTCTCACCGACTTTACATTCATGTTCATACTCATTCTAGTTGTCGGTGCTCACACTCTTTCACTGTACCATCAATGTTTAGTTTCAATTCTTTTTCATAGTCTTTTTCTCGTGTGTTAGAAAAAACCTTAAGAAAAAATAATATTAGTTGTAGCTTTTAGCTAGTTTACTTTTCCTGCTTGTAGTAGCAAGTAAAAGAAAACCCAAAAAGATTTCCCATTCTTCTTTTTCTTGTTGGGAGCTTTCCCATGTAAATAGTTTATTTTCTTTTCTTTAGGGGTCAAGAGTAGAAGACCATGATTGAAATTGCTTAGTGGCTCTCTTATGCTTTATTATTGATTTAACCTTGAGCCATATTACCTTGTCTTCTCTCTTGTATGAAATGTCTGTAGATTCCAGCTTAGTCCAATGCACGTGCACTATTATTATTATCCACACCGTTCGGTCGTGCGAGTGAAAGGCAATAAGGATGATATATGATGAACTAATTGAGATGAGAAAAGCTGGTATGAACTCGACCTCTCTTGTTTTTGTAAATATGATAGTTCATCGTTCATGATTCAGCTTGTCATGAATGAAACATGCTTGCAATGACAATTAGAGATCATAGCTCCTTATGCCATGCTTAACTAGCTGAGAGTTTATAATGGTCTATCTTGCGTGCCAACATGATATTAAAATGGTTGTGATGTAGTATGATGGGGTGGTATCCTCCTTTGAACGATTCAAGTGGTCTGACTTGGCACATGTTCATGCATGTAGTTGAAACAAATCAACATAGCCTCCACGATATTTATGTTCATGGTGATTTATATCCTACTCATTCTTGCATTCATTGTTTATTAATTTTAATGCATGTTCATGACCGTTGTTGCTCTCTAGCTGGTCGCTTCCCAGTCCCCTTCTAGCCTTCACCTGTACTAAGCGGGAATACTGCTTGTGCATCCACTTCCATAAACCCCAAAGTTATTCCACATGAGTCCACTATACCTTCCTATATGCGGTATTTACCTATCGTTCCAAGTAAATTTGTATGTTCCAAACTCTAAATCTTCAAATGAAATTCTGTTTTGTATGGTCGAACAGGTCATGTATCAACTAGGGTTGTCTATATCTTCCATGCTAGGTGGGTTATTCTCACGATGAGTGTGCTCTGCTCATCATTCATGAGAAAATGGCTGGTAACCGAGATGCCCAGTCCCATGCTCAAAATCATAATAATTAAACAAAACTCCCCCAGGGCTGTTGCTGGTTTGGACGGTACCCCTTGTTTCGGGCTAGCCGTGGAGTGTGCTTGTTGGTGGTTGGGGGAGTATAAAATTTACCATTCTATTTGGGAACCGCCTATAATGTGCGTAGCATGGGAGATATCGAGATTCTTGGTTGTTATGTTGATAATGAAAGTATACCGCTCAAAATGTTATTCATCTCTATATAAAATCGAGCTCTGGCACCTCTACAAATCCCTGGTCCCCTCTGCGAAGGGCCTATCTATTTGCTTTTATGCAGAGTCATCATCCTCTTATAAAAGAGCACTAGTAGGAGAGTACCTCTGTCATTTGCATGTATTGCTATTAATTTGCATTGAGTATGATCATGACTGGATCTCTTTTACCATGAATTACAATGTCTAGTCAGTCCTTGATCTTTGAAGGTGCTCTGCATTTATGTTTTGCGGTCTCAGAAAGGGCTAGAGAGATACCATCTTGTTATATCATATCATGATTGTTTTGAGAAAGTGTTGTCATCCGAGGTTTATTATTATTGCTCGTTAATTGATTATGCCATTGATATGAGTAGACTTGAGATCTGAAAGTTATTATGAATGTGGTTAGTTCATGATCTTGTTGAAAACCTGAATGCTGGCTTACATATTTACAACAAGAAGAGCAAACAGAGTTTGTCAAATTTTTTCTTTATCACTTTCAGTTTATCAACTGAACTGCTTGAGGACAAGCAAAGGTTTATGCTTGGGGGAGTGGATACGTCTCCAACGTATCTACTTTTCCAAACCCTTTTGCCCTTGTTTTGGACACTAACTTGCATGATTTGAATGGAACTAACCCGGATTGACGCTGTTTTCAGTAGAAATGCCATGGTGTTGTTTTTGTGCAGAAATAAAAAGTTCTCGGAATGACCTGAAAATCCACGGAGAATTATTTTGGAAAATATAAAAAGTATCTGCAAGAAGATCCAGACCGAGGGCCCACACCCTGTCCACGAGGGTGGGGGCGCCTCCTAGGGCGTGCCCCCTGCCTCGTGGGCCCCCTGGTGCTCCACCGACGTGTCCCCAGATCCTATATATTCACTTTCGGGGAGAAAATAATAAAGGAGGAAAAATTATCACGTTTTACGAGACGGAGCCGCCGCCAAGCCCTAATCTCTCTCGGGAGGGCTGATCTGCAGTCCGTTCGGGGCTCCGGAGAGTGGAGATCGTCGCCATCGTCATCATCAACCTTCCTCCACCACCAATTCCATGATGCTCACCGCCGTGCGTGAGTAATTCCATCGTAGGCATGCTGGACGGTGATGGGTTGGATGGGATCTATCATGTAATCAAGTTAGTTTTGTTAGGATTTGATCCCTAGTATCCACTATGTTCTGAGATTGATGTTGCTATGACTTTGCTATGCTTAATGCTTGTCACTAGGGCCCGAGTGCCATGATTTCAGATCTGAACCTATTATGTTATCATGAATATATGTGTGTTCTTGATCCTATCTTGCAAGTCTATAGTCACCTACTATGTGTTATGATCCGGCAACCCCGAAGTGACAATAATTAGGACCACTCCCGGTGATGACCATAGTTTGAGGAGTTCATGTATTCACTATGTGTTAATGCTTTGTTCCGGTACTCTATTAAAAGGAGGCCTTAATATCCCTTAGTTTCCGATAGGACCCCGCTGCCACGGGAGGGTAGGACAAAAGATGTCATGCAAGTTCTTTTCCATAAGCACGTATGACTATATTCGGAATACATGCCTACATTGCATTGATGAACTGGAGCTAGTTCTGTGTCACCCTAGATTATAACTTCTACATGATGAATTGCATCCGACATAATTTCCCATCACCGATCCAATGCCTATGAGCTTTCCCCATATTTCTTGTTGCTTATTTACTTTTCCGTTGCTACTATTACAAAAACTACAAAAACACTATCGTTACTTTTATTGCCGCTACCACCACTATCATATTACTTTGCTACTAAACTATCTTGCTGCAAATACTAAGTTTCCAGGTGTGGTTGAATTGACAACTCAGCTGCTAATACTTAATAGTATTCTTTGGCTCCCCTTGTGTCGAACCAACCAATTTGGGTTGAATACTTTACCCTCGAAAACTGTTGCGATCCTCTACACTGGTGGGTTATCACTCCCACGGATTGAGAAACCTTAGGTCATCCACTTGAGGGAAATTTTCTACTGTCCCACAAAACTCTGCGCTTGGAGGCCCAACACGAGTCTACAGGAATAAATTTGCGTAGTAGACATCAGCACGGCATCTTCGCATGTTTGTAGTCGGGTCGTCAAAGTCGACTTCCACAAAAAACGTGTTGGGGAACGTTGCATGGAAAACAAAAAAATTCTACACACACGCATGAACTAGGGATGGAGATGCATAGCTACAAGGGGAGGAGAGCATCTTCATACCCTTGAAGATCGCTAAGAGGAAGCGTTTATCAATGTGGTTGATGTAGTCATACACCTTCACGATCCGTCCCGATCAAGTATCAAACGTACGGCACCTTCGCGTTCAGCACACGTTCAGCTCGATGACGTCCTTGCCTTCTTGATCTAGTAAGAGGGGCGATATAGTAGATGAGTTCTGGCATCACGACAGTGTGGTGATGGTGGTGCTGAAGAAGAATCTCCGCAGGGCTTCGCCAAGCACAACGGAAACTAGACGAAGGATAAACTAGAGAGGACGGGGTTGCCGACACACGGCTTGGCGAATCTTGATGTGTTCCGGGTGCTAGCCCTGCTCCTCTATTCATGTGTTGAGCCCTGGGATCGTTTCTTGGATAAAGAGCCTCCTCAAAGTCGGTTTAGCCCGCAAGGAAGAGTCCTTCTCGGACTTACAGGGCCAGATGCCAGGGTCCCCGGCCTCTGGTACCGACCTCCGCACAACTTCCTTTTGCACGACCTAAATCCCCGTGTGCCTTACCCCTTGGCCCAACCATATCATACAATATATCATTTTTTACCTCTGGACCATTCCAGAGCTCGTCGTCATGCCCGTGATCTCATCTGGGACTCCGAACAACATCCGGTCACCAACATACATAATTCATATAATACTATATCCTCAACGTACGTTAAGCGTGTGGACCCTACGGGTTCGAGAATGATGTAGACATGACCGAGACGCTTCTCCAGTCAATAACCAATAGCGTGTCCTAGATGCCCATATTGGTTTATACATATTCAACGAAGATCTTTACTGGTCGAACCTTTATGACAACATACGTAGTTCCCTTTATCTGTCGGTATGTTACTTGCCCGAGATTCGATCATTGGTATCTCCATGCCTAGTTCAATCTCGTCATTAGCAAGTCTCTTTACTCGTTCTGTAATACATGATCCTGTAACTAACTCCTTAGTGACTTTGCTTGCAAGCTTCTTGTGATGTTGTATTGCCGAGAGGGTCCAGAGATACCTCTCCATTATACAGAGCGATAAATCCCAGTTTCGATTCATGCCAACCCAACAGACACCTTTGGAAATACCTATAGAGCAACTTTATGATCACCCAGTTATGTTGTGATGTTTAATAGCACATGAGGTACTCCT
This sequence comes from Secale cereale, assembly GCA_902687465.1. Taxonomy (NCBI): domain Eukaryota; kingdom Viridiplantae; phylum Streptophyta; class Magnoliopsida; order Poales; family Poaceae; genus Secale; species Secale cereale. The sequence continues at coordinate 305,182,576 of LR738714.1, read as the reverse complement.
ATGGTATTCGGGAGTTGCATGATCTCATGGTCGAAGAAACATGTATTTGACAGTTAAGAAAGCAGTAGCAATAAAGTAAACAATCATATGCTATGCTAACATATGGGTCTTGTCCTGCACATCATTCTCCTAATGATGTGATCCCGTTATCAAATGATAACTCATGTCTATGGTTTGGAAACCTTAACCATCTTTGATCAACGAGCTAGTCTAGTAGAGGTTCACTAGGTACACGGTATTTGTTTATGTATCGACACATGTATTTAAGTTTCCAGTCAATAAAATTCTAGCATGAGTAATACACCTTTATCATGATTAAGGAAATATAATAATAACCATTTTATTATTGCCTCTAGGGCATGTTTTTATCAGTCTCCCACTTGCACTATAGTCAATAATCTAGTTCACATTGTCATGTGATTAACACCCAAAGAGTTCACTAGAGTTAATAATCCAGTTCACATCACCATGTGATTAACACCCAAAGAGTTCACTAGAGTCAATAATCTAGTTCACATCGCCATGTGATTAACACCCAAAGAGTTTCTAAGGTGTGATCATGTTTTGCTTGTGAGAGAGGTTTTAGTCAAATGGGTCTGCAACATTTAGGTCCATGTGTATTTTTGAAATCCTTATGTCATAGTCTAGATGCTGCTATCACGCTTTACTTGGAGCTATTCCAAATGACTGGTCCATTATACGTATCCGGTTTTCTACTTAGATTTATCCGGATCGGTGTCAAAGCTTGTATTGACGTAACCCTTTACGATGAACCTTTATTACCTCCATAACTGAGAAATGTTTCCTTAGTTCTCTTGTTACTAAGGATAATTTTGACCGTAGTGATCCACTCCTGGATCACTCTTGTACCCCCTTTGCCAGACACATGGCAAAGGACACATCAGGTGTGGTACACAACAAGGCATATCGTATAGAGCTTATGGCTAAGGCATAGGGAATGACTTCCATTCTCTCTCTATCTTCTTCAATGGTCAGACTTTAAGTATTACTCTATTTCACACCTTGTAACACAGACAAGAACCCTTTCTTTGACTGATCCATTTTTAACTTCTTCAAAAAATTATCAAGGTATGTGCTTTGTGAAAGTCCTATTAAGTGTCCCGATCTATCCCTATAGATCTTGATGCCCAATAAATAAGCAGCTTTACCGAGGTCTTTCATTGAAAAATTCTTGTTCAAGTATCCTTTTATGTTATCCAGAAATACTATATCATTTCCAATCAACAATATGTCATCCGCATATAATATCAGAAATGCAACAGAGCTCCCACTCACTTTCTTGTAAATACATGCTTCACCGTAAGTCTGTATAAAACCATATGCTTTGAACACCTCATCAAAGCGTATATTCCAACTTCGAGATGCTTGCACCTGTCCATAGATGGATTGCTAGAGTTTGCACACTTTCTTAGCACCTTTAGGATTGACAAAACCTTCTGGTTGCAACATATACAACTCTTCTTTAGAAACTCGTTTAAGGAATGCGGTTTTGACGTCCATTTGCCAGATTTCATAATCATAAAATGCGGCAACTCCTAACATGATTCAGACAGGCTTAAGCATCGCTACATGTAAGAAAGTCTCATCGTATTCTGATGTGTGCTAGAACTACGTCGGTATTTCCCCAAAGAGGAAGGGATGATGCAGTATAGTAGCGCTAGATATTTCCCTCAGTGATGAGACCAAGGTTATCAAACCAGTAGGAGAACCAAGCAACACAACGTAAACAACACATGCACACAAATAACAAATACCCGCAACCCGACGTGTACAACGGGTTGTCAATCCCTTTCGGGTAACGGGCGTGATAGAGTTGTAAATATTGATAGATTGAATGATAAATAAGATAAATTGCAGCAAAGTATTTTTAGGTTTTCGGTTTAGTATATCTGAAAATAAAAGAAAAGGAAAATAGACCACAAAGGCAAATAATATGAGAAAGAGATTCGGGGCCGTAGATTTCACTAGTGGCTTCTCTAGAGAAAATAGCAAACGATGGGAAAACAATTACTGTTGGGAAATTGATAGAACTTAATCATGATGATATCCAGGCAATGATCATTATATAGGCATCACGTCCAAGATTAGTAGACCAACTCCTGCCTGCATCTACTACTATTACTCCACACATCGACCGCTATCCAACATGCATCTAGTGTATTAAGTTCATGGAAAAATAGAGTAATGCAGTAAGAACGATGACATGGTGTAGACAAGATATATTTATGTAGAAATAGACCCCATCATTTTATCCTTAGTAGCAACAATACATACGTGTCGGTTCCCTTTCTGTCACTGGGATCAAGCATAGTAAGATCGAACCCACTACAAAGCACCTCTTCCCATTGCAAGATAAATAGATCAAGTTGGCCAAACAAAACCCAAATATCGGAGAAGACATACGAGGCTATAAGAAATCATGCATATAAGAGATCAAAGTAGGCTCAAATAACTTTCATGGATATAAAAAGATAGATCTGGTCATAAACTCAAAGTTCATCAAATCCCAACAAACACACCGGAGTTACATCATATGGATCTCCAAAAGACCATTGTATTGATAACCAAAAGAGAGAGAGGAAGCCATCTAGCTACTGACTACGGACCCGAAGGTCTACAAGGAAATACTCACACATCATCGGAGAGGTGCCAATGGAGGTGGTGAACCTCTCCGTGATATGTCTAGATTGGATCTGGTGGTTTTGGACTTTGCGGCGACTGGAATAGAATTTCATCGACTTCTTTAGGGTTTCTGGAATATCTGAGTATTTATAGAGCGAAGAGGTGGTGTGGGAGGCCACCGAGGTGGGAAAAACCCACCTGGGCACGCCAGGGGGGCCTGGAGCGACCTGGTGGGTTGTGCCCCCCTCGGGGCACCCCCAGGTGCAGCTCTGGCCCATTGGGTGTCTTTTGGCCCGTAAAAATTCTCCAAAAAGTTTCGCGGTGTTTGATAACCCACAAGTATAGGGGGTCAATTGTAGCCTCTTTCGATAAGTAAGAGTGTCGAACCCAAGGAGGAGCTAAAGGTAGAACAAATATTCCCTCAAGTCTGAGGTACATGTCTGGATTACCCGGTTGTAACAGTCACAGAGGTGCTCCCTTTACGCCCTAGCCAAACAATCGGAAACGTAGGGGTAAGCATAGGAGCCAGGCAACCCAGCTTGGACAGAACTTAAGTCATATTGGTGCATATAATGGCAAGGAAGGACTGTAAAAAACATACGACATTTTAAGCAATAAGCTTTTTTGGTAATGGGCTTCGTTAAAAAGGCCCCCAGGTATATTTGAGGTAGATACATTCGAAGATGTACTTATCCTGTGGCAGTTCGGGCGAGCCGAATACTTGCCAATGAGAGAAAAATGTAAAAAGAAAAGGAGAAAAAAATAAAAGGTAAAAGACAAGACCTAATTTGTAAGGAGGAAAAAATTCCTACCGAACTATCCATAAAATCGTCGGAGCCTGGTAGCGTTCCACGGGTTCGGCTCAAGGCGGTTGTCCTGTGCATTGCGAAGGCGATAGGCTCCACCGGTGAGTACTTCATGGATAATGGAGGCCCCCTCCCATTTTGGTTTGAGCTTGTACTTTTGCTTCTCCAGGAGGCGTAAAACGAGTTCGCCAATGTTATATGTCTTGGCCCGCACTTCTCTGCTCTGGTATCGCCTGGCCTGTAGTTGATAAAATGCGGAACGGGCTTGCGCTGTATCGCGCTCCTCTTCAAGTCCATCTAGGTCGTCCTGCCAATCTAGCTCGGCTTCTCTCTCCTCGTACATGCGCACTCGAGGTGAGTCATGAATAATGTCGCATGGCAGAACGGCCTCTACGCCGTACACCATGAAAAAAAGGTGTGTATCCAGTTGTGCGATTAGGTGTGGTCCGCAGCCCCCAGAGTATGGAGTCAAGCTCTTCGACCCAGTTTTTATCCGACTCCCTTAGGGAGCACACTAGTCGGGGTTTGATGCCGCTCATTATCCGACCATTGGCTCTTTCGACTTGACCGTTTGTTTGAGGATGGTATACAGAAGCATAGTCAAGTTTAATACCTAACTTTGCGCACCAATTTTTTACCTCGTCAGCTGTGAAGTTGGTGCCATTATCTATGATAATACTGTACGGGACACCATAACGGTGTACTATACCGGATATAAAATCTATCACAGGCCCTGCCTCAGCTGTTTTTACTGGCTTGGCTTCTATCCATTTAGTGAATTTATCTACCATTACCAGTAAGTATTTCTGTTTATGGCTTCCCCCTTTAAGGGGTCCGACCATATCAAGCCCCCAGACCACAAAAGGCCAAGTAATGGGGATTGTGCTCAAAGCGGTGGGAGGCATGTGACTTTGATTTGCAAAAAGCTGGCAGCCAACGCAGTGTTGGACTAAGGTTTGGGAATTTGCTCGGGCAGTGGGCCAGAAAAAGCCAGCTCGAAAAGCTTTGCCTACGAGCGCTCGGGCTGCGGCATGATGGCCGCCCATTCCAGCATGTATTTCAGTGAGAATTTGCCTTCCCTCCTCTTCTGAGATGCACCTTGGTAGAACACCAGTAGTGCTTTTCTTATATAGTTCACCTTCGTGAATCTTATAGGCTTTAGAATGCCGGACTATGCGGCGGGCCTCATTTTGGTCATTGGGAAGTTCCTCCTTTTAAGGTAAGCTAGGAAGGGCTTTGTCCAGGGGGCTATGACAGCTATGATCTCGTGAGCCGAAGGAGTTATTTCCATGTCTTGATCTCCGATGACGTCTTAGTTAAGTTCGGCCGGGGGTGTATTCGGATCAGAATTCGTATCGCCACCCACGTCCTGCCATGTTACTGATGGCTTAAATAACCTTTCCACGAAGGTGTTTGGCAGGACAGGGTCGCGTTTAGCGCCCATACGAGCGAGTACGTCGGTGACCTGGTTATTATCCCGGGCTATGTGATGGAATTTCAACCCCTCGAATCTAGCCGATATTTTTAATATAGCATTGCCATAAGCTGCCATTTTTGAATCCTTCGCATCAAAATCTCCGTTAATTTGGGAGATAGCGAGGTTTGACTCTCCGCGTACCTCGAGGCGTTGTATGCCCATGGATACAGCTAGGCAGAGACCATGCAATAGGGCATCATATTCGGCCGCATTGTTCGAGTCCGTGTACATAATTTGCAAAACGTACCGGACTGTATCCCCAGTTGGAGATATCAATATTACGCTGGCCCCCAATCCGGCTAACATTTTGGAACCGTCGATGTACATTGTCCAGTGGGAGTATGAGCCATACTCTTTAGGGAGTTCGGCTTCGGTCCATTCTGCGACAAAGTCAGCCAACACCTGGGATTTAATAGTCTGGCATGGCTTGTAAGATATTTCGAACGGTAAGAGCTCGATGGCGCATTCGGCTATGCGTCCAGTGTTGTCTTTATTGTTAATAATGTCCTTGAGTGGTACCTCGGATGCCACTATGATCGAACACTCTTGAAAGTAGTGTTGAAGTTTCCGAGATGACTGGAAGACCGCATAGGCAATTTTCTGATAGTGTGGGTACCGTGACTTGCACGGTGTCAGAACCTCGGATACATAGTATACAAGTTTTTGAATGGGGAATTTATGTCCCTCTTCGGCTTGTTCGACGACGAGCACGACACTCACTAGCTGGTGAGTGGCTGATATATACATCAGCATTGGTTTGCCAACACCGGGGGCGGCCAAGATTTGGTTGCTCGCTAGTAGAGTTTTTATTTCCTCCAATCCAGCTGTAGCTACGTCCGTCCATTCGAAATTTTCAATGCGTCGTAGCAATCTATAAAGTGGCAATGCCTTTTCTCCTAATCTGGAGATGAAGCGGCTTAAGGCCTCTATGCAGCATGTTTGTTTTTGCACTTGCTTGAGGTCGGTTGGTATTTGTAGCTCTGACAAGGCCCGGATTTTAGCTAGGTTAGTTTCAATTCCTCTATCGGATACGATGAACCCTAGTAGCTTTCCGGCTGGAACACCGAAAACACATTTTTTCGGATTAAGCCTTATGACATACTCTCGAAGGTTAGCAAACGTAAGGCGGAAATCTTCCACCAAAGTCTCGACGTGTTTGGTATTAACGACTACATCGTCAACATATGCCTCCACTGTTTTGCCAATTTGTTTTTCTAATCATGTTTGAATCATGCGTTGATATGTGGCGCGAGTGTTTTTAAGTCCAAAGGGCATAGTGTTGAAACATAAAGGACCATGTGGGGTGATAAATTCCGTTCCGACCTGGTCAGATTCCTTCATCTTTATCTGATAGTATCTGGAGTAAGCATCAAGGAAGCACAACGAGTCGTGTCCGGCCGTTGCATCGATAATTTGATCAATGCGAGGCAAAGGAAAGGGATCCTTGGGACATGCCTTATTTAGGTCTATGAAGTCGACGCAGAGGCGCCAGGATTTATCCTTCTTCGGTACCATGACTAGGTTGGCTAGCCTATCCGGGTGTTTAATTTCTCTGATGAATCCGGCTTCCAATAGCTTGGCTAGCTCTTCTCCCATTGCTTGTGTTTTGGGTTCAGAAAACCGTCGCAGTGACTGCTTGCCTGGTTTGAACCCTTTGATAATATTGAGGCTGTGTTCGGCCGGCCTGCGTGGGATTCCTGGCATATCTGAAGGTTTCCAGGTGAATATGTCCCAATTTTCCCGAAGGAAGGCGCGTAACGTGCTGTCTACCACCGGAACCAGTTATGCCCCGATAGATGTTGTCTTGTTAGGGTCCGTTGGGTGCAATTGGAGTTTGATTACTTCATCTGCTGGCTTGAAGGAGGTAGATTTCGATCTTTTGGCGAGGATTACATCGTCCTTGTCCACCATTGATCGTAAGGTAGTAAATTCTTCAGCAGCGAGGGCTTCAGATAATGCCTCTAAGGCTAAGGATGCCGTCTTGTTCTCGGCGCGGAGTGCTCTGTTCGGATCGCTTGTTAATGTGATCACTCCATTGGGCCCTGGCATTTTAAGCTTCATGTACCCGTAATGGGGTATAGCTTGAAAGCGTGAAAAAGTGTCCCGTCCTAGAAGGGCGTGGTACCCGCTATGAAAGGGAACAATGTGGAAGAGCAGTTCCTCCGACTTGTAGTTATTGGATGTGCCGAATACTACATCGAGCTTAATGTTTTCCGAACACCGGGCTTCGCGGCTGGGTATAATTCCTCTGAAGGTTGTGGTAGTGTGCTCAATGCGAGATTTGTCGACCTGCATTTTTGCAAGCGTTTCCTCATATATGAGGTTTAGTCCGCTTCCTCCGTCCATAAGTACTTTAGTGAGGCGAAAACTATCCACTATTGGTTCTAGTACAAGAGCTATTGTTGCTCGGATCGGCCGGACTCGGGGTGCGTCTTCGGAGGAAAAACTAATTGTCGTGTCGCTCCATGGGCTTGCAGAGCTAATTTGGTAAACCTCGGCAAGTTCGCGATTTGCTCTCTTGCGTCGATTGTTTGAGGAGAACGTCTCGAAGATCGTAAATATACCGACATATTTCTCCCCTGATAAGGCGGTGGAAAGGATTGCCGCACCGCTCTTTGCTACCTGCCGGAGTACCCAACACGCTCTAAGGCAATGGTTTGGGATCTTGTCCGGGGCTGCATGTATTAGGCAAGGTGTATCGAGCAGTTCATCCAGTACGAACATGTGCCTTAAAAAGGTTTGTTCTTCTTGCTAATATTATCGGATGACCTGCTAGGGTATGTCCGTTTAGCCTTGATAGTGTACTGTCCGGATATGGACTGTTCAAGAGGTGTATCATTGGCTTTCCAAGTGTTTTCCGTTGCGCAGTACTTTGGTACTAAATGCGACAGTTCTGTGAAACGCAGAACACGACGTCGGTTGAGGGTGTTCAAGACTCCCTCGTCTGTGCAGTTTCGGTAAAATAGAGAGACCGCCTCGTCGTCGCAACAGTCCATGATCTTGTTTTTAACAAGCAGGAATCTGGCCTTGACCGTTTCCTCGGGTTGCTGCTGTATGTTCGCGAGATCATCTATGTCCGAAAATCCGAATTTACTTGGAGAGTTTTTCCTAGGGTGGGTGGGTATTGGTAATTTTAGGCCCCGACCCAAACTGGTATTCGGGGTTTTGACAACCTCCGATGGGGACGACCCGGGTTCGAGAGGATTTAATCATCTTATGGGCCCGGTGTCAGTCTCAGAGCTCAAAGAACATAAAGTGCCTCCTGACAGGGGCGTGTTTGCCTTGATGGGTTCGGAGATCTGAACTGTAGCGGTCTCCATCTCGAGAGGAGAAGTCTCTTCGGCTCCGTCCTCGACTGCTGCCACAAGATGAGTGATCAGGAAAGGAACGATCTTATCATGACCAGATTTAGGTCCGATCAGATCTCTTGGCGATGAAAGCCCCAGGGTGGCGATGCAATCCAGTAGCTCATTTAAGGGCGAGAGATTTGCCGAGGTCGCATCATCGGAGTGGCCGGAGTCAATATAGGGGTGGTGCTCGATGACCGCAGGGAGTGCGGCCGGCCCTGAGGCCACGCGGGCACATACAGCGAATCCGCCGAGCTGGACAACCTGGCCAATGGCTAAGTTGTTTCCGAGGGTGATCCCGACGCTGATGACGAGACGAGACATCGATCGCTCATCACAAGCGCACAATGGAGCTCACAATGAAAGCACAATTGTCTGTGTCAAAACCGGCAGATCCCGGGTAGGGGGGCCCAAGCTATGTGTTTAGAGGATCGATGGTAACAGGAGGCTGGGGACACGATATTTACCCAGGTTCAGGCCCTCTCGATCGAGGTAATACCCTACTTCCTGCTATATTAATATGGATGAATATGAATACAAGAGTTGATCTACCTCAAGATCGTAATGGCTAAACCCTAAGGTCTAGCCTATGAGGATGTTGTGATGTTGATTATCCCCTCTACAGACTAAACCCCCGGCATATATACACTCCAGAGGGGACCTAGGGTTACAAGGGTGACTTGGGGAGGAAGTAATTGATACATCCAGACTCTATGCTTGCCTTTCTACGTACATAGGAGTCCTGACCGATTACGGGGGAGAGTCTTCTGCTTCTTCTTTTCGTGGCCCACCAATACGGCCCAGCTTCATCGACCCGGATGCCTGAGGACCCCTCAATACAAGACTCTCTCATATGCCATGCTGTGTACCAGACCTATTGTGTACCTTGCCATGAGTTTGGCAAGGGGGTACGATAGTGATCCAGGAGTGGATGAGTGGATAGCGGTCACAATTATCCTTAGTTACCTAAGATGACTAAGGAAATGTTTCTCGGTTATGGAGGTGATAAAGAGTTCGTCGTAAAGGTTTACATCGATGCAAGCTTTAATACTGATCCAGATGACTTAGAGTCTCAATCTGGATACATATTGAAAGTGGGAGCAATTAGCTAGAGTAGCTCCGTGCATATCATTGTAAACATAGAAACTTGCAAAATATATACGGATCTAAATGTGACAGACCTATTGACTAAACTTCTCACACAAGCAAAACATGATCACACCATAGCACTCTTTGGGTGTTAATCACATGGCGATGTGAACTAGATTATTGACTCTAGTAAACCTTTTGGGTGTCGGTCACATGGCGATGTGAACTATGGGTGTTAATCACATGGCGATGTGAACTTTTGGTGCTAATCACATGACGGTGTGAATTACATCATTAACTCTAGTGCAAGTGGGAGACAGAAGGAAATATGCCCTAGAGGCAATAATAAAGTTGTTATTTTATATTTCCTTATATCATGATAAATGTTTATTATTCATGCTAGAATTGTATTAACCAAAAACTTGATACATGTGTGGATACATAGACAAAACACCGTGTCCCTAGTAAGCCTCTACTAGACTAGCTCGTTAATCAAAGATGGTTTAGTTTCCTAACCATAGACATGTGTTGTCATTTGATGAACGGGATCACATCATTAGGAGAATGATGTGATGGATAAGACCCACCCATTAGCTTAGCATAATGAACGTTCGGTTTTTCTGCTATTGCTTTCTTCATGTCAAATAGATATTCCTCCGACTATGAGATTATGCAACTCCCGGATACCGGAGCAATTCCTTGTGTGCTATCAAACATCACAACATAACTGGGTGATTATAAAGATGCTCTACGGGTATCTTCGAAGGTGTTTGTTGGGTTGGCACAGATCGAGATTAGGATTTGTCACCCCGAGTATCGGAGAGGTATCTGTGGGCCCTCTCGGTACTGCACATCATAAGAAGCCTTGCAAGCAATGTGACTAATAAGTTAGTTGCGGGATGAAGCATTATGGAACGGGTAAAGAGACTTGCCAGTAATGAGATTGAACTAGGTATGAAGATACCAATGATCGAATCTCGGGCAAGTAATATACCGATGACAAAGGGAATAACGTATTATGTCATTATGGTTTGAACGATAAAGAACTTCGTAAAATATGTGGGAGCCAATATGAGCACCCAGGTTCCGCTATTTGTTATTGACTGGTGAAGTGTCTCGATCATGTCTACATAGTTCTCGAACCCGTAGGGTCCGCACGCTTAACGTTCGATGATGATTTGTATTATGAGTTTTGTGTTTTTGGTGACCGAAGATTGTTCAGAGTCCTGGATGAGATCACAGACATGACGAGGAGTCTCGAAATGGTCAAGAGGTAAAGATTGATATATTGGATGATGGTATTCGGTTACCGGAAGGGTTCCGAGGGGTACCGGGTACATATCGGAGTTCCGGGGGGTTACCGGAACCCCCTGGGAAAGTTATGGGCCCTATGGGCCAGAAGAGGGAGGTACACCAGCCCACATAGGGGTGGCGCGCCCCCCACATGGAAGGAGGCTGAATTGGAGTAGGGGAGGGGGCGGCGCCCCCCTTTCCTTCCCCTCCTCCCACTCCTTCCTCGTTTCCCCCTCCATGAGAAGGAATAAGGGGGAGAAAATCCTACTATGACTAGGAGTCCTACTAGGACTCCCTCCCCTTGGCGCGCCCCCTTGGCTGCGTCCTCCCTCTCCATCCTTCATATACGTGGGGAGGGCACCCCTAGAACACACATCAATTGTTCCTAGCCGTGTGCGGTGCCCCCTCCACAGATTGCTCCTCAGGTCATATTGTTGTAGTGCTTAGGCGAAGCCGTGCGCGGATTACTTCACCATCACCTTCACCACACCATCGTGCTTACGAAACTCTCCCTCGAAACTTTGCTGGATCAAGAGTTCGAGGGACGTCATCGAGCGGAACGTGTGCTGAACTCGGAGGTGCCGTATGTTCGGTACTTGATCGGTTGAATTGCAAAGACGTTCGACTACATCAACCGTGTTAAACTAACGCTTCCGCTTTTGGTCTATGAGGGTATGTGGACACACTCTCCCCTTCTCGTTGCTATGCATCTCGTATATAGATCTTGTGTGAGCGTAGTTTTTTTTTGAAATTGCATGCTATGTTCCCCAACAACATGGTTTGTCACGGACAAGGGGACTCTAGTGACGGGGGAAGGCATGTGGAAGCCGTACGACCACCGCGGCCATGCTCCCGTGCCGCCGACACGGTCCCGGGGTTCATCGTGTGGTCGGAGAGGCCCACGGGCACCTGGTTCCAACTCCCGCATTTCTTTGCGGGTGCACTGCCGGCCGAGGGGCTTGATGGCCTTTGGCTGCAAGACGATGGCTGCTGCAGAAGGGCCTCGCGGGTGGAGGTCGAAGTCCCCGTCGCGGGCAACCTGTCCCTAACTCATGGGTGGCAGCCATTCGCCTGCGTCCGGGGCCTGCAGTCCCAGAGCTCAAAGAACATAAAGTGCCTCCCGACAGGGGCGTGTTCGCCTCGATGGGTTTGGAGATCCGAACTGTAGCGGTCTCCGTCTCGAGAGGAGAAGTCTCTTCGGCTCCGTCCTCGACTGCTGCCACAAGATGAGTGATCGGGAAGGGAACGATCTCATCATGACCGGATTTAGGTCCGATCTGATCTCCTGGTGATGAAAGCCCCAGGGTGGCGATGCAATCCAGTAGCTCATTTAAGGGCGAGAGATTTGCCGAGGTCGCATCATCAGAGTGGCCGGAGTCAACAAAGGGGTGGTGCTCGATGACCGCAGGGAGTGCGGCCGGCCCTGAGGCCACGCGGGCCCATACAGCGAATCCGCCGAGCTGGAAAACCTAGCCAATGGTCAAGTTTTTTCTGAGGGTGATCCCGTCGCTGATGACGAGACGAGCCATCGATCACTCATCGCAAGCGCACAACGGAGCTATCAATGAAAGCACCATTGTCGGTGTCAAAACCGGCAGATCTCGGGTAGGGGGGGCCCAAGCTATGTGTTTAGAGGATCGTTGGTAACATGAGGTTGGGGACACAATGTTTACCCAGGTTCAGGCCCTCTCGATCAAGGTAATACCCTACTTCCTGCTATATTAATATGGATGAATATGAATACAAGAGTTGATCTACCTCAAGATCATAATGGCTAAACTCTAAGGTCTAGCCTATGAGGATGTTGTGATGTTGATGATCCCCTCTACAAACTAAACCCCCCGACATATATACACTCCAGAGGGGACCTAGGGTTACAAGGGTGACTTGGGGAGGAAGTAATTGATACATCCGGACTCTACGCTTGCCTTTCTATGTACATAGGAGTCCTGACCAATTACGGGGGAGAGTCTTCTGCTTCTTCTTTTCGTGGCCTACCAATACGGCCCAGCTTCATCGACCCGGATGCCTGAGGACCCTTCAATACAGGACTCCCTCATATGCCATGCTGTGTACCAGACCTATTGTGTACCTTGCCATGAGTTTGGCAAGGGGGTATGATAGTGATCCAGGAGTGGATCACTGGATAGCGGTCACAATTATCGTTAGTTACCTAAGAGGACTAAGGAAATGTTTCTCGGTTATGGAGATGATAAAGAATTCATCGTAAAGGTTTACGTCGATGCAAGCTTCAATACTGATCCAGATGACTTAGAGTCTCAATCTGGATACATATTGAAAGTGGGAGCAATTAGCTAGAGTAGCTCCGTGCAGATCATTGTAAACATAGAAATTTGCAAAATGTATACGGATCTGAATGTGACAGACCTGTTGACTAAACTTCTCTCACAAGCAAAACATGATCACACCTTAGTACTCTTTGGGTGTTAATCACATGGCAATGTGAACTAGATTATTGACTCTAGTAAACCTTTTGGGTGTCGGTCACATGGCGATGTGAACTATGGGTGTTAATCACATGGCGATGTGAACTATTGGTGCTAATCACATGACGATGTGAATTACATCATTAACTCTAGTGCAAGTGGGAGACAGAAGGAAATATGCCCTAGAGGCAATAATAAAGTTGTTATTTTATATTTCCTTATATCATGATAAATGTTTATTATTCATGCTAGAATTGTATTAACCGAAAAATTGATACATGTGTGGATACATAGACAAAACACCGTGTCCCTAGTAAGCCTCTACTAGACTAGCTCGTTAATCAAAGATGGTTTAGTTTCCTAACCATAGACATGTGTTGTCATTTGATGAACGGGATCACATCATTAGGAGAATGATGTGATGGATAAGACCCACCCATTAGCTTAGCATAATGAACGTTCGTTTTGTCTGCTATTGCTTTCTTCTTGTCAAATAGATATTCCTCCGACTATGAGATTATGCAACTCCCGGATACCGGAGCAATGCCTTGTGTGCTATCAAACATCACAACATAACTGGGTGATTATAAAGATGCTCTACAGGTATCTTCGAAGGTGTTTGTTGGGTTGGCACAGATCAAGATTAGGATTTGTCACTCCGAGTATCGGAGAGGTATCTGTGGGCCCTCTCGGTACTGCACATCATAAGTAGCCTTGCAAGCGATGTGACTAATAAGTTAGTTGCGGATGAAGCATTATGGAACGGGTAAAGAGACTTGCCAGTAACGAGATTGAACTAGGTATGAAGATACCAATGATCGAATCTCGGGCAAGTAACATACCGATGACAAAGGGAATAACGTATGTTGTCATTACGGTTTGAACGATAAAGAACTTCATAAAATATGTGGGAGCCAATATGAGCATCCAGGTTCCAACATTTGTTATTGACCAGAGAAGTGTCTCGGTCATGTCTATATAGTTCTCGAACCCGTAGGGTCCGCACGCTTAACGTTCGATGATGATTTGTATTATGAGTTATGTGTTTTTGGTGACCGAAGATTGTTCGGAGTCCTGGATGAGATCACGGACATGACAAGGAGTCTCGAAAAGGTCAAGAGGTAAAGATTTATATACTGGATGATGGTATTCGGTTATCGGAAGGGTTCCGAGGTGTACCAGGTACATATCGGAGTTCCGGGGGGTTACCGGAACCCCCTGGGAAAGTTATGGGCCCTATGGGCCATAAGAGGGAGGAACACCAGCCCACATTGGGGTGGCGTGCCCCCACATGGAAGGAGGCTGAATTGGAGTAGGGGAGGGGGCGGCGCCCCCTTTCCTTCCCCTCCTCCCACTCCTTCCTCGTTTCCCCCTCCATGAGAAGGAATAAGGGGGAGCGAATCCTACTAGGACTAGGAGTCCTAGTAGGACTCCCTCCCCTTGGCGCGCCCCCTTGGCTGCCTCCTCCCTCTCCATTCTTCATATACGTGGGGAGGGCACCCCTAGAACACACATCAATTGTTCCTAGCCATGTGCGGTGCCCCCTCCACAGTTTGCACCTCAGGTCATATTGTCGTAGTGCTTAGGCATAGCCGTGCGCGGATTACTTCACCATCACCTTTACCACACGATCGTGCTTACGAAACTCTCCCTCGACACTTTGCTGGATCAAGAGTTTGAGGGACGTCATCGAGCTGAACGTGTGCTGAAATCGGAGGTGCCGTAGGTTCGGTACTTGATCGGTTGAATTGCAAAGACGTTCGACTACATCAACCGCGTTAAACTAACGCTTCCGCTTTTGGTCTACGAGGGTACGTGGACACACTCTCCCCTTCTCGTTGCTATGCATCTCGTATATAAGTTTTGCGCAAGCGTAGATTTTTTTTAAAATTGCATGCTACGTTCCCCAACAATGGGGTTTGTCGTAGACGATGGGACTCTAGTGACGGGGGAAGGCATGTGGAAGCCGTACGGCCACCGCGGCCACGCTCCCGTGCTGCTGACACGGTCTCGGAGTTCATCGTGTGGTCGGAGAGGCCCACGGGCACCTGGTTCCAACACCCGCGTTTCTTTGCGAGTGTGCTATCGGCCGAGGGGCTTGATGGCCTTCGGCTGCAAGATGATGGCTGCTGCAGCAGGGCCTCGTGGGTGGAGGTTGAAGTCTCCGTCGCGGGCAACGTGTCCCTAACCCGTGGGTGGCAGCCATTCGCCCGCGTGCGGGGCCTACACGGGAGGTGCACCCTCCATTTCAGGTACGACGGCGTCGGGACCCTCTATGTGAGGGTGTTCGGGGAAGACAGCCGGCGTGTGGGGTGCTGCCCAGAGGGCGACATCGATGACGACCGGAGGGGTGGCGCCGATGATGGTGGTGAGCTTTCCCTTGGCGACGGCCGCTGCGCCTCCAGTGGCGATGATTCTTCCTCCGGGGAGAGCACCAGCGACGACGACTACGACAAGCCGCCACGCCGCCGGGCCCGAACTGGGGAGGGGAGCGAACCACGTCGCCGCCACACCCCGGTGAAGCAGGAGGAAGACTTCGGCTGAGCACGGGCGCCACAGGAACCGGGGCCCAAGAGCCGATGTGGTCACGCAGCTCACTTTTGTTTCCTTCCTCCCCCCTGCGCTGAAAAAGATAGAAGGCCCTCTTGAGGAATGTAATGAACCATGGATTTTAGCCATTTATGTTATCGTTTCCATGTCAAAATGCGATTTCTGCATTGCTGTTGATTACATTAGAGTGACTTAGCTTGGCGTTCTTATGTATACTCTCCTGCTGCGGGGGCGTGTCTTGCTACGAGGAGACTTGGGAGTCGCTGAGCCTCATCAATAGGCACCCTGCAGCTGTAAGGTTTGGAGTCCCCCGGAGGCATCATGCCCGAGAGCTCGTTTGAGGGTGTCGCGCAAGGATGAAAGAGGCGCCAAAGGGCCGAGGTGCTTTGGCGAGGTCTGTTCGCGGGTGGGCCCGAGCGCACACAGCTGCCCAGCCCCTGCGCGCAGGACGAGCGATAAAGGGCGATGGGCCAAGGCTATTCCCCCTGTGGCAAGTTTAGAGAGAGCAAAGTGCGAGAAGAATAAATTTCCCAGCCCTCAAACAAAACGCGAGAAACATCAAATTTCAACCAAGAAAACGCAAACCAGCTACAAAAAGCAAGCAAAAGAACAGCTGCGTCCGGCACCTATACTAGTCTACTTGTCTTCCCACCAGCGCGGAGCATGGGGCCTCCACTAGGACGTCGGTGGGAGCCCCCGTGAGGTCCAGGGGCGGCACTCAGGAGACTCCGGGGCATGTACAACCCCACTCATTATTACATGAGAGTGTCACGAGTGGAGATCTTCATGGGCGCAAGCCCTTGGTCATGGGTAGAACTTCCGGAGATGCTGGATGTTCTAGGTGTTCTTGATGGGGACCCCGTCCTGCGTCTCCAGGCGCGCGGCGCCGGGCCTGGAGACACGGACGATCCTGAAAGGGCCCTCCCACATGGGAGAGAGCTTGTGAAGCCCCTCCATGGAGAGCACCCGCCTCAGGACGAGGTCACCCACCTCGAGGGTCCTGGAGCGGATGCTGCAGCAGTGATACTGCCGCAGCGCCTGCTGGTACCCTGCTGCCCGGAGCGAGGCCTGGTGGCGGCGTTCCTCCCCCAACATGAGGTCCATCCCACGCGAGGCGTCCTAGCGTGCCTTGTCAAACACCAAGACCCGTGTGGAGTGATGCTTGACCTCGTGACAGAGGACTGCCTCGGCTCCGTAGACGATGAAGAATGGAGTATTGCCGTTGGGCTTGGTGGCGGTCGTGTGGATGGCCACAACATGGCCTGGAGCTCGTCAAGCTAGCCCCTAACGCATTCCTCGAGTTTCTTCTTGAAGCTCCTCACCTTGAGGCCCCTCAGGACCTCCACGTTAGCGCGCTCGGCCTGACCATTGCTCCGTGGATGCGCCACCAAGGCATAGCATATCTGCGTTCCAAAGTTAGCGCAATATGTTTTGAAAAGGTTTCTCGTGAACTGAGAGCCATTGTTGGTGATGATGCGGTTGGGGATTCCGAAGCGGCTCATCGGGCCCTTGACGAACTTGACGGCTGAGCCAACTGGTATGGTGCGGATGGCCTCCACCTCCGCCCACTTGGTGAATTTGTCGATGGCAACGTACAGGTAGCGGTAGCCTCCAAGCGCTCGTGGGAATGGGCCCATGATATCCAACCCCCAAACCGCGAATGGACATGAGAGCGGGATGGTCTAGAGGCCCTGAGCCGACTGGTGGATCTCCTTAGCATGGAATTGACAAGCTTCACAAGTTCTTACGAATTCAGTGGCGTCGTTGAGTGCCGTGGGCCAGTAGAATCCGCTGCGGAACGCTTTTCCCACGAGGGTGCAAGACGAGGAGTGATGGCCACAGTCCCCGCCATGTATGTCGGCCAGCAGCTTGTACCCCTGCTCCCTGGAGATGCACCGTAGGGAGACGTCATTCAGACGCTTTTGGTAAAGCTCGCCGTCTTGGATGCAGTATGCAGGCCACACGCTCCGCGTCTTCCTCCTTCTCTAGCAAGGCGCCCTGGAGCAGGTATGCCTTGAACTCCTCGGTCCAGCACCCCTCGTGGGGCTCGAGCGCGAGGAGAAGGCGGGATCCTGATGTTGGGCCGCGGGCTGGGGCACCCGAGGAGGGTGCCGGGGGCAGCTCCTCCCAAGGCGGAGCCGACCCTGCAACAGCGGGAGCTGCCGATGGTTTGAGAAGCCGCTCCTCGAAGACGCCGGGCTCCCGAAGCAATCGTCTCGATGCCCTCTTGGCGATGCCGTCTGCTTCCTTGTTCATACCACGCGGCACGTGCTTCAGCTCCAAGCCTAAGAACCGTTTTTCAATTTTACGTACCTCTTCAAGATACGCCTCCATGTGCTCGTCCTTGGGCTTGTACGCCTTGTTGGAGAAGTTGACGGTGAGGCACCTGACCCCCAGAGCTGCCACAACCTTGAGGTCGGCGATCAGGCCCTCGTAATCAGCGATGCTATTGGAGACGTTCTCCCCATTCTGGAAGCAGAGTTGCACCACATAGTAGAACTTGTCCTGGGTGGGCGAGATGAGGACGACTCCGGCCCTCGCACCCTGCTACCTCTTGAGCTTGCGTTGTATTCCCTCGAAGAGGAAAGGGAGATGCAGCACAGTAGCATAAGTATTTCCCTCAGTTTTTGAGAACCAAGGTA
The DNA here is from genome assembly GCA_902687465.1 of Secale cereale. Classification (NCBI taxonomy): domain Eukaryota; kingdom Viridiplantae; phylum Streptophyta; class Magnoliopsida; order Poales; family Poaceae; genus Secale; species Secale cereale. The sequence continues at coordinate 305,164,282 of LR738714.1, read as the reverse complement.
TCAATCCAGTAGGAGACCACGCGCCAGTCCCTCGCACCTGCACAAACAAATAAGAACTTCACAGCCAACGCGATAAGGGGTTGTCAATCCCTTTACGGTCACTTACGAGAGTGAGATCTGATAGAGATGATAATTATATTATTGATATTTTTAGTTTAATAAAACAGCAAATAAAAGCGGTAAAAGTAAAGTAGATGTAGATTGATATGTGGAGAATAGACCCGGGGGGCCATAGTTTTCTCTAGTGGCTTCTCTCATGATAGCGATATTCAACGGCGGTAAACAAATTACTGTCGAGCAATTGATAGAAAAGCGAATAATTATGAGACTATCTAGGCATGATCATTGTATATAGGCATCACGTCCGAGACAAGTAGACCGAGTCCTGCCTGCATCTACTACTATCACTCCACACATCGACCGCTATCCAGCATGCATCTAGTGTATTGAGTTCATACAAACAGAGTAACGCTATAAGCAAGATGACATGATGTAGAGGGATAAACTCAAGCAATATGATGTAAACCCCATCTTTTTATCCTCGATGGCAACAATACAATACGTGCCTTGCTACCCCTATTGTCACTGGGAAAGGACACCGCAAGTTTGAACCCAAAGGCAAGCACTTCTCCCATTCCAAGAACTATAGATCTTGTAGGCCAAACCAAACCAATAATTCGAAGAGACTTGCAAGGATATTATGAGCACACATAAAAAGTTCAGAGAGGAACCAAATATCTTTCATAGATAACCTTGATCATAAACTCACAATTCATCGGATCTCGACAAACACACTGCAAAAAGAGATTACATCGAATAGATCTCCTCGAAGACCGAGGAGAACTTTGTATTGAGATCCAGAGAGAGAAAAGAAGCCATCTAGATACTAGCTATGGACCCGAAGGTCTATGGTAAACTACTCACAACTCATGCTGAGGGCGATGATGATGATGATGAAGGCCTCCGTGATGGACCCCCCTCCCGAAACAGGCTCCAAGATGGGATCTCCACGGGAACAGAAGCTACGGCGGTGGAATTAGGGTTTTCTCTCTGCGTATGGAGTTTCTGGGGTACGTAGGTATATATAGGAAGAAAGAGGGCACCAGGGGCCGTGTGGGCCTGCCTGGAGGCAGGGGGCGCGCCCTGGGAAAAGGGGCGCGCCCCCCACCCTCGAGGGCTGGCCCTTCATCCCCTGACTTGGTCCTGACGTTTCCCGAGCGTGATTTCCTCCAAAAATATCTCTCGCGAAGGTTTCATTCCATTTGGACTCCGTTTGATATTCCTTTTATGCAAAACCCTGAAATAGGCAAAAAACAGCAATCTGGACTAGGCCTTTGGGTCAGTAGGTTAGTCCCAAAAATGATATACAAGTGAATGATAAAGCCCATTAAACATCCATGACTTCATAAATAATAGCATGGAACAATAAAAAATTATACATACGTTGGAGACGTATCAAGCATCCCCAAGCTTAATTCCTGCTCGTCCTCGAGTAGGTAAATGATAAAGAAAGAATTTTTGATGTGGAATGCTAACCAATATAGTTATTCAATGTAATTTTCTTAATTGTGGCATGAATGTTCAGATCTGAAGGATTCAAGATAAAAGTCTATATTGACATCAGAAATAACAATACTTCAAGCAATACTAACAAAGCAATCATGTCTTCTCAAAATACTATGGCTAAAGAAAGTTATCCCTACAAAATCATATAGTGTTGGCTATGCTCCCTTGTTATCACACAAAATATTCATATCATGCACAACCCCGACTTCAGCCAAGCATTTGTTTTCACACTCTATCTTTTCAAACCTTTCAACTTTCACGCAATACATGAGCGTGGGCCATGGATATAGCACTATGGGTGGAATAGAGGTTGTTGTGGAGAAGACAAAAAGAGGGAGATAGCCTCACATCGACTAGGCGTATCAACGGGCTATGGAGATGCCCATCAATAGATATCAATGTGAGTGAGTAGGGATTTCCATGCAACGGATGCACTAGAGCTAAATATGAATGAAAGCTCAACAAAAGAAACTAGTGGGTGTGCATCCAACTTGCTTGCTCACGAAGACCTAGGGCATTTGAGGAAGCCCATCGTTGGAATATACAAGCCAAGTTCTATAACGAAAATTCCCACTAGTATATGAAAGTGACTAAACATGAGACTCTCTACAATGAAGAACATGGTGCTACTTTGAAGCACAAGCGTGGAAAAAGATAGAAGCAATTGTCCCTTTTTCTTTTCTTTTCTTTTCTTTTTTTTTCTTTTTTTTGGGCCTTTCCTTTTTTTTCTTTGGCCTTTCTTTTTTTTCCTTTTTTTTGCGGAGGGGCTTTATCGATTTATCCTTTCCTCCCATGGGACAATGCTCTAAAAATGATGATCATCACACTTTCATTACAACACGATATTACAACTTGATACTACAACAACAAAGTATGAATCTATATGAATGCCTCCGGTGGTGTACCGGTATGTGCAATGAAACAAGAGTGACATGTATAAACATTATGCATGGTGGCCTTGCCACAAATACGATGTCAACTACATGATCATGCATGGCAATATGACAATATGATGCGTGTCATATAAACGGAACGGCGGAAAGTTGCATGGTAATACATCTCGGAATGGCTATGGAAATGTCATGATAGGTAGGTATGGTGGCTGTTTTGAGGAACAATATGGTGGCTGTTTTGAGGAAGGATATATAGTGGGTTCATGGCACCGGCGAAAGTTGCGCGGTACATGAGAGGCTAGCAATGGTGGAAGGGTGAGAGTGCGTATAATCCACGGACTCAACATTAGTCATAAGAACTCATATACTTATTGCAATAATTTATGAGTTATCAAAACAAAGCAATCAACGCATGCCCCTAGGGGGGAGGTTGGTAGGAGTTAACCATCGCACGCCCCCGACCTCCACACAAAGGTTGACACTCTACAAATACCTCATGCTTTAACTTAGTCACACAACGGTTCACCATACGTGCATGCTACGGGAATCACTAACCTTAACACAAATATTTCTCAATTTCATAATCACTCCACTAGCATGACTTTAATATCACTATCCTCATGTCTCAAAACAATTATCAAGCATCCAACATCTCTTTCTATTCAATGCACTTGATGCGAAATTTTATACTACATTGACATTGGATGTTTATCATGTGAAGACTAGTTTCTTTAGTCTAAACACTTTACCATGCCGTTTTAATAGAGTCTCAAACAGATATAAGTGAAGCATGAGAGTTCAACAATTTCTACAAAATATTACCACCACCATGCTCTAAAAGATATAAGTGAAGCACTAGAGCAAAAACTATTCAACTCAAAAGATATAAGTGAAGCACATAGAGTGTTCTAACAATTTCTAGTCCATATTTAACTCTCTCAAATAGGTGTGTCCAGCAAGGATGATTGTGGCAAACTAACAAGCAAAGACTCAAATTATACAAGACGCTCAAAGCGAAACACATAGCATGTTGCGAATAAAAATATAGCTCCAAGTATAGTTACCGATGGATGAAGACGAAAGAGGGGATGTCTTCCCGGGGCATCCCCAAGCTTAGGCTTTTGATTATCTTGAATTTACTTGGGGCGCCATGGGCATCCCCAATCTTAGGCCTTTGCTACTCCTTGTTCCATAGTCCATCAAAGCAATACTCAAAACTTGAAAACTTCACAACACAAAACTTAGACAAACATTCTCGTGAGCTCCGTTAGTAAGAGAAAACAAACCACTACTCAAAGGTATAGAAAGGAATTCACTCATTGTTTTTATTAGTGTTAAACCTACTGTACTCCAAGTTCTCTATGGTTCATATCCTCGAATATTACTCATAGATGCATCGTAATATGCAAACAACACACGAAAAACAGAAACTGTCAAAGACAGAACAGTCTGTAGTAATCTGCTGGGTTCGCCTACTTCTGGAACTCCAAAAAATTCAAAATAAATTGGTAAATTTTAGGAATTTGTCTACCAATCATCATAAAAAAGAATCAACTAAAAATCACGCTCCAGTAAAATCCGAAGACTACTTTAGCGAGCGCTAACGATTCTGTTTTTCACAGCAAGATCGTATAAACTTCACACAAGACTTCCCAAAGGTTCTACTTGGCACAAACACTAAACAAAACATGAAACCACATCTAATCAGAGGCTAGATGTAATATTTATTTCCTAACAGCAACAAAAACAAAAAACATAAAATTGGGTTGCCTCCCAACAAGCTCTTGCTTTATAGCCATTAAGATCGGCTTGAGAATTCAATGATGCTCACATGAAAGATAAGAATTGAAGCACAAAGAGAGCATCATAAAACATGTGACAAACACATCTAAGTCTAACATGCTTCCTATGCATAGGCATTTTATAAGCAAACAAATTATCATAGCAAGCAAGATCTAGCGTATGCAAGGAAGAAGAAAGAAACAAGATCAATCTCAACATGAAGAGAGGTAATTTAGTAACATGGAGATTTCTATGACCATATTTTCCTCTCTCATAATAATTGCATGAAGGATCATAGGAAAATTAAACAATATAGCTGTCACAAAAAATATTCTCAAGACGATCCACATGCATGCAAAGTTGACACTCTTCCAAAATAGTCGGATTAACATTAACTAAAGTCATAACCTCTCCAAACCCACTTTTATCAAAAAATTCATAAGATTGAACATTCTCCAAATGTGTGGGATCTAAAGTTGACACTCTTCCAAACCCACTTTCAATATTATTACAAACATTATTATCAATCTCATATTCATCATGGGGATTAAATAAATTTTCAAGATCATAAGAAGAATCACCCCAATCATGATCATAGCAACAAGTAGTGGACATAGCAAAATAAGCATCCCCAAGCTTAGGGTTTTGCATATTATTAGCACAATTGACATCAATAGAATTTGTGGTAACATCATTAAAATCATGCTTTTTACTTAACAAGTTATCACGAATCACTTTTTCTTTTAAGAATTCCTCACAATTTTCAGATTCATAAATTTCAAGCAAAACCCCATAAAGATAATCTAGTGCAGGCAACTCACTAGCAATAGGTTCAACATAATTGGATCTCTTAAAGAGATTAACAAGTCGATGAGGATCCATACTTTAGCAAGCGAAGATGCAAGCTAATTGAGGGCACATAGAAACACAAGCAAACGAGAGACAAGCGAACGAGGAAAACGAGAGGAAAATAAAACAAATGTAATGCGAAGGATAAGGGTTTGTGATAGGTACTTGGTATATGACTTTTGCGTAAGCCTCCCCGGCAACGGCGCCAGAAATTCTTCTTGCTACCTCTTGAGCTTGCGTTGTATTCCCTCAAAGAAGAAAGGGAGATGCAGCACAGTAGCGTAAGTATTTCCCTCAGTTTTTGAGAACCAATGTATCAATTCAGTAGGAGACCACGCGCCTGTCTCTCGCACCTGCACAAACAAATAAGAACTTCGCAGTCAACGCAATAAGGGGTTGTCAATCCCTTTACGATCACTTACGAGAGAGAGATCTGATAGAGATGATAATTATATTTTTGGTATTTTTAGTTTAATAAAACAGCAAATAAAATCGGTAAAAGTAAAGTAGATGTAGATCAATATGTGGAGAATAGACCCGGGGGCCATAGTTTTCTCTAGTGGCTTCTCTCATGATAGCGATATTCTACGGCGGGTAAACAAATTACTGTCGAGCAATTGATAGAAACGCGAATAATTATGAGAATATCTAGGCATGATCATTGTATATAGGCATCACGTCCGAGACAAGTAGATCGACTCTTGGGTGCATCTACTACTATTACTCCACACATCGACCACTATCCAGCATGCTTCTAGTGTATTGAGTTCATACGAAGAGAGTAACGCTTTAAGCAAGATGACATGATGTAGAGGGATAGACTCAAGCAATATGATGTAAACCCCATCTTTTTATCCTCGATGGCAACAATACAATACGTGCCTTGCTGCCCCTACCGTCACTGGGAAAGGACACCGCAAGATTGAACCCAAAGCCAAGCACTTCTCCCATTGCAAGAACTATAGATCTAGTAGGGCAAACCAAACCAATAATTCGAAGAGACTTGCAAGGATATTATGAGCACACATAAAAATTTCAGAGAAGAACCAAATATCTTTCATAGATAACCTTGATCATAAACTCACAATTCATCGGATCTCGACAAACACACCGCAAAAAGAGATTACATCGAATAGATTTCCTCGAAGACCGAGGAGAACTTTGTATTGAGATCCAGAGAGAGAGAAGAAGCCATCTAGATACTAGCTATGGACCCGAAGGTCTATGGTAAACTACTCACAACTCATGGTGAGGGCGATGATGATGATGATGAAGGCCTCCGTGATGGATCCCCCTCCCGAAACATGCTCCAAGATGGGATCTCCATGGGAACAGAAGCTACAGCGGTGGAATTATTTGTTTTCTCTCTGCGTATAGAGTTTCCGGGGTACGTAGGTATATATAGGAAGAAGGAGGGCACCGGGGGCCGTGTGGGCCAGCCTCGAGGCAGGGGGCACGCCCTGGGAAGGGGGGCGCGCCCCCCACCCTCGAGGGCTGGCCCTTCGTCCCTTGACTTGGTCCTGATGTTTCCCGAGCGTGATTTCCTCCAAAAATATCTCTCGCGAAGGTTTCATTCCGTTTGGACTCCGTTTGATATTCCTTTTTTGCAAAACCCTGAAATAGGCAAAAAACAGCAATCTGGACTGGGCCTTCGGGTTAGTAGGTTAGTCCCACAAATGATATAAAAGTGAATGATAAAGCCCATTAAACATCCAAGACTTCATAAATAATAGCATGGAACAATAAAAAATTATAGATACTTTGGAGACGTATCATGCCCTGGCGTGCGAATGCGTCGTCGAAGTACATGACCCAACCGTCTGGTGCCTCGTCTCCAGGCACGAGAGAACGATCCTCGCTTACAACACGGCCAGGGGCGTCAGCCCATTCTGCCACAAAGTCTACGAGGGCTACGCCCTTGATGACCCTGTTGGTGCTGAACTCTAGCTGGAACGCGTGCAGGTCGATGTTCCACTCGGCGACCCTTCCTGCGGCGTTGGGGCTTCGGAGCACCCTCTCCAAGGGATAAGCCGAGACGACCTTGATGGGGTGGCCCTGGAAGTATGATGTAGTTTCCTGGACGCAACGAGGAGCGTGAGCAGGAGCTTCTGCGGCATGGGGTAGCATGCTCGCACGTCGCACAACACGGTGCTGACGAAGTACACGGGGTGCTCGACGAGGGAGGAGGCGTCGGTTGGGTCATATTCCTCCTGCGGTAAGTCGACCTCAGGAGATTGATCGCCAGGTGGGGCGGTCGTGGCCCTGGTGTCGGTGACCTTGTGAGTTCCGCCGTCTCGTGAGGTGCCCGTGGTCTTGAGGGTGTCGTCGTGAGGCCGCCACACCTTGGTTGGGCGCGCGTCGTCGCGCCTCACGCCATCAACCGTACACTCCGCCCGGACCACCACGAGCGCCGCGCTGGCGGAGTGAGGTGTGGCGGCCAGGTAGAATACGAGGGGTTCAAGGGGGCACGTCGAGACCATCACTGGAGGGTTGGTGAGGTACCTTTTGAGGTTTTGGAAGGCCGCGTCGACCTCGAGAGTCCACTCGAACGGGCCCTTCCTTTTCATCATCTTGAAGAACGGGAGGGCGCGCTCGCCGAGCTTGCAAATGAAGCGTCCCAGCGAGGCCACGTAGCTCGCCAGCTGTAACACCCCAAAAATTTAACTATGATTTATTAATTAAATTTTTGCCTTGGTAAATTAATTTTTTATTTTCTGGATTTTCTTTTGATTCAGAACCACTCTTTTCTTCTGAGTTGTGGAGTTTCCCTCCAAATAGAAAACTTTTCAAAAATGTTGTTGGACTTGTATAACCTCTCAAGAAACATTTCTTTTATCAATGGAATTATTTCTATAATTAATTTTTCCTCAACTTTAATCCTTTTAAAATGGTTTCTTATAAGCCTTAGAGCCTCTTTTGCACAACAACCCTTTGATAAATTTATTTAACAATTGATACAGGGTGGAACCCTAATCAGCGGATCTTTCACGAAATGGAGTGGATCCCACGATGAACACGAAGAACACGAGAGGGAACACGAGGGGAAACACGAGAGAATCACTCAAACCAACAAGAACAAGTCACACATATGCTAGATCCTCGAAACACAAAGAGATACAAGATCCATGATCAACAAGGGACGATACAAAGGGTAACCGGTTCTTCTCCGGGAGGAGGTCTTGATATCCCTGGGGATCTTCTCCGATGAAGGAGGTCCTGAATCCGTAGTGGATCTTCTCCGTAGAGGGGCCGCAGTCACTCACAAGGAGATGAACCACTAGATGAGCAAAGCTCTAGGTATCAAATGAGCTATCACTAAGCTGACCCTCAAATGGAGGAGGGGGAGGAGTATATATAGTCTAGGTCCACGAAGGGGTAAGTGGGAGAGGGATACATGGGCCTCAGGCCCGTCTCTGCGCGCAGGCAGGCGCCGGATGTCCGGGCCGGGGGCCGGATGTCCGGCGGCTCGCGAGGAGCCGGATGTCCGGGCCTCTGGCCGGATGTCCGGGCTGAGCGTGGCCGGCTTCGGGTGCCTTCTGTGATGAGGGGCCGGATTTCCGGCGAAGGGGCCGGATGTCCGGGGCTTCGAGTGGAGCCGGATGTCCGGGGCATGGGGCCGGATGTCCGGGCTTGCGGTGCTAGCTTCTGTGAAGGGGCGCCGGATGTCCGGGCTTGGGGGCCGGATGTCCGGGGCCTGTAGATGCTGGTCCTTCTTCCTTCTCTTCCACGCGCACTTGGCCTTGGTCCTTGGGTTCTCCATGGTCCCCTTGGGTGTTCTTGAACATGCATAGCACATATATTTGAGGTAGTAGGCATGTCTCACATGTAGAAAGTGGAGGTTCAGAGAGGAGCGAGTGAACCTTGTGTCCAATTGTGTGTAGTTGAGGCCTCGTCGAGTGAACATGGGGATGATCATGGGATACTCCGTATCATCTCCCCTCCCTTGGGAAAGATCCGACCTCGGATCAAAAACCTCATCACCATGGAAACGGTAGTCGTAAACGGACTTGTAGTTGGACGAAGTTGAGGGCATGTTGCAATCCAAGTACTCCAAGGTGTCTCCGGTATGTGGTACATGCAAAATGAGCAAACACAAAGGACACTTGGAAATACAATGGTTAGCACACACAAAGTGTCCATCATGTAAGAATGAGTCCGTGTGACGATGTACATGAAGCTTAACAAGATGATATAGTATGATATGTAAAGCATTCATGTGATCAAATGCATTTGTGGTGCACACAAAGGTGTTGTGAATGTGATCAATGCAACCATTGTTCAAAATGATGTCATAGTGTGATGGTTTATCAAGAGCATGAACATGGCAATGGATGCTCAATATGTGTATGTTGTCATGCAATTGATGGAGGACAATATGATCATGATGTATGAATATGCCATCAAGAAAGATCACAACAAATTTGCTAAGGAAATGCACAAGCTCATATATCATGGATGACATGGGGATACAAATGCAACAAGGGAATCATAATGTGAGTCAATCCATGGGCAAGATGCAAATTTGTTATGGGAATGATATGTCCATGGAGCATGGCATGTGAGCACACAATCAACAAATATGAAGTTTGTGGTGCAATGTGTCAAAGGGGTTTTGACATACCAATGCTCGATGTCGTGGCATGAGTGAAGGTACGAAGGTGCATCCAAAAAGTCCGAGCGCTCCTCATCTTGAAGGTCCATCTCCAATGTAGGTCCTCTCTCCAATAGATCTATCATGTAGACAAGAAGAAGAAGACAACAATGAAAGAATGACCCATCCAATATGCGTATGTGAGGATGGCTCAAAAGGAATGAGTTCACCTTTAGGAGATTCTCGCGAATGTTGGTGTTGCATATCATGTATGCCTTCGCATGACCAAGTTGTTGCATGACGACACCGCCTTGTGAATCCTTCAAAATGAAAGAACATGACAAACACTCGGAAAAACAAATGAGGTTAGCCATAATGCAAAACCTAGCATTCGTGCGGGAAAATACCCAACAAGTGCTTGCATCATTCTTATCATAAGAAAGTACAAGGGTGTGGTGCATGGTATGTAGGCATAAGATGCGAGAACAACCAAGGGCATTAGGCTCAAACAAGCAAGCATGCATCACAAGTATGGTGTCCAAGTCTCCAAGATCAACAAACATAGCATTGTTGCACTCACTACAAGTGATGAGAGATGCAACTAATGGAGACAAGTGACAATGATCAATATATATCATGTGAGTGGCATGAACATATATGTCATCAACCCAAGAAAGCAAGTAAGAGTGGAACATGGGTGATGCAATATAGCAAGCAAGCATAGTAATCAAGTCAAATAAGCTAGTAGTGCGAAGATGCAACGTACTAGAAGCAATCATGGCAAGCATGTCATGTGTGCAAATTGTAGGCATGAATAATGCACATGGCATAGCACAAGCATGTAAGCAAGATATGAGCAAAATAGCATCAATGTGTTGATGAGAGGCCATATGGAAATAGCAATGGGATATCATGACTCTCCCAACACAAGAATCAACAATAGAATGGGGCACAAAGAAATCATGGTAGTAGCTACAAGTATCTCCACCAAGCATGCAAATACACATATAAGTAGCATAATGGTGAATCATGTGTAAAGGCAAGCAAGGGTCACAATTGCATGGCAAAGTCATAGCAAGAGGCATAACATGCAAAGTGAACACGATAGTATGGGCATAATGTGACAAGTCGCAAATAGCCCATAGCCGTGTGAGAGCCAAGTAAAAGAGATGCGCGTAGTGGTTGCGCGAAGAGAACGGTGGTAGGGACAATCCACGGGATACCAAATCGTCGTTGCTCTCAAGAGCTCTTTTTGTCAACTCATGGGATTGTGAGGTTGACGAGTTTGCAAAAGTACCTACACAAGACAAAGGCAAAGGAAAAATTGTATGTGCGTGGTATATGTACACATCATCCATCATGATGCGCACGTGCGTGTGTTGGTTAGCACAAAATAGCCAATGCTCAAATAAATGGGATGCGTGATATAGGAACATGTCATCCATCATGAGAGGTTTGTTGTTATGTATAGCATAATGGAGACTCAAATTGTGTAATGCATCATGACAAGTAGGTAGAGCATTGTTATTCATGGAATGCATATGGTGCACACAATCATGGTAATCATGCAAGGTATGGAATGTATCAAGATCTCCTAGTATGTATGAGGAAACTATGGGGGTCTCCTCAATAGCATTCATGGGAACATCACATGGAGAATATTGATAACATCCAAAGCAAAGCATATTTGGAACAATGTGTTCATGGCATGGCATAGTAGATGAATTGCGCAAATCATGTAAAGGAAGCATGGCAATATCATCGCAAGAGAAACACAAGCCAATGACCATCATCTTGTCATCTATGCCACAAGTGCAAATAGGATTTACTTTAATTTGGCATGCATAGTTACTATGTTGAGATTGATATGAAACAATATGAGAAATCTCACTCATAGCATATGACAAGTTTAGAGGGTTGTCGAACATGATGTGACCAAAAGAATTTTCACAGGAGATCCTATGGAGCATAGCATCACAACTAGGCAACTCAACATGCTCATCATCATATTCATCATAAATAGGTAAGTCAAGACATGCTGAAGTCGCACTAGCATGAAGCATGGCAATAGGTGTGTCAACATCATGCAAGCAATCATTGTCAAGATAGTCCACTAGTGGGACAAGAGTATCACCTTCACCTATTTTACCTTTGGAGCATCGCTCATGTATTGTAGGTGAGGTTGCAACTTGATGGTACCATGTGGGGGGTGCATCTTCTTCCACCATGGCCATCGGGTTGTCCATTGGAGGGATGGACTCGTCGAGGGTAGGCATATCGTCATGTAGGAGACCTAGCACCAACGAAAACACACTCGGAGTAGAGGTTAAGTCGTTAGAAATCATAGTGGCCTCACATGCCCTATCAACTACCTCACTCACTAAGTGTTGTGGCTCACTCACTCCCTCGTGGATGCTCTCACTTGTATGGTTGGTGGAGTCACTCAAATGGCTCTCAACCTCACATAGGATGTGTGGCATGCTCTCATGTGTGGGGCTAGTGGTGGTCACACTCATCCTCTCATAGGAAATGCACTCAATGTCACATATGGTGGAGTCACTCATGTGGTGGTGGCTCTCCTCACATGGAAATTGGGGCATCTCATGATATATGGGTGTCGGAGAGATGTAGGTGCAAACGTCTCCAAACTCAACTCCTTTCGCCGCCTCATCCATAACGCCTCCAAAGGTGAATGCCGTAGTCGAAGGGGATGGCCCTTGATCGACCATCTTGTCGCCGTCTTGATGTGGGGAGCTTCCGAAGATGGAAGTGTCACCCTCGCTCGTAGGTGCTCGCCTTGTAGTTGGAGATGTCGATGTAGGCGAACTCATGGGAAGTAGGCGAAGATGCCGTACGTCCGAAGGCGAAGATGCCTTGATAGCACTTGGCGAAGATGCCGAAGTGGTGGTTGTAGCCGTAGCTCCGTCTTGGGTGTGCTTGTCTCGCGGTCTTCTCTTTTGCTCTTGAAGCTTGGCCTTGGCGTGATGTAGAGCTTCTTCGGACTTGGAGATATGCGTTTGTCGAGCATCTTCATGATGATGATGTCGTTGTCGTGCTTGAGCTCTTGGTAGATGTCGTTCGTCGTCGTCGTGCACATGATGCTTGGAGGTGACTTTCCCTTCATGACTATGTCGATGGTCGCCATGGCGGTGTGGCCGTGGAAGACTTGCACTTGCATCATGTTTGCGCTCCGAAGACTTGTGACTTGAACGTCGCCGTCGAGAGGATGACGAAGGGGAAGAAGACTTGTAATCGACCACCAAGTGTCGGAGCTCCGCCATTTGTTTGTTGAAGGAGTCGCACATGTCGTCGAAGGAAGCCATTGTCCTTGTCGCGAAGTGTCGTTGTTCGATGGCGATGTTGCCCAAGCACGCTTGCATTTCTCGTTGTAGTCCGATGGTTTTCTCGTGGATGTCCTTGTTCGCGCCGTCGATGTCGAAGACCGGAGATGAAATGCCTTGCCTATCCATCACAAGACGCTAGCAAGTATGAGTGGGAGAAAGAGAAGAACTAGACCAAATGTACCTTGACCGATGTTGAAGATGGATCAATGATCACTCAAATGTGGAACAAGGAAATAGCACAATTGGTACCAATTCTTGTCGGTTTCTCACACCTACACAAGTAAAGCTTATGGTGGGGCTCGGTGAGGATAGTGGCACAAAAATTTGAAGCGAAATGTTAGCAAGACTCAATAATGTTGAAAAAGATTCACAAATTTGCAAATGCAACAAGTAGACCAATAGCAAGATGGGTGGCACACGGAAACACACACACGGATAGATAGATGGGGTCGTGCAACCAAGGGGTGAGCCAAAATGTGGAATCCACGAAAATGCTCTTGTTGCACAACACTAGAGAGACGCTAGCGCGATTGCACAATAGGCGGATACGAACTTGTGCACAACCTACTATGCAAAATGCAACGACTTCTATCCCAAGTATGCTATATGTATGGTATTCCGGTGGTATGATCCAAAATGATCGAGTATGACAATCTTAATGTAGTATGATGCTATGGTTCTTGCTTAAAAGCTCTTTGCGTATCTTTTTCTTTATGCTTAAAAGCTTGTTTGGCTCTTTCTCTTTTGAGCTCTTTTGTCATGCAAAACTTCACGAACCAAGATAGCAATTGAGTATATGGGATGACAACCTTGTGTCACAAGAGATGATACGAAGATATGCACCTCGGTGATATGGTATGTATGATATGGGAGTATGATCACTAATGTGCACAAGTCACGTTGCCGGCAATACTCAAATGGCTAGTCTCGATAGGTAGGTGACGCAAAAATGGGCTAGGGGTTAACAATGCAATTGCAAGGGAATATACAATGATGTCGTCGAGGTTACCGTCCGTGTCGATGATGAGAGGTGGTGCTCTTGATGTAGAACCGTTCCTAATTAGCCGAAACACCTTAGGAAACGGAAAAACCACAACTCAAAATCTCAAGGACAAATATCAAATGGTGGTAGCGGCAATGCCGTGGTGGTTGCGGAAGTGGAATGATGGGCTATACACGAAGTCGGAGTTGAAGTCACGGTCCCTAAGTAGCCGAAACACCTTAGGAGACACAAGCCACAACTCAAACAAGCTCGAACAAAAATTTGGTTAAGTTGGGTTGGCTATGTATAATGGGCAAAGGGTATGCGGAAGTGGTGGTGGTGGTTGATGAAGGAGCAATGGTCCCTAAGTAGCCTAAACACCTTAGGAGACTCAAATCACTACTCAAGCAACCACAAATGCTATGGGGGACAAAATGGTTAGGTTGCGGAAGTCGGTGGTGGTATAGCGGATGATGTGGTGGAAGCCCTAGGCAAAGATGCCAAAATCCACAAAATATGATGGAGTCAAATGATTATGGTGGTATTTTTGTGTTATGGGGGATGTCAAGAGCTTCAAAACGAGCTCAAGAACGTCGAAATCGGAGTTCGTATGAATTAGTTATGGACAAAACGGTGAAACACGGGTGGCTGAAATCCCAGGGGTCGGACATCCGGGGCCGGGGCCGGATTTCCGGGGCCTGATGTCCAGAACCGCGCGGGATTTTTCACTCCAGGAGCCGGATGTCCGACCCGATGGCCCGGATGTCCGGCCAGTGGCCCGGATGTCCGGCCCGAAGATTACAGATCTGAATCGGGACGAACTTTTCGAATTGTGGGCGGAAATTGATGATTTGGGGCTCAAAATTTGAAGGATTTTGTGGAGGAAAGATGGGGAAACTTGGGGAAATGCTAGATCCACTTGAAACCAAGCAAATCCACGGATCAAAATCAACAAAATGTCATCAAACCAACAGATCACAAAATTTTTTGGGGCTATTTTTGGTGGGGAATTTTCGAATTTGGGGAAGAACACAACAAAACAAGGCTAGAAAACGGTGGGGAGGCTCCAAATTCGTGAGAAACCGTGGCTCATGATACCATATGATACAGGGTGGAACCCTAATCAGCGGATCTTTCACGAAATGGAGTGGATCCCACGATGAACACGAAGAACACGAGAGGGAACACGAGGGGAAACACGAGAGAATCACTCAAACCAACAAGAACAAGTCACACATATGCTAGATCCTCGAAACACAAAGAGATACAAGATCCATGATCAACAAGGGACGATACAAAGGGTAACCGGTTCTTCTCCGGGAGGAGGTCTTGATATCCCTGGGGATCTTCTCCGATGAAGGAGGTCCTGAATCCGTAGTGGATCTTCTCCGTAGAGGGGCCGCAGTCACTCACAAGGAGATGAACCACTAGATGAGCAAAGCTCTAGGTATCAAATGAGCTATCACTAAGCTGACCCTCAAATGGAGGAGGGGGAGGAGTATATATAGTCTAGGTCCACGAAGGGGTAAGTGGGAGAGGGATACATGGGCCTCAGGCCCGTCTCTGCGTGCAGGCAGGCGCCGGATGTCCGGGCCGGGGGCCGGATGTCCGGCGGCTCGCGAGGAGCCGGATGTCCGGGCCTCTGGCCGGATGTCCGGGCTGAGCGTGGCCGGCTTCGGGTGCCTTCTGTGATGAGGGGCCGGATTTCCGGCGAAGGGGCCGGATGTCCGGGGCTTCGAGTGGAGCCGGATGTCCGGGGCATGGGGCCGGATGTCCGGGCTTGCGGTGCTAGCTTCTGTGAAGGGGCGCCGGATGTCCGGGCTTGGGGGCCGGATGTCCGGGGCCTGTAGATGCTGGTCCTTCTTCCTTCTCTTCCACGCGCACTTGGCCTTGGTCCTTGGGTTCTCCATGGTCCCCTTGGGTGTTCCTGAACATGCATAGCACATATATTTGAGGTAGTAGGCATGTCTCACATGTAGAAAGTGGAGGTTCAGAGAGGAGCGAGTGAACCTTGTGTCCAATTGTGTGTAGTTGAGGCCTCGTCGAGTGAACATGGGGATGATCATGGGATACTCCGTATCAACAATTCCACCAAAATTTGGGGATGTCATGTGATGTTCCCACATCGCTTTTATGCAAAAATATCTTTTAGTCATTTGGAGATTTTGAGCCCTACCTCAAGTTTTCAAATCTGGATCAGTTTGTGGTTTGCACTACAACCTATTTAAATATTTCTTTAAAAATTTCACCAAAGTTGGGAGATGTTAGTAGGAGTATATAATTCAACTATATGCATTAACCCATTGGTGTTCTACGGAAAATTTGAGCAAATCATCCTCTTTTGCTCTCTGGTCCAGTTTGGCATTTTCTACTACAACCATATTTTAACTTGCCCTTTTACCCATGATTCTTTTTCCTTCTTATAGACCACTCTACCAAACCCTTAAGTCCAGGAGATTGGATCCTTTGGAGCATTTTTGGTCCATGCAGTAATGCCCTTTATTTTCTGTCCAGATTTGAGTTTCTCAAAAACTTGCACTAACAAGTTTCTGGTTTTGCCCAAATAACCTTGCCATCATCACTTGCACCTAAAGAGACCCCAAACTGGAGACTTTGGCCAGCAGAAGAGATGCCTAGATACCCTTGGCATTTCATCAAGCAGGTTAGGAGCATGGCCAGTTTTGGCATGCTTTTAGTCTTGCATTAGGAAGTTGCTCTAATGGCCTTACCAGCATGTCTATTATCTCTCATATAATCGTTAGCCTAGTCCTGTTTAGTTGCAGAGGCATCAGAGAGGCCTAGAACGCGTTGGCATTTTGTCAAACGCCTGGCGTGCATGCTCTGGGCGCGTCTAGAGCGCACGTTTTGCACGCGCGCGCACCGAGCCACCGTGTTCGTTTCCCCCGCGTTCTAGCCCTTGCTCGCCCGCAGAGCCACGCCCGTCCTCCTCCACTCATCAGAACCGCCCTGGCCACCTCCTGACACCCCAGAGCACCACCACCGCAAGCTGCCATAGCCGCAGCAGGCTCCTGCCATTGACGACGCCGCCCGAGCCACAGCCGTGCGCCAGCTCGCCGCTGAATAGCCCGAGCTCATCCTCTCGCCCTGCCAGACCCCGCCAGCCATCGCCACGCCCCCTGGCTACAGAATGGCGGTTCACCGTTCCTATCCACTACCGCCGTCGGAACCGACCTCGACCACCTATATAAGAAGCCCCCGAGCTTGTCCAGACCCTCAGGCGACCTCATGCCATCCCCTAGTGCTCCCACAGCCAGCAATCGGCGGAGGGAGGCCGTCTTCCCCGTCTTCGGTCAATTCGGCCACCACCACGTGCCGGTCCTGTTCGTCGCAAGCAGAGCCTCCCCAGTCCATCCAGTGCCACCGTTCGACGCCCCTAGACCTTGCGGAGCCAACCCACCTCTCAAACCTGACCGGGAGCCACCATACTTGAAACCCCAAATCCTCCCGAGGCCACCGTCCGCCGTGGAGCTCGCCGCCGGTGACTCCCTTCGTCCCCGCGACCCTCTCGACCACCGGGAGGATCGCTCTAGCGTAGTGAACATGTTCCCGCCATCGGAGCCCTGCGAGGAGCGAGCAATCGCCGGCTCCCTCCGCGCTCCGCCTCCGCTCGGACAGAGGAGGAAGGAGGCACAGGCGACTGGTCAAACCTGACCAGTGGGCCCAAGGGACCCACTGTTTGTGACCCAGCCCGCCGAAACGTGTTTTAAGTGGAAGCGTATTCCACGAAATACACCTTCGCTAGAGAAAAACGTAAGTGCTGCCGAAACGTTTTCTTTTTCTGATTTTTATAAAAAACAGATTTTGACTAAACTTTGACTAGCTGTAACTTTTTAAATATAAGTCCAATTGATTTGATTCTTTTTCTGTTGTTTCTCAAATTTTTTCTAGTTTATTTTCATATTTTTTTGAAAATTTTCCAAACAACTTTTTTGTACTGTTTTGAAACTATGTGTTAATTCAAATTTTCGTAAAATAGGATTTTGAAGAAGAAGGCAACTTTCAAAAAGTGCACCCCCACTTGCATACTCTTGAAGGCAAGCATTCTGAACCCTGGCATAATATTGTTGTGTGTTGCTTGATACGGTTATAACACCACCTTGACACGGAGTTTTCATTATTTTATGTGATGATATGATCGTACTCGTGAGTGCATATTGATGATCCCGCACTGTTGGAATTTGATATGTTTGTGATAGTAATCACCCTTGTATGCCTTTCATGCCTACCGGAAGGAATCCGGGAAAGCCTCTGTCTTGTGTAGACACGAGCTTGTCCCTAGTTCCTCGTCGGGACAGTTGTGTCTGGTATGGCATGGTGAGGTATGATGGGTGGTGATTCTGTCTGTTGGTTGAAATATATTTGTGATGCTAATCATGCAGGGAATACTTAAACCTCCTAAGTCGGCCGTAGATCGAGTCTTGTTCCAGTAACCCCCATACTTGTTTCGTACTACCACTTGTCCCTGCCATAGGTAGGGTACGGTTCAGTAAGTTGTCAACCCCTTTCTAGCACACACCGTACAGAGAGGCCATCGTGGAAGATACCGACTGCATCCGGTAGGCATGCCACCTGGTCTGGGGGCATGGGTGTTTTCGGTTGGAGCCGAAGGGGTAGCTCCCCTAGTTTGCGCGTGTTATAAATTTTGTGATCCCATGTTAGTCGAGGTTGTAGCCTCCCCACTTAGAGTTTCGCTTAACGGGTGTCGTGGGTGATTCCAGACACCGGTAAGTTAGGCTGGTGTGTGCGGTCAGGTGTGTTTTCAATTAAAAGACCGTAGACAAAATTAGTCCCGATGGACTAAAGGAATCCGTTACTCGTGGGTAAAGAGTACACCCTCTGCAGAGATTATATCTATTCTAATAGCCGTGTCGGTCTTCGGAGGAAAACTGCTAAACCAGAACTTTGATCATGACTTGTGACATATGATTATTATTATTATTATGGACTAAACATTTATATTATTTGAGTTATTGAGTATCCCTGGGACGGTTCTACCTCCTGGATATTCACTGTGACTATCCTCTTATAAGCCCTTTATGTGGCGTCGCACAGACGCCCGACTGTGGCATGTTTGTTATTTATTTCATTTATAAGCCCTTTATGTGGTGTCGCTGAGACGACCGACTGTGGCATGCTTGTTATTTATTTACTTTATAAGCCCTTTATGCGGTGTCACACAGACGCCCGACTGTGGCATGTTTGTTATTTATTTCATTTATAAGCCCTTTATGTGCTGTCGCTGAGACGCCCGACTGTGACATGCTTTTTATTTATTTACTTTATAAGCCCTTTATGTGGTGTTGCTGAGACGCCCGACCATGGCATGCTTGTTATTTATTTACTTTATAAGCCCTTTATGTGGTGTCGCACAGACGCCCGACAGTTGCATGTTGGTTATTTATTTCATTTATAAGACCTTTTTGTGGCGTCGCTCAGACGCCGGACTGAGGCTTGATTTATATTATTACCCTTTCGAGACGTCGCTTCAGACACCCGATCGGTGCATTTCATTTCTACTCCCTTATTGCATATTCATATTGTATATGAACAACCTGCTTGTGTGCATCATGGATTTTTATTTCGTGACTGACGTTGTGATCATGAAATATTTCAGAGCATGATTATCTTTTGTTATATTGTACATGTGTTCATAATGTTTGCGAGCACATTCAAAGTACTCACTGGCTTGTCCGTGGCTATTGTCTTGGCCAGAACTCTTGCATGGAGAGGAGCGTTGCGATGACCGCCCCGGAACCTACTCAATGGTGATAGCAGCCTCGCGAAGGTAGGAGTTATCCTGGTCAGCTGTTCCTGTGGGAAATGGAGTCCCATAGACACCGATGAACCACAAACCGCTTCCGCCATCAGCCACTAGAAACCTTGTGTTGTACTCACAGGCCAGAATGGTCTTGTACTACATGTTATGTACTTTGCTTGGAATTTCTGTATCAAGTTGGTGCCTCATCAGCTAACAGTAATCCTGGGGCTGGTGAGCATAAGGGCCATTTTCTGGGAAATTGATAACCCAAAAATCCGATCCTGACAACAGCTTCTGCATCTCCTTGAGGGTTTGCAGCGGGCTCATCCTCTCTATGGCCTTGATTTTCTTTGGGTTGGCATCAATCCCTCTGCGCGAGACCAAGAAGCCTAGTAGCTTGTCGGATGGAACGCCAAATACACACTTTTCTGGGTTTAGCTGCAAGTTCACTTTGCGCAAGCTTGCAAATGTCTCATCCAGATCTTCGAGAAGGGTCCTTGCCTCCCGAGATTTTACCACCGTGATTTCGACGTATGCCTCGGCGTTCCTTCCAAGCTGCTGATCCAAAGTGATGTGCATCAACCGCTGCAAGGTTGCTCCGGTGTTGTGCAGCCCGAAAGGCACATCAGTACACCCCGCACTGGGTCAGGAAGGCCGTTTTCTCGACATCTTGCACTGCCATCTTGATTTGGTGATAGCCCAAGAAGGCGTCCAGGAAGCACATCATATCGCACTCGGCAGTGCAGTCGGCGATCTGGTTGATGCATGGAAGGGGAAAGGATCCTCTGGACAAGCCTTGTTGAGGTTCGTAAAGTCGACGCACATGCGCTCCTTTCCATCCTTTCTGGGGACTACGACCGGGTTTGCCAGCCATTCGGGGTGCCTCACCTCCCGAATGAAACCGGCCTCTTGTAGCTTGCGGAACTCTTAAACGATGAATGACTGCTTCTCCGGGGCTTGCCGCTGCACCTTGTGCTTCACTGGGCACGTGTTGGGGCACACCATTAGGTGGTGCTCGATCACTCCACGCGGAACACCGACCAGGTCCGTCACCTCCCATGTGAACACATCCTTGTTTGCACGGAGGAAGCTGACCAGCGCCCCTTCCTGGTCCAGGGGAAGGCTTGTAATGCCCAGTATGTGACTATGCCTCCCACGTGTAAAAGAGGGGATGAAAATGTAAAAGAGTAGTTGGCTTACACTCACCACGTCACACAATGAAATACATTAACATTCATCATCCGAATAACATCAGAGTCCGACTACGGACGAAGATCCAAATGAAAGATACCATAAATAAAGCAACACAAGGTCCCGATCATCCTAGTAAGAGCCCTACTGATCCTCTAGGTAAGACACATAGTATCGCCCACGCTCTTCATCGAACTCCCAATACAACTCTGAACCACCACCTGAGTAGTTCTCAATGGTACCTGCATCTGGTGTTGTGTAGAATCTGTGAGCCATGGAGGACTCAGCAATCCCGTTCCCGGGTAGCAATACTATCAAAGCCTTAGGTGTGGTAAAGGCTTAAAACAAGGTTGCAGCAGCACTAGCACTAACTTACGGGCTTAGAGCGAGAAGAGAAGTGCCAACGATCGTCAAAGTGATCACGAAGTGATCCTAACTACTCACGTCAAACATAACCCCATCGTGTTCACTTATCGAACACCTTCGGAAAGAGACCGTCACGGTTACTCACGCTGGTAGTGTATTATGATCATAGTGTCAAGTTATCTACAACCGGATATTAACAAATTCCCATCTGCCACATAACCACGGGCACGGCTTTCGAAAGATCAAACCCTGCAGGGGTGTCCCAACTTAGCCCATCACAAGCTCACGATCTGCGGAGTCGCAACTCCAAGGTGGGAAGACCCGAGTATTCTCGGAATCCCGTGCTCAAGATATTCCGACATAGGTAAAACTAATCCAGCAAGACCTCCCGGTGTGCCGACACCCTGATAGTAGCCGCGCGTATCTTGTCTCAGGCCACGACCGGATGGGACAAGCTACAGGTTTTTACCAGCCCTCAGGTTTCCCCGAGCTAGCCCCGCAGGTTGCCCAGTTTGGACAAACACTCATGTGGAGCACTGGCCCAGGGTTGTTAATTAAGAACTCGGGTTTGCAACGCCCTATGCAAGTTTTAGTTATTAGGCAAATGTAAAACCTATGTTGGGCCTTGCTGGAAAAGCTTTTGCGCTAAGCGGGTTATCGAGGGGGGCCCATAAACCCCAACCGTGTTAGGGACGCAAAATCAAGGAACATAACACCGGTTTAACGATTCCTAGGGTGGCATGAGTGGAACAAAACACCAAGAAAGAGGCTTAGCCTTCCACCCATTACCAATATATAAATGATTTAGTTTAACAGATTATATATTGTGATATCCCAACAATAACTTCAACATGAAGCAAGAATCTTCAAATCTTCACCTGCAACTAACAACGCTATAAGAGGGGCTGAGCGATGCTTACGTTGCCAAACAACGGTTTGCTAGGTGGGTGGTTAGAGAGTTTCATGGCAACAATAGGAGGCTGACAAACAGACATGGGCATCGAGGCAATAATCTAAAAGAGCGAGACATCAAGCATAGGCAAGGATAGTACTGATATCTGGGTAAGGTCATCTTGCCTGATGATTCCACGAAAGGATCGTAACCTTGCTCCTCAAACTCAACCTCAGTAGGAACCTCGTACTCCGTATCCTCACCGGGCTCTAACCAAACACAACAAAGCAAAAATGGAACACAATGCA
Organism: Secale cereale; assembly: GCA_902687465.1. Lineage (NCBI taxonomy): Eukaryota > Viridiplantae > Streptophyta > Magnoliopsida > Poales > Poaceae > Secale > Secale cereale. Next base: position 305,141,739 of record LR738714.1, on the reverse strand, counting down.
ATGCTCAGGCACATGATGCATGAACATGATGAACAAAGACAAAAGTAGATATGATGCATGGCCTAGGGTCACAAGAGTGCAACAACATCATAAACAAACAAGATCACTCACATGAAAGAAACAAGCATAAGAACAACTAACAAGTTTATGTAGGGTGTTCAAACAAGCATCCAACAAGTTTTAAAGAAGTTGGTTAACATGGCAAGGGTGCAACTAACATTACAGCAACATGCTAGCACATTTAAATGGGCTGGAAATAAATAACAACAATATCCAGAAACTTCCATATTAATTTAAATGCATTTGGGACATATCTGAAAAACTTCTGTGATAAAGTTGTCAAACATGCTGAACAACAGCACCAAAATATTCTACACATTTTCCACCCCAAATGCATATAAAGTTTGTTAAATTTGGAGTTGTAGATATTTAGTTATGATTTTTACAAGTTTAAGCATTTTTAAAACAAGAATAAATTAAAATAGCATTTTAAATGTTTTTAAACATAGCAACAAATAGCATATTCATAATCTACATGAAATTCTAAGCACTTTTCATATAGGACTTATCTCCACCAGAAACATATTTTCATAGATATTAAATAAACAAGAAAAATAGAAAAAGAAAAGAAAAACACAAAACAGAAAAAAAACAATACAAGCGCAAGGGCCAGAGTGACCCAGGGCTCATCTAGCCCAAGTCACTTACGAGGGGGCCCGGCTGGCTAAGCTGGCGCCAATGGGTGCTCGCGGGGCTGGAGAAGGACTGTGAGGCTGGCAGGTGGGGCCTACCTGTCAGCCACACGCGAAAATTAAAAAGGGG
>LR738714.1:305078154-305140760 GCA_902687465.1 Secale cereale | reverse complement strand
GGGGGGGGGGGCAAAACCCACTACTCCGCACCGGATTCGAACACACGACCCGGCGCTTATCTGACGGAGACACAACCACTGCGCTAGCACTCGTTTCTTGACAGATAATAGGCGCTATCTCTGAAGACATAACATAAGAAGTAGAGACAGGGGAAAACGCTGGGCTTGTCGGAGCTGCTCCGGCGACCAAACGAGGCGGCGGAGATGTGCGGGGTGCTCCTGGGGGAGAGCCGCATGCAAACGACGCACGCGCAACACCTAGCAACTACTACAACGGCGGCGGCGAACACATGGAAGAACTGCGGCGGCGGAGCTCTACGCGGTGCAGGGGCCTAGGCAGGGTCGGCGACGAGCGGCGGGTGTGCGGAAAGGTGCGACGGAGCTACTGCGACTAGCTGCAGATCCAGAGCGGCGGAGCTACGGCCTATGCGTCTAACTGAAGCGCGTGACAGCAACATATGCAGATAGACGGGGAGCATGATGACGGCAAGGCTACGACGACGCATACAGGGGACCATCGGCGACGAGCAGACAACAAGGAAGAGCAGGGAGTACCTCCTTACCCTTGGACAGGAAGGAGTTGACGAAGGCGGGCTGGAGACGACGACGGCGAGCTCTGAACCTTGGTGCGGTTCTGTGGTCGACGACGGAGAGGATGCAGACGGCACTGCGACGGCGAGGGGGCACCCGATCCGTGCTGTAGGGGAAGTAGTCGACGCCAGGGACGAAGGGGAAGCTGGAGGACTCAACGGTGGGGGCTGGTGGTGACCGGAGGACGCGGCGATGACGACGTGCTCTCTGTTGCACTCGGTCGTTCGTGAGTTCACCTCGGAGGCGGCGGCGAAGGGGAAAACCTGGAGGAACGGCTCTGCGGGGGGCGGCGAGCCGGCCTCGACATCCGTGAGTTCACGTCACGGGCGCGCTCTGCCTTTGGCCGCGGCAGACGGGGGAAGACGGCGACTCGGGAGCGTGAGACCGACAGGTGGGGCCAGGGGAAAAAGCCACGGCGCGACTGCGAGCGCTGGCTGGGCCTGCGGGACAGAAGAGATGGGCCGCGGCTGCTGTGGAGAAAAGAGATGGGCCTGTGGGAGGAGAAGGAGGAGGAAGCCCAGAGCCACTGCTGAGCTGCTGCTTCTTTCCTTTTTCAATTATCTTCAGCCAGAAAAGAAAAGGAAAAGCACAGACAAAAATGAAAAGAGTTAGGGGAAAAGAAAAATATCCCCATGCTCAGTGATTTATGCCCTATTTAATAAAATTGACTTGGATATTTTTAGAGGCAGAAAAATAAAAGGAGTTTGAATATGGTTCAAACTATTGTCATTTTAAAACCCAACCAAATCAATTCTAAATGGGGTGATATTTGGCAGAGAGGGTGTAGACATGGTGCAAGGTTTTTAGGAAAAGAAAGAGCATTAAAGGACTTGGCTAGGTGGCTTGCACAACGGAGTAAAGAAAGGACAGAAAAGAAAAAGAAAGAAGAAGAAGAATGAAACAAGGAGGGGGGTTTAGGGTTTAGCTAGGCATAGCTAGAAACACACACACAACACAAGGCCTCACACACACTCATCATACAAAGAAGTAAACTAGATGCCATGATGCCATGATGATGAATCAATGCAAGGATGAAAAATAAAATAAAAGACATGGCAATGCAAAAATAAAATGAGCTCAAATGACAAAAAACCCCAAGGATAAGGACGAGGATCAAATTGAGAAAGCTTTATTGCCATAATAGGAAAGTGTTACATATGGGGCATTACAAACTCTCCTACACTACAAAAAGATCTCGTCCCGAGATCTAGGACTAGAAGAAGGGAGGATACTCGGAACGAAGGTGATCTTCTCGTTCCCAAGTAGCTTCTAGGTCGGTATGGTGTGACCACTTAACTTTCAAGAACTTGATGGACTTGTTGCGGGTTTTGCGCTCAGTTTCCTCAAGAATAGCAACAGGGTGCTCGTGATAAGACAAGTCTTGTTGAAGATCAATCTCCTCGAACGGAATGGTGTGTTCAGGTGTCTTGAAGCACTTGCGGAGTTGAGACATGTGAAACACATCATGAACATTTGCAAAGTTGGAGGGAAGCTCGAGTTGGTAGGCTAGATTGCCTCTTTTGCCAAGAATCTTGAAAGTCCCACGTATCTCGGAGCAAGCTTGCCTTTGATACCGAATATTTGGGTTCCTTTCATTGGAGAAACACGAAGATAGACATGATCTCCAATGTCGAAAGCCAACTCACGATGCTTGCCGTCATAGTAACTCTTTTGACGCAATTGAGTGGCTTTGAGATTCTCACTTATGACTTTGCACATTTCTTCGGCTTCTGAGATCAACTCATTGCCAAGAAGTTGACGTTCACCAGTCTCGGACCAGCTGAGAAGGGTACGACATTTTCTGCCATAGAAGATTTCAAAAGGAGCTTTGCCGGCACTTGCTTGGAAACTGTTGTTGTAAGAGAATTCGGAAACGGGAGACAATCTTCCCACTTCATACCGAAAGAGATGACACAAGCTCTCAGCATGTCTTCGAGGATCTGGTTCACTCTTTCGACTTGACCACTAGTCTGAGGGTCAAACGCATTGCTGAAGCGATTTTTTGTGCCCATGGCTGACTGAAAGGAGTCCCAGAACTTGGATGTGAACAAACTTCCACGGTCCGAGGAGATGACTTGAGGAATGCCATGGAACGAAACAATTCTGGAGGTGTATAGCTCTGCCAGCTGAGCTGCGTTGATGGATTCTTTGACGGGAAGGAAATGAGCTACTTTAGTTAGCTTGTCAATCACTACAAAGATAGCATCATTCCCCTTCTTGTACTTAGGAAACCAAGTGACGAAATCCATTTCAATGTGATCGAATTTCCACTCGGGAATAGGTAGAGGTTGAAGGAGACCGACTGGACGTTGATGCTCTGCCTTCACTCTTTTGCAGACATCACATTCATTCACGAATTGGGCAATCTCCCTTTTCATGCGAGTCCACCAGTATGATTGCTTGAGGTCTTGGTACATCTTAGAACTTCCGGGATGAATCAAGAGGAGGGAGTCATGTGCTTCGTTCATTATGAGCTTCCTGAGATCACCCTTGGGAACCACAATTCTGTCCTCAAAGAACAAGGTGTCTTTCTCATCAACACGATAGCACTTGTATTTGGGAGTACCCTTGGCAATACCATGTTTCACTTTCTGCACCATAGCATCACTGAGTTGGGCCTCACGGATTTGATCTTCCAAGGTAGGAGCGACTTGAAGGTTTGCAAGAAAGCCTTGCGGAACAACTTGGATGTTGATCTTCCTGAATGATTCACAAAGTTCAGGCTAGAACGGTTTGAGAAGGAGACTGTTTGTGACGCCCGAGACCGACGTCCTAGAAGATTCCAGAAGATTCCCGAAGATTCCAGATGTTCCGGGTTGCCCGTGTGTTTCTTTTGTGCTTGTGTTTTTATTTTTTACATTGCATCATGTCATCATGCCATCATGTCATATTTATTTTTGCATCTCAACTTAAATAATTCGTGTGGACCTTCGGTCCATTTAAATCGAGGGAAGGTGACTTCTCTTTATAACATATAAAAGCCTCTCAATATTTAGGGAGCTATATAATAATATTCCATTTGCTTCGGAATAACCCAACACACTTGCATTTATTCCTCATGCCTCTTAATTCAAGTTTCTACTTCTAAACCTTGCCTATAATTCTTTCCGTTGTTTCGAGGTTCCTCCAAAACCCCCCCATCTATTTTATTTAAATTCCTGACATTTTTACGAGTCCGGGAAATTTTATCCTCTTGCCCCAGATTCCATCCCTAACCTCTATTGTTTCTTTCTATCTCTTCCTTGTTTTTTTAAAGGAGAGAGTCCAGCCAGCCTTCTAGGCCAGCCGGCCCCATTCTCCTCTCCTCCCTGGCCCAATTTCCCCAGCCAGCCGCAGCTGGCCCACCATCAGCCCCCTCTCCAGCCGGCCCATTGGCCCAGCCAGGCCTAACCCTAGCTAGCGATTCCCCTAGCCACCGATCCCATCGCTCTTTCTCTCCTGCGCCGTAGCGCCGCAACCCTCGACCCCATTCCCCCGATCCCGATTCCCTCTCCCTCTCCCTCGCTCACCTCTCTGTCCCTCTTCCCTCGAGCGAGCCCCACCCTTCTGCCCCGCTCGCTCGACCCGGTCTCCCTTCGCCCCGATCTCCCGCAGCCCTCGTCTCCCTTCGGTTTCCCCGAGCTGCGCGGCTCCCTCCCCGTCCTCCAGGGTCGCCGGCGCCCTGCGGCTTCATCCCTCTGCGCCAGGAGCCCTGAAGCCGCGCCCTTCTCCTCACCTACAGCACCGGCGCACCTCCGGCCTCCCTCCTCCGCGCCTCTAGCGCCGGCCAGGGGCCCCACTACCGACGCCCTGCCTCGGCCGGCCAGGAGTCGCCCAGCCTCCTGCCTTCGACGCCGCCCCTGCCTCGTTCCCCCTCCGTCGCGCGCCAGGTGCAGCCGCCCTGCCAAGCCGGCCGGAGCCGCTGCCTTTCCTCTCCGCTTCGCCCAAGGCCAGAGCCGCAGCGGCTGCGCCTTCCTCCGTCCGTGGACGACTCCAGCAGCAAGGCCGCGTCGTGCCGTGCCTCTCTTCCTCGCTGCGGGAATAGGAGTTCCCTGCTCCTCCTCGCTGTACTGCTGCTGTGTTTTTCCGTCTGCTCGTGTTGTTGTTTTGGTCCAGCAGACTTTTGGCAAGATCGACGTGAGAACGAGACCGGCAAGACCGCCCGACGCTTGTACGACTACTTCCGATACGATGTTGAAAAGTACCACGACGCATGCTCGGAGCCTCGGTTCCATCAAGTCCGACTACTACATGTGCAAGTACCACTACCGACGCCCGGAAACACGAAGTACCCCTCCGATGGCTTGAACAACTACGTAACGAGAACGTCTACCGTCGACAAGACCGAGAACGAACAAGTACCACGACGACCGAACGGCTACGATGACGGGTACATCTACGAACTCGACGCCCGAACGACTACCGTCGACCATCGAAGACCCCGTGAACAACTTCTTCCCTCTACGAGAACGTCTACTTCCGCTACCGTCGCCCGAGTACAACTACCGCCACGTGAACGCCTTCTTCCTCTACGTCTCGAACCGCCCCGAAACGCACGCTTCAAAGGTATAACGAGACGACCCCGTCGTTGACCCGTGTGATGCTTGTTGTGTTGTATGAAATGTTCCCCGTGTGTGCACCGTGCCGTTTCCCCTTTTGTCGTGTTCCTCGGTTGCCTCGTCACCAACTCGTGGGAACCCGGTAACGGGATCGCCCCACCTTTCATCTCGTTTGACTCGCTCATGCCATCTTCCCTTTTTGCACCGGACTCTCAACGAGTTACCGGCACCGATATGTTGCCGTGGCATCATTTTCGGAATCGTTGCCGTGGCATTCTTTTCTTTCCACCACGGTGACAAACACTTCATGTCTCTTTCATGTCAACCTTTTAATAAAAATTGCATAAACTTGATCATGTCATCCGCATCATTTAACAACATTATAAATGTTAATTGTTGTTGCTTTATAATTATTAAACATGCTCATGGGGTTTTTCCGGATATGTTGTTGTTATTTCCGGCCTCATTTAAATTGCCTTAATAGTGTAGTTTCTTTATGCTTCACCTCTTGCCATGCTAAAAACAATTAATCTTGTCTTGTAAATAACGAGAGTCAACTAAATAATTTAAATGTGGTGTTTCGTCAATATGCAACTCGTTGCATATTGAGCTCCATTTAACTTGTAGTGTTGTTTGTGCTTTTTGCCATGCCTTGCTTATTTAAATCGGACATGCATCATACTTGGATGTGCATCGTATGCCATGTTTATGATTGTGTGTTTACCATGTTGTTTCTTCTTTCCGGTTGCTTCTCTTGTTAGCTTCGGTTTCGTTCCGGAGTTGTGAGGTTTCTCTCGACTGTGTTGCTCCGTCTTCATGGATCCGTTCTTCTCCCTTGTGGAATCCCAGGCAAGATGACCGAACCCGGATATCATTACTATCTTTGCCTATTGCTAGTAGATCCGCTCTATAGTTTTGCCTCGATGTCCATGATCTTCTTGTCAGCCTCCTACTTGTAACCATTGCCATGTTTAACCACCCTACCTACGCAAACCGTTGCTTGGCTAAGTACGCTTCGCTCAGTCCTTCTTATAGCATTGCTAGTTGCAGGTGAAGATTGAAGATGCTTGCTTCATGTTGAAGTTTGGTTGGGTTATATCACACTATATATATGCTTAAAAATGAAATCATCTATATATTGGCAAGGGTGGAAGGCTAAGCCTTTTGCTTGGTGTTTTGTTCCACTCATGCCGTTAGGAACCGTATAAACCGGTGTTATGTTCCTTGATTATGCGTTCCTAACACGGTTGGGGTGTATGGGACCCCCTTGATAAACCGCTAAGTGCTAAGTCTTTTCCCGCAAGTCCCAACATTGGTACTATTTGCCTCATAATAACAACTTAATTAATTAATTAAATTTGCATAGGGGGTCGCGTCCCCGAGGATTCTTAATTCTACATAGCAGGGGGGGCCAGTGCTGATGGTGTTGGTCCCAAACGGGGGTCCTGCAGGGCCGCCTTGGGGAGACCCGAGGTATCTGGTATAACCTGTAGCATCACCCATCCGGTCGTGTCCTGAGACTTAGATACGCGCGGCTACTATCAGGGTGTCGACACGCCGGAAGGATTTGCTGGATTAGCCTTACCTTAGTTCGGTTTAACTTGAGCACGGGATTCCGAGAATACTCGGGTCTTCCCACCTATGGAGTTGCGACTCCGCGGATCGTGGGCTTGTAATGGGTCAAGTTGGAACACCCCTGCAGGGTTTGAACTTTCGAAAGCCGTGCCCGCGGTTATGTGGCAGATGGGAGCTTGTTAATATCCGGTTGTAGATAACTTGACACAATGTTTCAATACACTACCAGCGTGTGTACCGTGACTGTCAATTTCCGAATAGGTATTCGGTAGTTGAACACGGTGGGGTTATGTTTGACCGGCTTTAGTTAGGATCACTTCGTGATCATCTCTCGATCGAGGCTTTTCTCTTCTCGCTCTCAATCACGTAAGCTAGTTGCTAGTTGCTGCTGCAGACACTACTCTTTTCTTCAGCCTTATCCTCTCCCAAGGCTTAAATAGTCTTGTTACCCGGGAACGGGATTGCCGAGTCCTCTGTGGCTCACAGTTACTTCACCACACCAGCTGCAGGTTCAGCCGAGTTTGATGCAGGAGTTGGATCAGTTCTTCACCCGGGAGTCCGATGAAGATCGTGGCTGTTTGCTTGTGACGTTTCGACAATCAGTAGTGGTTTCTACTAGGATTCGATCCTGACCTGTGGTTGTTATGTTGTTTTGGTATTTTTCTTTTGGTTCTTCACCCGTAGTCGGGTTGTGATGTTTTGAATGTTGTTCTGCTTATGTAATGTATTGTGTGAAGTGGCGAGTGTAAGCCGACTATCTCGTTTTGCAATTTAATCCCTCTTTTACATGAGTTGTGCAAAGATACCAAACTTGAGATCATTCTAGGATGGGCTTATACCTTTAAGTCGTGCCTCGACACGTAGGAGGTATAGTCCCATCCTGGGCATTACAAGTTGGTATTCAGAGCCTTCTCCGACCTAGAAGCCCCCACTGATTGATCGAATCGTTGACGGTTGAGTCTAGGCACACACTGAAAATGTTTTGAGTCCTATATTATATATCGGAGAGTAGGATTTCTTTTGCTTCTCATCCCCTTTCACTCTCGTGAGGACTCCTGACGATTACTCTTTTCTCTTCTACTTTCAAAAATTGCACAAATTTTTTTTAGGATCTCGCGAGTATTCTGGGATTGTTTCGATGTTCTTGTGACAAGGATATTGTTCTCGATGCCTCTTGTTACCGAGGATTTGAGCTTTGGGGTATTGTTGTCACAAGCATATCGCGGCAGTACTAAATACTTAAGACGGCCGACATCGAAAATCTCTCCTATACGGCCAGTGGCAAGATAACCCCGACATCACCCAGTACTGGGGAGGTAGTTCGAGAGTATTGCCATAGCTTGTATAGTGGATGCTTTTCGAAGGTCCGAGGTAAACAGTTTCCGAGAAAGACTGGTTATGTGTTGAAGGATGGATACACCTGGATGTAGGTTTAGAGTTGATTGCGCGGTGCTTCCCGTGTATCCCCAACACCTGATTGCATAACTGGAAACTTTCGGAAATCTATAGGTGGGTTCATCTAGTAGTTCTAGGCATTCTTCCAACGGATGCACGATATGAAGTTTGGGGTTCTACATTGAGTGAAGTGGTTTTATGGACTTGTTCTGATCGGGAGTTGCATCTTAAAGGGTCCTTGGCTATGCTGATCTGGGGATTGCAAAACCCTTTTGTAACACGTTCCATGAGCTTTCAGCACGAAGATGTCGAACGGAGCTTCTATCTTGTATTTGTTCTATCTGATCCTTGTTCCTTTTTATTTACCTTTTGTTCTCCAAGTGGCTTCTCGTCAAGTTGATGTACCCGCGGAATTCATTCGTTCAATTCTCTGTTCGGATGATATTGTGAAGATGATGCTGCAACACATCTACCCTTTGTTCTTGTTTTGATTCTGGTATTCGAGTTGCTTCGATGTCAAATGGTGATTCCATACCTTTCCTAATCGGTATTCTCATATTTCTATGGGAGTGCTAATTCCTCTTGACCACCAAGATTGTCTTGTTAATTCTTTTTCAACCGGTGTCCATTTTGTTCATTCATCCAAAGTTGTCTTTGTTTCCCCACCCTCCCACCCTTTTTCTTCTTGGAGCCAGAAAATCTCAGATGAAGTATCCATTTTATTCATGTGATATTTCTTCATTCATTCCCTTCAATGTTCTTATCCGGTGATTTATCGTGAAGATGCTCAAGAGCTTCAAGTTCATCATTCTTAATTCTAATATTCTGCCAGTGGATGTAATTCAAGATTTTGGTGTTGATCTTATCCTTTTTCTTATTTCAATGCTTTCTTATTCCGGTGCACCAATTAATCATTCTCCTCTTGCTATTCATATCCGGAGTGCTGAAGATTCATAATTCCATTCTTAATCCGTTCAAGCTATTTTAAGATTGTTATCTTATTCAAGCCATTTAATTCAACCGGTGCTATATCTCGCAAGCAATCTTTTCCAACGGTGATTTCTTTTGAGTGGGCCCTAACCCACAGGTCTTTTCCCAGGATCTTACCTGACTCTTCCAATTTTTTCTGGAGTTATACTCAAATTCTTTCAAAGTGTGACGTAAGAATGATTTCCATCAGTCACATGCCTTCTCCAAGATCGCTTTCAAATTCTTTTTCATCATTGGGTCAACCTTTTTAATTCTTCATTCCAGAGTGCTCAACAATTCTTATGGCATTTCTCGTCTTCATTCTCAACATTTGAAGACCGGAGAAGTGTTTCTCTTAACTTTTGACCCGTTCTCATGTTGAGTTGTGGTTCTAGCTTCATGTCATCCTCTTTATTGTTCCGATTGTGAGGAATTCTTTTATACCGTCCGGAGCATTTCATGAATTCTTTCCATTGTGATCCTCCGAAGGCCATCATTTCAGAAGATTTCTTCGTTCTCAGTTTTCAACTTCATCCTCCAAATATTCTTCATTGATATCTCTTCGTTCGTCTCCATATCCTTACGGTGGTTCTTTCAAGTTACTCTTCCGTTGTTATCATTTTAAATCATTTGTTCTTTTCATAATCCTACCGGTGGTTCATTGAAGATTTATCCAAGCTTGTGCTAGACCTCTCTTTAATTCTTGGCAACGAGAATAAGTAGTATGCCAAATCCATTGCTAGTCATCAATTTAAATTGGTGAAGGAGATGCATGACATAATTCTTATTCTTATTCCTTCAAGGTGATTTAATCCCTTCCTTCGGAGCTTGTTCATCATATCTTATTCTCGGTTCTAAGTTGTTCATCTTGTTTTCCGGAGCTTCAAGCTATTTAATTATCATTCCAAAGCTCCATCTAATTCATCGCAGGCCTTGAATCTTATTCTTTTCATCTTTCACTTCTCATGCTTTCATTACCGGAGTTCTCATGGTGGTTCATCATGTTTTAATTCATCCTCGAAGTTTTCATCAAGATTCTTGTTGGAGCTCAAGCATTCTTCATCTTGCTTTCCAAGTGCAATTCTTTCTCCCTTATCTTTTGAGATGGTGTTATGTCATTTTTGACAATTTCCCTTCATGTTTCATGATTCACAAGTTGTCAAGAATGAGATATTTAAAACCCATCATTTTCCTTGTTCAGGAGATGATTTCAACCCTTCAATTTATTCGTTGGAGTTATCTTGGGTTGTATTTCACCAAAAGCTTTCCCTAAGGATTGTTGCTATTATGGTGCTTATAAATGACCCAAGTTCTTCATTTATCCTTCCGGTGAAATAAGTTTTTCGTCTCCTTGTTGATCTCAATCTAATCAATTGTTTAAGTTAGTGGCTGGTTGTCACCTCTTAATTTTAAGATGTTTTCCATAAGCCCACATCAAGCTTATTCTTTTTGTTGTTGATTTTTTCCAACAACTCCGTTCAATAATTCGTCGTAAGGATGCTCTTTCAAATTTAATTATGAGAGAAGTTGTCATTTTCTTCTCCGTTCTTTCTTTCCAACGATCTTGCATCTATTCTTTCGTTCCGGATGCATTGTGATGTTGCTCTCTTCGAACCATCATATCGTTTTATCAAGATCATGTTCCTTCCCTTGCTTATCATTTATCCGGAGTGTTGTATTCTTCATTCAAGTTCCATCATCTTATCTAGTTTTGCCTCTCTTTTAACCGGAGTGCTATCTGAATTTTTCTTACCCCTTGTGCCATCCTTTTAATTGTTCCGGAGGCTGTATGTTGTTGTTTTCATCAAGTATCATCCCAACTTGGCAAGTTCATGTTCAATTCCTTCCATTTTCAGACGGAGTGCTATCCAAATTCTGTCATTCTTATTCCTTGGCCATACCGTTGCAGTTTCATATTCTTTTGGTCCGTGAGCTCTTGTTTCATGTCTTTCAACCTTCGAGGTTCTCATAATGCTCCTTGTTCCTCTTTCTAACGGAGTGTTCTCAACTTCGTTCATCTCCGTTGTATTCTTCTTTCATTTTTTTCAACCTCTCAAGGTTCGTGGTTTCACTCGTCTGTCAAAGAAGCAACTTTGTTTTACCTCTTCCTCTTCCGTTTTACCCGGTGATATCTCTAGGATCTCGGGTCGAGATCCTCTGTTAGTGTGGGAGAGTTGTGACGCCCGAGACCGACGTCCCAGAAGATTCCAGAAGATTCCCGAAGATTCCAGATGTTCCGGGTTGCCCGTGTGTTTCTTATGTGCTTGTGTTTTTATTTTTTACATTGCATCATGTCATCATGCCATCATGTCATATTTCTTTTTGCATCTCAACTTAAATAATTCGTGTGGACCTTCGGTCCATTTAAATCGAGGGAAGGTGACTTCTCTTTATAACATATAAAAGCCTCTCAATATTTAGGGAGCTATATAATAATATTCCATTTGCTTCGGAATAACCCAACACACTTGCATTTATTCCTCATGCCTCTTAATTCAAGTTTCTACTTCTAAACCTTGCCTATAATTCTTTCCGTTGTTTCGAGGTTCCTCCAAAACCCCCCCATCTATTTTATTTAAATTCCTGACATTTTTACGAGTCCGGGAAATTTTATCCTCTTGCCCCAGATTCCATCCCTAACCTCTATTGTTTCTTTCTATCTCTTCCTTGTTTTTTTAAAGGAGAGAGTCCAGCCAGCCTTCTAGGCCAGCCGGCCCCATTCTCCTCTCCTCCCTGGCCCAATTTCCCCAGCCAGCCGCAGCTGGCCCACCATCAGCCCCCTCTCCAGCCGGCCCATTGGCCCAGCCAGGCCTAACCCTAGCTAGCGATTCCCCTAACCACCGATCCCATCGCTCTTTCTCTCCTGCGCCGTAGCGCCGCAACCCTCGACCCCATTCCCCCCGATCCCGATTCCCTCTCCTTCTCCCTCGCTCACCTCTCTGTCCCTCTTCCCTCGAGCGAGCCCCACCCTTCTGCCCCGCTCGCTCGACCCGATCTCCCTTCGCCCCGATCTCCCGCAGCCCTCGTCTCCCTTCGGTTTCCCCGAGCTGCGCGGCTCCCTCCCCGTCCTCCAGGGTCGCCGGCGCCCTGCGGCTTCATCCCTCTGCGCCAGGAGCCCTGAAGCCGCGCCCTTCTCCTCACCTGCAGCACCGGCGCGCCTCCGGCCTCCCTCCTCCGCGCCTCTAGCGCCGGCCAGGGGCCCCACTACCGACGCCCTGCCTCGGCCGGCCAGGAGTCGCCCTGCCTCCTGCCTTCGACGCCGCCCCTGCCTCGTTCCCCTCCGTCGCGCGCCAGGTGCAGCCGCCCTGCCAAGCCGGCCGGAGCCGCTGCCCTTCCTCTCCGCTTCGCCCAAGGCCAGAGCCGCAGCAGCTGCGCCTTCCTCCGTCCGTGGACGACTCCAGCAGCAAGGCCGCGTCGTGCCGTGCCTCTCTTCCTCGCTGTGGGAATAGGAGTTCCCTGCTCCTCCTCGTTGTACTGCTGCTGTGTTTTTCCGTCTGCTCGTGTTGTTGTTTTGGTCCAGCAGACTTTTGGCAAGATCGACGTGAGAACGAGACCGGCAAGACCGCCCGACGCTTGTACGAATACTTCCGATGCGAGGTTGAAAAGTACCACGACGCATGCTCGGAGCCTCGGTTCCATCAAGTCCGACTACTACATGTGCAAGTACCACTACCGACGCCCGGAAACACCAAGTACCCCTCCGATGGCTTGAACAACTACGTAACGAGAACGTCTACCGTCGACAAGACCGAGAACGACCAAGTACCACGACGACCGAACGGCTACGATGATGGGTACATCTACGAACTCGACGCCCGAACGACTACCGTCGACCATCGAAGACCCCGTGAACAACTTCTTCCCTCTACGAGAACGTCTACTTCCGCTACCGTCGCCCGAGTACAACTACCGCCACGTGAACGCCTTCTTCCTCTACGTCTCGAACCGCCCCGAAACGCACGCTTCAAAGGTATAACGAGACGACCCCGTCGTTGACCCGTGTGATGCTTGTTGTGTTGTATGAAATGTTCCCCGTGTGTGCACCGTGCCGTTTCACCTTTTGTCGTGTTCCTCGGTTGCCTTGTCACCAACTCGTGGGAACCCGGTAACGGGATCGCCCCACCTTTCATCTCGTTTGACTCGCTCATGCCATCTTCCCTTTTTGCACCGGACTCTCAACGAGTTACCGGCACCGATATGTTGCCGTGGCATCATTTTCGGAATCGTTGCCGTGGCACTCTTTTCTTTCCACCACGGTGACAAACACTTCATGTCTCTTTCATGTCAACCTTTTAATAAAAATTGCATCAACTTGATCATGTCATCCGCATCATTTAACAACATTATAAATGTTAATTGTTGTTGCTTTATAATTATTAAACATGCTCATGGGGTTTTTCCGGATATGTTGTTGTTATTTCCGGCCTCATTTAAATTGCCTTAATAGTGTAGTTTCTTTATGCTTCACCTCTTGCCATGCTAAAAACAATTAATCTTGTCTTGTAAATAACGAGAGTCAACTAAATAATTTAAATGTGGTGTTTCGTCAATATGCAACTCGTTGCATATTGAGCTCCATTTAACTTGTAGTGTTGTTTGTGCTTTTTGCCATGCCTTGCATATTTAAACCGGACATGCATCATACTTGGATGTGCATCGTATGCCATGTTTATGATTGTGTGTTTACCGTGTTGTTTCTTCTTTCCGGTTGCTTCTCTTGTGAGCTTCGGTTTCGTTCCGGAGTTGTGAGGTTTCTCTCGACTGTGTTGCTCCGTCTTCATGGATCCGTTCTTCTCCCTTGTGGAATCCCAGGCAAGATGACCGAACCCGGATATCATTACTATCTTTGCCTATTGCTAGTAGATCCGCTCTATAGTTTTGCCTCGATGTCCATGATCTTCTTGTCAGCCTCCTACTTGTAACCATTGCCATGTTTAACCACCCTACCTACGCAAACCGTTGCTTGGCTAAGTATGCTTCGCTCAGCCCTTCTTATAGCATTGCTAGTTGCAGGTGAAGATTGAAGATGCTTGCTTCATGTTGAAGTTCGGTTGGGTTATATCACACTATATATATGCTTAAAAATGAAATCATCTATATATTGGCAAGGGTGGAAGGCTAAGCCTTTTGCTTGGTGTTTTGTTCCACTCATGCCGTTAGGAACCGTATAAACCGGTGTTATGTTCCTTGATTATGCGTTCCTAACACGGTTGGGGTGTATGGGACCCCCTTGATAAACCGCTAAGTGCTAAGTCTTTTCCAGCAAGTCCCAACATTGGTACTATTTGCCTCATAATAACAACTTAATTAATTAATTAAATTTGCATAGGGGGTCGCGTCCCCGAGGATTCTTAATTCTACATAGCAGGGGGGGCCAGTGCTGATGGTGTTGGTCCCAAACGGGGGTCCTGCAGGGCCGCCTTGGGGAAACCCGAGGTATCTGGTATAACCTGTAGCATCACCCATCCGGTCGTGTCCTCAGACTTAGATACGCGCGGCTACTATCAGGGTGTCGACACGCCGGGAGGATTTGCTGGATTAGCCTTACCTTAGTTCGGTTTAACTTGAGCACGGGATTCCGAGAATACTCGGGTCTTCCCACCTATGGAGTTGCGACTCCGCGGATCGTGGGATTGTAATGGGTCAAGTTGGAACACCCCTGCAGGGTTTGAACTTTCGAAAGCCGTGCCCGCGGTTATGTGGCAGATGGGAGCTTGTTAATATCCGGTTGTAGATAACTTGACACAATGTTTCAATACACTACCAGCGTGTGTACCGTGACTGTCAATTTCCGAATAGGGATTCGGTAGTTGAACACGGTGGGGTTATGTTTGACCGGCTTTAGTTAGGATCACTTCGTGATCATCTCTCGATCGAGGCTTTTCTCTTCTCGCTCCCAATCACGTAAGCTAGTTGCTAGTTGCTGCTGCAGACACTACTCTTTTCTTCAGCCTTATCCTCTCCCAAGGCTTAAATAGTCTTGTTACCCGGGAACGGGATTGCTGAGTCCTCTGTGGCTCACAGTTACTTCACCACACCAGCTGCAGGTTCAGCCGAGTTTGATGCAGGAGTTGGATCAGTTCTTCACCCGGGAGTCCGATTTAGATCGTGGCTGTTTGCTTGTGACGTTTCGACGATCAGTAGTGGTTTCTACTAGGATTCGATCCTGACCTGTGGTTGTTATGTTGTTTTGGTATTTTTCTTTTGGTTCTTCACCCGTAGTCGGGTTGTGATGTTTTGAATGTTGTTCTGCTTATGTAATGTATTGTGTGAAGTGGCGAGTGTAAGCCGACTATCTCCTTTTGCAATTTAATCCCTCTTTTACATGAGTTGTGCAAAGATACCAAACTTGAGATCATTCTAGAATGGGCTTATACCTTTAAGTCGTGCCTCGACACGTAGGAGGTATAGTCCCATCCTGGGCATTACACTGTTGCAATACGCCTTTCTGCTCAAGGCATCTGTAATGACATTGGCCTTGCCATGTGTGTACTCAATGCTTGGATCATACTCTTGGATCATCTCAACCCAACGAGTCTGGCGAAGGTTCATGTTTGGCTGTGTGAAGATGTACTTCAAGCTCTTGTGATCGGTGAAGATGTCCACTTTTCTTCCCAACAGAAGGTGTCTCCACGTGATCAAGGCATGTACAACTACTGCTAGCTCGAGATCATGTGTGGGGTAATTCCTCTCATTTGGTTTCAACTGACGAGAAGTGTATGCCACAATCTTCTTGTCTTGCATTAGAACACCACCAAGTCCTTGAAGAAAAGCATCACAGAATACTTCGTGGAGCTTGGACTCATCCGGAGGAGTAAGAACCGGAGCATAGATGACCTTTTCTTTGAGTGTTTTGAATGCCACATCACAATCTGGAGACCGGTTGTACTTGACATTCTTCACCACAATCATGAGAACACTGCCAAGACCTTGCAAAGAAGCATCACAAAAGACTTCATAGGGATTGGACTCATCCGGAGGAGTAAGAATCGGAGCAGAAATGAGCTTCTCTTTGAGTGTTTTGAATGCCACATCACAATCAGGAGTCTAGGAGTACTTGACATTCTTCTGCAACAGGTTGGAAAGAGGCTTGGCAATCTTGGAGAAGTTCTCAACGAACCTTCTGCAATAGCTAGCGAGACAAAGGAAGCTTCAGAGTTGCTTGACATTCTGCGGGGGTTCCCAGTTGACAATAGCTTCAACTTTCTCGGGGTTCACCGAAATGCCCTCGGCAGAGATGATATGGCCAAGATATAAGACTTTATCCAGCCAGAATTCACATCTGGAGAACTGCGCATAGAACTTGTGTTCACGGAGCCTGTCCAGGACCAAACGGAGGTGCTTGGCATGGTCTTCTTCATTCTTGGATAATACCAAGATGTCATCCAGATAGACAAGAACAAATTCATTGGTGTAGGGGTTGCATATGAAGTGCATCTTCCTCGAGAAGGTGGGTGGAGCATTTGTGAGGCCAAAAGACATGACCGTGTATTCATAGGAGCCATAGCTTGTTCTGAATGTGGTCTTGTGAATATCCTCTTCACGGATACGGAACTGATGGTAACCCATCCGGAGATCGAGCTTCGAGAACACCTTTGCTCCTTTGAGCTGCTCAAACAATTCATTGATATTGGGGAGCGGATACTTGTTATTTATTGTCTTCTTGTTCAATGGTCGGTAATCAACGCAAAGGCGTTCCGTGCCATCCTTCTTCTTGACAAATAGAACACCACAGCCCCAAGGAGAAGTACTAGGCCTGATTAGGCCCATACGTTCTTGCTCATCGAGTTGTTTTGTCAGCTCCTTCAACTCATCAGGGGAAAGCTTGTACGGACGCCAACATGTTGGCTTGGTACTGGGCTCGAGTTGATGATGCGGATGCATGCCTGGAAGCTCTTCAGGGAAAACATATTCATACTCATTGACCACCGGAATCTGAGAAATGGCGTTAATTTCGCCCTTGTCATTGGGATAGAATAGCCTAATTGTGTTATCTCGAGAGGCGAAGATAATCACGTCTTCGTCTAAATGAGTAAGCTTGACTTCCTTATTTGCACAATCAATGTTTGCATCATGCTTGGAAAGCCAATCCATCCCAAGAATAAGATCAATGTCGGAGTTGCCGAGAATAACCAAAGAAACCAGAAAACTGTAATCACCCATATGAATAGATATATCCGGAGCCATCATACTAGAACTCAATCTCTTGCCAGGAGATATAACACTCAAAGTTCTTGGTAAATCTTCGGTGCGAACAGTATGCTTGGATGCAAAAGGATATGACATGAAAGAACACGATGCACCCGAATCAAACAAAACTTTAGAAGGTTTAAGGTTGACTGGAAGGTTACCAAGTATCACATCTAAAGAATTCTCTGCTTGAGCTGCATTCATCAGATTCACTCTTGCTGTCTTGGGATTGTGTTTGACAATAGCAGTGCTGACAGGTGGAGGAGGCAGAAGGCGCCTTGGGTTGGGACACTTGTTAGCATAGCGACCCTTCTAAGTGCACTTGTTGCAAACCACTTCTGATTGAGGCCGGTGATAAGGACCACTTGATAAGCTTGAAACTGAGGCTTGGACTGATTGCTTAGGTTGGGTGGGTGGGAGAAACCACGGCCACCTGAGTGCTTGTTGTTGTTTGGAGGACGAAGCACTGGAGGAGGCGGTAGCCAGAACTTCTGCTGCTTTGCAACCACTTGGGAAGAAGAGGAGGAGTGAACAACATCTCTGATCCTCTTTTTGGAAGCTTCAACGTTGAGCTGGGCTGCCTGTTGCTTAAGAGCCATATTGTAGAATTGGTCAAATTCATCCGGATCGAACAAGGTGAGAGCTAGTTGGAGTTCATCCTTCGAACCACCAAGGAATTGATAATCTTGCCCTTGGCATCTGGGATGTCTTGCTTGGCATAGCGAGCGAGATTCTAGAACTTGACATTGTATTGATAGACGGACATGGTGCCTTGCTTCAGGTTGCGGAATTGCTCACGCATGCCTTCAATGACACTGGTTAGAATGTGGTGAGAGAGGAAATCCTTGCAGAAGTCAGTCCACGAGATCTCACGTCCACCTCTAGAATCTTTGTACTGTTGCCACCAATCAGCAGCTTGGTCTTTGAGTTGGAAAGTACAAACTGGACATAATCCTCAGGTCTCATGTTACTGCATTCAAAGTGCTTTTTGATGTCTGTTATCCAGTCTTCAGCATCTAGCGGATCCACACAGGAACTAAAAGACTTCGGTTGGTTTGCCAGGAATTGGTTGAGGGTTGCAAAGTGAGGTTGATTGAACAGATTGCCTTGGCCTTGGTTCCCATGACCACCTTGATTTGCTTGGTTGGCTTGAAAGTTCTGCATCATTTGCATAAGCATCTGGGTGTTCTGGTTGGTCACTTGCATAATTGCTCTCCAGTCCTCGGACGGAGGAGGAGGGGAAGGAGGACGTTCAGGAACATGCTCTTCTTCACCCTCTGGGTTAGCGTTGGGAACCTTCTTAGGAGCCATCCTGAATGAGATGACAAATATTATCCATTGATTGAAAATATATAAGGTGAATCAACAGCTAGAAATTGCAACATAATTCTTCACAAGAACATTCGAACAAGATGAACGAATGTATTCCATAGTTTAATGATACAACAATCTTCTCGAGAAGCCACTTGGGAGAACAAAAGGTAGATAAAAACAAGAAGGAGCAGATAGAACAAATACAAGATAGAAGCTTCGTTCCACATGTTCGTGCTGAAAGCTCATGGAACGTGCTACAAAAGGATTTTGCAATCCCCGGATCAGCACTGCCAAGCACCCTTTAACATGCAACTCCCGATTGGAACAACGCCCATAAACCACTTCACTCAATGTTGAACCCCGAACTCCATATCGTGCACTCGTTGGAAGAATGCCTACGAGCTACTAGAAGAACCCACCTATTAATTTCCAAAGGTTTCCGGTTATGCAATCGGGTGTTGGGGATACAAGGGAAGCACCGCGCACTCAAATCTAATCCTACATCCAGCTGTATCCATCCTTCAACACATAACCAGTCATTTTCGGAAACCATTTACCTCGGACCTTCGAAACGCATCTGCTATACAAGCTGTGGCAATACTCCCGAACTACCTCCCCAGTACTAGGTGATGTCGGAGTTATCTCACCACTAACCGCATAGAAGAGCTTTCGATGTCAGCCGTCTTAAGTATTCTAGAACCACTGCGATACATTTGTGACGACAACACCTCGGAGCTCAACTCCCCGGGACACTGCCACAACCCCTAAATGACAGGAGGCATCGATAACAATGTTCTCGTCACAAAGATATCGGAACAATCCAAACAATACTCGCGTGATCCTAAATTTTTTTAATGACTTTTTGATAGTAGAAGAGATAGAACATCGTCAGGAGTCCTCACCAGAGCGATGAAGGGATGAGGAGTAAAAAGAAATCCTACTCTCCGATATATATAGGACTCAAAACATTTTCATGTGTGTGCCTAGACTCAACCGTCAATGATTCAATCAATCAGGGGGGCTCCTAGGTGGAGAAGGCTCTGAATACCAACTTGTAATGCCCAGTATGTGACTATGCCTTCCACATGTTGAGGCACGACTTAAAGGCATAATCACATACTAGAATGATCTCAAGTATGGTATCTTTGCACAACTCATGTAAAAGAGGGGATGAAAATGTAAAAGAGTACTTGGCTTACACTCGCCACGTCAACAATGAAATACATTAACATTCATCATCTGAATAACATCAAAGTCCGACTACAGACGAAGATCCAAATGAAAGATACCATAAATAAAGCAACACAAGGTCCCGATCATGCTAGTAAGAGCCCTACTGATCCTCTGGGTAAGACATGTAGTACCGCCCACTCTCTTCATCGAACTCCCAATACAACTCTGAACCACCACCTGAGTAGTTGTCAATGGTACCTACATCTGGTGTTGTGTAGAATCTGTGAGCCACGGAGGACTCAGCAACCCCGTTCCCGGGTAGCAATACTATCAAAGTCTTAGGTGTGGTAAAGGCTTAAAACAAGGTTGCAGCAGCACTAGCACTGACTTACGGGTTTAGAGCGAGAAGAGAAGTGCCAACGATCATCAAAGTGATCACGAAGTGATCCTAACTACTCACGTCAAACATAACCCAACCGTGTTCACTTCTCGAACCCCTTCGAAAAGAGACCGTCACGGTTACTCACGCTGGTAGTATATTATGATCATAGTGTCAAGTTATCTACAACCGGATATTAACAAATTCCCATCTGCCACATAACCGCGGGCTCGGCTTTGGAAAGATCAAACCCTGCAGGGACGTCCCAACTTAGCCCATCACAAGCTCACGATCTACGGAGTCGCAACTCCAAGGTGGGAAGACCCGAGTTGTAGCGACCATACCTCAAACAGTCTGATTTCTGTGCATCAGTGTCATCCCTGGATCAGTAATGCTGACATGCACAGTACTTGAAGGATTTATAACATAGTAGGAATCACACACTTATTACATCGATAGTCCAACGATGAATTTATTACAAGAAATATGGCTGAAGGCCATCTAACACGATAACGGCGGAAGGCTTGGAAGATAAGTGAGTCCATCAACTCCAACGGCATCACTGAGTATAGAACCACGACCTAAAAGGCACCTTACTCGTCGTCTGAAAAGTCTGCAACATGAAATGTTGCGGCCCGAAAACGGGTCAGCACATGGAATATGCTGGCAAGGTAACACAAGAGAATGCAATGAAAGTAAGGCTATACTATATGCAATATGGCTGGTGGAAAGCTCTATGGTTAAGTTTTTGCGTAAAGCCAATTTTTCCCTACTTCAAAGGAATAGATTTTAATTAACTACCATGGTAGTTGAAACATCGTTGAGAAGATAGACATCCTCTCAACCCCAATTAAAATAATCATTAAACCCAACAATATTAAATTAGAGTAACATGATGAGATTCACATGAAAATCCAAGTACTAGATACTCAAGACGTCCTTAACCGGGGACACGGCTAAATGATCAGTTTGTACACTCTGCAGAGGTTTGTCCACTTTTCCCACAAGACTCGATCGCCTCCGTTTGGTTTCTCGCACTGCATGGTGTTTGAGAAACGGATGACCGAGACATAGTCTTTCAGAAGCGCTAGCACCTTATGATCGGGCGGACCGTACCAACCTACATCCCCTACATCTGCTAGTCCACCACTTTAAGAGTTCTCACAACTTACTCATACTATGCTAGAGCCCATAATAGCATTGTGGCTGCACACGGAAGTTTCTAGTATGAATAATCTCATGATCCCTTTGAGCCTGGGTGGCGGTCCAAAAGAAAAACAGGCAATCACTGGAATACCCAGATGCCTCAATCCACCCAGATGTGTATAAATGTTGCCACCTTAAGTTGAACCATTAATTAACAAACTCACATCTGTTATGGATTTCACTCACCCAATCCACGTCTACGAGCATAGCATGTCCTAACAGCAACGTAGAAGTAACTCCCAAAGGTTTGAATGTAATGCAGGTAATAGGTACTACCTCAATCTACTTCCCAATCCCACAAGTTAAATTATCCTACTCATGCAATGTGTGAGGGTTGGACTAATGCAATGAAAACTGGGTAATTGGAAAGTATGATCAAAGTGTTACTTGCCTTGTTGATACGTCCAAAACGTATCTATAATTTCTGCTTGCTCCATGCCACTTTTGGGTGATATTGCTATGATATTCATACACTTCCATACACTTTTGATCATATTTGGACTAACCTACTAATCCAGTGCACCCCAGTGCCAGTTTCTGTTTTCGGCTGTTTTTGTATTTCAGGTTTTCACATTACGAGAACTGTCAGGAAAAATCCAGAAAAATTATATAAAAAATCAGCGTTCCAGAACCTACCTTGCGCCCGAAGTACAGCCGGGGGGGGGGGCACCAGGGGCCCAGGTGCCCTGGTGGCGCCCCCCCTGGGCCACGCCGGGGGGGCACCTGGGCCCCCCGAGCCCCGTCTGGTGCCCCCCTTTGGCATATATTTAGAGCATCCTTCGAAACCCTCGGGACGGGAACTCTTTTTCGCGATCTCATCTCTGTTCCGCCGCCGCCGCCGCTTCCAAGATCGGGAGCACCAGGAGAACTCTTCCCGGCACCCTGCCGGAGGGGAGGATCACCATCGGGAGCCTCTCCCCCACCATGGACGCCTCCCGGATGAGTTGTGAGTAGTCTCCCTTGGACCATGAGTCCATGACCAGTAGCTATGTGATGTTCTCCTCCCGTTCTTGTGCTTCACTAATTAGTCCTCGTGAGCTGCCCTACATGATCGAGGCACATATCTAATCCTTATGCTGTTGCTATGATGAGTTTGCTGGGATCCGATGGATTATGAGATTATGTTCAGATTGTGATTGAGTAATATATTTGATCTACCTCTTTTATATTTATGTTCATAAGTAATTCTTGCATGTTCTCCGTTGTTATTTATTGCTTTGGCCAAGTAATACGTAGTGACTCCAAGAGGGAACGTTATGCTTGATTGTGGGTTCATGCCCCTCGATGACTAGCTTGAGTGACAGAAACATGAGTCTAGGGGATGTGCTGTTGCCACAAGGGGGAAAACAATGGTGCTTGTGCCCGCGGGTGCAAGGATTGTTTACTTTACGCAAAGTTCTTTTAATGCAGTTGTCTGTTGCTTTGAGTTTACACTATGGGTGGGGCTCGCAACTTAATACCAACGAGATGTTCTGGATAGATATCTCAAGGTGGATGATTAGAAGTAGATATTGATGGATTTCGGTCTACTTACTTTGGCGTAACGCCCATGCTTTGAACCTCAACCTTTCTTGCAATGTAGTCAACATTGGTTTGCGTTCGTGGTCCTGTCAATTGCCCAGCTGTAATTCGTTTACCTCGCATAGCTGTTTTATCGTCTTTTGGGAGAGAGACATCACTAGTGAACATCATGAGACTCCGGTCCATATTACCATCATTGATCACATCCGCTATTTTCTTTTCGCTATTATTTACTATTGCAAACATTATCTATCACTACTATCATTTGCGTTTAATCCTTTGTGAACTACAAGGCCGGAGGGATTGACAACCTCTCTATACTCGTTGGGAGCAAAGTTATTTGTATCTGTGTGCAGGTCCACGTTGATTGCTAATATCTGGCGCCGTTAGCAGTTGACACCTACTTGTTGAACCTAGGAGTCTCTGGGGATTCGATCCTTGGCATCTTTGCTAAGGGAAAAACTTCCACAACACTGCATCTCACACCTTCCACTTGGGGTAACCAACGAGGGGTTAGAGGCCCATCAAGGAGTTTTTCTGGCGCCGTTGCCGGGGACTCCACTCTTCAGGATAGGGGAGTTGCATGCTATCTTTTACCTTTGCTTTTTAGTCTTGTTAGTTTACCTTTCAGTTTTTGCTTTAGTACCTTTTATCGAAAATCACAAAAATAGTTATCTTGCTTGCATGCTACTATGGGTTCCACCGAGAACACCAAGTTGTGTGACTTCACTAGTCACAACAACGATGACTTTATCAGCACACCTATCACTACACCTGCCACTTCAGCACCTTCGTATGAAATTAAACCTGCTTTACTGAACTTAGTCATGAAAGATCAATTCTCCGGTGCTGGAGATGATGCTGCTTTACACTTGAACAACTTTGTTGAACTTTGTGATATGCAAAAGTACCAAGAAATAGATGGTAATATTGTTAAGCTTAAGCTTTTTCCTTTCTCCTTGAGAGGAGGAGCTAAAATTTGGTTTCAGTCTTTGCCTAGAAATAGCATAGATTCATGGGACAAGTGCAAAGATGCTTTTATCGGAAAATACTATCCACCTGCTAAAATTATCCAACTTAGAAGTAACATAATGAATTTTAAACAATTGGATAATGAACACGTTGCCCAAGCTTGGGAACGTATGAAATCTCTTATCAAGAACTGCCCTACTCATGGTTTGACTACTTGGATGGTTATCCAAACTTTTTATGCAGGCTTGAACTTTACCTCGCGGAACTTGTTAGATTCGGCCGCGGGAGGAACTTTTATGTCAACTACACTTGGTTGTGCCACAAAACTTCTCGATGAGATGATGACCAACTATTCCCAATGGCACACCGAACGCGCTCCAACAGGTAGGAAGGTAAACTTTGTCGAGGAGATTTCCTCCTTAAATGAAAAAGTTGACTTGATCATGTCTCTACTTTCGAAGCAATCTTCTGTTGATCCTCGCGATGTTCCTTTAAATTCTTTGATTGCTCAAGAACAAGTAGATGTGAACTTTATCTCTAGAAATAATTTTAACAACAATGCTTATAGGAGTAACTTTGGTAACAATCCTAGACCGTTCCCCTCTAATTCTTATGGGAACAACAATGCTTATCCTAGTACCAAGAACTCCACTACTGAACTAGAGATTATGCTTAAAGATTTCATCACTACCCAAAAAGCCTTTAATAAGAGTGTAGAAGAAAAACTACATAAACTAGATGATCTTTCTTTTAAGGTAGACCATTTAGCCAATGAGGTAAAATTGCTTAAAATTAAAATTTCTCCTCTTGAGGAGAGGAAGGTCACTCCCATTAATGCTACTCAAGTGCAAATTAATGAAAATATTAGGATGATGGCTAAACTTAAAGAAAGATGGGCTAGAGAAAGGGAGGAAGAAGATAGAATTAAGAGCCTTCCTACCCACCACACTGTTGCTACTATCCAAGTTGTTGAGGATGTTCAAACTCTTAGCACCCAATGTACTCCTGGTCCCATTGGACCTATTAATGGTGATGCTATGACTATAGAAACTACCAAACAAGTGAACCTAAAGGACACTACTACCACTTTACTTGATGCTCGTGACCTTGATTTTGATAATTGCACTCTTACCGAAGTTATTGATTTCCTTCACAAGATGTCTAGAGACCCCCGCACTAGCACACTTAACCTTGCCTTCACAGAGCATATCACTAATGCTCTCATCAAAGCTAGAGAGGAGAAACTTAGAGTAGAAGCCTCCATACCTAGGAAGCTAGAGGATGGTTGGGATCCTATGATTAAAATTAAGATAAACAACTTCTCATGCTATGCTTTATGTGATATTGTAGCTAGTACCTCTGTTATGCCCAAAAGACTATATGATATGCTTAAATTGAAACCTTATGATTCTTGTTCTTTTGGTGTTCGTCTCGTTGATTCTTGTCACACCCTGATTTTCATGTCACATTGCTTAAGCTTGTTTTCATGTTAAAAATGTGGATTTGCAAAAACTTTTGAGTGTTTTTGACTTTGCTTGATTTGACTTTTGTCTGCTGGTTGCTAGTGCTCTAAAAATCAAATAAATCCTCCAACTCTTATACTTCATCTCCTTGACCCAAAACCTTTTCCCAATGATCATGCCATGTGTATATACCAGTATAGAATTTTCTTATAAAAATATTTTGGCCAAATGGTATTTTCAAAAATTAGTTTTCCAAAAACCCCTGAATTGAGGTTTGCACTGCAAGTTCCTTATTTAGGGTGTGAAAAATCTTTCAAAAAGTTTATTTGAATCCTATTAGATATAGGACTCCCAGAAACCACAAAAGTATAATTTTAAAAGTTATTTTTATATTTTATTTAAAAGCTTTTTCTTAAGGCCAGAAATGGTCTTTAATAGGGAAAAATTATTTAATCATTTCAAAAATATTTGCCAAAATTCAGGGAGACTCATAGGACATATATTGTCCATATATAAGAGTTTCAACACATGGTCATGTTCAAAATACTAGACTAATCCTTCCAAAACCCTTTCTGGATATTTCAAGCTTTTGAAATATTTACAAAGGAAATATTCTCCAAAAATTCCAGGGAAATTCTATCATGTCATATATGACATATTTGATGATCTTGCAAAGCCTCATGCCTTGAAGATCTAGGAAACATCCTCAAACCCATTCAAAACCATTCTGCCCATATTTGAAGTTTGAGCAACTCTACATTGTCAAACTTGTCCAAATGCTCTCAAATTTGGTGCACATGCTAGAATGGCCTAATAAGGCATCTAGATCAAATTGCACAAGATTTGGAGAGGAGCAACTTGATCAGATCACCCCAAAACCACTTCTGTTCAAATGCAAATTTGAACAACTTTACATTGTCAACTTTTTATCTGGAGCCTCAAACTTTGTGGGCATGTTCATATCCCCAAATGATGATGCTACACCAAGTGGTGCATCAAGGGGAAATGAATTGCTTGACTCAAACAAGGTGAAACCATTTTTGTTCATTTCTAGGGTTCACCAAAGTTACATTGGCCACTTTGCCCAAATGAGCTCAAATTTGGTGTAGAGGCCTAATTATATGTGACATTTGATCCTGTTAAGTCCCATGTCAAGTGGATGTCATTTGCTTGACCAAACACTGATCAACACCTTCTGTCCAATTACCAAAACAAGTGGTTGGACCTCTTTTACTTTTCTCCATGGCCTCAAATTCTTACCACAGCTTCCCCTAGTCCTATTCTACCTCTAGTAACTCTCCTCTGCCTTATCTCAATTATTGGAGGGGGTAAAACCCCAAGTTACAATGCTGGACAACAGGATTCACCCTCTCCCTCACCTCCCTCCTCATCCCAGTGGTTCCCCAGGGCATCCAAGACCACAGAGCAATTCTATACTACTCCCTCTACCCACTGGACACGGCTGGAAACAAGATGACACGGCCAGGAAGCACAGGCACGACCATGCCGGCCAAAGGCGTGCTCTGGAGCACGCTACAGTGCACCGAGGCACTGTAGCTCGGCCCTCCCGAGGCTTCCAGACGGCCTTGGGCAGAGAGACCGTGTCCCCCGAGGTCCCCTCGACGTCCGCAACACGCTGGGCTGTCGGCCCCCTCCTCTCTCCTCCTCTCTCACCCCTGCCCGCACGCGCACCGGCCGACCCCGAGCTCAAGTGAAAAAGCTCGCACGCTCGGCCTCTCTGACGCCTCCCCGCTCCTCATCTGCTTTTCCCTTGGACTGGACCTCGTCCACGAGCACCCTAGACATGCTCAGGAGAGCCCGGATGGCCTGCAATGACGGCAACATGCTTGCCGGCGCATGCTTCCTCGGTGGACCGGCGCTCGCCTATAAATAGGCCGCCCCCGAGCCCCCTCGCGGCTCCAATGGCTCCCTCTCCCTCTCCTGAACCTCCTGGACCCTCTCTCTCTCTCTCCCGCACCCCCTATCCTCCACCGCATTCAAAATCTCGCCGCCAGTCGCCGCCAGAACCCTCTGTGGCCCAGGCTCCTCCGCGGGTGCTGAGCGCACATACGGGGTCGCCGCTCCCTGCTGCATCCTCCGGCGCATTGGGGGCCGTCGCTGGTGGCTGGAGCCGTCGGGGCGGGCGCCAGCACCGCCCGGCCGGGCCTCCCCGTCGTTTCTCTGCCTCAGGCGAGAGGTAGGGGACGACCTCCCCACCAGCTGGCAGGGGGCCCCGCCCGTCAGCGGCTGTGCCGACCGAGCCAGCCCACCCGTCGGGTTAAGTGGAAACGGCTTCCGGGCCGATTCGCTTGCCCCGCTGGGTGGCGTCTTCCCGCGATGCGCCTTCGGCGTCGCCACCTCTCGCCGCACAGCCGAGCCGCTGGGCTGGCCCACTGTCTATCCGTCTCCCTGGGCGCAGTAAAAGGGTATAAGCCCCCCCCCTTTTTCCTTTTTATTTTCTTTTCCAGTCAAATTCAATAATCTCCCAAATATTCATATGAACTCCAAATGGCATGATTCAAATTTCTGGTAGTCTCTAAATTCATGCTCTACCACATGGCACAACATGCACACTATTCCAGAAACTTTTCCTATACAAATATTTATCAAATGCCCATTTTTCACTTTCTGTGATTAACTTTAGAAAATCACAGAGATCTCATTTTGGATCCAAATGAAGTGATTCAAGTTCCTAGATGCTTGTCATGTCCAAACTTAGTTTTGGAACATTTTTAACAATAGTTTCTGTACCCCACCAAATATTTAGCCATTTCTTCCTATTTATCAGCTTTGCAAAATCCTAGGAAATTCATTTCAAATTCAAATCCAGTGAAACCAACTCCTAAATGCTTCTAAAATCATGACTTGATGATGGGTACCTTTGCTCATCATTCAAGGAATTATTTCTGTATACTTCTTCCAAATCCATAAACCCTTTGGTTCCATCATATTGAAATATTCCAAAATACCCATTGATCCAACACCTATGAAACCACCTTGGTCATTTCTAATATGACCAGAGGTATCCTAGAAAAAGTCCAACTCCTATTTTTAGAGCCCTTTTATTTTTGCTTTGAATGTGTTGCTTATTATGATTGTTTCCATCGTTACTTGACGTAATAAACGGAGTATTCGGAGATGGACCAGAAGATTTGAAGACTCAGAAGAATAAGGCAAGCAGCCCTTTGACCATGTTCAAGAAACCTTTTTTATGCATGTCTCATAGCACCTTTATTATTCAATGCATCGGAATCATGTTGAGGTAGAAACCACTTTGGTTGCTACCATTGTTGCTTACTATTGATACTTGCATCAAACATGACCCTACCTTCCTATGAGGGTTATGTGGGTGGGAGTAGTTAGGTTGCTTTACTAGTGGCTACGCAAATGGGTCGGGTATATGCATGGTGACGAAGGCAGGATACTTTCAAAAGACTTTTCGAAAACCCCGTCGGGTGCCATTTATGCCCGAGGGAGATGGTGAGATGGGTAACCACTTGATGACGAAGTGGTGTACCGAGGCAAGTGTGTGTGTTGTTTTGAAAACGGATTGGTTTAAGTTGCGACCGTTATTCCAACCTTACATGCGCAACCACTCTACCCTTATATGGGAAAGGGCATTATTGATTACCTAGGTCGATACTAGCATGGTGCCCGCATTACTAGTGACGGGAGTGACATGAGGTCACTCTTGGGACGGGGTCGCGCTTGGATAGGCGGCCATGACTGTCTTTACAGGGCACCGGACACACCGTTGGTACCCCGTGCTTGTGATATGTGATGAATTCGGAGCGAGTCTCCACAAACCTTGAGATGTGTAATGTTTGGCACAGGGGCTGTTACCAATCGAGTGGACTCCATATTAGTGTCGTCTAGGGAAAGATAGTGATCGGGTGCTTACCCCGGATATTTGAGGTATCGCGGGTCGTGGATGACACGGAAGTTCCCCGGATCTTGTGGGTAAAGTGTGCAACCTCTGCAGAGTGTAAAACTATTCGAATAGCCGTGTCCACGGTCATGGACAGTTGGGTAACCGCTCTTGGGCTACGTCCAATGTTTGCGAAACCTGGTGTGTGTGTGTGTGAGGAAACAACATGGTTCGGAGATATTGATGATGTGATTGTGAGGAAGTAACAATGAGCTTGTGCATGAGTTGATTACAACTCTTCCTTGAAAATGATGTCTGTGACCTCCTGATACTTGTTACAGACACATGCATATCCTTGTTGTATGTTGATCATACTTGCATATGAAAAACTAGCTTTCCGCAAAACTACCAATTTAGTAGTAGAGCCTTGCATAATTATTCTGTTACCACACTTGGGTTGCTTGCGAGTACATTCAATGTACTCATTGGCTTGCCACTGGTTATTTTATTGGCCAGGCATGAGAGAACAGGTTATGATGAAGATTTCTCGGTGACGAGCATGCGAGCTAGGACGCTTCCCAGTCAGAATGCCTGTAGGGTTAAGGCAGATGGCATGGGTCCCAGTTGTCTTTGAAGATTTTCCGCTGCGATGATATACTCAAGACTTGACCATTATGGTCCTATTTGTGTAACACGGTATGTAAGGATGTAAGACTCTTGTTATTCAGCATCTGTGTGTTCAGTGAGCATTGATCTCTGGGATCACTGTACACGTGCATTCGGTGATCACGACTTATGAGTCGGGGTCCCCACAGAGCTGGTATCAGAGCCATCCTGACTGTAGGAAGCCTTAGTTAGCATGGTCGTTAGTTAGGGTAAAACTATTTCCAAAACTATTAGTAGTTTTCAAAACTATCTATACTTCTCTTCCCTTCTCAATTTTTCGAAAACTAGGCTATACTTGATCTCTTCCCCTTCAAAACCTTGGTCGCTAGAACCCTTATGCCCCAGGCCACTGGATTTTCCATAATCCTCGTGGAGTGCACCTTGCCGAACACTCACCCACCACTTTTGCACACAAGATTGGTGACACCACGACAAGACGATACCAACGGAAGTTACATCCTCGATGGATAAGGATATGAAGACCCAGAAGATGGGAGACACCCTTGACAAGAACCACCAAGATGGTGCAACATGGCCTGCGATGACCAGGGTATAGGTTATGCAAAATCATGATATACACCGCTAATAGAGTAATCATGTCACTACCGTTGTTGTATCGACAACCACCGGTGGACGAGAACCTTGCCATTTGGTCCGCCTCACTATAGTGAGCAGGAAAACAGTTCTCTTCATTCCCCGCTCTTGGTGTCGATGTTTTCATCAACGAAATCGACATGTTGGACCTCTATTATGCTTTGTTATTATCATTACATATGGATTGCCTACCTGGTACCCTCGATGTCCCAGAAGGCACAAGGATTGTCATGATTGAAGAGACAAGAGGAGACAAGTCAACGCCAGCTACAAGGAGGCACCTTCACCCCATCACCTCATCAGGCGAGAAGATGTTGAAGATTCTTCAGGATCAACCCGGATCATTCATCAAGCAACTACAAGGGGCATAGCAACATCCGAGGAAGCTTAGAAGACTGCACGAGGCACAAGTCACGACACTGAGTCCGAGAACCCCTAGGGTAGGATGAGTCGTGTACCCCCTATGCGCAGTCGAGTCCATATGATGGTTCGGATAGAACCGTGATTGTGTGTTGTTTGCTTTTATTCGTTTGTCTTTTGATATAAGTCGCACTTTTGCCCCAGGCAACAAGTGCATGGCTATATCACCTCCCTTGCCTCGTTTCTTTTGTTTCGGCCTTTTTGCACCTGTTTTTTTTGCACCTGCACTATAGAACCCCCTTTAGGCATTTCCCTCCTCTACGCTGCTTATTCCCTCTATTCTCTCTCCCCCCAATTGAAGACCCGCAAGACAAGATGCACCAAGGATTCTACCTCGGCAACCAACTGGCACCGAAGACTTATGCTACAACCTCCCCGATCTATTGCAACCCGGTAGAGTTACGTTTAACCCTCCAGACCAGTAACCCCATTCCTAGACCCTTTGAGACTTCCCGAGACACTCCAGCACGAGTCCTTAACCATGTGCCTCACCCATGGTAAAGCGAGAGAACCTGTTAAGCCTTTGTAACCATGCACAACACTGGGTTCGTAAAGGAGCTAGTGGACACGATGAGTGAGCACATTTTTCATCCTGATATAGCACGGGGTCTGACGATGCCATAGATAGACCAGTTCAAGGATATTGGACAGATGACTTGGTGGTTTATATCAGTGACTTCGAGGGATTATCTGAGATCTTGATGGATTGTGAGGTTTTCATATTGGTGAGATCATGACCTTGGGGAAGTATGTTGGAGTGCCCGTTGGACATGAGATTTGGATTTATGTAGGTGATTCTGGTTGGTATAATGCTGGATATGTCTGCATGATTCGGAGTAAGATTGAATTTAGGCCTATGATCCTGATTATGATATCATGCTTCTCGGTGGATGATAACCTAGGAGATTGGATTATTTGTCCGAGTTGATTTAGGGATCTATATAGTCGTGATCTTGGAGTTTAATTTAAGCTCAGCAGCATGTATGATCTACCTTTGGATTTTAGAGGTAGACGTACATATGGATTTGGGGATCTTAGACAAGTATGATTTTGTTAGACCGTCTCTTGAGAGTCATGAGGATATGTATGACAATGAGTGATGATTGGAGTTGGTCTCTGCGAGAAGATGCTTTTCCGTTCGGAGTACTAGATAGAGCTATTGGCATCTCAAAAACTGTGCTTAAGGATAAGATGATATAAGTTCATTCACTCACTAGAATCCTTGAAACCCTTAAGCCCCACCGAGCCACCACCTGGTCAGATTCTGACCACAGGCCTTGACTCAGAGTCAGGAAGGCCTCTGCAGATACTCAACCAAGACCACCACCAATACCCCAGATTACCTTGCGTACCCCTTAGACCTCATGGAGCAATTGGACAAGTTAGGTAACATCATTATTTGATGGCCTACTTGTCTGCCCGAAGACAAAGAAGAGACGGACAGCTGGATAGAAGACATTTGAAGACCGCCCTGTCAAGAAGGAAGATCTACACCGACCACCGTCATCAAGAAGAAACTTCCGCGTCGAAGACCGGGCATATCGGCAAACCACTCCTCCTGGAGGAACCGAGCAATTCCGTGTCGAAGGAACGCTCACACCAAGATTATATCAAGACTTGAAGGCACGATTCTGGTGGCACGGGATGAAAAGAGAGATATGCAACCTATGTTGCAGAGTGTGGTGTGTGCCAAAGGGTCAAGCTGAATATCAGCGACCTGCTGGATTGCTTCAACCACTCAAAGTTCCTGAGTGGAAGTGGGATAAAGTCGGAATGGACTTCGTCACTGGATTACCAAGGTCGAATAGAGGACATGACTCTATCTGGGTCATAGTCGATCATTTGACCAAGGTGGACCATTCCATTCCTGTCAAAACCACTTGTGATGGCAACCGGCTGGCAGCTCTCTACATCGACCGAATCGTAAGTCTTCACGGTATTCCCAAGGAGATTGTGTCAGGTCGAGGAACCCAGTTCACCTCTAGGTTCTGGAAGAAGTTCCAAGAAGCCTTGGGAACCAAGTATCTTTCAGCACGGCTTTCCACCCCCAGACCGGAGGTCAGACTAAACAAGTCAATCAGATTCTCGAAGTCATGACTCCGAGCCTGTGTCTTGGCATATGGAGCCAAGTGGGAGGATTGTCTCCCTTTTTGCCGAGTTCTCCTATGACAACAGTTACCAGTCAAGCCTTCTAATGGCACCATTTGAGGTGTTGTACGGACGCTGATGCCGCACACCCCTCAACTGGTCAGAGACTGGAGTAAGGCTAGTCCTTGGACCGGTTATTCTCCGCGCAGCGGAAGAGCAGGTAAGAGAACTTTTGAAGGCAGCCAAGTCAAGGCAGAAGTGCTATGCTGACACTCACCGTCGGAACATAAGTTTCCATGTCAGGGACCATGTGTACCTGCGGGTAACTCCTCTGAAGGGAAACAAGCGTTTCCACGTCAAGGGGAAGCTCGCACTAAGGTTCATTGGACCCTTTTGAGATCACTGCAAGTCATGTGGTAGACGGCTCCCAAGCTAGGTCTACCACCTGAGGTACCCTCCGTGCACCAAATCTTCCACGAGCCCCCACTCTGGAAGTACTTCTTACCTCCTAGCTAGCCCGATGCCCGCAAGGACATCGATCACCGAGCCTTTGACAGCTAACCCAACCTAACCTATGCAAGTGACCCCTCAGCAACCTCCATCAAGGAAGGCATCGAGCAAGAAGCCATACCATCAAGCACTTTAAGATTCCAAGGAGCACCGCTCGGAAGGAGAACCAACAAGAAGAAGTGAAGACTACCCCGTATCCAAGACTCCGCCTTTCTTTCCACGCCTAGTCTGGGAATCTCGGGGACGAGATTCTTGTAAGGAGGGTAGGTCTGTCACACCCTGATTTTCATGTCACATTGCTTAAGCTTGTTTTCATGTTAAAAATGTGGATTTGCAAAAACTTTTGAGTGTTTTTGACTTTGCTTGATTTGACTTTTGTCTGCTGGTTGCTAGTGCTCTAAAAATCAAATAAATCCTCCAACTCTTATACTTCATCTCCTTGACCCAAAACCTTTTCCCAATGATCATGCCATGTGTATATACCAGTATAGAATTTTCTTATAAAAATATTTTGGCCAAATGGTATTTTCAAAAATTAGTTTTCCAAAAACCCCTGAATTGAGGTTTGCACTGCAAGTACCATATTTAGGGTGTGAAAAATCTTTCAAAAAGTTTATTTGAATCCTATTAGATATAGGACTCCCAGAAACCACAAAAGTATAATTTTAAAAGTTATTTTTATATTTTATTTAAAAGCTTTTTCTTAAGGCCAGAAATGGTCTTTAATAGGGAAAAATTATTTAAACATTTCAAAAATATTTCCCAAAATTCAGGGAGACTCATAGGACATATATTGTCCATATATAAGAGTTTCAACACATGGTCATGTTCAAAATACTGGACTAATCCTTCCAAAACCCTTTCTGGATATTTCAAGCTTTTGAAATATTTACAAAGAAAATATTCTCCAAAAATTCCAGGGAAATTCTATCATGTCATATATGACATATTTGATGATCTTGCAAAGCCTCATGCCTTGAAGATCTAGGAAACATCCTCAAACCCATTCAAAACCATTCTGTCCATATTTGAAGTTTGAGCAACTCTACATTGCCAAACTTGTCCAAATGCTCTCAAATTTGGTGCACATGCTAGAATGGCCTAATAAGGCATCTAGATCAAATGACACAAGATTTGGAGAGGAGCAACTTGATCAGATCACCCCAAAACCACTTCTGTTCAAATGCAAATTTGAACAACTTTACATTGTCAACTTTTTATCTGGAGCCTCAAACTTTGTGGGCATGTTCATATCCCAAAATGATGATGCTACACCAAGTGGTGCATCAAGGGGAAATGAATTGCTTGACTCAAACAAGGTGAAACCATTTCTGTTCATTTCTAGGGTTCACCAAAGTTACATTGGCCACTTTGCCCAAATGAGCTCAAATTTGGTGTAGAGGCCTAATTATATGTGACATTTGATCCTGTTAAGTGCCATGTCAAGTGGATGTCATTTGCTTGACCAAACACTGATCAAACACCTTCTGTCCAATTACCAAAACAAGTGGTTGGACCTCTTTTACTTTTCTCCATGGCCTCAAATTCTTACCACAGCTTCCCCTAGTCCTATTCTACCTCCAGTAACTCTCCTCTGCCTTATCTCAATTATTGGAGGGGGTAAAACCCCAAGTTACAATGTTGGACAGCAGGATTCACCCTCTCCCTCACCTCCCTCCTCATCCCAGTGGTTCCCCAGGGCATCCAAGACCGCAGATCAATTCTTTACTACTCCCTCTACCCACTGGACACGGCTGGACACAAGAGGACACGGCCAGGAAGCACAGGCACGACCATGCCGGCCAAAGGCGTGCTCTGGAGCACGCTACAGTGCACCGAGGCACTGTAGCTCGGCCCTCCCGAGGCTTCCAGACGGCCTTGGGCAGAGAGACCGTGTCCCCCGAGGTCCCCTCGACGTCCGCAACACGCTGGGCTGTCGGCCCCCTCCTCACTCCTCCTCTCTCACCCCTGCCCGCATGCGCACCGGCCGACCCCGAGCTCCAGTGAAAAAGCTCGCACGCGCGGCCTCTCTGACGCCTCCCCGCTCCTCCTCTGCTTTTCCCTTGAACTGGACCTCGTCCACGAGCACCCTAGACATGCTCAGGAGAGCCCGGATGGCCTGCAATGACGGCAACATGCTCGCCGGCGCATGCTTCCTCGGTGGACCGGCGCTCGCCTATAAATAGGCCGCCCCTGAGCCCCCTCGCGGCTCCAATGGCTCCCTCTCCCTCTCCTGAACCTCCTGGACCCTCTCTCTCTCTCCCGCACCCCCTATCCTCCACCGCAGTCAAAATCTCGCCGCCGGCCGCCGCCAGAACCCTCTGTGGCCCAGGCTCCTCCGCGGGTGCTGAGCGCACGTACGGGGTCGCCGCTCCCTGCTGCATCCTCCGGCGCATTGGGGGCCGTCGCTGGTGGCTGGAGCCATCGAGGCGGGCGCCTGCGCCGCCCGGCCGGGCCTCCCCGTCGTTCCTCTGCCCTAGGTGAGAGGTAGGGGACGACCTCCCCACCAGCTGGCAGGGGGCCCGCCCGTCAGCGGCTGTGCCGACCGAGCCGGCCCACCCGTCGGGTTAAGTGGAAACGGCTTCCGGGCCGATTCGCTTGCCCCGCTGGGTGGCGTCTTCCCGCGATGCGCCTTCGGCGTCGCCACCTCTCGCCGCACAGCCGAGCCGCTGGGCCGGCCCACTGTCTATCCGTCGCCCTGGGCGCAGTAAAAGGGTATAACCCCCCTCCCCTTTTCCTTTTTATTTTCTTTTCCAGTCAAATTCAATAATCTCCCAAATATTCATATGAACTCCAAATGGCATGATTCAAATTTCTGGTAGTCTCTAAATTCATGCTCTACCACATGGCACAACATGCACACTATTCTAGAAACTTTTCCTATACAAATATTTATCAAATGCCCATTTTTCACTTTCTGTGATTAACTTTAGAAAATCACAGAGAGCTCATTTTGGATCCAAATGCAGTGATTCAAGTTCCTAGATGCTTGTCATGTCCAAACTTAGTTTTGGAACATTTTTAACAATAGTTTCTGTACCCCACCAAATATTTAGCCATTTCTTCCTATTTATCAGCTTTGCAAAATCCTAGGAAATTCATTTGAAATCCAAATCCAGTGAAACCAACTCCTAAATGCTTCTAAAATCATGACTTGATGATGGGTACCTTTGCTCATCATTCAAGGAATTATTTCTGTATACTTCTTCCAAATCCATAAACCCTTTGGTTCCATCATATTGAAATATTCCAAAATACCCATTGATCCAACACCTATGAAACCACCTTGGTCATTTCTAATATGACCAGAGGTATCCTAGAAAAGTTCAACTCCTATTTTTAGAGCCCTTTTATTTTTGCTTTGAATGTGTTGCTTATTATGATTGTTTCCATCGTTAGTTGACGTAATAAACGGAGTATTCGGAGATGGACCAGAAGATTTGAAGACTCAGAAGAATAAGGCAAGCAGCCCTTTGACCATGTTCAAGAAACCTTTTTTATGCATGTCTCATAGCACCTTTATTATTCAATGCATCGGAATCATGTTGAGGTAGAAACCACTTTGTTTGCTACCATTGTTGCTTACTATTGATACTTGCATCAAACATGACCCTACCTTCCTATGAGGGTTATGTGGGTGGGAGTAGTTAGGTTGCTTTACTAGTGGCTACGCAAATGGGTCGGGTATATGCATGGTGACGAAGGCAGGATACTTTCAAAAGACTTTTCGAAAACCCCGTCGGGTGCCATTTATGCCCGAGGGAGATGGTGAGATGGGTAACCACTTGATGACGAAGTGGTGTACCGAGGCAAGTGTGTGTGTTGTTTTGAAAACGGATTGGTTTAAGTTACGACCGTTATTCCAACCTTACATGCGCAACCACTCTACCCTTATATGGGAAAGGGCATTATTGATTACCTAGGTCGATACTAGCATGGTGCCCGCATTACTAGTGACGGGAGTGACATGAGGTCACTCTTGGGACGGGGTCGCGCTTGGATAGGCGGCCATGACTGTCTTTACAGGGCACCGGACACACCGTTGGTACCCCGTGCTTGTGATATGTGATGAATTCAGAGCGAGTCTCCACAAACCTTGAGATGTGAAATGTTTGGCACAGGGGCTGTTACCAATCGAGTGGACTCCATATTAGTGTCGTCTCGGGAAAGATAGTGATCGGGTGCTTACCCCGGATATTTGAGGTATCGCGGGTCGTGGATGACACGGAAGTTCCCCGGATCTTGTGGGTAAAGTGTGCAACCTCTGCAGAGTGTAAAACTATTCGAATAGCCGTGTCCACGGTCATGGACAGTTGGGTAACCGCTCTTGGGCTACGTGCAATGTTTGCGAAACCTGGTGTGTGTGTGTGAGGAAACAACATGGTTCGGAGATATTGATGATGTGATTGTGAGGAAGTAACAATGAGCTTGTGCATGAGTTGATTACAACTCTTCCTTGAAAATGATGTCTGTGACCTCCTGATACTTGTTACAGACACATGCATATCCTTGTTGTATGTTGATCATACTTGCATATGAAAAACTAGCTTTCCGCAAAACTACCAATTTAGTAGTAGAGCCTTGCATAATTATTCTGTTACCACACTTGGGTTGCTTGCGAGTACATTCAATGTACTCATTGGCTTGCCACTGGTTATTTTATTGGCCAGGCATGAGAGAACAGGTTATGATGAAGATTTCTCGGTGACGAGCATGCGAGCTAGGACGCTTCCCAGTCAGAATGCCTATAGGGTTAAGGCAGATGGCATGGGTCCCAGTTGTCTTTGAAGATTTTCCGCTGCGATGATATACTCAAGACTTGACCATTATGGTCCTATTTGTGTAACACGGTATGTAAGGATGTAAGACTCTTGTTATTCAGCTTCTGTGTGTTCAGTGAGCATTGATCTCTGGGATCACTGTACACGTGCATTCGGTGATCACGACTTATGAGTCGGGGTCCCCACAATTCTTCCATAAAGAAACCTTTGGGGAGGATCGACGATGTTCTTATCGTTGTCAATGACAACTACGTTCCCGTTGATTTCACTATTATGGATATTTAATGTGATCCTTCATGTCCAATTATTTTGGGATGTCCCTTTTTACGCACCGTTGGTGCTATCATTGACATGAAAGAGGGTAATATAAAATTTCAGTTTCCTCTCAAGAAAGGGATGGACCACTTCCCTCGTAAGAACACTTCCCTCGTAAGAAGATTAAGGGTACTAACCTCGCTAATCAGATTATGATGAGTTATTTATGAAGGGAGTTTTCAAGTGTGCGAGGGAAGACGATAAAAAGATTCAGGAGTGTCAACCGCTCAAGCTTGGGGATGCCCCCGTGCACCCCCAAGAAATATTCACGGAGACTCAAACGTCTAAGCTTGGGGATGCCCCCGTGCATCCCCTTCTCCATCAACATTATCAGTTCGTCTTTCGTCCCGCTATATTTTTATCACTTCATGTGTTATGTGCTATGCTTGGAGCATCTTGCTTTTAGTTTTTTTTTAGTTTTTCATAACGAGTCGGAACTCAGCGTTCTTTATGTGGGAGAGAAACACGCTCCACTTCTACCTAGAACATAACATAGAATTTTCATGTCTATCTTTGCTGTGTGTGTTCTTTGTCTTTTAATAGCTACTATCATGTTCAGCTCTTAGTATTCATGCTTATCTTTTCAAAGAGCTTTTGTTTAGTTGGTTGCTTGAACTCTCTTTAATTATCATGCTTATCTTATTAAGAGAGTTTTCTTCCGTTGCATTGGTTAATATGTCTATGATAAAGATGCTACGTGCATAATGGCGCTTAGTAGTTCAGGTTTTCTTATGGTTAGTCTCAAATAGCTGGGGGATTCCCAATGTGTTATTGGAGTACCAACTTGATTTGTTTGCCTATGATGTGGTATGGTTTAGTAATATCTTCCTTCAAGAATTTATTTTGATTGACTTGGCGTATGCTCACGCATATTTAAGACTGTAAAGAAAGTCTGTCAAGCCTTGATGATCTTTTATTTCTGAGTAGCGATATAACAGCCGGGGGGGGGGGCACCAGGGCCCCAGGCGCCCTGGCGGCGCCCCCCCTGGGCCGCGCCGGGGGGGCGCCTGGGCCCCCCGAGCCTCGTCTGGTGCCCCCCTTTGGCATATATTTAGAGCGTCCTTCGAAACCCTCGGGACGGGAACTCTTTTTCGCGATCTCATCTCTGTTCCGCCGCCGCCGCCGCTTCCAAGATCGGGAGCACCAGGGGAACTCTTCCCGGCACCCTGCCGGAGGGGAGGATCACCATCGGGAGCCTCTGCACCACCATGGACGCCTCCCGAATGAGTTGTGAGTAGTCTCCCTTGGACCATGAGTCCATGACCAGTAGCTATGTGATGTTCTCCTCCCGTTCTTGTGCTTCACTAATTAGTCCTCGTGAGCTGCCCTACATGATCGAGGCACATATGTAATCCTTATGCTGTTGCTATGATGAGTTTGCTGGGATCCGATGGATTATGAGATTATGTTCAGATTGTGATTGAGTAATATATTTGATCTACCTCTTTTATATTTATGTTCATAAGTAATTCTTGCATCTTCTCTGTTATTATTTATTGCTTTGGCCAAGTAATATGTAGTGACTCCAAGAGGGAACGTTATGCTTGATTGTGGGTTCATGCCCCTCGATGACTAGCTTGAGTGATAGAAACATGAGTCTAGGGGATGTGCTGTTGCCACAAGGGGGAAAACAACGGTGCTTGTGCCCGCGGGTGCAAGGATTGTTTACTTTACGCAAAGTTCTTTTAATGCAGTTATCTGTTGCTTTGAGTTTACACTATGGGTGGGGCTCGCAACTTAATACCAGCGAGATGTTCTGTATAGATATCTCACGGTGGATGATTAGTAGTAGATATTGATGGATTTTGGTCTACTTACTTTGGCGTACCACCCATGCTTTGAACCTCAACCTTTCTTGCAATGTAGTCAGCATTGGTTTGCGTTCGTGGTCCTGTCAATTGCCCAGCTGTAATTCGTTTACCTCACATAGCTGTTTTATCGTCTTTTGGGAGAGAGACATCACTAGTGAACATCATGAGACTCCGGTCCATATTACCATCATTGATCAGATCCGCTATTTACTTTTCGCTATTATTTACTATTGCAAACATTATCTATCACTACTATCATTTGCGTTTAATCCTTTGTGAACTACAAGGCCGGAGGGATTGATAACCTCTCTGTACTCGTTGGGAGCATAGTTATTTGTATCTATGTGCAGGTCCACGTTGATTGCTTATATTTGGCGCCGTTAGCAGTTGACACCTACTTGTTGAACCTAGGAGTCTCTGGGGATTCGATCCTTGGCATCATTGCTAAGGGAAAAAATTCCACAACACTGCATCTCACACCTTCCACTTGGGGTAACCAACGAGGGGTTAGAGGCCCATCACTTGCTGATGATCCGCAAAACCTAGAGACTCAAAGTAGCAAGCGGCGCACTCCGGGTACTCTATCGCAATCAAACAAGCACACAATAAGTACATAACTAATGCACGGGTAAAACTCAAATAAGAGATCTAACCAGAAAGTTCAACTTAAGAACTCCGGTTTGCAAAAAGAATCAACTCGAAAGAAGCAACGAAACTCAAACTGCAAAAGAAACGAGCTCCGGTTTACTAGTTGGCCTAAAGTCAAATTTTACAGTAGCCAAAACTTTGTTCAAGTTGATTAAACGTAAATAGGGCATCGAGACGAAGATCTGGGATTTTGAATCACCTGATTCCGACTCTCGAGCGAAAAGAAAAACGAAAAACAAGATCAGGGCAGAAATCGCGATCGGGAATAATCGCGGATAAATACCCCGAAAGAAGAAAAACGGACGAACAGGCTAACGAACGAACGTTCACTGTCTGCGGCTAACTGACGAAAACCGTTCGTTAAAACGAACGTACGGACGAACGTTCGCTAAATAACTAAACCGACGAAAACCGAACCGATCTAGTCTAATTAAAAAAAACAGATCTAGGGTTTTCCTAAAAAAACCGATCGATTTTTCGGGAAAAAAACCCGAGAACTACCTCGAGCAACGAACTCCGGCGGGATCTTCGGCGGTCTGGCGGTGGCGAGGCGACGGTGCTCCGGCGAGGTGGTCCGGTGGCGGCGGCGGCACGCGGCGGGGCGGCGGGCTGGCGGCGGGACGGCGCGGGCGGCGGGCTAGCGGCGCGGCAGGCGGCGGCGGCGCGCGGCGAGGCGGCGGCGGCGGCTGGCGGCTGGTGGCGCTAGTGTTTGCGGGCGAGGCGGGGTTGCGGGCTGGCGACTTGGGCCGGCGGGGCTGGCGCTTATAAAGCCTAGTCTCCCGACCCTATACGAGTCTAAGTCGGTTCACTTTTTTTTAAATAGAGTCCTGGCGTAGAAAAACTAACGAAAGAAATACTAAACGGACTCCAAAATTCCCGAAATAAATTATCACCGTCCTATAATAATATTTAGGACAAAGTGAACATTTTTCCCGGACCTAAATGCAATTTTGAAAAACACGCATTTTTACTATGCAAATAAATCTGCAAATAAATCCAGAAAAATACCAAAAGTGATTTTAACATTTTTCCTCCAATATTTCTGTTATTTTGGAG
Organism: Secale cereale; assembly: GCA_902687465.1. Taxonomy (NCBI): domain Eukaryota; kingdom Viridiplantae; phylum Streptophyta; class Magnoliopsida; order Poales; family Poaceae; genus Secale; species Secale cereale. Next base: position 305,098,717 of record LR738714.1, on the reverse strand, counting down.
AAGTCATATTATCTCCGCTCATATTTTGTATTTAGAAATATTTTTTTAGGAGAGAAAAATAATTAGAATCACACTGTCCTCGTACCGGTATTCGAGCGAACTCAAATACGAAAACGGTAAAATTTCCAACTCTCTCCGTAGGTCCTTGAGTTGCTTAGAATTTCTAGGAACGCCACAAACCAAAATGCAAAAAGCATGCAATGCAAATATGATCTATGTATAACATTCCAAATTGAAAATTTGGGATGTTACAAACCTACCCCCCCTTAGAATGAATCTCGCCCTCGAGATTCAGCTTGGCTAGAGAACAGGTGTGGGTGGTCCTTGCGTAGATCATCTTCTCGTTCCCAGGTGGCTTCTTCCTCAGTGTGGTGGCTCCACTGAACTTTGCAAAACTTGATAACCTTATTGCGAGTAACTCTGCTCGAAAATTCGAGAATCCTAACAGGCTTCTCCTCGTAAGTCAGATCACTGTCCAACTGAATTGCTTCCAGGGGTACTGTGTCTCTAAGCGGTATATCGGACATCCCCGCGTGGCACTTCTTAAGATGTGAAACGTGAAACATGCGTGCACTCCTGACAATCCTTCGGGCAACTCCAACTTATAGGCAACCTCTCCCATGCGTTCCAAAACACGGTAAGGTCCCACAAATCTCGGGGCTAACTTCCCTTTAACTCCGAAACGTTTAACTCCTCGCAACGGCGATACTCTCAAGTACGCTCTATCTCCGATCTCATAGGTTATCTCCTTGCGCCTCGAGTCTGCATAACTCTTTTGCCTGGACTGAGCTACCTTCAGTCTATCTCGGATCAACTTCACCTTCTCCTCAGACTCTTTGATTAAGTCTGGTCCAAACAACTGTCGGTCTCCAACTTCATCCCACATCAACGGTGTTTGGCATCTCCTTCCATACAATGCCTCGAATGGTGCCATCTTCAAACTGGCCTGGTAACTGTTGTTGTATGAGAACTCCGCGTAAGGCAAGTTGTCATCCCAACTAGATATGTAATCTAAGGCACAGGCTCTCAGCATATCCTCCAAAATCTGATTGACTCTCTCCGTCTGTCCATCTGTCTGTGGATGAAACGCTGTGCTAAAGTCTAGACTGGTACCCAAAGTTTCATGTAACTGATTCCAGAACTTTGAGGTAAACTGGGTTCCTCTATCTGATATGATGCTCCTCGGAACTCCATGCAGACATACAATTCTGGTCATGTATATCTTTGCCAACTTTGCATTGGTATAAGTGGTTTTCACAGGGATAAAGTGGGCTACCTTCGTCAATCGGTCTACTACTACCCAGATTGAATCATATCCTGCCTTGGTCTTGGGCAATCCGGTGATAAAATCCATGCCAAGCTTCTCCCACTTCCATTCGGGTATTGGCATAGGTTGTAACACTCCTGCTGGCTTCTGATGTTCTGCCTTCACTCTCTGGCATACATCACAAACTGCTACACATTCCGCAATATCCTTCTTCATACCGGTCCACCAGAAAATGTCCTTCAAATCCAAATACATCTTAGTATTTCCTGGGTGAATCGAGTATGGTGAATCATGGGCCTCCTGTAAAATCAACTTCCCGATCTCCGGGTCATTAGGCACATAAACGCGGTCCTCAAACCATAAGGTGTCGTGTTCATCCTCACGAAATCCTTTAGCTTTTCCTTCGCTCATCCTCTCCTTTATAGCGACAACCTCCTTGTCAGCTTTCTGAGCTTCTCTGATTTTATCCATCAGGGTAGACTGGATTTCTAGTGTTGCTACATAGCCTCTCGGAACTATCTCCATACGTAGTTCTCATAGGTCCTCAGCTAACTCCTTTGGAAATTCTTCCATCATTAGGGTATTGACATGGCTCTTACGGCTTAGCGCATCGGCTACTACGTTAGCCTTTCCGGGATGATAATGCAATCTCATATCACAATCCTTAATGAGTTCCAGCCATCTTCATTGCCTAAGATTCAACTCCTTCTGAGTGAATATATACTTCAAACTCTTGTGATCCGTATATACTTCACAATGGTTTCCAATAAGAAAATGTCTCCACGTCTTCAATGCATGCACTACGACTGCTAACTCCAAAGCATGGGTGGCATAGTTCAGCTCATGAGGTTGTAGTTGTCGTGAAGCATACGAAACAACTCTTCCTTCCTGCATAAGAACAGCTCCAAGTCCTCGACGTGAAGCAACGCAGTACACCTCATAATCCTTATGTTGATCTGGCAGAATTAACACAGGGGATGAGACCAACCTTTTCTTCAATTCCTGGAAACTGGCCTCACATTCTTCTGTCCAACTGAACTTGGTGTCCTTCTTTAACAACTCCGTCATTGGCTTTGCAATCTTTGAGAAATTCTCGACGAATCTCCGGTAGTATCCTGCGTGTCCAAGAAAACTCCGGATTTCTCCAACTGTTGTCGGTGCTTCCCAATTGGTCACGGTGTCCACCTTAGCGGGATCTACTGCTATTCCTTCTCCGAATATAACATGTCCGAGGAATCCGACTTCCTTCAACCAAAACTCACATTTGCTAAACTTGGCATATAACTGATGTTCTCTGAGCTTCTCCAATACCAAACGCAAATGCTCTGCATGCTCCTCTTCATCCTTCGAGAAGATCAATATATCATCTATGAACACTACGACGAACTTATCCAAATACTCTATAAACACTTTGTTCATCAGGTTCATAAAGTATGACGGTGCGTTTGTCAGACCAAACGACATAACGGTATACTCGCAACCCATACCTAGTGGTAAAGGCTATCTTAGGGATATCTTGCTCTCGAATGTTCAATTGATGGTACCCTGATCGTAGATCGATCTTGGAAAATACCTTAGCTCCTTGCAATCTATCGAACAGATCATTGATCATTGGTAATGAGTACTTGTTCTTGATCGTTACTTCATTCAATCCACGGTAATCAACAACCATTCTTAACGATCCATCCTTCTTCTCCACTAGAAGTACTGGCGAACCCCAAGGCGAAGAACTTGGGCGTATAAATCCCTTATCCAGCAACTCCTTAATCTGTTTCTTAATTTCCTCCAAATCCTTTGCGGGCATCCTATAGGGTCTCTTAGAAATTGGCCCGGTGCCTGGCAAAAGTTAAATCAAAAACTCTATATCTCTATCCGGTGGCATTCCTGGCAGTTCTTCTGGAAACACATCCGGATAATCCTTCACTACTAGTACCGCCTCCTGAACAACTCCTGACAAGGAATTTAATCTACTCCTCTTTGACTCATGCCGGGATACATACTTGATCCTTCTTCCATCCGGCGTAGTAAGCAAAATGGTCTTACTGGCACATTCAATATTCCCTTCATACTTAGATAACCAATCCATGCCTAATATCACATCCAATCCTTGAGATTCCAATACTATTAGGTCCGAAGGGAAAATGTAATTACCAATCCTTAGGGGCAACTGATCACACCATGACTTAGCCATATACTCCGCTCCTGGTGAGGTTACTAACATGGGCGATCTAAGGGCTTGGGTCGGCAACTTATACTTATCCACGAATCCCCTTCAAATGTATGAATGCGATGCACCAGTATCGAAAAGAACGAGTGCAGTAAAGGACTTAACTAAGAACTTACCTATAACCGCATCTGGTTGCTCCTCTACCTCCTCCACAGTCACGTGGTGAACTTGTCCTTTGTTGAACGGGTTGGGCTTCTTCTCGGCGCTTCAATTGACGTTCCCATTCTTAACTTCTGGGCATTCATTGGCATAATGTCCAGTCTTCCCGCACTTAACAAGTGACTTGGCTGAAATCCCTCTTGGTGGGTGTGGACGGTATAGGGCGGTTCTGGTTTCCATTGGCTCCATTTCCATTTCCATTGCCATTCTTGGTGCCGTTGTGATTGTGCGAGCTACCTCCTCCATGGGTATGCTGAAACTGTCCTACCGCTTTAGGGGTAAAACGGGGCTTCTGCTGAGCTCCAGAGTTATACTTTCCTTGCCCATACTTCCTCTTGCGACTCTCAATCTGTTAATGCTTCCTTTCAATCATTAGGGCGCGGTCAACCAACTCCTGGTAGTTATTGAAAGTTGCCACCATCAATTGTACACTCATCTCATCATTCAGCCCTTTCATGAATCTCTCCTGCTTCTTGGCATCTGTGGCCACATCATCTGGGGCATAACGAGATAGGGTATTAAATTCATCCACGTACTGAGCCACAGTACGATTTACTTGGCGCAAATTGCGAAACTCCTGCTTCTTCATACTCATGGCTCCAGTTGAGACATGGGCGGTACGAAAAGCTTGCTGAAACTGATCCCAAGTCACATTGGCTACGGGGTAAGTGGCTGTGTAATTCTCCCACCATGCTGCGGCTGGTCCAGATAACTGGTGTGCGGCAAATCGCACCTTCTCAGCATCCGAGCAATTGGCGGTGGTCAAATCCCTTCCAATCTTGCGTAGCCAGTCATCAGCCACTATGGGCTCGATGCTGCCAGCAAACACGGGTGGTTGCAACCTTAAGAAACGTGTCAGGTTGTTCCCAGGTGGTGGTGGTGGAGGGTTGTTGTTGTTGTGGTTCTGGTTGTTCTGGGTGTTCTGGACAAGAAGTTGCATCAGGGTGTTCTGCTGCTGGATCAACTGGATGAGCTCAGGGGGAAACTCAAATTCACGTCTTGGAGGCATCTGATGGGTGTAGAGGGAAGAGATTAGAATAGAAATGAGGTCTAAGGGAAAATCACTACCCATATGCACATGAGACAAACACACAATCATATCACACCAATCAATTTCAAACAAGGTCTTACAAATCTAACGATCGTTACAAAAGTGCTCTAAATCTAATATATGGAGGTAAACTACTAGTCACAGGGTGGTCATCTAAAAATATTGATCGGCAGAGGATTCCATAATATCTGCTCCAGCTTCATCTTCATAGTCTTCGTCCTTGCTATCCTCAGCTTCCGAATCTGTGTCATCTATGATGATATAGTCTTCCGGTGGAATCTCCTGGGGTTCTTCTTCCTCGTCTTCTTCTCCCATGAGTATCCCTAACTTCCGGGTCAAGTCATCATTCTTCTCCAAAGTATTTTCATCTCCTCCTCATATCCGTCGCGTGTAGACTTGAGTTCTTCTTCTAGCTCCAAATTCCTATTTAGGGCCTTCTTCAAATCTATCATCCCTGCACACATCTGGTGCTCCTGGCGACGAATGTGGTGGTTCAACTCCTGGATGAATGCTGCAATGGACATATCCTTCCGGGTGCTGATCATATCCAACTCTCATCGCGGCGTCCACAAATCTGGTAGATAGTGTCTTTTAGCTCCTGCTTGTAGACTTCTCCAATCCTTCCCATAGCAATGTGGGCTGCCATGCTCCTGCCTGAACTCCATGTAGGTGCATTAAAGGAAAATGCTATGAGTGAGGTGACGGGTGCGAACATCCTTCCTGGAACTTGGGCTTGAATCAACCAACGCTCCTCCTCGGGTAGAGTGGCATTGTAGGTTCTAGTGAAACTTGGTAGTCCAATGTGTAGATATCTGGTGACTTCCTTCAGGTGTCGTCCAAATGGTGTGTCATCATCCGGTTGCATGAACTTGTGTTTTGCTTCCACCATCCTAAAGAGTAGAAAAGATGAGGAGTCAGAAAAGAGAAGAGTGAATTGTGCTCTAGGGCTTGTCTTAGTGGTCGTGTCCTACAGTCAGCGTGTGCTCTGATACCATCTTGTAGCGACCAGACCTCAAACAGCCTGATCTCTGTGCATCAGTGTCATCCCTGGATCAGTAATGCTGACACGCACAATACTTGAAGGATTTATAACAGAGTAGCAATCACACACTTATTACATCCATAGTCCAACGATGAATTTATTACAAGTAATATGGCTGAAGGCCATCTAACACGATAACAACGGAAGGCTTGGAAGATAAGTGAGTCCATCAACTCCAACGGCATCACTGAGTATAGAACCACGACCTAAAAGGCACCTTACTCGTCGTCTGAAAAGTCTGCAACATGAAATGTTGCAGCCCAAAAACGGGTCAGCACATGGAATATGCTGGCAAGGTAACACAAGAGAATGCAGTGAAAGTAAGGCTATACTATATGCAATATGGCTGGTGGAAAGCTCTATGGTTAAGTTTTTGCGTAAAGCCAATTTTTCCCTACTTCAAAGGAATAGATTTTAATTAACTATCATGGTAGTTGAAACATCGTTGAGAAGATAGACATCCTCTCAACCCCAATTAAAATAATCATTAAACCCAACAATATTAAATTAGAGTAACATGATGAGATTCACATGAAAATCCAAGTACTAGATACTCAAGACGTCCTTAACCGGGGACACGGCTAATCATGATCAGTTTGTACACTATGCAGAGGTTTGTGCACTTTTCCCACAAGACTCGATCGCCTCCGTTTGGTTTCTCGCACTGCATGGTGTTTGAGAAACGGATGACCGAGACATAGTCTTTCAGAAGTGCTAGCACCTTACGATCAGGCGGACCGTACCAACCTACATCCCCTACATCTGCTAGTCCACCACTGTAAAAGTTCGCACAACTTACTCATAATATGCTAGAGCCCATAATAGCATTGTGGCTGCACACGGAAGTTTCTAGTATGAATAATCTCATAATCCCTTTGAGCCTGGGTGGCGGTCCAAAAGAAAAACAGGCAATCACTAGAATACCCAGATGCCTCAATCCACCCAGATGTGTATAAATGTTGCCACCTTAAGTTGAACCATTAATTAACAAACTCACATCTGTCATGGATTTCACTCACGCAATCCACGTCTACGAGCATAGCATGTCCTAACAGCAACGTAGAAGTAACTCCCAAAGGTTTGAATGTAATGCAGGTAATAGGTACTACCTCAATCTACTTCCCAATCCCACAAGTTAAATTATCCTACTCATGCAATGTGTGAGGGTTGGACTAATGCAATGAAAACTGGGTAACTGGAAAGTATGATCAAAGTGTTACTTGCCTTGCTGATGATCCGCAAAACCTAGAGACTCAAAGTAGCAAGCGGCGCACTCCGGGTACTCTATCGCAATCAAACAAGCACACAATAAGTACTTAACTAATGCACGGGTAAAACTCAAATAAGAGATCTAACTAGAAAGTTCAACTTAAGAACTCTGGTTTGCAAAAAGAATCAACTCGAAAGAAGCAACGAAACTCAAACTGCAAAAGAAACGAGCTCTGGTTTACTAGTTGGCCTAAAGTCAAATTTTACAATAGCCAAAACTTTGTTCAAGTTAATTAAACGTAAATAGGGCATCGAGACGAAGATCTGGGATTTTGAATCACCTGATTCCGACTCTCGAGCAAAAAGAAAAACGAAAAACAAGATCAGGGCAGAAATTGCGATCGGGAATAATCGCGGATAAATACCCCGAAAAAGAAAAACGGACGAACATGCTAACGAATGAACGTTCGTTGTCTGCGGTTAACTGACGAAAACCGTTCGTTAAAACGAACGTACGGACAAACATTCGCTAAATAACTAAACCGACGAAAAACCGAACCGACCTAGTCTAATTAAAAAAACAAATCTAGGGTTTTCCTAAAAACCGATCGGTTTTTCGGGAAAAAACCCGAGAACTACCTCGAGCAACGAACTCCGGCGGGATCTCCGGCGGTCCGGCGGTGGCGAGGCGGCGGTGCTCCGGCGAGGTGGTCCGGCGGCGGCGGCGGCACGCGGAGGGGCGGCGGGCTGGCGGCGGGGCGGCGCGGGGCGGCGCTGGCGGCGGGCTGGAGGCGGCGGCCGGCGGCTGGCGATGCTAGGGTTTGTGGGCGAGGCGGGGCTGCGGGCTGGCGACTTGGGCCGGCGGGGCTGGCGCTTATAAAGCCCAGTCTCCCGACCCTATACGAGTCTAAGTCGGTTCACTTTTTTTTTTTAAATTGAGTCCTGGCGCAGAAAAACTAACGAAAGAAATACTAAACGGACTCCAAAATTCCCGAAATAAATTTTCACCGTCCTCTAATAATATTTAGGACAAAGTGAACATTTTTACCGGACCTAAATGCAATTTTGAAAAACGCGCATTTTTCCTATGCAAATAAATCCAGAAAAATACCAAACATGATTTTAACATTTTCCTCCAATATTTCTGTTATTTTGGAGAAGTAATATTATCTCCTCTCATATTTTGTATTTAGAAATATTTTTTTAGGAGAGAAAAATAATTAGAATCACACTGTCCTCGTACCGGTATTCGAGCGAACTCAAATACGAAAACGGTAAAATTCCCAACTCTCTCCGTAGGTCCTTGATTTGCCTAGAATTTCGAGGAACACCACAAACCAAAATGCAAAAAGCATGCAATGCAAATATGATCTATGTATAACATTCCAAATTGAAAATTTGGGATGTTACACGAGTATTCTCGGAATCCCGTGCTCAAGATATTCCGACATAGGTAAAACTAATCCAGCAAGACCTCCCGGCGTGCCGACACCCTGATAGTAGTCGCGCGTATCTCGTCTCAGGCCACGACCGGATGGGACAAGCTACAGGTTTTTACCAGCCCTCGGGTTTCCCCGAGGTGGCCCCACAGGTTGCCTAGTTTGGACCAACACTCATGTGGAGCACTGGCCCAGGGTTGTTAATTAAGAACTCGGTTTTGCAATGCCCTCTGCAAGTTTTAGTTATTAGGCAAATGTAAAACCAATGTTGGGCCTTGCTGGAAAAGCTTTAGCGCTAAGCGGGTTATCGAGGGGGGGCCATAAACCCCAATCGTGTTAGGGACACAAAATCAAGGAACATAACACCGGTTTAACGGCTCCTAGGGTGGCATGAGTGGAACAAAACACCAAGCAAGAGGCTTAGCCTTCCACCCATTACCAACATATAGATTATTTAGTTTAGCAGATTATATATTGTGATATCCCAACAATAACTTCAACATGAAGCAAGAATCTTCAAATCTTCACCTGCAACTAATAACACTATAAGAGGGGCTGAGCGATGCTTACGTAGCCAAACAACGATTTGCTAGGTGGGTGGTTAGAGAGTTTCATGGCAACAATAGGAGGCTGACAAACAGACATGGGTATCGAGACAATAATCTAAAAGAGCGAGACATCTAGCATAGGCAAAGATAGTAGTGATATCTGGGTAAGGTCACCTTGCCTGATGATTCCACGGAGGGATTGTAACCTTGCTCCTCAAACTCAACCTCGGTAGGAACCTCGTACTCCGTATCCTCACCGGGCTCTAACCAAACACAACAATGCAACAATGGAACACAATCAATTATAATGCAATGTTCAGGCACATGATGCATGAACATGATGAGCAAAGACAAAAGTAGATATGATGCATGGCCTAGGGTCACAAGAGTGCAACAACATCATAAACAAACAAGATCACTCACATGAAAGAAACAAGCGTAAGAACAACTAACAAGTTTATGTAGGGTATTCAAACAAGCATCCAACAAGTTTTAAAGAAGTTGGTTACCATGGCAAGGGTGCAACTAACATTACAGCAACATGCTAGCACATTTAAATGGGCTGGAAATAACTAATAACAATATCCAGAAACTCCCATATTAATTTAAATGCATTTGGGACAGATCTGAAAAACTTCCGTGATAAAGTTGTCAAACATGCTGAACAACAGCACCAAAATATTCTACACATTTTCCACCCCAAATGCATATAAAGTTTTTTAAATTTGGAGTTGTGGATATTTAGTTATGATTTTTACAAGTTTAAGCATTTTTAAAACAAGAATAAATTCAAACAACATTTTAAATGTTTTTAAACATGGCAACAAATAGCATATTCATAATCTACAAGAAATTCTAAGCACTTTTCATATAGGACTCATCTCCACCAGAAACATATTTTCACAGATATTAAATAAACAAGAAAAACAGAAAAAGAAACGAAAAACACAAAAAAGAAAAAAAAACAATACAAGCGCAAGGGCCAGAGTGACCCAGGGCTCATCTAGCCTAAGTCACTGACGAGGGGGCCCGGCTGGCTGAGCTGGCGCTAGTTGGTGCGCGCGGGGCTGGAGAAGGAGTGTGAGGCTGGCAGATGGGGCCTACCTGTCAGCCACACGCGAAAATTAAAAAGGGGGGCGAAACCCACTGCCCTGCACAGGATTCGAACACACGACCCGACGCTTATCTGACGGAGACACAACCACTGCGCTAGCACTCGTTTCTTGATAGATAACAAGCGCTATATCTGAAGACATAACAGAAGAAGCAGAGACAGGGGAAAACGCTGGGCTCGTCGGAGCTGCTCGTCGGAGGTGCTCCGGCGACCAAACGAGGCGACGGAGATGTGCGTGGTGCTACTGGGGGAGAGCCGCATCCAAACGACACACGCGCAGCACCTAGCAACTACTGCAACGACGGCGGCGAGCACATGGCAGTATTGCGGCGGCGGAGCTCTACGCGGCGCAGGGGCCTAGGCAGGGTCGGCGACGAGCGACGGGCGTGCAAAACGATGCGGCGGAGCTGCTACGACTAGCTGCGGATCCAGAGCGGGGGAGCTACGACCTATGCGTCTAACTGAAGCGCGTGACAGCAACATATGCAGAGAGATGGGGAGCACCGGAAGCACGACGACGACGACAAGGCTACGGCGACGCGTACAGGGGACCATCGGCGACGAGCAGACAACATGGAGGAGCAGGGAGTACCTCCTTACCCTTGGACAGGAAGGAGTCGACGGAGGCGGGCTGGAGATGACGACAACGAGCTCTGAACCTTGGCGCAGTTCTGTGGTCGAGGATGGAGAGGATGCAGGCGGCGCTGCGACAGCGAGGGGGCGCCCGATCCGTGCTGTAGGGGAAGTAGTCGACGTCAGGGACGAAGGGGAAGCCGGAGGACACAACGGTGGCGGCTGGAGGTGACCGAAGGACGCCGGCGACGGCGACGTGCTCTCTGTTGTGCCCGGTCGTTCATGGGGAAGGAGAAAGAGGAAAGGGGAAGATCTCCTCAGAGGCGGTGGCGAAGGGGAAAACCTAGAGGAATGGCTCTGCGGGTTAAATAAGGGGGCGGCGTCCCGGCCTCGACGTCCGTGAGTTCACGGCACGATGGCGCGGGCGCGCTCTACCTCTGGACGCGGGAGACGGAGGAAGACAGGGACTCAGGGGCGTGAGACCGACAGGTGGGGCCAGGGGGGAAAAGCCACGGCGCGACTATGAGCGCTGGTTGGGCCTACGGGAGAGAAGAGATGGACCGCGGCTGCTGTGGAGAAAAGAGATGGGCCTGGGGGAGGAGAAGGAGGAGGAGGCCCAGAGCCACTGCTGAGCTGCTGCTTGTTTTCTTTTTCAATTATCTTCAGCCAGAAAAGAAAAAGGAAAGCACAGACAAAAAGGAAAAGAGTTAGGGGAAAAGAAAATATCCCCATGCTCAGTGATTTATGCCCTATTTAATAAAATTGACTTGGACATTTTTAGAGGCAGAAAAATAAAAGGAGTTTGAATATGGTTCAAACTCTTGTCATTTTAAAACCCAATCAAATCAATTCTAAATGGGGTGATATTTGGCAGAGAGGGTGTAGACATGGTGCAAGGTTTTTAGGAAAAGAAAGAGCATTAAAGGACTTAGCTAGGTGGCTTGCACAATGGAGTAAAGAAAGGACAGAAAAGAAAAAGAAAGAAGAAGAAGAATGAAACAAGGAGGGGGGGTTTAGGGTTTAGCTAGGCATAGCTAGAACCACACACACAACACAAGGCCTCACACACACTCATCATACAAAGAAGTAAACTAGATGCCATGATGCCATGATGTTGAATCAATGCAAGGTTGCAAAATAAAATAAAAGACATGGCAATGCAAAAATAAAATGAGCTCAAATGACAAAAAAAACCCAAGGATAAGGACAAGGATCAAATTGAGAAAGCTTTATTGCCATAATAGGAAAGTGTTACATATGGGGCATTACAAGGCTGGTCCCTATGGTGAAAGTAGGGCCACTCCCCTCCTTCGTCGACCCGTAACTGCTTCGTGTGCGTCCAGTCTTGAGAGAACATCTGCTTCTTCTTTGCCGGCGCAGCCCCCGAGCCCTCCGGGCTAGGTCGCACGGCTGCCGCGAACTTTAGAGCGAGCTCGAGAGCCGCCAGTGCGGCCTTGGTGTTCCCCTCCACGGTGAGGACGCCGCTTTTTGCCGACATCTTCATGACATTGTAACCGGGATGAGTTGCCGCCATGAACTTAGCAAGAGCCAGATATTCGAGGATTGCGTTGTACAGAAGCCCGATGCGGGCGGGGTCGAAGTCAACGAGCTTAGTACGGTAGTTGTTGCACATGCCGAAGGTGACAAGGAGGCGGATTTGCCCTTGGGGGTAGGTGGAGCCATCAACGACCCCAAAAAAGGGTCTGGTGGGGAGGAGCTGGCCGTGGGGCAAATGGAGTAGGACGAATGCCTCAACGGAGAGGACGTTGAGGCCAACACCCCCGTCGATAAGGGTCTTGGTAACCGCCACGTTGCAGATAGTGGGGGTGCAGAGCATTGGGAGCACGCCTGCGCCGGCTGTGGTCTAGGGGTAGTCCCTGGAGTCGAAGGTGAGGTCAGCTTTGCGTGCCGCCCAGCCCAGAGGTGACTACATGGCTCCCACCTGGCGAATGAATTGCTTGACGTGGCGACCCAAGGCTGGCGCCCGCGAACAACCAAGGGGTGACGCGACTGCGTGGGGTGCTGGAGCTGCGAAGCGCGTGACGAACACGCTGTGCAGCTCTTCCCACGAGGCCACCAAGGACTCCGGCAAGTTGATAAACCAAGCGCGTGGCTCACCCACAATGGCCATAGGGAGCCAATTTGCGATGACCTTGTCGTCACCGCCGGATGCCCAGATGGCCTTCGTGTACACTTGGAGGAATACCACGGGGTCAGGCGCGCCGGCCTGAACTTCGGTGACCACTGCACCCGTCGCAAGGCGGGGGCGAGAACCCGGGGACTCGCGACGCCCCCGAGTGCACCCAGCGGTCCAACGGGTGAAGCAATGTGTGCTATGGGGGCCGAGCGGCGAGGATGGAGTGCGGCTGACGGGGAGGTGATCCTTCGACACGCCCCCTACATGGTGTGCCAAATGTCAGATTCAGGGCTCCGCTGACCCAAGAAGGTTCGAACTCTGGGGCGTGCGCGAAGAACTCACAGTACAAAAAAATACACTTCCGTGATGATACATGTTTGTCACAGTAGGTCACGTTTTCTGCCATGCATGTACATCCATGACAAATTTATGACAGAATCAAGATAGTCATACCTGTGCTGTCGTAGAAGTGTTCCATGACATTACCAAAATTATCATCACAGAAGTGTCCACTTCCATGATGATAAATCGCGCGTCACAGAAGTGCTTTCGTCAAGGATGACCGACACGTGGCATCCACCGTAGCGGAACACCGTTAAGCTATCGGGTCCGGTTTTGGATCCGATAATCCGGTAACAGCCCTGACCAATGGGGATTTTCCACATGTAAAATCATCATTGGCTGGAGGAAACACGTGTCAGCTCACCGTTGGGACAGATGTCATCCACTCATTGGACCCAAAGCGCCTATGATACGTCGACATGTGGCACGGCCCAACAGAGGCCCATTCCTGTGAAAAAGGTCAGCCCGTTTGACTTGGTCAAAAGGTGGCGGGCCGTCCCACGGCAAGCCTGTTAATGGCATGTTCGCATATAGCCCATTTACAGCCCGCTAACCCAGGGCCCGTTTACGGCCTATCCAAATTAGGCCGAGTAGCGTCATCTACTCATTGGACCCAAAGCACCTATGATACGCCGACACGTGGCACAGCCCAACAGAGGCCCATTCATGTGAAAAGGCCGGCCCATTTGACTTGGTCAAAAGATGGCGGGTCGGCCCACGGCAAGCCTGTTGACGGCATGTTCACGCATAGCCTATTTACAGCCCGCTAAACCAAGGCCCGTTTATGGCCTATACAAATTAGGACCAGTAGCGTCATCTAGGCCGTCAAATATAATTCCAGACCGTTTTAACTTCCGGCCCATGTATGGCCCATGACGTCTTTTGGCCCATATGAGTCCCTTAGTAACACTCACCCATTAACGGCCCGTGGCAAAACTGGCCCGTAATGAACAGTGTATCACTTTATACCCATTAACGACCCATTTTTCCATTGGTCCGTTTCCAGCCCATGTAATCTTTCGGCCTTCTCAGGGCCCATTTATTCTTGGGCTCATTTCCAGCATTCGTTTACTTTCGGCGCGTCACTGTCATTTTCTGCTTGTGGGCCAAATTCAGCCCGTGGTTATAGTCAGCCCGTTTGTGGCCCGTTAATATGTTGGGCCATTTTCATAGCATCATCAAATATGACCTATTAACAACCTGTTATGGTCAGCCCATAAAACGTACGATTTCCACTCTAGCCCGTTTACGGCCCCTTATACAGCCCGTACAAGGCCCATAGATGAGACGGCCCATAGAAGGCCCATGGATCGTACGGGACGTAGAAGGCCCATTGACCCGATGGCCCATGGAAGGCCCATTGATCCGACGGCCCATGGATCCACTGGCCCATAGAAGGCCCATGGATCCGACAGCCGATAGAAGGCCCACGGATCGACAGCCCATAAAGGGCCCACGAATCCGACGGCCATAGAAGGCCATGGATAGTCCGTCCCGTAGATGGCCCATGGATCGTACGACCTGTGGAGCGCCATGGTCACTATAACATTTGGGTGAGTTGGCCCCCGTTTGAACGATATAACATATTCAAAGAATTATCCTACTCTATACTATCACCTATAAAAATCATACACTATACGATAAAGAGACTAAGGCATAGAAACGTACAATAATCCTACACTATACAATGAAGAAATTACAGCCGATTATACCCACTGGGCATTATGGTTTGGCACCAGTGATAATAAAGCATACACGAAGAGCAAATTACATACACTGGGCAAATATAGCTCATACATCATGGACGCGCATCAACATAACTTACCATTTGAACTATAATCTCTTCAGAAAATAGGATTGGACGGATTTAGATAGCACAAATTTCAGTCTGCAAAATCTCCAATTCCTTCATTGTTACCTTAGTGTCTTGTTTCATTTTTCTGACTCCTGCATCCAATACCTGCATGTCCAGTCTCAACTTGTTGATTGTACGTTCAGAATCATGTACACGTTGTCTTGCCACCTCTAGTTGATGCTCGAGAACATCAGCACATTCCAATTCCAATCCATAATCATTCGATAACGACCATGCCGCACTGCTCGCAGATCTTTGTGTTGATGTCACTTAATCCTGAAAGGTTTTTGTAAGTACGCATGACTAGGGCAAAAATATAGTTACAACAATGAAGCGAGCAAGACAGACTATTTTGTACATGGCAAAACAGGACTAACAATAATGTTACACGTCATGAAGCATAAGCAGGTGATATTTTAAAAATTATAAAAAAGTTAGTCTGTGCAGCCTGCATACAGAAATCTCTCTTAGCTCACCAGAGGAGCATGATGTTGGGGCCCAATCCAAAACACATACAAGTTACAAATTTAGACAACACATTGCGTAGAAGTAGGCAAGAAGTTGGCCATTCTGTAGCTCAATTAAAGTCTTAGGGAGCATAATGAACAGCAGAGGATTTCATACAAACATACTAGAGCAAGCAAAACTATGCAATCATTAGCCTAGTATAAACTAGATTGTGAGCCTCATTCAATAATAGTTGGTTAATAGACTTCAAAGCTTCAGACAAACTTTGGCAGAGTAATTAAATGGTAAGGCCTTTAATTATGTCAACTAATAGTTATACAAGTACCCAACATCAGGCATCATTCTTTGGGCATCTCATTAACTGAGGACAAATAAAGCAATTGAAAAGAGCAAATTAACTATGCCTGAAACAAACAAGGAATTGAACTGTTGAGTTGGATACAGTGACTTACCTTAACAGGTTGAAGAGGCTCATCGTAGCTCCTACTTCTCTTGCAAGGCTCCTTCCTAACATCTTGTACTTGGAAATCCTCAATCTTATCTTCATTGCACCCCCTCTACAAGGTGACACAAACTAGTTACTCGTCTCCTTGGAAGATAAATATGAATACTTTCCAGTCTGTGAACACAAAAGGATGAGATTATAGCAAAACAACACTACATAATGAAACATGCCGCATCTCTTGCACACGCACACAATGAAATGAGCATTTACTATGTATGCACTATGTAAAAACTAGGCATACCTTCGAACTGGATCTCCAGGTACTCTTGGAGAGCCTACTTTAGTGTACAACCAAACCTTTATGTCACCTATGAGTTAGAAAAGGCCCCACTACAACAGCCCTTAGTGTTTAAATCGTTGACAAGCTCTGTTAGAGTGTTAGGTCAAGAACAACAAGTAATCAAAGCAAACAGTGATGGTCATGCGTTTTTGTTTAAATTAGGCAATGGGATCTCAATGGAAAACATTGACCAAAGTAGATTGTGCCAAGTAGATGGTATCCTTGTATTTGCATTTTGAGCAATTCCTGTCATATTAATTACTGCACTGGGTTCAATTTGTGATTTTTGCAAGTCAAATTAGTTTTCATATGGGCAACAAAATGAAAAAATATAATGCAATCTAGACTTTTCACTGATCATACCAAAGATAAGCTGAAAACGCAATGAAAAGAACTGGTTGGCTTATTACATGGAGCTTATATTCACAGGTGCTTATTTTCTTAGGATAACTCGTAATAACTGTCCCTAAGAAACTTGGCCAATAGAACTGACATACAAATAACATGTCACGATGATTGCAATGGAGGAGTGACGTACCATAGCACACTGTATAGGCTCACCGTTGGCTCTCCTTTTTTTGCGGTGTTGCATGAAATTGCCACATACATCTTGTACTTTTTCATTGTGTAACCCTATCTGCAAGTTGACATGGCTAATTTCAGACATCTCCTACATGATAATACACTGCATATCCCTTGCGCATATTTAAACCACCAATTAATGATTGTGTGTGTAGCATAGACTAGCCATGACTCTGTGTGCTGGACTAGCATGCACTCTAAGGAAGCCTAATGTAGTGTACTGGAATTCTTACATGCCACCTACGATTTTGTGTAATGTACTGCCTCTGTTCCTAAATATATGTCTATGTAGAGATTCCAGTATGGACCACATACAGATGTATATAGATGCATTTTTGAGTGTAGATTCACTCATTTTGCTCCGTATGTAGCCTATAGTGGAATCTCTAGAAAGACTTATATTTAGGAACGGAGGTACGAGGTTGTATCATGTATGACATCTATATATCTAATTTAGCAGCTAGTAGTAGAAATCATCGTCTGCACAAAGGGATTACTGGTCGAAAATCCTAGCAAAGCATGCTGGCAAGCACAGAATAATACAAGAGAGAGAGACACGCTTACAAGATCATAGCAATGCCTCGGTCCAGGATCTTGGTTGGCCAAGCTGTTAGATCCCGAAGAAACATCGTCCTTGTAGTTTTTGGCAGCTGCGTAACACGTAACAGCGACCTGTTAGTATATTTGAAGTACATCGGGCAGGTGATGCTGGAAGGGTTTAAAGGTGACAAGTACCTAGGCCGTGGCGGGTGCTTGGCATCTTGCCAGATGGTGGGAATCAGGTTAGAAACGTCAAGGGTGATGACGCAGCGCTGGCTGTCGGGGTCCGGTAAGGTGATCTAGAACTGTCGAGTAGGGTGTTTGTGGAGCGGCTCCGGTAGGGTGGACTACGGTGTGGGCGAAGCGGATCTGTGGCCGTGGACGAGGGCGTAGGTGAAGCTGCTCCGGTAGTTGGGTTAAGGATGGTGTCGACGATGCGGATCTGTTGTCGTGGACGGGGCGTCAAAAGCTGCTCCGGTAGGTTGGATGAGGGTGCGAGGAAGCGGATCTGAAGCCGTGGACTTGTGAGTTGGCAAAGCGGCCCCGATAGGGTTGAAACTGGTATAGGCGAAGCTACTCCGGTGGGGTTGATGATGGTGTCGGCGAAGCGGCTTCGGTAGGGTTGAGGAAGGTGTCAGGGAAGAGGATTAGAGGCCGTTGACCGGGGCGTCGGTGGGTGATGGCTTCTCGCCCCTCGTTGGTTACCCCAAGTGGAAGGTTTGAGATGCAGTGTAGCGGAAGTTTTCCCTTGGCAAAGATACCAAGGATCGATTTCCCTGAGACTCCCAGTTTCAACAAGAAGGTGTCAACTGCTAACAGCGCCAGATATTAGCAATCAACATGGACCTGCACACAGATACAAATAACTTTGCTCCCAACGAGTACAGAGAGGTTGTCAATCTCTCCGGCCTTGTAGTTTACAAAGGATCAAACGCAAGTGATAATAGTGATAGGTATTGCTGTAATAGTAAGTAAAAGCTGAAAGTAAATAGCGGATGTGATCAATGATGGTAATATGGACCGGGGTCCCATGATGTTCACTAGTGATGTCTCTCTCCCAAAAGATGATAAAACAGCTATGTGAGGTAAACGAATTACAGCTGGGCAATTGACAGAATTATGTGCGCAAACCAATGCTAACTATGTTACAAGAAAGGTAGAGGTTCAAAGCATGGGCGGCACGCCAAGGCAAGTAGACCGAAATCCATCTGCATCTACTACTAATCATCCACCTTGAGATATCTATCCAGAACATCTCGCTGGTATTAAGTTGCGAGTCCCACCCATAGTGTAAACTCAAAGCAACAGACAACTGCATTAAAAGAACTTTGCGTAAAGTAAACAATCCTTGCACCCGCGGGCACAAGCACCGTTGTTTTCCCCCTTGTGGCAACAGCACATCCCCTAGACTCATGTTTCTGTCACTCAAGCTAGTCATCGAGGGGCATGAACCCACAATCAAGCATAACGTTCCCTCTTGGAGTCACTACCTACTACTTGGCCAAAGCAATAAATAACAACGAAGAACATGCAAGAATTACTTACGAACATAAATATAAAAGAGGTAGATCAAATATATTACTCAAACACAATCTGAACATAATCTCATAATCCATCGGATCCCAGCAAACTCATCATAGCAACAGCATAAGGATTACATATGTGCCTCGATCATGTAGGGCAGCTCACGAGGACTAATTAGTGAAGCACAAGAACGGGAGGAGAACATCACATAGCTACTGGTCATGGACCCATGGTCCAAGGGAGACTACTCACAACTCATCCGGGAGGCATCCATGGTGGTGGAGAAGCTCCCGGTGGTGATCCTCCCCTCCGGCAGGGTGCCGGGAAGAGTTCTCCTGGTGCTCCCGATCTTGGAAGCGGCAGCGGCGGCGGAACAGAGATGAGATCGCGAAAAAGAGTTCCCCTCTCGAGGGTTTCGGGAGACGCTTTAAATATATGCCAAAGGGGGGCATCAGACGAGGCTCGGGGGGCCCAGGCGCCCCCCCGGCGCGGCCCAGGGGGGGGCGCCACCAGGGCGCCTGGGGCCCTGGTGGCCCCCCTCCGGCTGTGCTTCGGGTGCCTGGTAGCTTCTGGAACGCTGATTTTTTATATAATTTTTCTGGATTTTTTCTGGCAGTTCTCGTAATGTGAAAACCTGAAATACAAAAACAGCCGAAAACAGAAACTGGCACTGGGGTGCACTGAGTTAATAGGTTAGTCCAAATATGATCAAAAGTGTATGGAAGTGTATAAATATCATAGCAATATCACCCAAAAGAGGCATGGAGCAAGCAGAAATTATAGATACGTTTTGGACGTATCAACATCCCCAAGCTTAATTCCTGCTCGTCCTCGAGTAGGTAAATGATAACAAGAATAATTTCTGTGGTGACATGCTATTAACCATATAAGGATTTTTCATAGTCATATGACAAAAGCTTACTGAGACAATGAATCTGTAGTAATTAAGTTGCCTCATGAGAAAATCACAAAGAACTGAAAGTTTTACATTATGATACTGAAACATCAAATAGATTTGTAATGAGCATGGTGTGGAAATATGACAAAGTGATATCTCCCTTGCCCCCTTTAGTGAAGCAAAACATAAATGCAGGGGCACCTCCAAGGTTTAAGTGATGAATAGATACAATAATTTCAGAATAAACGATATCATAATCATGCAAAAGACAATGCTACTTTGGGACAATGCACATTACACTCAGAATGACAATCATGCTCTCAGTAGTTGGTGCTTTAAAAGAAGGTGGAGACTCTCGAACCATGGCTTTTGTTGGCAAGGTTGAAAACCCGTAGTCGGAAACAAAGACAAAACATGTACCAGAGCTCTTGGTTTTAAAAACAGAGGTAATAATTATTTTTTTGATCATGCATGTTTCGTCAACGAATGCTAGCAGATAACTCAATTACTTCTTGAGATGGACAAGTTTCGAGGAACGGCTCCCGAATGAGGACGATCACATCCTCTTTGTTTATCACTGCCAAAGTTTTCTGATTACTCATGAACAAAGCGTGAAGGAGGGTTTGTTTGTTATATTAATTTTGAGCCGGGCGCACTCAATGCCAGTTCCTTCTCGTGTTATGGGTTTGCACATTAGACATGCAATCCCGGGGTGAAGCTTGTCCAACTTAAAAAGATCATGAATTAACTACTACTTCCTCATGAACTTAAAACAGAGGCACAAAATAGGAATGCATTTTTTT
>LR738714.1:304664583-305066753 GCA_902687465.1 Secale cereale | reverse complement strand
CCCCCACCCCAACAATGACAGTAGAAGGGTGACAACTCGATCTGATCGTAATCTGTCAATTGGTTTCTCTCTCGAACATTGTGTCTCTGTGCCTCGCTCAGTATCCCCCTCGATATGTAAATTTCTCGCGCGCGCACAGCTGTAGTGATGATGACGCTGAACCCAGTGTGCCTCGTTTGTACCGGCCTCATGTGATAGTTTTCACCGTGTTTTTTGTTAATTAACAAGGCAACCTTTTCTTTGTTACTACTAGTGAATCTGAAATCATTCGGGGCAGACATAAAATATATCACTTCAACCCAATTATCGCAGTAACTATTTTAGAAGAAACTAGCTAGATGCCCATGCGTTGCACGGAATATCAAGATGCATTTGTATGAGTAGTTTATCTTGTGAGAGAAAAGGATGGACGAGGGAAGGCCGTATTTGCGAACGTGGAGAGGGGTGTGGGTATGTTTTTGCAAAATTGCCATAGTTTTCTTCCTATCCATTAGATATAAATCCGGCGGCCTATATTGCAGGATGGCACGCACACCATCATCACCAACTCTGTTTTCTACTCCCTCCGTTCCTAAATATTTGTCTTTTTAGAGATTTCAACAAGTGACTACATATGGAGAAAAATGAGTGAATCTACACTCTAAAATATGTCTACATACATATCCATATGTGGTAGTCTATTTGAAATCTGAAAAAGACAAATATTTAGGAACGGATGGAGTATAAGAGTAGCCATGGAGATATATCTCCAGCACGGTCTACAACAAAAATGTGCTGGACTGGTTAGTGCCGGATGCTCGCAACGCAATGACATGAGTTCGAATTTTGTCTTTAACTTCAGATTTTATATTATATATTACTTATTTAATACTCCCTCCGTTCCAAAATATAAGTCTTTCTAGAGATTTCAACAAGTGACTACATACGGAGCAAAATGAGTGAATCTACACTCTAAAATATGTCTACATACATCCGTATGTTGTAGTTCATTTGAAATGTCTAAAAAGAGTTATATTTAGGAACGGATGGAGTATATACTTCTTTCGCTACTGTATTGACAGTGGAACCCACAGAGTACTTAGAATACAAGATTAAGGATGGACTTGTTTTTTTAACTTTCTTTACGAAGCTGTAGCCACCCTGCAAGTCACGTGTACACTGTACATGCAATTAACTTTTTATGGAGGGACAATCATACACGCAATTAACTCAAATGGATTGGATGTCACTCTATTATTTCTAGCATAAGAGCATCTCCAACGGCAGCTGGCAAATTTCCTCTCGCTTCCTTCCGCGGAGGACGACATCAAACGCCAGCGGCATACATTTTCACAACTCTAACCAACCAAATGAAATTCGTACAAACACGGACTGATTTCATATAAGCATGAAGGATTTCGTATAAAAAGCCGGATCTTCATATAAACATGATGGATTTCATTACATTTACATGAACTAAGCGGTGCCAATCCGGCTCTATAGGTATAATTAATACTCCCTCCATCAGCTGGAGAGGGAGTACATAATCTAAATGGAGAGGGAGTACATAATCTAAATGGCCGCCCGCGGATCCCTTTGTCTTCCTCATGTCGGGCAGACACTTTGTGGGGTCGACGAAGGTCCTCGGAAGAGACGAAGAAGCAAAGAAACCACCTGAATGCGCAATCGTCGCCTCAGCGGTGGCTTTCATGGGACCCAAGTTGCGGCGGCCTCCCGTGTTCTACTTCTCCTCGATGATGGCAGCAGACACAGAGAAGCTGGCCACCGACTCGTCGCTCTCCACGCACCCATATTTTGTCTCTGCCTGCATGGCGCTGACGCAGGCACGGGAGGCGCGGCACCACGAACACTCGTGGCGCGGTAGATGCGGCAGCGACGACGCCCGTACCGGCGTGGAGCAACTCGCCACTCCTCATCGAGCTGAACTGGAGCGGTGAGTTACTGAACCACGCGCCTACCTGGGCGGCAACTGGCTCCGTCGGGCCAAGCGAGGTTGGTGAAGCACTAGGCGGCCTCGCCCGTATCCGGAGGGCTCGGCGGGCCACCTAGTCGGGTAATATGCCGGAGAAAGGCTATTTGGAAGCCATCAGAAGAGTGGAGAAAATGGTCAAGGAGGAGATGGGGGAGTGGCGGAGGGGTGCGATTCTTGCCCGCTGTCTATCTGGCCTCGCGTAAATAGAGGGCGGGCGGTAGGAGCTTCGCCGGCGTCTGGCCTCGTTTAGAGCATGGTTAATAATATAGCCAGCTGCTGGCTCTAACATGTGGCCATGTCATTTACAGCCAATGTAATAGCTAACACGTAATAGTCGGCTATAAGAAAGTACTACTTTGTCAACATATGGCCCATCTTCCACTCTCACAAAGCTTCTTGGACCTCGTGCTACAGCCGGTTGTAAGTCTACAGCCCACTTACCCTCTCTCCCCTCTTCTCTCTCTTCCAACTAAGCAATAATACAATATTTAAATCCTTGCAGCCCGCTTACATCACCCTATTATACTTGCTCTTAAACTGAAGGCGGACGGGAGGAGCTCGGCTGGTGTTGCGTTTAATTCCGGCCCGCTCAGGAACGGACGTGTGGCCGGAGTAGGTTTCTCGGTTTGCATGTGGGTTTAACGGAGGGGTTTGATGGAGGCGAGGAGGCGTGTTCAGCCGGGCGTGTAGCGGGCAGCGTAGTACTCTTCGATTTGACAGCGGGTGGCGTAGTTCCCGATACGGATTTAATGCAGACGAGGGAGGGAGTAGCGGTTCCTGAAATGATGAACGGTCAATGCATCCTCCTTCAATTTATGCACGAGGGAAGTAATGGGAGGAGGACCGGGAAAAGAGGCTGCACGATGTGAATGCAACGTAGTTTGCCCTCATATAAAGGCACCCCTCCATTCCAATGCATCTAGCACATCGTACGCACCTAAGCATTTGCTTAAGAACCTACACTAAGCGCAAAAGAGCTCACTCCAGACCCATGGTGGCGATGCGTGCGAGCGGCCAGCGGCTGCGCTAGATGGTCCACGACGTCGGCCTGCGGCATGGCGCAGAGGATCGTCTCCAGACGGTGTTGGAGACCGACTGGTGGATGGCTGCCGTCGACGCCAACTACGACTCTCAGTTGGACCAGATGATCGTTGCCACCACCAACAAGTTCACCATCCTCAAGAAGCTCACGGACAGCATCGCCATACTCCTCCAGCCCGCGCGCCCGGGCTCCTCATTGCCTGTCACCCTAATCGGCCTCCATGGCCGGAACTTCTTTGAAGCACTGGTGGCCCTGCGACTGCCCGCCGACGCCCCGAAGAATGTCCACCTGGAGGTCGTGCTCTCCCTACAAGAATTCGTCGACATTCACATCCATGTGCACGAGCAAATCGTGTACATAGGTATCTACAAGACTAGTGAGGACGCTATGACGTTGGCCTTCCTCAACCAGCTGGAAGCCTTGGATGCCTTTGCTGAGAAGCACCTCGACCTCGCCACAAAAGCCGCCGCTCCTTAGCCGCCGGTCGGTGGCCCGACGCACTAAGTTGAGGAGGAGCAGGTCGTACGTTGATGGATGCATCTTTCTTCTTGCCTTCTGTAACCACCACTGCAATCGCATCATCATCCTGGCATTAATTCTTATTGTGTTGTTGCATTCTCGTTCCAGTCAATACCGACATGTGCGATCCCTTTGCTTAATTATATGCTTCACTGTAACTAGTACTCCATCCGTCAATTTATAAGTTGTGCTTACCTTTTCCATCAACTTCGTGCAACGCGCGGACATCTTGCTAGAAACACTAGAACATGTCGGACCACGTGTGACCAAACCGACGATGCGCCAACCTAGCTACTACGTACCCTGCTTATCTGGCGGAAATAGCCCCGCCCTAGCGTTTCCAATCGTTATTTTTATCTATCGATCGTGCCAAGGAGCAGAACCAAAATTTTACAATTTATACATGTTTCTCTACTCCTACTCCTATAAAAGACTCAGTTGGTGATGGCGGTGTGTCGGCCATCCATTGTTTCTGACCATTAGATCTGCATCTAACGGTTGTGAGGTAAGTTGTGGCATTTTTTGTAACAATGGCCCACTTCTCTGCTCCAATTTGCAGAAAACCCCTTATTATCTTGAAAGCAACCACATCCCTCCCTCACCTCATCAAAACAGTGTGAGAAATATATATACTCCTATAAAAGACTCAGTTGGTGATGGTGGTCTGTCAGCCATCCGTCGTTTCTGACCATTAGATCTGCATCTTACGATCGGGAGGTAAGTTGTGGAATTTTTGCAACAATAGCCCACTTCTCTGCTCCAATTTGCAGAAAACCCGTTATTATCTTGAAAGCAACCACATCCCTCCCTCACCTCATCAAAACAACCTGAGAAATATATATATATATATATATATATATATATATATACTCCTATAAAAGACTCAGTTGGTGATGGTAGTGTGTCTGTCATCCGTCGTTTCTGACCATTAGATCTGCATCTAACGGCTGTGAGGTAAGTTGTGGCATTTTTGCAACAATATCCCACTTCTCTGCTCCAATTTGCAGAAAACCCCTTATTATCTTGCAAGCAGCCACATCCCTCCCTCACCTCATCAAAACAGCCTGAGAAATATATTTTGAGTGAAAAGTACTCCCTCAGTTCCTAAATATGTGTCATTTTAGAGATTTCAATAAGTGACTACATACGGAGCAAAATGAGTGAATCTACTCTTCAAAATATGTTTATATAATCCGTATGTGATAGTCCATTTGAAATCTCTAAAAAGTCAAATATTTAGGAACAGAGGGAGTAATATATTAGGAGTATATCAAAACAAGAGTGATTTCTTTCAAGTTTGTGAACAAGTACTACTATTCTACTACTTTGGATCCGTCGCAACGCACGGGCACATTGCTAGTAAAAGGAAAAGGCCTGCCGCGTTCGCGTCGCACTCCCTCCCTCCCCACACGCCCGGGAATCGGGAATACTCCACGGCCCGTCCGACACGACACATAGCTTAGGGAAGGTGTGTTGCCTAGCATTTTCACTTTCATGTGGGACCGCCGTTGAGCAAACCGACTATTGGCAAACCGCATCGCGCCCGCCGCCGGGTTGGAAAACAGAAACGAGGGGAAGATCTAGCTGTAGCACGGAAGCCAAGAAATTCGGTGTCAGATGGGGCTCATTGATAGAGTAGGATCATTCTGTACTACTCTACTCCAACTAGTACCACTATACAACTAGTAGGTACGTGCACGGCACAGCATCGTAGGAACAAAAAATGGGCAGATCTTGTTTTGGGTGATTTATCTTTTTTTCTGTCAATGTAGTATGAATAATATGATGTGGAGGGCACCCATGAAGCTTATGTGGCTTGGTTGCATGGCTACGAAAGGTTAGAGAAAAATAAATAGATAATGTGTTTAGAGTGCACTCCACTAAACAGATATACTTTGGATCCATTGCAATGGGACGGCACATCTATATCTATACCCCATATATAGTGTGTGAATAACTTTGAAAGTTGGTCGTTGGATGAAGCCAATCCGACGGTACAAAGATGGCAAATCCGAGCACTACTGGCCGTTGGATATCATCTCATTCCACCAGATTCTGCCACATGTAGAATATAGAAGAGTCCACATGTAGAAGCATAATGCAGAAACCACCAGAATCTCATGCGTGCAATGCACGTGTACCTTACTAGTAGTTTTTTGAATGGTGTACCTTACTAGTAGTTGGTAGTAGTAAGAAACAAATTCCAGGTTTGGCACGAGCTCGTACTGCGAAGCACCATAAGGCCTGCCGCAGGAGTTACATTTCCCTCTCGGGGCCCACAGGACCGAACTTCAGTGGCTTAGTGCCCGGCCTATGAGTCAATGACATGCGGACCTTAAATGCGGCTGGCCCACATGTCATTCTCATGGTGGTGGTGTGGTTCGCGACTCACTAGTTCGAGATGAACCGGCCGGTGGTGGCGTGGCCATGGCGAGGGTGCCACAGCTAGGTGTCGGGGCATTACGAGGCGTAGATGGCCACACCGGCGGGTACTACCTGTAGTACAGAGGTACTCTAGCTGAGGATTAATGCCCGGGACGAAATGTGTCACAGCCGCTGGATGAAAAATCAATGGTGCGGGACGTGTGGTGTCATGGTTCGTGCGGCGTCGTGGGAATCGCGTGTGGCTGTGGTAGAAACTTGATGCTCGCCGCATTTAAGGTGGCCCACATGTCATGCACACAAAGGCAGAGGTGAGGCGCACATCGGGGGACGTGGTGCCATGGGTTGGAGCGGCATCGTGGGAATCGCGAGTGGCAGTGGATGAAACGTGATGGTCGCAGTAGTTGAACTTCCATGGACAAGCTGTCATGTCTACGAACACATGCATTGCATACCGATCACTGGAAGGAGTAGTAGAGAAAGCTAGGCGGATAAATAGTTCCTTATAGTCAAACGGACCCACGCTACTACTTGTTCCAAAGACATGCACACCATCGAAATAGTCCATCTATATCAATATACATAGAGTGGGAATTTTTTTTTGCAAGAGAGGAAATAGTTCATCCATCCATAATGCCCTGCTGCTGGTGCTTCTTCTTCTTCTTCTTCTTCTTCTTCTTCTTCTTCTTCTTCTTCTTCTTCTTCTTCTTCTTCTTCTTTTCTTCTTCTTCTTCTTCTTCTTCTTCTTCTTCTTCTTCTTCTTCTTCTTCTTCTTCTTCTTCTTCTTCTTCTTCTTCTTCTTCTTCTTCTTCTTCTTCTTCTTCTTCTTCTTCTTCTTCTTCTTCTTCTTCTTCTTCTTCTTCTTCTTCTTCTTCTTCTTCTTCTTCTTCTTCTTCTGTGGCAGACGACTTCACAACAAGCTCTCTGGACCTTGCAGCTATCTTGAAACTCACACGGGCATCGATGGCAGCATATTTTATATGGTCGTATGTCAAGGGATAATTCTCCCATCCATACGACCTTAATGCCAGCGGTTCGTCACCCTTCTGAAGATTTGTTCCTAGCACAAAATTTGCTACGTCGAATAGGGATGGTGTCGGTTTATCACAATCTTCTACAGGAATTTTTATTCTGGTTTGTAGGTCAGCGATGCTTTTCAAATCAAGGTTGTACGGCTGCAACTTCTGTTTGTCCCCTGCGATGGCTGCCCCACAGAAGTATATGTCCTCCCAAGACAAGAAATCGTGAAGCTCACCTGGTATGAAGGGCGCGTGTATGATGTGGTACAACAAAACATCATCTTCGAGGCACAGCTGAAGGATGGCGGCGCGTTGGATCTTCCCAGTGGCATGCTCCGTGTACTCTGCGTTGAGACCGATGACATTCATCTCCACCTTTTGGAGGGAGTTGGATACATTGTTGATCCACTTCCGAACAACCCTTGGGTGGTCGGGGACTGTGGCAACTATGCTCAACGAGCCTTCGACGAGGACATGTTGGATGCTAAAAACCTGCATCTCGATCTCTTTCACCATTTGGAACCTCTGGACCAGAGGGCTATGGTTTGGAGAATTAGGATTAGATGGTTAGTCTAACTGAAGTAGATGATTATTTATAGGGGCTTCAGAATTACTCCAGGAGGATGTGAAGAGGTTAAAAGAATGTGAATGCAGTGTGGTTTGGATGCAAATGAAGATCAAGGAGTAGTGGAGAAGCCGAGGAAAATCGGTTCCCAATGGAGAAGTAAATGGTAGAAGTGGCCTACAGGCAGTTGATTAGACGGCTAGGTAGACTAAACGAAAAGGCTACGCGGGTAGGCTGAGGACTCGGGCCTGTCCCTGAACGTGCCCATCCTTCCAGCGCTACATCTGCCACTAGCTAGTTGAGGTCACTCTTTCGAATCACCGTGGAGAGACATTTTATGATTCCTTTTTATTTCTGCACCCCTCCTGACAGGTGGGACTTATGCAAACGAGAATTTGGTTCTGCTCGCAATATGGATGATACCTGGAGGATGAAGTGAACCCAGAGGCATGCTAGAACGGGATTACTACTCATGTTCCTACTACTCCTACTAGTAATAGTAGTACAACTATGGTACACTTGATGGTCAATATACTATTATTCATCTGGTCCTCATAGTGAAGCGACAAGACCCTGCGCCCGAGGTGACACCAGTCCAGGTGGCGTGTCCGGGTTACCAAAGTTAGCCTCACCTTGTGCACTGTGAAGTCACTGTCACCGCCGCTGTATATCATGCCTCGCCTCATCTCCCTCTCCCCCAGCACCACTCCATCTCCATCTCCGTCTCGTCGGAGATCCTGATGTAACTCTCCATTATCTCACTATGCCCCCGCATACCCTCGCCTCCCCCGGTACCACTATTCCCTCGCTAGCCGCTCCAGCACTAACAGCCTTCTCCCCCATAAATCAAGCCCCCCAAAACTCCACCTTCCAAACTCCACCATGGCCGAACGCGAACCGCGCAGGATCCATATGAGCCGCAATTGGAGCAATCTCCCCAGTGACGTCCTCGACCTCAATTGTTCGTGTATGGATATGTTGAGCGCCCTGGGGCTGGCTGCATGCTTGAGGGGCATGCACACGGCCATCATCGAAGCGAGGCCAAAGCTTTTCAAGACACCCTGCTTGCTGCTATCTGGTCTTGCGAGATTGGCTCACCATGATACGGAGGCATGCGTGATGGCCCTCGACTTCAATCCGATCTCCATTAGCCGAAACTTCTTTGCAGGTATGTCGTGGGTCGCTGTACAAAATTTCCCTCGACTTCGATCCGATCACCATCGCCCGAAACTTCTTGGCAGGTATGTACTCGGTCAGCATGAACTCCCATTGGATGGCTGCCTTCAGAGAAGACGGTAATAAGTTGGTGCTCGTGAACTTCCAGACCTCCCATGAGATTATCCTTCCTCTGTTGGATTATAGAGTTTTACCATTGCGGTCCTAGTCATCTAGATTACCACGTCAGTTGGACGGACCTTGTTTTGCAGAAGATTGTAATCTGCCAAGTGCCCACACGACATGCGAATTACGCAGACTTCAAGCTAATTTCCTTGTTCGACCGTGGACTTGCCTATCTTTACGCCGGTGCCTTCTTTAGCTGGAGACAACTCAGCTCGCAGTGGATCATCGTCAAAGCTGATACACACTTTTGTGATGCTATTGAACACAATGGGATCATCTACGTGATTGACAAAAGCAGATGGCACAACGTATTGTCAGCATGAACTCCCACTGGATGGCTGCCTTCAGAGAAGACGGTAATAAGTTGGTGCTCGTGAACTTCCAGACCTCCCATGAGATTATCCTTCCTCCGTTGGATTATATAGAGTTTTACCATGGCGGTCCTAGTCATCTAGATTACCACGTCAGTTGGACGGACCTTGTTTTGCAGAAGATTGTAATCTGCCAAGTGCCCACATGACATGCGAATTACGCAGACTTCAAGCTAATTGCCTTGTTCGACCGTGGACTTGCCTATCTTTACGCCGGTGCCATCTTTAGCTGGAGACAACTCAGCTCGCAGTGGATCATCGTCAAAGCTGATACACACTTCTATGATGGTATTGAACACAATGGGATCATCTACGCAATTGACAAAAGCAGATGGCACAACGTATTGCTGGGATGGCGTGTGTAAGTTGTTTCCGTCTCATGTAAATGATGACGCCATGACACTGTTTGAACTTTTTGTGATGATTAGCATATCCCTGTTTGAGCAGAATTTGAGTAGAACTATGGCAATGTATTAGAGACGCGGTAAATCAGCTATATTTGGAATGAGTTGATTCATGCAATTGTGATCATGTCATTACAGCCAATTTGTACCCCTAAATAATCAAACGGTTAGGAATATATGGATATTCTCCTTATTTTAGAGTAATCTATATACTACTACTAAATATGAGTGTGTATCAATGGCCATGTTAGTTTTTTCATTTTCATGATGTAGAAACATGCACCACACTGTTGGTTTCATCCAACCATACATTAGGGAAGTAAATGTGCATATGGAGAACTCTATATTTGGAAGTAGTGAAATCCTGTAATGCTTACCATGTGTACATACCTATATTCGCCCTTCAGCAATCAGTGGCTAGAATAATATCCTCACAAATATTTTGCCCACGAAACACGAGTATATAACAATGCATGGTCTATTAGTTACCTTGAAGAATTTGTTTGTGAGGACAGAACATGATTCCATAATGTGCATGACATGGTAGTTTCCTGTGAAGAATCGATTGTGAGATAACATGAGTATAACCATGCATGGCACTTCTATAATTTCGTACCCATTATACATTTCCCTGTATTTTCCTCCCAGTTCCAACAGGGACATATCAATGATGTTTCTTGCATTATCCTACTCATACTCTGAACAATGCTGATTTTACATTAACAATGCATGTCCTTTTTGATATGATGAAGTGTCCCTACAGTTACTGCCCTTTGTAATCACACCACCTTTGCCAAAAACAGGGAAGCACAACTGGTTCCTCGCTTGATCAGACGATGGCAAAAGACTGATGATCATTCGGACACATGAGCCAGAAAAGTTATATTGCAAAACCCCCACTGTATACAAGCACCATGAAATACGTGAGTATCTAGACAGTGGCTATTACATCTATGAGCAGGATACCAGCTTGTTGGGGCCTTCAGGATTTTTTAGTTGGAGGCGGGTAAACAGCCTTGGTTCACACTCTTTGTTTCTTGGACTCAATTATTCGATTAACTAGGAGATCATCGTTAGCAAGGACCTTGATGGCAGAGAGGCTCTGTTTTCTATGGAAAACTATGTCTACACGGCGAGCCCTAGGAGTTTGGTAGTAAACTCCCCTGATTGTTAACGATACAACTTGCAGCCAAAAGAAGGTGAGAATGACAAAAGCATCCGGATTAACTTTGATCCTTGGATGTCTCAATTACGACAGGCAGTGATGTGGTTCAAGCCTTCAGGTTGATAGATAATTGGGTTGTTGCATTGAAAGGGTGGAGTACTGGTGCCTCCGAATCATTGGTTGCTGAAGCGGGGCTGCGAATTATGATGGTGTTGGATCATCTATTCGACTGACTTTGTTGTCTTTGCTTCTTGTTCTGGATGGGTAGTTCTTTCTTTTGTTATGCATATTCCTTGTCATTTGGTCATCCTCGTCTATGTCACTCTTACTATGTAATAGTTGGCTCTATTTAGAATGTCATTCTCGTCTGGATCACGAGAGTCTGAGCGCTGCAGATGGGTGCGTTTTGGTGGTGTAGCAAGCCTTCTTATGAACTATCATGTCTTGTTGTTTATGTCAGTAGTAGTCACTAGTCAGTGCTTGAATGTTGTATAGATCGTTGTTTCAAACCGTTTATTGTCTCGAACTACTGGTGGGCTAAATGAGGGCATCACCATTCTCCAGTGTTCAGAGTGTCTCTCCTTTTTTCAAGTTATATAATTTGAGCTCAGTGTATTTTTGATGATGTACACTTGTTTAGGCCAGTGAGCTGTCGTTGAATATGGGCCGAGTAGTAACGCAATGCCAAACAGGTCAATTATGACTCTCAGGCCGGGCTCTCAAAAGATCCTAAAAAAGGCCGGGATCTCCAAAAAAGAATGAATAAGTACTCTTAGGCCGACATGTGGGCGCCGCCGGTGTTTTCGTGCGCTTGCGCGCAGAGAGCATATTGGCGCGTGTTCGAAATTCAAGCTACCTTTTCATCCCCAATCTGCCGCCCCTCCCCCACCTCTGGAATCTGGATTCCTACTCCAGTTCCACCAAATCCCCCTCCTGTACTCCCTGTACTCAAGCTCACTATCATGTCGCCGGTCAATGCGGATCTCCGAGTCGGAGATCCTGAGGTCTGTCCCGCCTTTGGTCATTGTGTGCTATTGCTCAACAGTGGCATTGAGGCGCTTGACGACCAGTTTGCTGGCAAAGTGCTGATGGTAACCATCAACAGTGATCGGCCTCCCGTCTCGCCGGACGACCTTGTCAAAGCTCTTGGCATTGTGCACGGCATCCAAATAAGTGACTTGCTCATCGAAGTCTGTCCGCCACCGGCTGATTTATTCGTCAAGTTCCAGACAACTTTCGACTGTAGTCGTGTGTTCGAATCTTCCCGGCGTTTGTTCTGCGATGGCGCGCTGGTCAGCTTTGATCGGTGGCACCCAGGATGGGGCTCGGTGCCCTCTGAGCTTGAGTTTTTAACAAAGCTTACCTTCCATGGCATGCCTCGACGTGCTTGGAATAGCGAGCCCATGAATGAGCTTATCAACGACCTTGGAGGTGAGCTCGTAAGTATGTTTGTTCCTCCAGACAGCTGGGCTCTGACGGTTATGGCATGGATGAAGAAGCCGTCCACCATACCGAAGGTTATTGGTGTTGAGATACCGGTGTAGGAACTGGGGTTGTACTATTCGTCGCCACCAAGGGCGCCGCGGACCACGTTAGGGATGTACCTGTACTGAGTGTTCGTGCATGTCGAAGAAGTGGTCAATCCATCAATCAAAGTCCTGCCGCCACCGCTGGTGCGAGGGTCCGTCGACGACATCCATTACAGGAGTCAACGTCAGACTTTCCCCGTGTTGCTCAGAACGATGGATGGCACAGGGCCTACTCCATCGCGCGGCGGAGGCCACTGCTTCTTTGGGAGAAGAGGCAGGGCTGGCTGCCTGGATGTGCTCTAATTTGAGGTAACAACTGAATCTTGTCAGATACTAGTTAAATCTGAGCTATGGGTGTGAAGCACTGATGTGCCAGTACATTTGATTGTGACATGTTCTAATTTTGTACCGGAACTTTTTTTAGAAAGGGTTGTACGTCAACTTAATGTGCTAGCAGAACTTATTGTGTTGTCCGTCTGTTTTCTTTGCACATCATTCAAGATATTTTCCTGACATTGATAAAGACGATGAACCGTTATGTACGAGTTCGTTGGTTTGAACATAGCCCTACCCGTAGCGATCCACTGCTTCCATCCTGATTGTGCCGCCTCCCTGAAATTTTTGTATGCAAGTTCAGTGTGCTATGATGTTCTATATGATTATGTCGACTATATAAGTTTCTACTAAGCATCGGCAATGCATATGGCTAAAAGATGTATTTACAAGCATCGACCGATGGGTGTCTCTCTCTCTCTCTCTCTCTCTCTCACACACACACACACACACACACACACACACGCACACGCACACACACACACACAAGTGGGACCCATTGAATTATTTCTTTGCTCGTGATAGCTTTTAATTAGGTTCCGCTCTAATCCAACTTTTTTCTTATGTTATTAATTGAGCTGAGTGACTTCAAAAAGTTGTACAGAAGCCTTGTTTGGGCCTTTTCGCCATCGATGAATGAGGGCTGAGTAGCCATGTTAGGTTGTACTATACTACACATGCCTTTTTTTCAACATCAGCAATGCAACTGGGCCGACAGTTGTACACAATATCCGGGTCAACTTGTTATTCTTCGCCCCACTGGGCTGCAAACTTTGCTAGGAGGTATGCATTAGGCTTAACAAGAAAAGGGACTTTAAGAAATAATAAATGGGATGTAATTATAATAACTGGGCAGTAACTATCAAAAATGCACCAAACGCGTAATTAGTTTAAAAAATATATTATTTTCGGAATTTGACATTTTCAGTTTCATTACTTGTTGTGCGCGCAATATTTCGTTGGATTTTAATGTAATACAACTTTATTTTGAAATTATATTTAATCTGACTAGAAATTTCGGATAAAAATATTTTGGATCCCATAAAAATGTGGGATTTTTTTTGAATTCTGTTTTGAGCGGTTGGTTGAAATTATTAATTGTTGTCCTAGCTAGAAAATGGGCAGTACAGTTAACAAACTGTAAATGGGCTGTAGTAAATTCCATTAGAATTAAAAAATGGGTTGTGCATTCTAACAAATCACAAATGGGCCATATGTTCTCTGCCACACACTTGTGGGCCTTCTAAGTTGATGCGTCCCCTAAAAAATACTAAGTTCACGCGTATGCGAGGCTTTTTCAACAACACACGGTTCTGGCAGCTGTGGCCGTTGGATGTCCATCCAACGGATGTCGTGCTTCTTCTTCAATCTCGGATATTCTTGCTTCAGCCGCCCAAAAAATGATTCCTCCCCCTGACATCTGGGGCGCACCATTTCAGAGGCTGACCTGTCGGCCTACTAAGTTGACGCGTACCAAGGGCTTTGTCAACTTAGTCAATATAAATGATTCTAGCTGCAGTGATCGTACGATGTCCATCCAACGGCCGTAGTGCTTCTTCAACCTCTCGTCTTCTTGCTCCACCCGCCCAAAGCAGCGCCAGTCGTGCCGCGTGCTCCTGCCTCCCGTGGCCGGCTGTGATGCTGTGGAGGCCTCACCGCCCCCTACTACTCCTACCGTTGGCCAGGCCATCCCTCTACTCACCCACACCCCTTGTTATTCCGCGATGAAGACAGCGTCACACCGCAGCCGAACCAGTGAACCCTCGTACTCCTCTCCGCGCGGGCTTCCACTATCGTGTCTTCCCCGGCTCCGCGTCGTCCGCTTCCTAGGCCTCGCTGTCGTCCACCGCCCTGGTGCTCTCGGTGCGGCGTGGTCAACATGATCAAGGAATGGCTTCCATCGGACGTGGACTGTACGTGGAGAGGCTGACAGCTGGGTCCACAACGGCAGCAAGGAAGTGCCTCCTTAT
The DNA here is from genome assembly GCA_902687465.1 of Secale cereale. NCBI lineage: Eukaryota > Viridiplantae > Streptophyta > Magnoliopsida > Poales > Poaceae > Secale > Secale cereale. The sequence goes on along the minus strand of LR738714.1, from coordinate 305,052,141 downwards.
TACACGAAAAATAATGATTCCTCCATCTGACAGCAGGGACCCACCGGACGGGCCACCATATTTCACGAAAAAACATTTCCCCCTGACTGGTGGGACCCAGTGGACGGGCCACCGTATTGCGCGAAAAAAACGTTACCCCGCTGTTAGCTCGGACCCACCGGAAGCGCCTCCTTATTACGCACAAAAAAATGAATACTCTCCCTGCTGGTTGGGACCCACCTTGGTGGGAGGCTGACTTGTGGGCCTACTAAGTTGACGGGGATGGAGTGCTTTGTCAACTTAGTCAATATAAACGATTCTAGCTGCAGTGACCGTACGATGTCCATCCAACAGCCGTAGTGCTTCTTCAACCTCTGGTCTTCTTGCTCCAGCCGCCCAAAGCAGTGCCGGTTGTGCCGCATGCGCCTGCCTCCGATGGCCGGCTGTGATGTCCCGGAGGCCTCACCGCCCCCTACTACTCCTACCGCTGGCCAGGCCTTCCCTCTACTCACCCACACCCCCTGTTATTCTGCGGCGACGACAGCCTCACATCGCAGCGAACCAGTGAACCCTCGTACTCCTCTACGCGTGGGCATCCACTGTCGCGTCTTCCCCGGCTCCGCGTCGTCCCCTTCCTAGGCCTCGCCGTCGTCCACCGTCCTGGTGTTCTCGGCGCGGCGTGGTCAACATGGTCAAGGAATGGCTACCATCGGACGTGGACTATACGTGGAGAGGCTGATAGCTGGGTCCACGACGGTATCATGGAGGTGCCTCCTTATTATGCGGAAAATAATTATTCCTCCACTTGACAGCAGGGACCCACCGGACGGGCCACCGTATTTCGTGAAAACAAGTTTCCCCCCTGACTGCTGGGACCCAGCGGACGGGCCACCGTATTTCGCAAAAAAACGTTCCCCCCGCTGTCAGCTCGGACCCACCGGAAGCGCCTCCTTATTATGCACAAAAAAATGAATACTCCCCCTGCTAGTTGGGACCCACCTTGGTGGGAGGCTGACTTGTGGGCCTACTAAGTTTACGGGGACAGAGTGCTTTGTCAACTTAGTCAATATGAACGATTCTAGCTCCAGTGACCGTACGATGTCCATCCAACGGCCGTAGTGCTTCTTCAACCTCTGGTCTTCTTGCTCCAACCGCCCAAAGCAGCGCCGGTCGTGCCGCATGCTCCTGCCTCCCCTGGCCGGCTGTGCTGCCGCGGAGGCCTCACCGCCCCATACTATTCCCACTGCTGGCCAGGCCCTGCGGCGACGGCAGCCTCACATCGCAGCCGAACCAGTGAACCCTCGTACTCCTCTCCGCGCGGGCTTCCATTGCCACGTCTTCCCCGGCTCCGTGTCGTCCCCTTCCTAGGCCTGGCCGTCATCCACCGCCCTGGTGCTCTCGGCACGGAGTGGTCAACATGGTCAAGGAACGACTTCCATCAGAAGAGTATTGTACGTGGAGAGGTTGAAAGCTGGGTCCACGGCCGCAGCAAGGAAGTGCCTCCTTATTACGCGCAAAATAATTATTCCTCCACCTGACATCGGGGAACCACCGGACGGGCCACTGTATTTCGTGAAACAAATGTTTCCCCCTAACTGCTAGAACCCACCAGCTACATCTTCGCACGCAAAGAAGTGCGTCCGGGCAAAAAAAAATTATTCGCCCCCCTGACTGCTCGGACCCACCATCTACATCTTCACACGCAAGGAAGTGCCTAATAGTCGGGACCCACCTGGTCGAAGCGTAGGTAGCATTGTCATTCTGGTCGCGAACGTGTACGTACATACTGGTCGATGTAGAGGCGCACACGTGTCATAGCAGAGGCGCGCACGTAGCATGTACACGTACGTACATCGGCCAGGGTGCAAGAAAGAAAATACGGCCACGTACGTACATACGGGCGGGGTCTCGAACGCCTACTCGCGCGTACGTATGGCCAGGGCTCGTGTACATGGCTGGGTCGGAACGGAGAAGCAACGTCGTCGTCGTGTTCATGGGGAGCCAACCGGCTTGGTCGAAACAGAATGTGTCATCGTGTTCATCGGGAGGGCTTGGACGGAACATCCGATGGAAACGAGGCCTGGCGTACCGCAGAACGGAGGAACCGGCCTTGTGTTCGACCGGACACGTTCGAAACGGGATCCTGTTCATCGGGAGGGGTCTGGCGTACCACTAAACGGAGGAAACGGACCTCCTACGATCGAAACGGGGGTCCTGTTGATCGGGAGGGGTGTGGCATACCGCAAAACAGAGGAAATGGACTTATGTTGGAGCGCTACGGTCGAAACGGGGGTCCTGTTGATCGGGAGGGGTGTGGCATACCGCAAAATGGAGGAAACAGACTTGTGTTGGAGCGCTTCGGTCGAAATGGGGGTCCTGTTCATCGGAAGGGGTGTGGCGTACCGCAAAACGGGACTCCAAGAGATACTGTTCATCACCACCATCGACCCCCTCCAGCCTCCACGGGCTACTGTTCATCCACCGTCGACCTCCTCCAGCCTCCACCTGCGACTGTTCAGCCTCCACCGCGCGCTACTCCACCGGCTACTGTTCAACCAGCCCTCTCCATGGGCTCCTGTTCAACCACCCCTCCACGGGCTACTATTCATCCAGCCGTCCACCGTCTACTGTTCCTACAGCCCTCCACGGGGTGGCCTGTTCATGCAGCCCTCCATGGGGTCCTGTTCATGCAGCCCCAACCGGCTCGATCGAACGGGGTCAAGTTCATGAAGAGGCAACACCATGGGGTCCTGTTCAGCCACCCCCACCGGGAACTGTTCATCCAAACCCCCCAGCAATGCTCACTGTTCATGTAGAGGCAGCATCGATCGGCTTCAGTTAGCAGCAGTAGTGAAGGAATCGCTCGATCGGGTTCAATTAACAGCCATCGATCGATCGCTCGGGTTCAGTAACGCGTAGCCTGCAGTGCAATCGCTCGGGTTCAGTTAGAGCCCAATGCCTCACTCGGATTCAGTTAGAGCCCAATGCCTCGCACCCACGCGCGTGCGTGTACAAGAGAAACGCGCATCACTCGGCCCCGACCACCCACCATAACAGGGAACACCCCGATATTTTCCTCGCCCTCGCTTCTACCACGGTTTCTTCCATCATGGACGGCCCAAAGAATGTCATGCAGCTGCGTCTCCAGTCCGCCCAGGACGAAAAGCCCATTTTCTGTCATGATTTTTTGTCATAGAAGTAAGACCCCACCACATCTATGATGATACCGTGTTTTGTCACAATTATTGTCATAGAAATGTCATAAGTATGACAGAAAAAAGTTTCGTTCAGCCCAAAATGTCACGGATGTGTCATTTTTTTGTAGTGTCAACCTCTTTCGTCTATTCAACCGTCGACCTCACAGCCTAGCTCGATGAATAAGAAAGACAAGGGACGCGACAGTTTACCCAGGTTCGGGCCACCTTGCGGTGTAAGACCCTACTCCTGCTTTGTGGCGGATTAGCCTCACGGAGGGCTGAGGATGAACTAGTACAACAGGAAGAACAACCTGAGGAGGTATGTTCTTGGGTGAGTGGCTACTTCCTATCTGTCTTCCCTTTGACCCCATCCTACGATAGTGGCTACGTTGTATATATATAGTGGCCTTGGTCCTCTTCCCCGAAAATGAAGGCGGGACGGGATTCCGCAACTTCAAATTTGAAAGGGGACAAGAAGTACATCTTATCCTGATGAAAGGTGGTCTTCGCCTGCGAAGCTTCTGGTCATGATGCCGTGGTGGGCTCGGCGATGACATCCGTCCTGGCGGTCTTGGTCTTGTTGCACCAAAATGGAAACCTTTGGCTGATTCCTCGGGACTCCGCAACTATGCTTGCCTTCTTAGCAGCAAAGTGCAAACCTGCCATCTTGGGCCCGCTGGCGTCCGCCTAGGCTAGGTCGTCATGGCTTGTGTCACTTGATCCTGGTGAGGTGGGCGCCTGCATAGGAAACTCCGCTCCTCAAGAGTCTGCCTAAGGAGGCCGCTTCCTTCGGAGGTCTTGGCGTCATCCGCCTCGCGAGGCTTGGCCCTCGTGAGGGAGTCCTGGATTAAGGGGTCCTCAGGTGGCCGAATCGTTTACTATGGGCCGGACTGGTGGGCCGTGAAGATTATCAATGAATACTACCTCCTGTATCCGGATAGGACTCCCCATGTGTAAAATAGCAAGTTTAGAGTCCGGGTGTAAAACTTTCCTTCCTCTACAAGATGATCATGTACAACCTTAGGTCCCTCCGGTGCATATATCAAACGGAGGGTTTAGTCTGTAGGGACGACAATAACAGAATCATAGCAATCTCATAGGCTAGACTTCTAGGGTTTAGCCATTACGATCTCGAGGTACATCAACTCTTGTAATCATATTCTTCAAGAACAATCAAGCAGGAAGTAGGGTATTACCTCGATCGAGAGGGCCCGAACCTGGGTAAACATCGTGTCCGCTGTCTCCTATTACCGTCGATCCTCAGACGCATAGTTCGGGACCCCGTACCCGAGATTTGCCGGTTTTGACACTGACACCTCGTGAGGGTATTGCCTTGTCGATGCTGAAGATGGGTCGTACCAGGCCGTTGGTGGAGCCACGCAGTGGGCCGTAGGCAGGCAAGTCTGGGTACCCTGGTTCCCAGAACGCCGACACAAATAGGTTAAGTTTTCAATGGGGATAAACATGTGAGGTGTAACAACATATATTGAGGAATTTGATTGCAAGATATAGAAGAACTCCCCTGAAGATATGCATATTTGAGGAATTTGCTTTGGATTGCAAATGCACATTGTGGAATAAAATCATGGAGATCTCCCCATATATCTTGCAATCCATTCACGCATTTAACATATAATATGAAGAATTTGAAATGCATGATGGAAAATAGTGTCTGATGTAATTCAGCATGCGTGCATTAAGGTACTTTGAGGAAATAAGCATGTAGAAAGCAGTTCAAAAGTATCAGACCACCATCAGACTTAATTTTACAACTCATCAAACAAACACTTCAGAAGAACAAGAGTTTTAACTTAATGAAAAACAGCCCATATATACGACCCGCTTGAAGACTAACTCAAATTTCTCCCCTTTGTCATCAAATGAGCAAAAGGGACGAAACTTGAGGACTAACGCCCCTAAAGAATATCATCATGAGGTCGATGGAGGAACGGCAGCGTTGTCGGGGTAGTTTTTCGATGGAGGGTCTGCCATAGTGTCATTGAGATCCTCACCTTCATCCACCTCACGCTATGAAGAATATGAACTTGTGACCAGTTGAGGAACTTTGACCTTCTTGAATTTCTTTGAGGGAGGTTGAGACCAGTGAAAGTCTTGCTGAAAGTCCATCTGCTTGAGGTCTTCATCACTGTAAAGATGTAACAATATGGCCCAAGTGCGGTCGAAGATTTGATGCACATAATGATGGTTCTTCTTCACAATGTTCTGAGTAACAATCATGCTCTAAAGAATTGAGCCAAATTGACGCTTGACCCACTTGTGATTACGATCGATTTTCTGGTGAAGACTTAGAAGAAGCTCACGATTAGTCACCACACGAGGGGCATGCGCTTGAGGATTTTACTCAGTGTCTTTAGTAACAGAGTCTTGAGTTACAGAGTCATCATTGGTGGAGTAAGATGCAGGTTTGAGAAACTGACCATCCAATGGACGAGTGCCTTCATCAATAATAGTAACTTTGCCTTTTTATCAACTGAGGAAATTGTCCTTTTGAGGACTTCAATAGGAGGCAAAACGCTGAGGTGATTCTAAAAGGCAGACTTGTATGGAATTAAAGACCTGGTTCTGATGAATTTCATTATCCAAGGTGCATAGGGCTTCAATTCAAACGGCGACAGTGCAACATTTGCCAAAGTCCTCATGAAGAAATCGTGATAGTTAATGGGAATACCATGCATGATGTTGAATAACGGATTCTTCATGATGCCAACAACTTCTTCTTCATCAGAATTGTGGCCTTTGATTAGACTGAGGGTTCTGGTCAATATACGATAGATGGTCCTTGGCACATATAAAAATCCTTCACTAGGAAGGTGTTTCTTGGAGATTGACCAGGCCGCAAAGGCTTCATCAGCACTTGCATGAGATGATTTCGAAGTTCATGTTCTTCATAAATTAGCCTTGCGCCTTCAGCGAGAGGACTGACAGGGATGACATGAAGCAATTCAGAGGCTGGACCTTTATAGTGAGTGTTTTCAGTCATCCAGTCTAGCACCCATGAATTGACGTCTGAGACATTTCTAGTGAGATGCAGAGTAGCATAGAACTAAGGAATTAGCTCTTCATTCCAGTCAGATATATCAGCACAGAAACTTCGGAGCCCAGCTTCATGAAGAACATTGAGAACTGATTGAAAGCATGGGATGGACTCCATTTCCACATGAGGAATTTGACGATGCTGAAATACCTTGGCCTTATCAAATAGAAGCGATGCATAGAAATTCATCTGGCTTATAGTCCATAACCTCTTGCGCCTAAGTCTTGCTGAGTCATATGGATTTTGATCGGTGAAGAAATGATGCTCAGCGAAGAAATCGCCAGCCTTGAATTTTGGCCTCTTTGCATGAGGATTTTGTGGCTTGGGCTGAATATTAGTAGTAGACGACATCACAACCTCTTGAGTCACAGCTTCAGGTGCAGCAGACTGAGTAATTTCAGTGGTAGTTTCATTAGCAGTAGTCTGGTTCTCCATTTCTTCAGGTATGGACTGAAGTGAAGCTTGACGTCCTTCAGATTTTGTTTGAATTTCTTCAGTTTGTACAGGGGACTGAGGAATTGGATGCAGAGGTGTGGTAGTTGGAGAATTGCGGGGTGAAGATTTTCCCAATAGTCATCATTCAACACAGGAGTTGTTAAGGCAATGTCCACATATTCTTCAATTTCCTCAATGCCCGCCTCTTATGCAGTGAACTGAGGCACTGATACCAACGGTGTCGAAACAACATCTTCCATATGAATTTCTTCATCCAACTACTCTAAGGAAGCAGCAGAAGGATTTTCTTCACCAAGCAGAACAATCTCCTTTAATGGAACTATAAATATTGGAACAACATCAATTGGTTCGGTGAATGAGCTCATCAAAGTCCTCACTTTCTTGGGAGCTGAGGACTCTGCAAAGATTGATGCTTTCCTCTTCCTTGCGGCTTCCTTCTACGCAGCATTCGTTTTCTTCACTTCTGATGCGGAAGGAAGAGTGGTTGTCTTCACGTTTGAAGATTTTGCAGGAGGAGCATATGAAGTTGGTGTAGTTTCTTCAGGCACGACTGATGCAGTCGCCCTGGCATTCTCAGTTTCTTTGGGTGCACCAGTTTCTTCAGTTGGCCTGGGTTGTTCTTTGGGCACAACATTGGTGGTTGCCCTTGCATTTTCTTCAGGAGCAGGAATTTTCTTCAGCTGCCCTGGTAGGTTCTTCAGCAGCCTAATTTTCATCAGATGCGCTTGCAGTTTCTTCAGCAGGCTGAACAGAAGCTTCAGCCTAAGGAATTTGTTGTTGCGATGGAGCTGCGACATTTAACTTGAGGTTTTTCGAGAGGTTGACAAGTCTGACCTTAGCTCCTAGCCCATCAGCATGGTATCGGTCAAATTCATCATCGAGGCCTTTTGTTTCCGTTTGCAGTTTCAGAAGTTCTCGAGGAGACATATTCACAACATTTTTCTTAAGGAAACGCTCTTTCCTGTACTAGTCCTTCTTGACTTTCATCAATTGTTCAAATTTCCATTTTTTTCTTCACCTATTAAGGCGGCCAGCATGTGACTTTGACCAGGAGTCGGATCTAGGTCAGGGAGTGGAGTGTTGGGACCCTTGTACCATAGATCAATAAAATTGAGGATTTCTTCGGATCCAGCATAAGAGGCACAGTGCTTTCTTTGGCTCTAGCAGCCCTTTGCTGTCTGTCTTTGATGATTTCAGCAAGTTCTTCATCATCTGCTTCATCGTCATCAAACGGAAAATGGAATGCCACTTTCTTCTTGTGAGGACTTGGCTGCTTGCCGTGTCCAACAGTGGATTTGACTTTCAGCAATGTTGGACCATTTGAATATTGTGGTTGCACTGAGGAAGTTACAGATTCCCCTGAGGCAATTGAAAAGCATATAGTTCATTTACACGTCGCAAGGTGCACAGGTGTTGAGGACCTTGAGGCGGCACCTGAGGATTTTGCAGCAATAGAAGAAGTTGGTGCTGCCCTTGAGGAAGTTGCTTGAGGAATTTGCCCTGAGGGCTTTGCAGTAGAAGAACTTGGTCATGAGGGCATTGAGCTTGAAGTTTTCTTTGGTGCAGATTTCTTCAGTATGGCCTTCTTTGGCGCAAACTTACTGGTAGAGGCCTTAGCGGCAACAGCTTGAGAATCCTCATTAAATTTCCTCACTGCTTCTTTGGCAACCTTCTGAAGCTTGGCTTGGCGCTTGGCTCATTTTTTTGAAAATTCCTCACCACGCTTGATGCTGGTGGGATCAGCTTGTTGGCCAGCAACCAAAGGTGGTCTTGGACATGGAGGGTTTACGACGAATTTCTTACTTTGGGGTTGCATAACGATATTCCCTCCATTCCTTCGCCCATCTCCTCTCAATCCTCTGTATGCGCACTTTGTGTTGATTCTTGGTCTCCTTTCATGAGTTTCTTCAGCAGGTGTGCGATATTCATCATATATGTCATCAGGGATTTCAAACGCGGTGTTTGTCTCTGGTCTCTTGCCTCCCTTCTGAGGTCTCTTCCCATCTGCCATTTTCCTCACTTGAGGACTTTGAACTTTGGATGCTTCTAAGAAAGTATGCAAATTATCTTTGAGGAATGCTGCAAATGAGTTAAATTCATGAGAACCTAGTGATTCAATAGTAGACATTTTGTACCTGTGAACAGAGTATAGATGCAAAGAATTTGGAGAGGTCATATGTGCTCTCAGAAATTTTTCAAAAAAGTATCAAGTTAGAGAAATATGACCATTGGTGTCTTGAAGAATTTCATTAAGTGTTCTTGACTTAGCTTCCAGAGTTATATAGATTAGAAAATCCACACGACTGAGGAATCTTGAAGAAAAGCACAGCTTAGAGAAACAAATCAAGGAACCTAATCATCCAGGTGTTTAAGGAGTGGGAAGTTGAAGAATAAACACATTTTGAAAATTTTGTGGAAATCATAAGAATCAAGCACTAGTACGCGTCGGTGCTATACAAACGGTTTTTAACCCCTTTCCGGGACGATATTTGGAACCGTCGCCTAGTGAGTGACTGCGATAGGGGGTCCTTCCCACACGACCCAGAAATCATTGCGGATATGCCCTCCTGGCACACACGCTCGGCAAAATGAGGCCGTGTGCGACCAACGAGCGATCAAATATGGTTATACGTACAGTAGTGCTAAAAAATCAATTATATAGGCAAAATCATTTCTGGTCGTAAGTTCATCCCACAGAGTCAGTCCCAGGTAAACGTTTCCGTTCGTATATACATCCCACACAGTCATTCCAAGGAAAACGTTTCCGTTTGCAGGTACATCACACACAATTTTCCTCATTAAAACGTTTGTGATAGTGTTTCCATTGCACACGGTATTAACAATTTTATCATTTGTGTTATTGAATGCATCACACACGGTGCATAGAAGAAACTGTGTGGCCAATGCTGTCCATCACACATAGTTTTTTTGTGGTAAACATTTGCACTAGCTGGCCTAACACAAACAGTTTTCAAGAGGATGTCGTGTGTGATTGTTCATTAATCCAACACGGTTTATTCCTAGAAACTGTGTGCGTTGCCTGAGGTCATCGGCCACGGTGTTTTCTCGATAACTATTTGCAATAGAAAAACCCAAATAGCGGGCTAACTATCCTATTTATAATCCATTTATTTATCTAATTAACATTTCATATTAAGCACACAATATATTTCATTTTCATAATTGAAATACATCAGAGTACAACATCATATAGCTTCAGCACTTAGCTACCCCATTACACAACTGCACAAGCACCAAGTTTCACATGCAACATCTATAGCCTTTCAAAATTAGCATCATAGATGGTACATAGACATATGTATCTCATCTGGAAAACTACTGAAGCAGAAGGCGAATATTGAGCCTTCATTGATGTTGAAGGTCTTTGCAACTTTAGGCCAGTGCATGTGGATGATTGACCGTCCATCCTTCGTCCTCTTCAGGAACACTTCAATATTGAACCGTGGGTGTTGTATGAATACCTTCCTCGCCTCCTGAACATACAGGTCATTTGAGAGGTAATCATTAGTGAACTGCTTTGGAAAGGCCCGAAAACAAGGATTGCATAAATATCTTATCTATATTGGAAATGGGGCAAAGGAATAAAAAAGGCAAGGTATACTAGTTAGTACCATCATGTAGTGAACTGGTGTCTTCTTCATTGTGCAGACAAAGATCTTGTTGTTTTTTGTCGCTAATTTCTTTATTCTAACAATCTTTCTGAGTTTCTTTACTTGACTTATATTCATGGCATTTCCCCATATGCAAAAAGGGTCGAACAATGGGTCAAAACCTCTGATAGCAGGACCTACATGTGCAAGACCAAATTGTTTAAAACCCAAGTATTAGAATGGTTCCTGCAATTGCACAATAATGTGCTATTGGACAAAGGACCATGCATGTGCAAACCTCGATTGTAAACCTCAGTGCTTCCCATTATTTCCCTGCAACACATATAAGGTAGTTAGTGATCAGGTTAAGTGAGGGTTCGCATGCTATTAGTAAAATATGTTGATGAAAATTAAGCACAGTGGAGATTCATCAGATTAATTCAAGCCACATGGAAAACCCATTTATCCGAACCAAGCATGATTAAGAATTAGGAAATATAGCAATTGTATATGTTTCCCATGTATTAAGTGCAGCCAAATTCGATTATTCCTCACATGCACAACAATACACAATTCTACCCACGGTAATTGAACATTGCATTGCAGAATTGAACCAAGCAGTTAACTAAACACCACAACAAATGAACCAAACATTAGCTGAGCACCACATTGCATAATATAACGTACTCCTAATAGAAGATCAGACAGCTGACCAAATCAAGCATGCTTATCAACTTTGAAATATAGGAATTGTATTTGTTTCTCATGTATTTAGTACAACCAAATTCGATTTATTTCTCACATGGTATACAATAACAGAATGCACCCACAACAATTGAACATCACATTGCAGAATGGAACCAAACAGTTAACTAAACACCGCAACAAATGAACCAAACATTAACTGAGCACCACATTGCACAATGCATAACATACTAGAAGATCAAACAGTTAACCAAACCAAGCATGCTTGAGAACTTGGAAATATAGCAATTGTATTAGTTTCTCATGTATTTTGTAAAGCAAAATTCAATTCATTTCTCACATGGAAGATAATACAAAATTGCACCCTAAAGAATTGAACATCACATTTGTAGAATTGAACCAAACAGTTAACTGAACACGACAACTAATTAACCAAACTGTTAATAAGTGAGCACCACATTGCACGACATATAGAACATATACACTAGGGCAACATATTGCATGGTAAAAGTAGATAGCGCAATTTACTAGAATTTGCTAAGGAAAGGTAGTAGCTAGCAAACTAAACATGGGTCATTATAGTGAGCTAATAAGACAAGCTACTCCTCATTGTCAGAGATATTGATGACAATTGGCTCCTTGGACATGTAAGAGGACGAGGCCTCCGCATCGTGGGTGCCCTCGTCGTAGTGGTGAGTTGCTTGAGCCGCTCCGGGCACCAACCTGCTGGCTCTCGAGTTGAGGTAAGCAGGTGCACATTGAGAAAACACATCGTAGTCTTCGTCGAAGGCACCCAGGGTTGCCTCGAGAAAATGCCACGAACAGTCGTTTAAAGCAGCCAACCGCGTCACGGCATCAGTGCGCAAGGCATCGACGGTGGCCTCGACGGCGAGGTGATCCTCCAAGATCTAGAGGTTGGCACGAATGGCAGCCATCGTGACCTCATCCGTGCGTGTGGCCGTGATTTGCTTCTCCATGGCAAAATGCTCCTTGAGCTCCTGGCTATACTGCGTGCACCATGGCTTATGGTGGCACTTATTTGGTGGAGGGGTCGGTGATTTGGGTGGAAGGTGTCGCGCCGGCGGTAGGGGCATGTGGGATGTGGAAGGAGGAGGAGAATGGTGGCCTGGTGTGGATTTCCAGCCTGGATAGGCGAGGACAAGCAGCGTCAAGGAGGGCCACCGGCGAGGGGGCAGTGCTACAAGCAAGGAGTGAAGGTTTCAACTTTGAAAGGAAGGCAGAAATAGGGGAAATGTGTTTTTTGGTAAGAGGGAGGGGGCGGGAAGGTAGATATTTCCACGGAAGCCGAAAAGTTTGAATCGGTTCCGCGAAAAAACTAGCGCGCAAAGTATCATCAGACATGGTCCCTTATTCAGAAATATGTACGATATGTGAACATCACAAACGATTCAGATAGCTTAACCCGTGTGTGATGAGTTTGAACGTCAAAAATTTTGGTTCCAATTTCCCTGGTTACAGTGCTCATCCATGTCATTGCATAATTTGGATACACAAAGGAAACTACGGCACACCCACACTATAGCCATCGCACCTTCTTGTGCAAGCCGTATGCGTACTATACACTAACGGTGCTCCAGGATATTTTGTACTGCATCTCACATGGTTGGTGATAATAAACTGTGCGCGGTCTGCTTGATTTTTTGTCTTGACTTGAATTACATTATGGGGTCACAGCTGCAAAGGATGGTGTTTGAATTGCTAGAACTTCAATCTGTAGTGAACATGCAACTATAGGTGTGTCGTCAAAAAAAATTGGAATTATTCTGGGTTCGTTTGGACATTTTTATACAGTAACTTGGTTTTCTAGGCATTTCAGGTGCACAATTCAAAATTAAACTACAGGCACATGCTCCGATGCACCAAAATGGGTTGTCAAATGATATATGTGTCCATGGGTTGATTCTTACGTCCCATTCAAGAAATGGGCACGAATTTCAAACACCACAACACCGTGGCTCTCCGACAAACGTTGAGGTGCTTGCTTTTGTAATTATAGTAAATACAAAAATCATCTAAAATTCATGAACCTTGGCATGCTATCATGCAACGGCATCAACATGCTAGGGTAAAAAAATATTGTCCCATTTGGGGCAGGTTATGGTATAAGCTTCTCGGAAATCAGAGCTTCTCTCACAACAAGCATGATGGTTTCGGTAGGGAACGTGCCACCTTGGGGGACGAAACGATATCTGTTGCCAATCCTTACTTTCAAATTTATTCTCATGTCAACATAGAACAACAGGAGTGTTCTCCATTTTTTTGGGAATTTTCGGGGTTCGCGTGGACATTTTTATACATTAACTGAGTTTTCTATGTACTCATGTGCATAATTCAAATTTGAACTACATGCACATGCTCCAGTGCATATAAACGGGTTGAAAAATCAAATGTGTGTCCTTGGTTGCAACCTTTGGTCCCATGCAAGAAATGGGAATGAATGTTAAACACCTTTGCCATCGTCGCTCGGCCGCTAACATTGAGATACATGGTTTTAAAATTCTAATAAATCGAAAACTCTTCTGAAATTCATGAAACTTGACATGCTATCATGGAACGGCATCAACATGTAGTGGTAAAAATATTGTCCCATTTGGGGCAGGTTGGGGTATAACCTTCTCACAAACTAGAGCTTCTCGCAGCAGGCCTCATGGTTACGGTAGGGAACGTTTCACCTTTCTAGACGAAACAATATTCGTTGCCTCTTCTTGATTTCAATTTTTCTCTAGTGTCAACATAGAATAACAGGAGTGTTGTGTTAAATTTTAGAATTTTTGGGGATTCGTTTGGACATTTTTATGCATTAATTGATTTTTCATTGCATTTGTGTGCATGATTCAAATTTGAACTACATGCACATGCTCTAATGAATATAAATTGGTTGAAAATTCAAATATATGTCCTTGGTTGCATGCTTAGGTCCCATGCAAGAAATGGGAATGAATGGCAAACACCCTGCCACCGTCACTCAGCCGCAAACATTGAGATACCTAGTTTTTAAATTCTAGTAAATCCAAAACTCGTCTGAAATTCATGAAGCATGGCATGCTATCATGGAATGGCACCCGACATGTCGTGGTAAATGTTTTGTCCCATTTGGGGAAGGTTTTTGTATAACCTTCTCACAAACCAAAGCTTCTCACAACAAGCTTGATGGTTTCGGTAGGGAATATGCCACCTTTGGGGGCGAAACAATACCCGTTGCCTACTATTGCTTTCAAAAAAATTCTAGTGTCAACATAGAACAACAGGAGGGTTGTGTTAAATTTTGGAATTTTTCTGGGTTCGTTTGGACATTTTATTCATTAACTAGGTTTTCTAGGCATTTTATGTGCATAATTCAAATATGAACTACATGCACATGCTCTAGTGCATATAAATTGGTTGAAAAAACAAATATGTGTCCTTGGGTGCATGCTTAGGTCCCATGCAAGAAATGGGAATGAATTTCAAACACCAGAGCGCTGTTGATTGTCGGCAAAAAGTTGAGATAATTTTTTTAAAATTCTACTAAATCCAAAACTCCTCCGAAATTCATGAAACATGGCATGCTATCATGGAATGGCTCCCTGTTGGGGAACGTAGTGTTGACACCAGATTTTGGCATGGTCGAAAACATAATTAAGACCGCCTCAAATGAAAACGTGCTCAAAGTGAGAAAGTTCCGTATCGTGAAAAGGAGAAACTTTGATATTTGGGCCTTAGCCATCAGGTCTAATCTCTAAGGCCGAAGTTGTGTTCGAAGTACTGAGATTTACAATCCAGAACATTATTCGGTCGATTATGCTCCCAAGATTGCCTCATATGAGAAAAGTTTTTACATGAATTGTCTTCGTCTCGTCGAAATGGTCGATTTTAATATATAAATCATCTCAATCCGAGAATGTATGTAAAAGTTAGAGCCATTCAAATGCAACCCTGCCAGGAGGCTACATATGGCGTGCCCCACCAGACCTATGTCTGATGGGTGGCGCGAATGACAGTCCGTTTTGTGCGAGCGATTCAGCCCTGAAGATGGCATCGAATCGAAAAATGTTCAACATGAAAGTTGTTCATCTCGTCGAAACGAGTAAATATGCTTTTGGGCGCATTCTCATCACAGATTATTTACAGCCACAAAAAACACCCGCAAGGTGCAGCCAGTTTAAACCGAACAGTTTTGGAAAGTTCGCACAAAACCAATCCGAATTTGACTAGGGTTTTGGGCGTGAATCCAAGCCTTTTCCTTGCACGGGAAGGCCAGCCGCCTCTTATATACCTAAGGGGTGATGGCCGATTGAACAACACACAATCAAACAAACACATCTAGCACTTTTACCTTTACCTTTTTCTCTCTCCCTTGTTATTCTTCCTCGTTCTTCGTTCGTTCTTCTTGTTGCAGGGCGGCGAACCTCGAGGCCCTAGGGGCGATCAGGTCGACCTAGGGCAGCCCATAGCCGCCGCGCGCCCTGACGGGGTCCCTCCCGGGCCTGTGGGATTTCGGGTCTACAAAGCGCCCGCCGGATTGCCTGCGTACCACGCTTCTGGCTGGGTCTCCTTCGACGTGAGCTGCGGTGCATCACCCTCGGCATCAAGGATACATGGTGATGTGTTCGTGTGCGAACACACTTTTTGGCGACTCCACTTGGGACGAAGCTTTGAACGGTCTCCGACCCGTTCTTGCTACGAAGATATCGTCATCTAGGGTTTGCAATCTACAATGGTAATATGAATACCCAATTCACTTATGTAGATGCAAATAATGCATATGTTGTCGCTAGATCGTCTAATGAGCATATTATATCGGCTAGCCCTAGTTTTATCAATCATGCATCTAATTATGTGCAACAGCCGATTCAGAATAATCTTCATGCTTCAATTTCCTATAATTTTAGCAACACGCAACATATGTATCCCAACTCCCATACATCGGCAACCCCACAAATCTATATGCTGATGAACAACATGGTGAGTTCAGTTAATCAATTTGAAACACCCCATGTAGGAACTCTCAATGGCATGCAACATAGTGGTTCATCGTTTTATTCATCGGTAACTAATTTGCAACAAGTTAATCCTAACATGCTGGTGGATAGGGGAATTGGCCATAGTACTAGAAGTTATTCGGCCAATTACCCTCAAACATCGTATGCTACACCTCATGCCACTAATTTTTCGGCACCATACGCAATTGTAGATGTTCATAATTCGGCTCCGCACCTTCATGCTCATGGCCGAATAAGTGAGAATTCTACTAGGGCGCATGTGTCTTTTCCTAGTAACGTAGCATATCATGTTGCCCCTGCACAGTTACAGAATTTTGGCAACACATCAGTGCCGAAAGCGCCTCAAAGTATTGCGGGGCAATCCGATGAAGATTGGGCTGAAATTGGTCGGAAAAAACTTAAAGATAGCCTAGCTGCAATGTTTGCTGAATTTAGACAAGAACAGGCAACCTTGCGAATCAAAGAAAGAAAGAGTGGTGATTCGGATAACAAAGTTAATCTGGTTATCAGAAAATCCAAATCAAATGTATGTGTACCGAATTTATTGAAGAAAAAAAGGACGCCAAGGCATTGGATAGTCATTTAAAAGTGGAGCAAAGTATTATTCAAGTAACACAACCATCATTCTCTCCCGGCGTGTATGAAGAGGTATGTCTAGCAAGTGATTTGCCTATTTTTAGATTTGGTCACAACTTTATTATTGATGCATCTATTAGGAAAAATCTCGTAAGTAATTTTGAAAGTCCAATGATGAAGGGAATTTATTTTTTATCAATAAAATTGTTACAAAGCATATCGGTCAATACATTGTACCATTCAAAGAGACTGATTGCAATAAAATTGTTACAAAGCATATCGGTCAATACATTGTACCATTCAAAGAGACCGATAGTGACTTGTAATTGCAGCCAAAGCTTCTCCCATTGCCTTATTTAAAGTTTATATCTAATTGGGTAGCTTTGCTTGCTTCATACTTGGCTTACGCATGGTCTCAATTGAGACATGTGTGTTTTGACTATTTTCGTATCAGAAATATAAAGCCAAGGTTAATTTTTTTAAGAAAGCCGATGCTAATATTATATCTTATTCAAAGACATCAGAGATGGCATGCAAAACACAATGCATAGCCGAATGGGGAGATTCTAAATCTGAACCATTCGTTTGCTTACCTCCAAAGTCGTTCACACACCAAGATCGGCTAGAAAACAAAATGTATACCTTTGATTCAAACATGTGTGATCAAATCTTTGATTTGTTGTTGGAAAATAATTACATTAGACTTCTTGATCACCATGTCAAGCCATCTATCCAAGGAAGAATTTATTATAAGTTCCATGATTCGTTCAAGCATAGTATTGAGGATAGCAACATGTTTCGTCAAATAGTTAAATCGGCCATTGATAAAGGACGATTGAGGTTTGTCGAAACACCAAAGGATGACCTGTCTATTCCGATTGGTCCTGATGGCAAAAAGTTTTTGTATCGGCTTCTTCAAACTGATTCATTTAATAATGAAAAGGAAAACACAGTGGATGATGGGATCAAGTTTTCAAGTAAAGAAGTTCTTCAAGAGCACAATGAAGATATTCTTCAAGGCGGGAATTACATCAAGGTTGAACAGAAGACTCCAAGTACTGGGGGGCAACAACAAAGTCCAAAGATCGGTGCAAGCACAACCAAAGAAAAAAAGGCTGACGTAAGCACAAAGGTAAAAAGCCGAAAGTCACTTTCGCGCAACTATTGGAAAAATATCAGAAGATAAGTGAGGAGAACAGTGCTTACTGGTCAACTAATGCAAAAGCATCAAGATCACCCCCTAGGTGCAAATCCAAGGATCGATATTGGCAAGAAGAGAATTTGAATGCAACTTGTTCATATCCTTATTTTCGGCCACCAATGCCAATGTCGTGGATGCCTCCCTATGCTCACGTAAATCCATATCCATTATGGGACAAGTATGATACAAGGGCACATTCTCAATATTATTCTAAACCATCTCGCCAATATTATGCAGCTCCAAGAAGACCAACGTTCAATGAGTAGTCATATGTTCAAGACCGTTTCAATAAAAAGAATCGGTCCGGAGCACACGGAAGAATAAGGAGGTGGTTGAGCAAGTCTACCGCGTCAAAAGAGATGGTCGTAAGAGTGCCAATTCAGATATGATTTAAACTGAAAAAGAGCCAATTAAAGTGTCGACATTGGCTACAATAGGCAATGAGGCAAGTCAGTCAAGTACCAAATCTGAAGGGAAGAAGTTGAGAGTGCACAATATAAAACAAGAATTGCCATTACTTCAAACAAAATTGCAACCGGGGTGCCCACTCGGCTTATCGTATTGGCAAAAGAAGAAGTTGTCAAAGCTTAGTGCACAAGAACTTGAAAAGAAAACATGGCATGGGTTCCCACAGGAAGTAATCAAAATAAGAATTATGTGCAAGCTTCCTTTACAAGGAGTGCGACAAAGATGAAGCAGGAAAAGAGTGAAAACTATGAAGGACCAAGCCGAAGGTTTCAACATCTTCGGTCCACACATTATCCATTTTCTTCAACAATGTTGTTAATGCCTATGCCATGGAATTTGTCATCAGGTATGATTTGTTACCCTTAATGGGATTATTTTAATCCATGCCTGCAATATAATTTCTTACATCATGAAAAGGTATTACCAAATCATCATATGTTTGATTAGCTTCACTTTTGTTGCTAATCTAAATGGCTGATATATACTTATCGTCCAAAGCACGTACAAATGGCCGATGAAGTGTTGACATCCTCCTTAGAAAGAGCATTGTGCAAGTTATTTTTCCGCACGCAAGCTTTGCCGAAAAACAGGGGGGTATGTGTTGACACCAGATTTTGGCATGGTCGAAAACAAAATTAAGAAGGCCTCAAATGAAAAAGTGCTCAAAGTGAGACAGTTCTGTATCGTCAAAAGGAGAAACTTTGATATTTGGGCCATAGCCATCAGGTCTCGTCTCTGAGGCCGAAGTTCTGTTTGAAGTACTGAGATTTACTATCTAGAACATTATTCGGCCGATTATGCTCCCAAGATTAACTCATATGAGCAAAGGTTTTACATGGATTGTCTTTGTCTCGTCGAAACGGTCGATTTTGATATAAAAATCATCTCAATCCGAGACCGTATGTAAAAGTTAGAGCCATCCGAATGCAGCCCTGCTAGGAGGCTACATATGGCGCGCCCCACCAGACCTATGTCTGATGGGTGGCGCGAGTGACAATTTGTTTTGTGCGAGCGAATTGGCCCTGAAGATGGCCTCGGATCAAAAAAAATTCAACATCAAAGTTGTTTGCCTCGTCGAAACGAGTAAATATGCTTTTTGGCGCATTTTCATGCGAGATCATTTACTACCACAAAAAAGACCCGCAAGGTGCAGCAAGTTTAAACCGAACAGTTTTGGAAAGTTCGGACAAAACCAATCCGAATTTGACTAGGGTTTTGGGCGTGAATCCAAGAATTTTCCTTGCACGGGAAGTCCAGCCGCCTCTTATATACCTATAAGGGGTGACGGCCGATTGAACAACACACAATCGAACAAACACATCTACCACTTTTACCTTTACCTTTATCTATCTCCCTTGTTCTTTTTCCTCGTTCTTCGTTCGTTCTTCTTGTTGAAGGGCGGCGAACCTCGAGGCCCTAGGGGCGATCAGGTCGACCTAGGGCAGCCCATAGCCGCTGCGTGCCCTGACGGGGTCCCTCCCGGGTGTGTGGGGTTTCGGGTCTACAAAAGCGCCCGCCGGATTGCTTGCGTACCGCGCTTCCGGACAGGTCTCCTTCGACGTGAGCTGCGGTGCATCACCCCCGGCGTCGAGGGTACACGGTGATGTGGTCGTGTGCGAACATGTAGTATTTCAAAAAAATTACCTACGATCACACAAGATCTAGCTAGGAGAAGCATAGCAACGAGCGGGGGAGTGTGTCGACGTACCCTCGTAGACCGAAAGCGCAAGCATTTAGTAACGCGATTGATGTAGTCGAACGTCTTCGCGATCCAACCGATACAAGCACCGAACGTACGGCACCTCCGTATTCAGCACACGTTCAGCTCGATGACATCCCACAAATTCTTGATCCAGTTGAGTGTCACGGGAGAGTTTCGTCAGCACGACGGCGTGGTCACGGTGATGATGAAGTTACCCACGCAGGGCTTCGCCTAAGCACTGCAAAGATATGACCGAGGTGTGTAACTGTGGAGGGGGGCACCGCACTCGGCTAGGAACAATTGATGTGTGTCCAAGGGGTGCCCTCCCCATGTATATAAAGGAGGGAGAGGGAGGAAGCGA
Organism: Secale cereale; assembly: GCA_902687465.1. NCBI lineage: Eukaryota > Viridiplantae > Streptophyta > Magnoliopsida > Poales > Poaceae > Secale > Secale cereale. The sequence goes on along the minus strand of LR738714.1, from coordinate 305,031,827 downwards.
CCGGCCTATGGAGAGGGGCACGCCAAGGGGGAGTCCTACTCCCACTAGGAGTAGGACTCCCCATTCCTAGTAGGAGTAGGAGAAGGGGGAAGGGAAGGAGAGAAAGAGAAGGAAGGAGGGGGCGCTACCCCTCCCCCCTAGTCCAATTCGAACTAGCCTTGGGGGGCGCGCGGCCCAGCCCTAGGCAGCCCCTCTCTCTCTCCCCTAAAGCCCAATAAGGCCCATATACTCCCCGGGGGGTTCCGGTAACCTCCCGGTACTCCGGTATTTATCCGGTGACCCCCGGAACCATTCCGGTGTCCGAGTATAACCTTCCAATATATCAATCTTTATGTCTCGACCATTTCGAGACTCCTCGTCATGTCCGTGATCACATCTGGGACTCCGAACTATCTTCGGTGCATCAAAACACATATACTCATAATACAGATCGTCATTGAACGTTAAGCGTGCGGACCCTACGGGTTCGAGAACTATGTAGACATGACCGAGACTCATCTCCGATCAATAACCAATAGCGGAACCTGGATGCTCATATTGGTTCCCACATATTGTACAAAGATCTTTATCGGTCAAACCGCATAACAACATACGTCGTTCCATTTGTCATCGGTTTGTTACTTGCCCGAGATTCGATCGTTGGTATCATCATACCTACTTCAATCTCATCACCGACAAGTCTCTTTACTCGTTCCGTAATACATCATCTCGTGACTAACTCATCAGTCGTTTGCTTGCAAGGCTTATTATGATGTGTATTACCAAGAGGGCCTAGAGATACCTCTCCGACACTCGGAGTGACAAATCATATTCTCGATCTATGCCAACACCACAACACCTTCGGAGACACCTATAGAGCATCTTTATAATCTCATAGTCATAGGAACATGTATTGTGACGATTGATAGCACACAAGGTATTCCTCCGGTGTTCGAGAGTTGCATAATCTCATAGTCATAGGAACATGTCTAAGACATGAAGAAAGCAATAGCAGGAAAAACTAAACCATCATATTGCTAAGCTAACGGATGGGTCTTGTCCATCACATCAATCTCCTATTGATGTGATCCCATTGATCAAATGACAACTCATGTCTATGGTTAGGAACATAACCATCTTTGATTAACGAGCTAGTCTAGTAGAGGCATACTAGGGACACTCTGTTTCGTCTATGTATTCACACGTGTATCAAGTTTCCGGTTAATACAATTCTAGTATGAATAAAAGACATTAATCATAATGTATAAGGAAATATAAATACAAACTTTATTATTGCCTCTAGGGCATATTTCCTTCAGTCTCCCACTTGCACTAGAGTCAATAATCTAGATTACATAGTAATGATTCTAACACCAATGGAGTCTTGGTGCTGATCATGTTTTGCTCGTGGAAGTGGTTTAGTCAACGGGTCTGCAACATTCAAATCCGTATGTATCTTGCAAATTTCTATGTCTCCCTCCTTGACTTGAACGCGGATGGAATTGAAGCGTCTCTTGATGTGCTTGGTTCTCTTGTGAAACCTGGATTCCTTCGCCAAGGCTATTGCTCCAGTGTTGTCACAAAAGATTTTCATTGGACCCGATGCACTAGGTATTACACCTAGATCGTATATGAACTCCTTCATCCAGACTCCTTAATTTGCTGCTTCCGAAGCAGCTACGTACTCCGCTTCACACATAGATCCCGACACGACACTCTGCATGGAACTGCACCAACTGACAACTCCACCATTCAACAAAAATACATATTCGGTTTGTGACTTAGAGTCATCCGGATCAGTGTCAAAGCTTGAATCGAGGTAACCATTTACGACGAGCTCTTTGTCACCTCCATAAACGAGAAACATATCCTTTGTCCTTTTCAGGTACTTCAGGATGTTCTTGACCGCTGTCCAGTGATCCATTCCTGGATTACTTTGGTACCTCCCTGGTAAACTTATAGCAAGGCACACATCAGGGCTGCTACACAACATTGCATACATGATAGATCCTATGGTTGAGGCATAGGGAATGACTTTCATTTTCTCTCTATCTTCTGCAGTGGTCGGGCATTGAGTCCTACTCAACTTCACACGTTGTAATAGAGGCAAGAACCCTTTCTTTGACTGGTCCATTTTGAACTTCTTCAAAACTTTATCAAGGTATGTGCTTTGTGAGAGTCCAATTAAGCGTCTTGATCTATCTCTGTATATCTTGATGCCCAATATATAAGTAGCTTCATCGAGGTGTTTCATTGAAAAAATCTTATTCAACTATCCTTTTATGCCATCCAGAAATTCTATATCATTTCCAATCAACAATATGTCATCCACATATAATATCAGAAATGCTACAGAGCCCCCACTCACTTACTTATGAATACATGCTTCTCCAAAGGTCTGTATAAAACCATATGCTTTGATCACCTCATCAAAGCGTATATTCTAACTCCGAGATGCTTGCACGAGTCCATAGATGGATCGCTGGAGCATGCACACTTTTTTAGCACCTTTAGGATCGACAAAACCTTCTGGTTGCATCATATACAACTCCTCTTTGAGGTATACATTAAGGAACACAGTTTTGACATCCATTTGCCAAATTTCATAATCATAAAATGCGGCAACTGCTAACATGAACCGGACAGACTTAAGCATTGCTATGGGTGAGAAAGTCTCATCGTAGTAAACTCCTTGAACTTGTCGAAAACCTTTCGCAACAAGCCGAGCTTTGTAGATAGTAATATTACCATCAGCGTCAGTCTACCTCTTAAAGATCCATTTATTTTCAATGGCTTGCCGATCATCGGGCAAGTCAACCAAAGTCCACACTTTGTTCTCATACATGGATCCCATCTCAGATTTCATGGCCTCAAGCCATTTTGTGGAATCTGGGCTCATCATCGCTTCCTCATAGTTCATAGGTTCATCATGGTCTAGTAACATGACTTCCAGAACCGGGTTACCGTACCACTCTGGTGCGGAATGCACTCTGGTTGACCTACGACGTTTAGTAGCAACTTCATCTCAAGTTTCATGATCATCATCATTAGCTTCCTCGCTGATTGGTGTAGGAATCACTGGAACTAGTTTCTGTGATATTCTACTTTCCAATTCAGGAGAAGATACAATTACTTCATCAAGTTCTACTTTCCTCCCACACACTTCTTTTGAGAGAAACTCCTTCTCTAGAAAGGATCCATTCTTAGCAATGAATATCTTGCCTTCGAATCTGTGATAGACGGTGTACCCAACAGTTTCCTTTGGGTATCCTATGAAGACACATTTCTCCGACTTGGGTTCGAGCTTATCAGGTTGAAGCTTTTTCACATAAGCATCGCAGCCCCAACCTTTAAGAAACAAGAACTTGGGTTTCTTGCCAAACCACAGTTCATAAGGTGTTGTCTCAATGGATTTAGATGGTGCCCTATTTAACGTGAATGCAGTTGTCTCTAAAGCATAACCCCAAAATGATAGTGGTAAATCGGTAAGAGACGTCACAGATCGCACCATATCTAGTAAAGTACGGTTACGATGTTCGGACACACCATTACGCCGTGGTGTTCCAGGTGGCGTGAGCTGTGAAACTATTCCACATTGTTTCAAATGAAGACCAAACCCGTAACTCAAATATTTGCCTCCGCGATCAGATTGTAGAAACTTCATTTTCTTGTTATGATGATTCTCTACTCCACTCTGAAATTCTTTGAACTTTTCAAAAGTTTCTGACTTGTGCTTCATCGAGAAGATATACCCATATCTGCCCAAATCATCAGTAAAGGTCAGAAAATAACGATAACCGCCGCGATCCTCAACACTCATCGGTCCGCATACATCAGTATGTACGATTTCCAACAAATCAGTTGCTCGCTCCATTGTTTCGGAGGACGGAGTTTTAGTCATCTAGACCATGAGGCATGGTTCGCAAGCACCAAGTGATTCCAAAAGTCCATCAACGTGGAGTTTCTTCATGCGCTTTACACCAATATGACCTAAACGGCAGTGCCACAAATAAGTTGCACTATCATTATCAACTTTGTATCTTTTGGCTTCAATATTATGAATATGTGTATCACTACGATCGAGATCCAACAAGAATATACCACTCTTCAAGGGCGCATGACCATAAAGGTATTACTCATATAAATCGAACAACCATTATTCTCTGATTGAAATAAATAACCGTCTCGCAACAAAGAAGATCTAGATATAATGTTCATGCTCAACGCTGGCACCAAATAACAATTATTTAGGTCTAAAACTAATACCGAAGGTAGATGTAGAGGTAGCGTGCCGACATCGATCACATCGACTTTGTAACCATTTCCCACGCGCATCTTCACCTCGTCCTTAGCTAATCCTCGTTTAATCTGTAGCCCCTGTTTCAAGTTACAAATTTTAGCAACCGAACCAGTATCAAATACCCAGGTGCTACTACGAGCATTAGTAAGGTGCACCTCAATGACATGTATATCAAATATACCTTTGTTCACTTTTCCATCCTTCTTATCCGCCAAATACTTGGGACAGTTCCGCTTCCAGTGTCCAGTCCCTTTGCAGTAGAAGCACTCAATTTTAGGCTTGGCTCCAGACTTGGGTTTCTTCGCAGGATTAGCAACTGGCTTGCTATTCTTCTTGAAGTTCCCCTTCTTTCCGTTGCCCTTTTTCTTGAAACTAGTGGTATTGTTAACCATCAACACTTGATGCTCCTTTTTGATTTCTACCTCCGCAGCTTTGAGCATAGAGAAGAGCTTCGGAGTTGTCTTTTGCATCCCTTGCATATTATAGTTCATCATGAAGCCTTTATAGCTTGGTGGCAGTGATTGAACAACTCTATCAATAACACAATCTTCGCCAACTTTGCAACCAAGTTAAGTCATGTGATTGTAGTACCCAGACATTCTAAGTAAGTGTTCACCGATAGAACTGTTCTCCTCCATCTTGCAGCTATAGAACTAATTGGACACTTCATATCTCTCAATTCGGGCATTTGCTTGAAATATTAACTTCATCTCTTGGAACATCTCATATGCTCCATGACGTTCAAAACGTCTTTGAAGTCCCGATTCTAAGCCGTAAAGCATGGCACACTGAACTATCGAGTAGTCGTCAGAACGAGCTTGCCAGACGTTCATAATGTCCGGAGTTGCTCGTGCAGCAGGCCTGTCTCCTAGCGGTGCTTCTAGGACATAATTCTTCTGTGCAGCAATGAGGATAATCCTCAAGTTACGGACCCAGTCCGTCTAGTTGCTACCATCATCTTTCAACTCAGCTTTCTCTAGGAATGCATTAAAATTCAAGGGAATGGTAGCACGGGCCATTAATCTACAACAACATAGATATGCAAAAGCTATCAGGACTAAGTTCATGATAAATTAAAGTTCAATTAATCATAGTACTAAAGAACCCCCACTTAGATAGACATCCCTTTAGTCATCTGAATGATCATGTGATCCAAATAAACTAAACCATGTCCGACCATCACGTGAGATGGAGTAGTTTTCAATAGTGAACATATTATGTTGATCACATCCACTATAAGATTCACGCTCGACCTCTCGGTCTCCAGTGTTGCGAGGCCATGTCTGTACATGCTAGGCTCGTCAAGATTGACCCGATTATTCTGCATGTGCAAAACTGTCTTACACCCGTTGTATTTGAACATAGAGATTATCACACCCGATCATCACGTGGTGTCTCGGCACGACGAACTTTGGCAACGGTGCATACTCAGGGAGAACACTTGTACTTTGAAATTTTTGTACGGGATCATCTTATAATGCTACCGCCGTACTAAGCAAAATAAAAAGCATAATAAGATAAACATCATATGCAATCAAAATATGTGACATTATATGGCCATCATCATCTTGTGCTTTTGATATCCATCTCCAAAGCATTGTCATGATCTCCATCTTCGTCGGCTTGACACCATGATCTTCATCGTTGCGTCATGGTCGTCTCGCCAACTATTGCTACTACTATTATCGCTAACTCGTAGTTCATACAATAAAGAGACAACCATAAGGCTCCTGCCGGTTGCCGATAGATTACAAAACATGATCATCTCATACAATATGGTATAACTCATCACGTCTTAACCATATCACGTCACAACATGCCCTGCGAAAACAAGTTAGACGTCCTCTACATTGTTGTTGCAAGTTTTACGTGGATGCTACGGGCTTAGCAAGAACCGTTCTTACCTACGCATACAAAACCACAATGATGCTTCGTCTGGTGTGCTGTTTTAACCTTCACAAGGACTGGGCGTAGCCACACTCGATTCAACTAAAGTGAGAGAGACAGACACCAGCAGTTCACCTTTAAGCAACTAGTGCTCGTAATGGTGAAACCAGTCTCGTGTAAGTGTACGCATAATGTCGGTGCGGGCCACTTCATCTCACAATACCACCGAAACACAGTATGAAATGTTGGTAAGCAGTATGACTATTATCGCCCACAACTCATTGTGTTCTACTCGTGCATATCATCTACGCATAGACCTGGCTCATGATGCCACTGTTGGGTAACGTAGTATTTCAAATTTTTTTACCTACGATCACGCAAGATCTATCTAGGAGAAGCATAGCAATGAGCGGGAGAGTGTGTCCACGTACCCTTGTAAACCGAAAGCGGAAGCGTTTAGTGATGCGGTTGATGTAGTCGGACGTCTTCGCGATCCAACCGATCCAAGCACCGAACTTACGGCACCTCCGCGTTCAGCACACGTTCAACTTGATAACGTCCCACGAACTCTTGATCCAGTTGAGTGTCACGGGAGAGTTTCGTTAGCACGATGGCGTGGTGATGATGATGATGAAGTTACTAGCACAGGGCTTCGCCTAAGCACTGCAATGATATGACCGAGGTGTGTAACTGTCGAGGGGGGCACCGCACACGGCTAGGAAAAATTGGTGTGTGTCCAAGGGGTGCCTCCCCACGTATATAAAGGCGGGAGAGGGAGGAGGTAGCTGGCCTAGGGAGGCGGGCGCGCCAAGGTGGAGTCCTACTCCCACTAGGAGTAGGACTCCCCTTTCCTAGTAGGAGTAGGAGAAGGGGGAAGGGAAGGAGAGAAAGAGAAGGAAGGAGGGGGCGCCGCCCCTCCCCCTAGTCCAACTTGGACTAGGCTTGGGGGGCGCGCGGCCCAGCCCTAGGCAGCCCCTCTCTCTCCCCCCTAAAGCCCAATAAGGCCCATATACTCCCCGGGGGGTTCTGGTAACCTCCGGGTACTCCGGTATTTATCCGGTGACCCCCGGAACCCTTCCGGTGTCCAAATATAACCTTCCAATATATCAATCTTTATGTCTCGACCATTTCTAGACTCCTCGTCATGTCCGTGATCACATCCAGGACTCCGAACTACCTTCAGTGCATCAAAACACATAAACTCATAATACCGATCGTTATCGAACGTTAAGCTCGCGGACCCTACAGGTTCGAGAACTATGTAGACATGAACGAGACTCATCTCTGGTCAATAACCAATAGCAGAACCTGGATGCTCATATTGGTTCCCACATATTCTACGAAGATCTTTATCGGTCAAACTGCATAACAACATGTATCGTTCCCTTTGTCATCAGTATGTTACTTGCCCGAGATTCGATCGTTGGTATCATCATACCTAGTTCAATCTCATCACCGGCAAGTCTCTTTACTCGTTCCGTAATATATCATCTCGTGACTAACTCATTGGTCGTTTGCTTGCAAGGCTTATTATGATGTGTATTACGAGAGGGCCTAGAGATACCTCTCCGACACTCGGAGCGACAAATCCTATTCTCGATCTATGCCAACACCACAAGCACCTTCGGAGACACCTGTAGAGCATCTTTATATTCACCCAGTTACATTCTGACGTTTGATAGCACACAAGGTGTTCCTCCGGTATTCGGGAGTTGCATAATCTCATAGTCATAGGAACATGTATAAGTCATGAAGAAAGCAATAGCAGAAAAAACTAAACGATCATATTGCTAAGCTAAAGGATGGGTCTTGTCCATCACATCATTCTCCTAATGATGTGATCATGTTGATCAAATGACAGCTCATGTCTATGGTTAGTAAACAAAACCATCTTTGGTTAACGAGCTAGTCTATTAGAGGCATACTAGGGACACTCTGTTTCGTCTATGCATTCACACATGTATCAAGTTTCCGGTTAATACAATTCTAGCATAAATAAAACACATTAATCATGATGTATAAGGAAATATAAATAACAACTTTATTATTGCCTCTAGGGCATATTTCCTTCACTCCCGACATGATGTGGTAATTTTGGTGTGCACTTTGAGAGAAGGCGCACTCGAATAATAGTCAACAAAGGTATTTTGAAACAAATAGATGCCACTCTAACATCGCAAACATTTTAGATAGAACACCCGTATGTAAACTGACAGCTTCCCTAGTAAGCCAAGGAAAAATGTGCAGCCCTTCGTCGCAAACGTTTTAGATAGAACACCTGTATGCAAAGTGAGAGCTATGGTCTTCTGAAGTAAGCCAAGGGAAAATTCGCTCTGCGGGATTTGTGCATCTCTTCAACGCAAACAATTCAGATTGAATAATGTATGCAAAGCGAGACTTCGGCGCTAAGCCAAGAGAAAATTTGGCAAGCAGGATTTGTACCTCCCTTCAACGTAAACCGTTTTTTTTTGTATGACCCGTGTGCAACCACGTACAAACAATTTGGTAAGATTTGCATCTATCATATTGGGTATATTGCCATTTGTCAAACTGGAAAGATTGACATTTGTTGATCTAGTAACATTGCCATTTGTCAATCATTGAAACACTGCGATTTGTCAAAATATGCAGCTAAAAATCACTAGCACTATCTAATTTTTGCAACTAAAATTCAGTAATTAAGCATAGATTTCATTCAAAGATTAAGCAATCATTCTTAATTTATACAAACAGTTCAAGTCGATAGCGGAACCGACCAAACTTTTCCCAAATTGTTGCCAACCACGTACTGGAATAGCTAGTTCAACTATATATACTAGCTAATTTTAAGTACGTTATACAGTTCCACCACATCTATAGTCATATGAACTGAACAAAATAGCCCCTAAATACTACTACTACTATGGAGGGGCTTTGTACTACTTCCGGCAGCCTCTCCTCGGCCGAGCTGGACAACTGCAATATGGTGGGTGCCGCTGCTGCACCTTCAGCGATGCTCACCTCGAACAGCCTCTGCCGCTCCAGACGACCCCTCCCAAAGCGGCTGGACTGCTCGTAGATCTCCCGATTCCTCGTCTCTGCGTCGGCGTGTGTCGCGGCCATGGCGGCGGTAAGGCTCTTTGCATGCTCGACGAGGCGCTCCTGCTCCTCCCGCGGGAACTTGATGTAGCACGCAAGGTCGTTGTCGCACGTGCGGGCCTCCACCTCCGCCTCCCTCCTTCGGGCGGTGGTGGCGGAGCGGGTGATGATCCCGGCTGTCGACGGTGGGCTGGCGGCCACGGCGGCCGACGATGGGGTGGCGGCCACGACCACCACCTCCCGCCTTCGGGCCGCGGTGGCGGAGGGGTGATGGCCACGGTGGCCGACAGTGGGTTGGCGGCCACGACGGCCACCTCCCGCCTTTGGGCTGCGGCGGCGGAGCGGGCAATGGCCCTGGCTTTTGACGGTGCTGTGGTGGCACCGGCTGCCGGCAATAGTTGCGGACGGGCAACGACGGCAGAGCGTGTGGTGCGTGTTCCGCGCACACCCAACATGGACGCCACACGCACTACACTACGACGGGGACTACGCCGCCGCCGCTGTGTAGCCTCCCAGCTGGAGCTGTGCTCTGATGACGGCGGAGTGGCTGAGCGACAATGACAGACCGGAACCATTGCCGATTGTGGGAGAAGTAGACGAGATAAGCTAAAGGGAGGGAGGGGAAAATGAGACGTAGGACTCGCCAGCCGTGAGGGTTTATATAGTAGGCTGGTAACCATTGGGATTTTGGGGGATTTCACCGAATCCGCCGGGAAGCTTGTGCGGGAACCTGCGCGCTTGTGCGGGAACGGGCTCACCACCGTTTGGCCAAAAGAACGCCCCCGCGCGCGGCTCAAGCTTGCGCTCGAACCGTCTACGGCAACGGGGTGACAAGACGTGTGAGAGGAGGACGAAAGGACACGTACACATACGTTTAATAAAAAAACGTTTGCGATTTAATTATCTACTATACCCCCATCGTGCTTTATAAGTAGGATTTAATTAATAAAATACGAATGCATGTCACCAAATATTATATCGTTGGATTCGTATTTGAACATTGTTTCCAGTTATATAAGTTTTGTAACATGCAGTAACATTTTGTACTTTAAATTTGAGGTTATATACCAGCAAGCGTTTGCCCACAACACACGCGGCTTATGCCATCACAAACAACTAGGATGGATCAACTGTATGCCACGTATCACACACACAACTCTAATCTGATTCGTGCTTGATGTCTCCGACATCGCTCGCATAGTTCGTCTTATTTGCCGCGTATCACTGTGACGGCCTCTGCTCGCGTCCCTCAGCAAGCTCTGCTCGCTGTTAAGCACAGCGGCACGCTCTGCTCGTGTCCTTCGGCACACTCGGCTTGTGGACAGCTTTTTCTTGCATGTTCAACTACTATATGCATATTTATGGTTGCTCACCGTTGAGGCGGCCGCGAAGCGCTCTGCTCGAGTCCCTCGGCGCACGCTCTGCCAGCGGTTGGGTCTGCGCACGATCACATCGGGGGCCCCATATACATGCGGTTGCGCTGCGCGCGTTGCCACACGATGTAGTTATGTGCGGCATGATGGAGTTACGCCTATGAATTAGAACTGCCATCAGGGCGTGCCGATATTCCAGGCCGTCCGACTTCCCCTTTAATTCCTGCGGCCATTATAACCTTAGTCTCTTCATCCTTTCGATCGCGCCCCACAACACAACAAGCACAACCATGATGACACATAGAGAGGGGATGTCTAGAGGTGCTCCAATGGAGTTTGGCGAGCATAAAGTGGAGACCCACCCGAGGGAGATAGATCTCTCGGTTGTGTAAACCATCGACCCGGCCGTGGTGGACGACTACATCAACACCATAGAGCAGTTGCTTGCGGGAGACAAGTACAAGGTGGTCGGCATCGACCTCCAGTACACCACTGATCTTCCCGGCGAAGATCAGAAGGTTGCCGTCACCTAGTTGTGCGTGTGTCATCATGTCCTCATCTACCACTACTGCATGGCTACAGAGCCTTGTGTCCGTTTCGTCATGTTTGTCAACAGCACCGACTACAAGTTTGCTACGGTGGAAACCACCGATGATGTGAAAGCGCTCAGGGTTACGGACTTGTCCTGCAAGAACCTTGTCAAAATCCATGAGCACTACATGGTCTGGGGAAGCATGAAGACGGACTCCCTGCTTTAACTCGCCTCGGCCATCATCGACCCCTACTACGAAAAGATGAGGCAGGATGCCCAGAGGACAAGTCCCATATCCTGGCATAGGGCCTGGATGCGGAAAATGGATGAACCTCACCTCAGGTTCGCGGTCAAGAGTGTGTACACATGCTATGAGATGCACAGGCGGATCGTTGACATGAGGAAGTGCCTCGTTGCCCAAATCGACGAGCCCGGATCGAGCCACAAGTAGAGCAAACGTCACAAGAAGTAGATGCTGATCAGATGATCGTTTATGCTAGTTAGTCATACATGTAATATATAGTTTACTTTGGTGTGTGGAAATGTCATGTGTGTAGTAGCCACCTATGTAATTATGCATGTAATAGTTTACTTTGGTGTGTGCAAATGCCATGGTTGTAGTTGCCACCTATGTTAGTGGATGTTTAATTTGGCTATCCAACCATGTACTTATAAGTGTGTGTGTATATATATGTTGTTGTTCTGTATGCAATCCCATCGCACAACACACACGTCTTATTAGCAACAAGTGTCTGTGTTATTATCGGTCTTCACACACATTTCTGATTACAAACCTGTTTGCCGCGTATCACACACATCTTGTTATATTGAACTGTTGATGTTCTCTTGTCTCGACACAAACAGTTCATCCGAGTGAACCGCATGCTGTATATCGCACAAACCTTGATAAGGCTGGCCGTTTCTTTTGTGTTGCCTAATCACAAATAGTTCAACCTAGTGACATCCGTTTTGTGTGAGCGATTCGGCCCTGAAGATGGCATCGAATCGAAAAATGTTCAACATAAAAGTTGTTTGTCTCGTCGAAATGAGTAAATATGCTTTTGGGCGCATTTTCATCCGAGATTATTTACTATGACCAAAAAGACCCGCAAGGTGCAGCCAGTTTAAACCGAACAGTTTTGGAAAGTTCGGACAAAACCAATCCGAATTTGACTAGGGTTTTGGGCGTGAATCCTAGCCTTTTCCTTGCACGGGAAGGCCAGCCGCCTCTTATATACCTAAGGGGTGACGGCCGATTGAACAACACACAATCGAACAAACACATTTACCACTTTTACCTTTACCTTTCTCTCTCTCCCTTGTTCTTCTTCCTCGTTCTTCGTTCGTTCTTCTTGTTGCAGGGCGGCGAACCTCGAGGCCCTAGGGGCGATCAGGTCGACCTAGGGCAGCCCATAGCCGCCGCGCGACCTGACGGGGTCCCTCCCAGGCGTGTGGGGTTTGGAGTCTACAAAAGCGCCTGCCGGATTGCCTGTGTACCGCGCTTCCGGCTCGGTCTCCTTCGACGTGAGCTGCGGTGCATCACCCCCGGTGTCGAGGGTACACGGTGACGTGTTCGTGTGCGAACACACTTTTTGGCGACTCCGCTGGGGACGAAGCTTTGAACGGTCTCCAGCCCGTTCTTGCTACGAAGATATCGTCATCTAGGGTTTGCAATCTACAAAGGTAATATGAATACCCAATTCACTTATGTAGATGCAAATAATGCAAATGTTGTCGCTAGATCGTCTAATGAGCATATTATATCGGCTAGCCCTAGTTTTATCAATCATGCATCTAATTATGTGCAACAGCCGATTCAGAATAATCTTCATGCTTCAACTTCATAGAATTTTAGCAACCTGCAACATATGTATCCCAACTCCCATACATCGGCAACCCCACAAATCTATATGCCGATGAACAACATTGTGAGCTTGGTTAATCAAGTTGAAACACCCCATGTAGGAACTTTCAATGGCATGCAACATAGCGTTTCATCTTTTTATTCATCGGCAACTAATTTGCAACATTTTAATCCTAACATGCTGGTGGATAGGGGAATTGGCCATAGTACTACAAGTTATTCGGCCAATTACCCTTAAACATCGTATGCTACACCTCATGCGACTAATTTTTTGGCACCATACGCAATTGAAGATGTTTATAATTCGGCTCCGCATCTTCATGCTCATGGCCGAATAAGTGAGAATTCTACTAGGGCCCATGTGTCTTTTCTTAGTAACGTAGCATATGATGTTGCCCCTGCACAGGTATAGAATTCCGGCAACACACCAGTGCCGAAAGCGTCTCAAAGAATTGGGGGGCAATCCGATGAAGATTGGGCTAAAATTGGTCGAAAAAACTTAAAGATAGCCTAGCTGCAATGTTTGCTGAATTTAGACAAGAACAGGCAACCTTGCGAATCAAAGAAAGAAAGAGTGGTGATTCGGATAACAAAGTTAATCCGGTTATCAGAAAAGCCGAAACAAATAGTATGTGTACCAGATTTATTGAAGAAAAAAAGGAAGCCAAGGCATTGGAGAGTCATTTAAAAGTGGAGCAAAGTATTATTCAAGTAAGACAACCATCATCCTCTCCCAGCGTGTATGAAGAGGTATGTCTAGCAAGTGATTTGCCTATTTTTAGATTTGGTCACAACTTTATTATTGATGCATCTATTAGGAAAAATCTCGTACGTAATTTTGAAAGACCAATGATGAAGGGTAATTTATTTGTTGGCAATAAAATTGTTACAAAGCATATCGGTCAATACATTGTACCATTCAAAGAGACTGATAGCAATAAAATTGTTACAAAGCATATCGGTCAATACATTGTACCATTTAAAGAGAACGATAGTGACTTGTTATTGCAGCCAAAGCTTCTCCCATTGCCTTATTTAAAGTGTATATCTAATTGGGTAGCTTTGCTTGCTTCATACTTGGCTTACGCATGGTCTCAATTGGGACATGTGTGTTTTGACTATTTTCGTTTCGGAAATATAAAGCCCAGGTTAAATTCTTTTGAGAAATCTGATGCTAATATTATATCTTATCCGAAGACATCAGAGATGGCATGCAAAACACAATGCATAGCTGAATGGGGAGATTCTAAATCTGAACCATTCGCTTGCTTACCTCCAAAGCCGTTCGCACACCAAGATTGGCTAGAAAACAAAATGTATACCTTTCATTCGAACATGTGTGATCAGATCTTTGATTTGTTGTTGGAAAATAATTACATTAGAATTCTTGATGACCATGTCAAGCCATCTATCCAAGGACGAATTTATTGTAAGTTCCATGATTCGTTCAAGCATAGTATTGAGGATTGCAACATGTTTCGTCAAATAGTTAAATCAGCCATTGATAAAGGACGATTGAGATTTGTTGAAACACCAAAGGATGACCAGTCTATTCCGATTGGTCCTGATGGCAAAAAGTTTTTGTATCAGCTTCTTCAAGCTGATTCATTAAATGATGAAAAGGAAAACACAGTGGATGATGGGATCAAGTTTTCAAGTAAAGAAGTTGTTCAAGAGCACAATGAAGATATTCTTGATGGCGGGAATTCCATCAAGGTTGAACAGAAGACGCCAAGTACTAGGGGGCAACAAGAAAGTCCACAGATCGGTGCAAGCACAACCAAAGAAAACAAAGGCCGACGTAAGCACAAAGGTAAAAAGCTGAAAGTCACTTTCGCGCAACTATCGGAAAAATATGAAAACATAAGTGAGGAGAACAGTGCTTACCAGTCAACTAATGCAAAGGCATCAAGATGACCCCCTAGGTGCAAATCCAAGGATCCCTATTGGCAAGAAGAGAATTTGAATGCAACTTGTTCATATCCTTATTTTGGGCCACCAATGCCAATGTCGTGGATGCCTCCCTATGCTCACGTAAATCCATATCCCTTATGGGACAAGTATGATACAAGGGCACATTCTCAATATTATTATAAATCATCTCGCCAATATTATGCAGCTCCAAGAAGATCAACATTCAATGAGCAATCATATGTTCAAGACCATTTCAATAAAAAGAGTCGGTCCGAGCACACGGAAGAATAAGGAGGTGGTTGAGCAAGTCTACCGCGTCAAAAGAGATGGTCGTAAGAGTGCCACTTCAGATATGATCTCAACTGAAAAAGAGCCAATTAAAGTGTCGACATTGGCTACAGTAGGCAATGAGGCAAGTCAATCAAGTGCCAAATCTGAAGGGAAGAAGTTGAGAGTGCACAAGATAAAACAAGAATTGCCATTACTTCAAGCAAAATTGCAGCCGGGGTGCCCACTCGGCTTATCGTACTGGCAAAAGAAGAAGTTGTCAAAGCTTAGTGCACAAGAACTTGAAAATAGAAACATGGCATGGGTTCCCAAAAGAAGTATTCAAAATAAGAATTATGTGCAATCTTCCTTTACAAGGAGTGCGGCAAAGATGAAGAAGGAAAAGAGTGAAAACTATGAAGGACCAAGCCGAAGGTTTCAACATCTTCGGTCCACACATTATCCATTTTCTTCAACAATGTTGTTAATGCCTATGCCATGGAATTTGTCATCAGGTATGATTAGTTACCCTCAATGGGATTATTTTAATCCATGGATGCAATATAATTTCTTACATCATGAAAGGGTATTACCAAATCATCATATGTTTGATTAGCTTCACTTTTGTTGCTAATCTAAATGGCTGATATATACTTATCATCCTAAGCACGTACAAATGGCCAATGAAGTGTTAACATCGTCCTTAGAAAGAGCATTGTGCAAGTTATTTTTCGGCACACAAGCTTTGCCAAAAAATAGGGGGGCATGTGTTGACACCAGATTTTGGCATGGTCGAAAACGAAATTAAGAAGGCCTCAAATAAAAACGTACTCAAAGTGAGACAGTTACGTATCGTCAAAAGGAGAAACTTTGATATTTGGGCCATAGCCATCATGTCTCATCTCTTAGACCGAAGTTGTGTCTGAAGTACTGAGATTTACTATCTAGAACATTATTCGGCCGATTATGCTCCCAAGATTGCCTCATATGATAAAAGTTTTTACATGAATTTTCTTTGTCTCGTCGAAGCGGTCGATTTTGATATAAAAATCATCTCAATCCGAGACCGTATGTAAAAGTTAGAGCCATTCGAATGCAGCCCTGCGAGGAGGCTACATATGGCGCCCCACTACACCTATGTCTGATGGGTGGCGCAAGTGACAGTCCGTTTTGTGCGAGCGATTCTGCCCTGAATATGGTCTCGAATCAAAAAATGTTCAACATGAAAGTTGTTCGTCTCGTCGAAACGAGTACATGTGATTTTGGGTGCATTTTCATCCGAGATCATTTACTGCCACAAAAAAGACCCGCAAGGTGCAGCCAGTTTAAACCAAACAGTTTTGAAAAGTTCAGACAAAACCAATCCGAATTTGACTAGGGTTTTGGGCATGAATGCAAGACTTTTCCTTGCACGGGAAGTCCAGCCGCCTCTTATATACCTATAAGGGGTGACGGCCGATTGAACAACACACAATCGAACAAACACATTTACCACTTTTACCTTTATCTATCTCCCTTGTTCTTTTTCCTCGTTCTTCGTTCGTTCTTCTTGTTGCAGGGCGTCGAACCTCGAGGCCCTAGGGGGGATTAGGTCGATCTAAGGAAGCCCATAGCCGCCGCGTGCCCTGACAGGGTCCCTCCCGTGCGTGTGGGGTTTCGGGTCTACAAAAGCGCCCGCCGGATTGCTTGTGTACCGCGCTTCCGGACGGGTCTCCTTCGACGTGAGCTGCGGTGCATCACCCCCGGCGTCGAGGGTACACGGTGACGTGTTCATGTGCGAACACGTAGTATTTCAAAAAAATTACCTACAATCGCGCAAGATCTAGCTAGGAGAAGCATAGCAACGAGCGGGAGACTGTGTCCACGTACCCACGTAGACCGAAAGTGGAAGCGTTTAGTAACGCGATAGATGTAGTCGAACGTCTTTGCGATCCAACCGATACAAGCACCGAACGTACGGCACCTCCATGTTCTGCACACGTTCAACTCGATGACATCTCACAAATTCTAGATCCAGTTGAGTTTCACGGGAGAGTTTCGTCAGCACGATGGCGTGGTCACGGTGATAATGAAGTTATCGACGCAGGGCTTCGCCTAAGCACTGCAACAATATGACCGAGGTGTGTAACTGTTGAGGGGGGCACCGCACACGGCTAGGAACAATTGATGTGTGTCGAAGGGGTGCCCTCCCCATGTATATAAAGGAGGGAGAGGGAGGACGCGACCGGCCTATGGAGAGGGGCACGCCAAGGGGGAGTCCTACTCCCACTAGGACTAGGACTCCCCATTCCTAGTAGGAGTAGGAGAAGGGGTAAGGGAAGGAGAGAAAGAGAAGGAAGGAGGGGGCGCCGTCCCTCCCCCCTAGTCCAATTCGTACTAGGCTTGGGGGGGGCGCGGCCCAGCCCTAGGCAGCCCCTCTCTCTCCCCTAAAGCCCAATAAGGCCCATATACTCCCCTGTGGGTTCTGGTAACCTCCCGGTACTCCGGTATTTATCCGGTGACCCCCGGAACCGTTCCGGTGTCCGAATATAACCTTCCAATATATCAATCTTTATGTCTCGACCATTTCGAAACTTCTCGTCATGTCCGTGATCACATCTGGGACTCCGAAGTACCTTTAGTGCATCAAAACAAATAAACTCATAATACCGATCGTCATTGAACGTTAAGCGCGCGGACCCTACGGGTTCGAGAACTATGTAGACATGACCGAGACTCATCTCCGATCAATAACCAATAGCGGAACCTAGATGCTCATATTAGTTCCCACATGTCGGGGTTTTGGGACGACATATGCCAAAGGATGGCTTATCATGCATGGGGTCAAAAGAACGTCGCCGGGCTCGGGAAGCGGGATAAAGAAAAACTTAGGACGCCTACGAATCTTACCAGGTTCGGGGCTCTCCGAGGAGATAACACCCCTAGTCTTGCTCTGCGGGGGCTCCGCGTCATGAGTGATAGCACTAGAGTAGCTACAAGATTGCTCCTTGAGCTGTGATGTCTAAAGGAAGAAGATGAACAAGGCTAGCTCACCTCCTCTCTCTCTATCTAGGGTTCTTGTCTTGTGACCTTCTAACAGCCAACCTTCCAGCCCTCAACATGGAGGACCCTGGGGGGTTTATATAGGCCTACCCCCCAGGGGTACAATGGTAATCTCGACGGCGTGGCCCCCAGCCGTCAGTGTCTCCAGGCGTCGGCCTTGCCGCCTGTCTGTTGGGGCCCGCCACCCGCTGGCCCCTCATGATTGTCTTTCACTGTGGGAACGCTTTTGCTGACGACAGCCTCATCGGGGAGGAGATGGCCACAGTGTCATCGTCCCTCGCCGTACGCTGCCGCCTCGCCCCATCCCGTCATCTTAATGAGGCCTAGACTTCTAGGGTGAGTTCGCCGTCTGCTACCAGACGGCCGTCTCCCCTAGCCGCCTGCCAGAGGCGGTTCGCTCGTGAGCCTACCCACTGACCGATGGGGCCAGCCGCCTGCTGGCCCCGCTATTTGTGGGTAGTGGGATCGTGGCCTCCTCTGACCTCTGCTTGGTCACGAGCCTCGTGGCTACAGTGACCCGCCGTTTAGTGGATATTCATAAGGTACACGACCACTGTAGCCACACCCTTACAGATCTTCTAAGGATAGGTTCTCCTGTAGCCACGCCCCCACCACGTACGGTTCCCCCCAGCGCGTTCTCTGAGGAAGGAGTGCGGGGCCGTCTGCTGGCTGGTGGTGTTGATGTCGCCGCCTGCTGGGTCCTTGCCGCCTGCTGGCAGCCGGCTCCTAAGGAAGGTCACCCTAGGAGACAACTCGAGGAGCAGACGGCCGCAGTAGACCAAGCAGCTATTATTCGTCTTGAAATACCAAGGGTAGGCGCCGAGGGTACCCATGGTCAATATCTCCGACAGTAGTCCCTGAAGCTGGTGGAACTCCGATGCGGGTGCTGGAGATGCTGAGGGGTTCCAGCAGCTTCTCCCCTCTGGCATGCTTATCGTCTGTGTCTTGTCTGCTAAAGGAGTCCCTCTGCCAATAGCCAGCTCTGCGCCGTAGGAGCCGGCATCTGGCAGCCGTATCGCCGTTTCAGAATCTTCGGTGGGAAGGCGCCGCCTGGTCAGCGGGCAGTCGAACAGGCCTGCGGACCGTTGGCAGCGCCCACGCGTCACCGCCCTGTCGCATCGGCCTGCCAGCCCACGCGCGTGACAGGACATAACAGTGGGCCGGGGCCCGTCACTAAAGGCCTCGGGCCCCGCGCGGATCCAGAGTGGCAAGGGTAATCGATTATCCTACCACGCGCATTTAATGCGCGCAGATTAGGCGCGAGAAAATCGGGGGTCGTGCGGGACGTGGGGTGGTTAAGCCCACGCCCGCCCCCTCGCCTTCGTCGCCTGGGCCTATATATAGGCCGGGGGAGAGGGCTGGCGCTGCTCTCGCGCTCACTCTCCCCCGTCATTCATCTTCTTCCTCGCTCCTCCTCGCTGCAGTCACAGCGAACCACCGCCCGAGCCATGGCTGCTCCAGCGCCTACCCGACACCACGGCCAATGGGACGGCAGTGAGGTCGTGCAAGAGCAAGTGGACGTTCTCCGACAGTCGCGGAAGCTGCCGCCGGCCGACAGGGTCGCCGTGCACCTGGCGCCGGCGGCGGAAATTGGACTGGCCCCGCAACAAGGCGAGCGGGTCATCTTCCGCTCGCACTTTCCGTGCGGGTTTGGCCTGCCGGCGAGCGGCTTCTTCCGCTCGTTCCTCGACTTCTTCCACATCCAACCGCACCACCTCACGCCGAACACCATAACGACCATTTCTTCCTTCGTCGTCCTTTGCGAGGCCTATCTTGGCATCCTCCCCACCATCGAGCTCTGGACGGAGCTCTTCTACGTGAAGCTGGGCACCGCCGTCCAGAGCGTGGCCGCTTAGTGCGGAGGATGCATCGCCGTGAAGCGTACCGGGGCGAGAAACTTCTTCCCGGCGCCGAAACTCGTTGGATCGGTGAAGCAATGGCAGAAGACGTATTTTTACGTCTCCAACGTCGACCCCGAGTAAGATTTCATCTGCCTGCCGGAGTGGGTGCCGGGGCCGCCTGCTGAGCCTCGGGACTCCTGGAGGACCCGGCACGTCGCCCTGATAGAAGGCGCCTCCGTCGCCGTGCGCCGTCTCCGGGAGCTGAGAGACGACGAAGGCCTGGAGTTTGCAGATCTGCTGCTGACGTTCGCCGAGCGCCGGGTGCTGCCGCTGCAGCGCCGTCCCCACCTCATCTGCGACATGAGCGGGCGCCGGGACCCCAGCCGGACCTGCACCAAGCCCCTGCCCTACGGGGAGGTGGCCCGGCTGGTGAACCACTTCTCTAGCTGCCAAGTCTCTGACTCCGGCTGGGCCTTTAGCAAGGCCCCGTACAGCCGCAGCAACCAGCCGCCCGCAGTAAGTTTTTTCGTCCTTCTTTTTCCGTTCTTCTTTATCCGGCTGTTGTAGCCGCCTGGTGTTAACGCTTGATTCAGATCTTCCCAGGCCAGCCGGTACCGGGCCCCGATCTTGGGGCCGCCGCCGCCATTGAGGAGGAGGAGGTGACAGGCGGTGGGGACCAGCTATCGGGTGCCTAGCCAGAAGGCAGCCTCGAGAGCTGGCCGGACGACGACGAGGGGATGGAGGAGGCGCCCGTCCGCGCCAGCCAGCAGGCAGGGCCGTCTGGCACAGCCGGCGGCGGGAAGCGGAGGTCCTCGTCAGGGCCGACCGGCGCCCCACCCAAGAAGCTTCGGCTGTCGACTGCCGCCACGAGGCGTCAGGAGGCAGCCGCCAGGGCAAACGTGCCGAAGAAGCCCAAGGCCAGGCCAGTCGTGTCTGGGTAAGTATTCTTCATTCTTTCTTTGTGTCTTATTCTTTTTCCTCAGCTGATCCTTTCTTGCTTGATTCTTTGTTTCTTTGGAACGTCCGTGCAGCGCGCCGCTTTCCCTCTCGCGGGTGCCAGCGGGATCTGTGTTAGGAGGCCCAGATGCCCCTCCTGTGCCCCCCGCGTGGATCCTGCTGCCGCGCTCCGGGAGGCGACAGAGAGGAACGCCCGCGAGGCGCGCGCGGAGCGCGAGGCCGTGGAGCGTGAGCGAGCGGCAGCCGATGCCGCTGCCCAGGTGGAGGCCGAAGCCGCCAAGAAGATCGAGGCAGACGCCGCCCGCGTCCGAGAGCGGGGGAAGGGCCCCCAGCAGCCAGCGGGCCACATCGTCCGCCCGGCGCCAAGGTCTCAGGAGCCGTCTGCCCGGGCGCCGGCTGCTGATGAGCAGCCGGCTCCAGACGATGGAGGTGACGAATGCGTCATCTTGGAGACGCCGCCACCACCTCCCGCGCCGCCTACTGGGGAGCAGGGCAGCCGGCCAGTGGGGACGGAGGTGCCGCCGGTTGGGGCACGCTGGTGGTTGGCCCGCAACCGGCCCCCCGAGGTCCAGCCCGCCGGCGCCTTGCGAGGGCGATTTCTATGCCCCAACAGGTGGAGGTCAGCAGGGCCAGCTCGTCCACGCCGGAGAACGAGGCGACCAGCGCGGCGCCATCGAGCTGGAGATCCGGAGGAGGCGGCGCGTGGCTCGTCGCGTCGCGGGACGTCTTGGACCGCATGAACTCCCTGGGCAACGTCGTGCAGACGGCGATGCAGGAGTTCATCGCCACGCGGTCCTCCGTTTGGGTAAGTGTGTTTTTATTTTCCTCTGCTTTTATTCCTTCCATTTTTTCCGTGGGGGCGCGTCAGCGCACCCACTGGGTGTAGTCCCCGAGTTCCGAGCCGGCTGCTGAGCAGGCGGCTTGGAACTCCAAAGTGTTTACCCAGATCTGATCTTGCTTCTTGTTGCAGGAGTACCACAACCTCCGCGTGGCCTCCTACAACGCGCATCGCCAGGAGCTGGCGCAGCTGCAGACTGCCCTAGCAGACAGCCGAGGTGAGTGTCTCTTCTTCTCCTTGCGGGGGCGCGTCAGCGCACCCGCTGGGTGTAGTCCCCGAGTTCTGAGCCGGCTGCTGAGCAGGCGGCTTGGAACTACAAGGTTATGTCTTCTGCTGCTGACCCTTGTTCTCTTTCTTTCTCTCCTGCCAGCCGTCGCAGCCAACCTCCGCAGCCAGCTGGGCGAGGTCCAGACGGAGCTGGCCGCAAAGGAGCAGGAGTTTGGTCTTGCCACTCAGGACCGCGACCGCCTGGCCAAGGAGCTGGCGGACCAGGCGGCGGCTCACAAGGTCGAGCTCGGCAAAATGTCTGACACCGAGTCCCTTCTACGGACCGAATTCGAGACTGAGTGCTCGAATTGGGCCGAGAAGGAGGCGGCTCTCCGAGAAGGCTATGTAGCCATTGGAGACATGGTTGATGGTGAGTCATCTACCCTCTCCTTTTGTTTTCGCCATTTGCAGCAGCCATTTGCTTCTCTTCTGGTCCTTGTTCTAGTCTTTTCAGAGTTCTTCCCGGGTTACACCATGGCCGCCACGCAGGCCATCGAGGCCGAGCGTGCCGCGAAGCGCCAGGCGGGCCGGGAAATCGCACCCAACGCGCCCAGGATCCCGGCTGAAGAGCTCCTTGCCATTCGGATGCGTCTTGTACCAGTCCGCCGTCTTCTTCGCCAGCTGCAGCGAGCAGGCGCCCAGATCCTGGCCACCCTCTGGCCAGGTGTGCCAATGCCTCGCACCCCCAGCCGGACGGCCGTCTGGCTGGAGGCGGCCTGCCAGCGCTTCGAGGCCTGGAAGGGCTCCGCAGCAAGGGCCGGCGCGCGGACGGCCATGGAGGTCGCCAAGAGCTGGTATCCTGGCCTGAGCCTGGAACAGCTGGAGACATTCCGCACGGAGGCCCAGCCGAAACTGGCTGTCGAACATAAGGAGCTCGTCTAGCGTGCTGCCGCCCTCGCCGAATATGCCGATACCTCCCTTTTCATCCCGAAGTTGGATGACAGGGGCCATGTGGTGCCGCCTGGCAACTTCGGGCTGGACTTGGCGGTGTCGGAGGACTCGGAGTAGGAGATCGCCTCCAGCGACGGTGATGAGGAGGGGGAAGGAGACGACGAGGAGACCAGCTCCCAGGAGGCGGACCCAGCTGGCAGTCGCCAGCCTGACCAGTCCTCAACAAGCGGGCCAGGAATGACGGCCC
Organism: Secale cereale; assembly: GCA_902687465.1. Taxonomy (NCBI): domain Eukaryota; kingdom Viridiplantae; phylum Streptophyta; class Magnoliopsida; order Poales; family Poaceae; genus Secale; species Secale cereale. The sequence goes on along the minus strand of LR738714.1, from coordinate 305,008,550 downwards.
CGCATGCTGCAGGAGACGGTCAGACCGAGACCCTCCAGGCGGCCGCCCCAGAAGCCGGCTCCATCGTGCCACCCGCCCAGCCTGCTGCTCCTTAGGATTCTCGTTTGTTTCTTCTGCCTTTCTGTAAGACTTGTAAGGTTAATCCGAACAATTCCACCCGCTGGGTGTATTTAGGAAGTTATTACTGCACGGCGGCTCTTAAGGCCTTTTGGATGTAAATATTCTTTTTAATGCTGCATCATTTATATGCAATTGTGCCGAGTCCTAGGATTAGCCTTGTCCTAGTTCCTTGTGGCGATTTGCTCCTTGCCGACCCCTAGTACTGCCGTCCTGCCAGCCAGACAGCCACTCTGTGGTTCTGTGGCTGGGTCAAGGACTTGGCTATTTTCGGGGTGGGCAAGTATCTTGCCTTTTGGAAGACGGTCTGGCCAAGCCTAGAACTGGCTGGCCGGCTACTTGGCATCCGGCTTTTAGCTTTAAGGGCCGGCTGGTCCTATGTCTTCTATCCTTAGCCATTTTTCATGTGGGCACCGCTTCTTGCCTTTGGCTCCTGCCAGTCGGACAGCCGCGTTCTGCGAGTCTGTGACTGGATACAGGAGAGGGCTCGGATGCCATCACATTACTTGTCTGACTTTTTAAGGAGAATTCTCTAGACACAGGTGTGGGGACCCCGACTTGGAAGTCGAGATCACCGAATGCACGTGTACAGTGATCCCAGAGATCAATGCTCACTGAACACACAGAAGCTGAAATAACAAGAGTCTTACATTCATACAAATAGTCTTACACGAATTAAGGCCATTATGGCCAAGTATTACATAGATAGAGCCTCACGGGCTGAATAGCAAAAACTCAAGTAGCGGAAGTCTTCGATAAACGGGTAGAACCCATGCCATCTGCCTTAACCCTACAGGCATTCTGACTGGGATAGCGTCCTAGTTCGCATGTTCGTCTCCAAAGAATTCTTCCTCATAATCCTTTTCTTCCATGCCTGGCCAATTAAATAACCAGTGGCAAGCCAATGAGTACTTTGAATGTACTCGCAAGCAACCCATGATGTGGTAACAATGCAATGGAACAATAATGAACAATCTAGCAGAAAGCTAGAACAATATGCTATCATCAAGTTTATGCATCAATAACCTCGCGCAACCTCGAGAACAGGTTACCGATATCAACTTGAATATGATTCAACTCATCGAGTCAAGTCACCATCCTTGACTTGTCACACACCTACCAACATTGATGAAGTAAAACTCTGGACATAGTTTAAGTAGCACCACCCAACTGTCCATGACCGTGGACACGGCTATTCGAATAGTTTTACACTCTGCAGAGGTTGCACACTTTACCCACAATATCCGGGGAACTTCCGTGTCATCCACGACCCGCGGTACCTCAAGTACCCGGGGTAAGCACCCGGTCATTACCTTTCCTTAGACGACACTAACATAGAGTCCACTCGTTGGCACACGGCCCTCGGGTACAAACAATAGATCACGGGACTTGCCCTAATTTCAATGTCACGCGTACCCGAAGGGACCAACGGTGTGTCCGGCGCCCTGTAAAAACAGGCATGGCCGTCTATCCAAGCACGACCCCGTCCCGGGAAAGACCTCAAGTCTCCCTGTCACTAGTAATGCGGGCACCATGCTAGTATCGACCTAAGTAATCAATAAAGCCCCGTCCCATAAGGGGTAGTGTGGTTGCACAGGTTTGGTTGGGACGGTAGTCACACATAAATCTAATCCATCATTCCACCATGCACAAGATCTAACGGCACATCACTTCTTTCTCAAGTGATGACCTAACACTTCATCACCCTCGGGCATTAGGGGCACCCGACGGGTTTATGCAAAGATTTCAACTACGAGGGTTCATATCACACATGCATCATATAAGCATCAAGACCAACTATTTGCATGTCATCTAGCACATAGCATGATCAACAATAAGGCATGCATCATGTGGTGGTTCATCTAGGTTACCATCGTAACCCTAATCATCATACATCGGAAACAAACGGGTTCCGAAGAACAAGTGTATCATGGTCAAAGGGCTGCTTGCCTGGATTGGCTTGGTCTTCAAAGTCTTCAAGTCCTTCTCCTTCTTCTTCCACAGCAACTTCGTCAAATACGGGATCTATACATCGCATAATAATCACGGGAAAATAAGAATACAAATGAAACAGAAAAACCAAAGTGCTCAGAAAAATGACAACTCATTTTTGTAAAATACTAGAGGGATTTCTAAGATGGGGAAAATCTTAGTTGGAGTTTTGGGGTTACAGAATGGAATAGATTGATTTTTGAACAGGAGTACTACTGCCCAAATTTGAATTTAAATTTGAACAGTACAGAAAAGTTTCATGGATTTGAATGAAAGTAGTACCATTAAATAGGTTGGAATATTACAAGATTTTTGGAGTTGTAAATATTTAATTTGGATCAATATTCTTTTCTGTATAAATGTTTAAATCATTTACAGAAAAGAAAAAGAAAAAGGGTCATGTGCACTGGGCCAGAAGAGGCCACAGTGCACGGCCCAGACGGGCTGGCCCAGCCGCACGGAGCCAGCGCGCGCGCACGTCAGGTTTTCAAACCTGACGGGCGGGGCCCGTGGGTCAGCGGCACATAGGAGGGGGAGAGAGGTGGGGGGATGACAGACGGGGCCCGCCTGTCATCTCTAACCCCGCGGCCACGGCGGCGGCGAGCTCACCGGCGAGGATTCCGGCCACGGCGACGGCAACGGAGGCCAGGGACGTGACCAGCGTCGTGTCGCGGTTGCAGTGGTGGTGGTGCGGCACCGCGGGGAGTCCTGGTTCACCGGCGGCGAGGTGGGACGGCGGAGGCTCGTCGGAGGGTAGTTGCTGCGGCCGTTTCCGACTGCAAACGGAGGGGGAAAGAGAGGGGAAAGGATCAGTGGAGTGCGGCAGTTCCGAAACGAGTGGAAGGAGAGGCAGGGGAGGCCCGTACCTCGAGATCGCCGGCGGCCCGACGCGGCGGAGCTCCGGTCGATCCCGAGCTCTGGGACCTCTTGGGGTCGAGCTGGTGATGCAGGAGTGATGCTGGGGAGGAGGAGGTGCTGCTGGTACCGTTGGAATGGCTTGGGAGGGCCTATATATAGGGGCTCGACGGAGACCAGCTGTCCAGTGCGCCGGCGAGCTCCGGCTCGACGCTACAGCGCACGGGAGGCGACGGGGATGAGTCTGGGGAGTTCCTGGACGAGCTCTACGTCCAGCTGAGGTGAGAGGAGGAGCGGGGGAGCGTCAGAGGAGGGCGTGCGTGTGAGACAGAAGAATGGCCGAAGCGGGCGGCCGGTGCACGTGCGACGACGTTCACTGGAGGGCGCAGGAGGAGGGGGGACAGCGCCGGGGAGGTCGCGGACGTCGAGGCGCCTCGACTGGCGCGAGGGGGAGGCTCGAGGTTGTCGGGGGAGGCCGATTGGCCGGAGCCAGCGTGCGGAGGGCACTGTTTGCGCGATCCAGAGCATGCGTATTGCTGGCATCAGCGTGCTCTCGCCGGTTTGGTCCCTTCCAGCGTGTCCAACAGTGTCTAGCGCGTTGTAGGAGGAGTAAAGAAAGGGCCTGAGGCCTTGGATGCCCTGGGGATGCAGAGAGAGAGGGAGAGGGCTGGTAAAATGGTGGAAGCTGGCTGTACAGCAAGGTAAAACAGAGGTTTCACCCCTCAATCATGGAGCTGAGGTGCTGGGGGAGTTACTGGAGGTAGCTGGTAACTCAATGAGCCTGTGGTAAGAAGTTGAGGCTATGGAGAAAAGTGAAAGTGGTCAAATTGGAGGTTTTAGCATTTCTGCAGAAGGTGTTTGATCAGTGTTTGATCAAGTAAATGAAGTCCAATTGACATGGCACTTGACAGGGTTGATAGACATGAGAAAATAGGGTGCTTCACCAAATTTGGGCTCATTTGAAGAAACTAGCCAATGCAACTTTGGTGAACCCTAGAAATCAACAAAAACAGTTTCATCTTGATTGAGTCAAGCTAATCATCTCCCCTTTATGCACCACTTGGTGTAGCATCATCATTTGGGGTATTGATCGTGCCCACAAAGTTTGAAGCTCCAGATAAAAAGTTGGTAATGTAAAGTTGTTCAAATTTGCATTTGAACAGAAAGGGTTTTGAGGTGATCTGATCAAGTTGCTCTATTCAAATTCTTGTGCCATTTGGTCTAGGTGCCTTATTAGGCGATTCTAGCATGTGCACCAAGTTTGAGAGCATTTGGACAAGTTTGGCAATGTAAAGTTGCTCAAACTTCAAATATGGACAAAATGGTTATGAAGGGGTTTGAGGAGGTTTTCTTGCTTCCCAAGGCATGGGTCTTGGCAAGATCATTAAATATGTCATATATGACATGATAGAATTTCCCTGGAATTTTTGGAGAAAGTTTCCTTTGTAAATATTTCAAAAGCTTGAAATATCCAGAAAGGGTTTTAGAGGGTTTAGCCCATTATTTTGAACATGACCAAGTGTTGAAACTCTTATATATGGACAATATATGTCCTATGAGTCTCTCTGAATTTTGGCAAATATTTTTGAAACAGTTAAATAATTTTCCCCTATTAAAGACCATCTCTGGCCTTAAGAAAAAGCTTTTAAATAAAATAGGAAAATAACTTTTAAAATTATTCCTTTGTGGTTTCTGGGAGTCCTATGACTACTAGGTCTCAAATAAACCTTTTGAAATAATTTTCACACCCTAAATCAAGTACTTGCAGTGCAAATCTCAATTCAGGGGTTTTTGGAAAACTAAATTTATAAAAATACTTTTTGGCCAAATTAATTTTGTAAGAAAATACTATATTGTTATATAACACTTGGCATGATCATTCGGCAGAAGTTTTGAGTGTGGAGATGAAATCTACAAGAGATCATAGTTGACTTTTATGAGCACATGAAAAAGCACATGAAGAAAACTTAATTTCCAAATAAAAGCCAAATGATGCTAAAAAAATTTGCTGGTCCAAATTTTGATGCTTCAAAGATACAAATAAAATGTTACAAAATGCAGGGTGTGACAGACCTACCCCCCTTACAAGAATCTCGTCCCCGAGATTCCTAAACTAGGGCTTAAAAGAGGTCGGGAAACTCGGATCTAAGATAGTCTTCTCGTTCCCAGGTTGCTTCTGCTTCGGTGTGGTTGCTCCACTGGACCTTGAAGTACTTGATGGTACGGCTCCGCGTACGTCGTTCTGCTTCGTCCAGAATGCGAATGGGCTTCTCGCGGTAGGTCAAATCAGGCTGCAGATCAATGGCTTGGTGATCCACATCCTTGTAGAGATTGGGCGTGTCTGGAACTTGGAGACATTTCCGGAGTTGTGACACATGGAACACATTGTGCACATCGGATAACTCAGGTGGTAGTTCCAACTGATAAGCCACTTCTCCTCGTCGTGCAGTGATCTCAAAGGGTCCAATGAACCTTGGTGCGAGCTTCCCCTTGACATGGAAACGCTTGGTTCCCTTCAGAGGAGTTACCCGCAGGTACACATGGTCCCCAACATGGAAACTCATGTCTCGGCGTCGAGTGTCAGCATAACTCTTCTGCCTTGACTTGGCTGCCTTTAATCGCTCTCTGACTAGTTGGACTTGCTCTTCTGCTGCGCGGAGATTATCCGGTCCAAAGACTAGTCCTTCTCCAGTCTCTGACCAGTTGAGGGGTGTGCGACATCTGCGTCCGTACAACACCTCAAATGGTGCCATCTGAAGGCTTGACTGGTAACTGTTGTTGTAGGAGAACTCGGCAAAAGGGAGACAGTCTTCCCACTTGGCTCCATACGTCAGGACACAGGCTCGGAGCATGTCTTCGAGAATCTGATTGACTCGCTCAGTTTGACCTCCGGTCTGTGGGTGGAAAGCTATGCTGAAAGACAACTTGGTTCCCAAGGCTTCTTGGAACTTCTTCCAGAACCTTGAGGTGAACTGGGTTCCTCGATCTGACACAATCTCCTTGGGAACACCGTGAAGACTTACGATCCGGTCGATGTAGAGAGCTGCCAGCCGGTTGCCATCATAAGTGGTCTTGACAGGAATGAAATGAGCCACCTTGGTCAAATGATCGACTATGACCCAGATAGAGTCATGTCCTCTATTCGACCTTGGTAGTCCAGTGACGAAGTCCATTCCGACTTTATCCCACTTCCACTCAGGAACCTTGAGTGGTTGAAGCAATCCAGCAGGTCGCTGATATTCAGCCTTGACCCTTTGGCACACATCACACTTTGCAACATAGGTTGCCATCTCTCTCTTCATACCGTGCCACCAGAATCGTGCCTTCAAGTCTTGGTACATCTTGGTTCCTCCGGGGTGGATGGAATACGGAGTGTCGTGGGCTTCTTGCAGAATCAGCGTCTTCAGCTCGGTGTTGTTTGGTACGCAGAGGCGACCTTTGTACGAAACAATCCCGTGCTCATCTTCAGAGAATCATGGGGCCTTGCCCAGCTTCATCTTCCTCTTGATACCTTCGATGCTTGCGTGTCCATCTTGAGCCTTCTTGACGTCGTCCATCAGAGTCGGTCTGACTTCCAAATGATCCAGAAATCCGGGGGTGACCAATTCCAAACTGAATTGCTCGATCTCCTTAAACAAGGCTGGCTGCCTTTCTTGAATAATGACATTCAAAGAGCAAGCCTTCCAGCTTAAGGCACCAGCCACCACGTTAGCCTTCCCAGGGTGATACTGAACACTGAGGTCATAATCTTTGATGAGTTCCAACCATCTCCGCTGCCTCATGTTCAATTCCTTTTGGGTGAAAATATACTTCAGACTCTTGTGGTCTGTGTAAATCTCACACCGTTTCCCTAGGAGGTAATGCCGCCATGTCTTCAAGGCATGAACTACTGCCGCTAGCTCAAGATCGTGAGTAGCGTAGTTCTCCTCATGGGGTCGTAGCTGCCTGGAGAGGTATGCTATGACGCGGCCTTCTTGCATCAGAACACTTCCCAATCCGGTTCGAGAGGCATCACAATATATCACGAACTCCTTGTGAATATCAGGTGTTGCCAGAACTGGGGCGGTGGTCAATCTGTTCTTGAGCTCTTGGAAGCTCTCTTCGCATTTTGGCGTCCACTCGAACTTCTTGTCCTTCTTGAGGAGCTGAGTCATTGGTCGTGCAATGCTAGAGAATCCTTCCACGAACTTGCGGTAATAGCCCGCTAATCCGAGGAAGCTTCTTACTTCCTTGACGGTCGTTGGAGATTGCCATTGGGTCACAGCTTCGATTTTTGCAGGATCAACAGATAATCCTTCCTCGGTCAAGACATGACCCAAGAATCCAACTTTATGCAGCCAGAACTCACACTTGCTGAATATGGCGTACAGTTGGTGCTCACGAAGCTTGTCTAGGACCATCCTCAGGTGCTGCTCATGCTCTTCCTCCGATTTCGAGAACACAAGAATGTCATCAATGAAGACAACAACGAACTTGTCCAAATATTCCATGAAGACTTTATTCATGAGATACATGAAGTAAGCTGGGGCATTGGTTAACCCAAAAGACATGACCGTGCACTCGTACAGGCCATATCTGGTTACGAATGCCGTCTTCGGAATATCTTGGGGTCTGATCTTCAGCTGGTAATACCCAGATCTGAGGTCGATCTTGGAGAATACCTTGGCTCCGCTGAGCTGATCAAACAGATCTTCGATCTTGGGAAGTGGGTACTTGTTCTTGATTGTAACTTCATTGAGGGAACGATAGTCAATGCATAAGCGGATGGTACCGTCCCTCTTTGCCACAAACAAAACAGGAGATCCCCAAGGGGAGGCACTCGGGCGGATAAATCCCTTCCTTAGCTGCTCTTCTAGCTGCTTCTTCAACTCAGCTAATTCTTCCGTCCCCATTCTATAAGGCTTCTTATAGATGGGTCCTGCTCCGGGCACGAGCTCGATGATGAACTCAATGTCACGGTCAGGGGGCATTCCCGGTAGTTCATCCGGAAAGACATCAGGATACTCACATACCACCGGTACTTGATCTAGCCCAACTTCAGACAGACAGTTGACTTTAGCGGCTTGAGCGGAAGAGGAGTTGGGGGCAAACTTGACTTCGACTCCCTGGTCATTGGTCACAGTGACTGTCCGATTGGCACAGTCTAACAAGCCTTGGTGCTTGCTGAGCCAATTCATTCCTAGGATCACATCCAAGCCTTGCGATCTCAGGACGATAAGGTCTGCTAGGAAGTCTACACCGTTAATGGTAATACTGACTCCTTTACAGCCTATCTTGGCTCTCATCTTGGCTCCGGGGGTTTGTACCACCATATGGTTATTCAGGGGTGTAGGGGTCATGCCACTTTTTAATGCAAATCTTTGAGTGACAAATGAATGCATTGCTCCAGAATCAAACAAGACAGTTGCAGGTGCTGAGTTGACAAGGAACGTACCCAGCACGACGTCCGGGTCTTCCTGGGCTTCTTCAGCAGTGACGTGATTCACACGCCCCTTCCCATAGTTCGGTGGATTACGAGGAGCTGGGTTCCTTGGTGGCATTCCTCGGCCTTGTCCCTGGTTCTGCGCATTGGGGCGCGGGGCATCAGGCTTCTTGTTGGGGCACACCCTGGAGATGTGTCCGGGCTGACCACACCCAAAGCAAGTGACTTGGTTTGGAGTGTTGACCTTGTTGCCACCACTGGTATTGGGGTTGAAGGCTGGCCTGGGGTTGGCATACTGCTGAGGCTGAGTATTGGCACGAGGTGCAGGAGCCCTTGGCTGCTGATAGGTTGGCTTGGCCGGGGCTGACTGCCACGGACGAGGCTTCTGGTTGCTGGAACTTCCCTTACTGACCAACTTGCGCTTGCGAGTGTCTTCCAAAGCACGCCGCTTGTCTTCAAGCATAAGTGCCTTGTTCACCAGGTCAGGGAAAGATGGGCAGTCGCACACGACAAGCGAGTATTGCAGAGTCTGATTAAGGCCTTCCATGAAGCGCTCCCTTTTGGCAGCATCAGTGCTGACATCCTCAGGGGCATACCTTGACAGAATACTAAACTTCTGCATGTACTCCTTGACAGTGCCACTTCCTTGCTTCAGGGCTCGGAACTCACGCTTTTTGATAGCCATGATTCCGGAAGGAATGTGGGCCTTGCGGAATTCTGCCTTGAAGTTAACCCAAGTGATGTCTTGCTCAGCATGCATGACCTTGAATCCATCCCACCAAGCTCTAGCAGTTCCCCCGAGGCAGTGGGCTGCATAAGCCACCTTCTCGCGATCTTCGGTGCATCCGACTAGTTCCAGGATTTCCTCAATGGAACGGACCCAGTCATCTGCATCCAGGGGTTCAGCAGTCTCGATGAAGGTTGGCGGTGCATGCTTCTTGAACTCTGCCAATGTGGAATGTCCATTGCCATTCCCCGCCGGCTGGCGGTTGTTGGCGACAGCTTGAGCAATCAGCTGAAGAGCTGCAGTGTTGGCTTGGCGTTCCTCTCGGAAAGCTTGGAGAAGCTGAGCCATGTCCATGCTTGGAGGAGGTGGTGGTGGAGCTTAGTCGTTGGTTTGGTCGTGGCCTGCCTCTGGCTGAGAGGATGCTCCGGCTTCGGGCTGCTGGGTAGAGGTACCAGTACGAGTTACAACAGGCATCCTGTTGGAGCGGTAAAAGGTCTCATGACTCGAAGATGGAAAGCAAGATAGATGGGTGCCTAGTAAGGGGGTGGGTGTGACACTAAATCAAATCATGCAGGGGCCGTAAGGCCAAAACACATCCATTAAAATCCAGATGGGTGATGTAGTCGTTTACACATTCCCGAAGGAAGAATACGACATACATCCAGACACAACAAAAGCAAACACTAGATGGTTTCATATGAACCATACAAGGACTCGACTGCGCATAGGGGCTACACGACCTATCCTACCGTAGGGGTTACAACTGGCATATCCGAGTAGCGAATAATGCCTAAGCGGCGGAATGCTCGGTCGCGTATTCCGGCTCTTCTGGGTCTTCCTCCTTGTCTTCATCTGTCTGGGCTCCCTTGTCACTTGAGGGAGTGGGGGAGTGGAGGAGTTGGATACGACGGTGCTTCGACGGTGGTGCAGGGAAAAGCTTGCGGTATTCCCTTGCTGTCATCCGGCGTCGCCGAGGTGGTTCTTCACCCTTGGAAGATACATCCTCGGAGGGCCTTCCGCCTCGGTATGCGATAGCGGATTGTCCAGAAGGTGCTCCTTCCTTCTTGATCCTGTTTGCCTTCTCTTGAGCTCGACGAAGAAGTGCCTTGGTCTTGTGAAGTTCTTCTCGAAGCTTCATTGATTCCGAGGCCAAGTCTTGTGCCAGGCTGTCGGCACATAGACTGAAGTAGGTCTGGAACCGAAGCGAGAGTCCTTCCTTTAGTGGAGGGGCTAGTGCGCTGCTTTCTTCGTCACCTTCCTTCCGGTAAGGTAAGAAGCGAGTTGCCATCTTGGCTGCCATCTCCGGAAGAAGCTCGCGGAGACGGGTTAGTGCCTTGAGTGCAGCAGCCTCGACAACAAGTGGTAGTGTCGCCATCTGGGGTCCCTCGAAGAACCAACTTGTGGGAGGATTGTTTGCCTTCACGATTACTTCCACATGGTACTCCACCTCAGTATCGCTCACCCAATGCTCAAGGTAGGTGAGGATGGGTGCTCGGTGGAACTGACACTCCTGGAGGCTATCCTCGAGAAGTAGGGGAAACCCAGTGGTCAGGTGCTCTTCGGGAACAGCGGCCATCTACAAAGGTGGAATAGGAGGGGTTAAATAGCTGATGAAATCTCAGGTTTAGAAAAGAAGAGAGGTTCAGAAGGTTTTTGAAAAGGGGTCTCAACTAACTAACGCCCATGCTAACTAAGGCTTCCTACAGTCAGGATGGCTCTGATACCAGCTCTGTGGGGACCCCGACTTGGAAGTCGAGATCACCGAATGCACGTGTACAGTGATCCCAGAGATCAATGCTCACTGAACACACAGAAGCTGAAATAACAAGAGTCTTACATCCATACAAATAGTCTTACACGAATTAAGGCCATTATGGCCAAGTCTTACATCGATAGAGCCTCACGGGCTGAATAGCAAAAACTCAAGTAGCGGAAGTCTTCGATAAACGGGTAGAACCCATGCCATCTTCCTTAACCCTACAGGCATTCTGACTGGGATAGCGTCCTAGTTCGCATGTTCGTCTCCAAAGAATACTTCCTCATAATCCTTTTCTTCCATGCCTGGCCAATTAAATAACCAGTGGCAAGCCAATGAGTACTTTGAATGTACTCGCAAGCAACCCATGATGTGGTAACAATGCAATGGAACAATAATGAACAATCTAGTAGAAAGCTAGAACAATATGTTATCATCAAGTTTATGCATCAATAACCTCGCGCAACCTCGAGAACAGGTTACCGATATCAACTTGAATATGATTCAACTCATCGAGTCAAGTCACCATCCTTGACTTGTCACACACCTACCAACACTGATGAAGTAAAACTCTGGACATAGTTTAAGTAGCACCACCCAACTGTCCATGACCGTGGACACGGCTATTCGAATAGTTTTACACTCTGCAGAGGTTGCGCACTTTACCCAGAAGATCCGGGGAACTTCCGTGTCATCCACGACCCGCGGTACCTCAAGTACCCGGGGTAAGCACCCCGTCATTACCTTTCCTTAGACGACACTAACATAGAGTCCACTCGTTGGCACACGGCCCTCGGGTACAAACAATAGATCACGGGACTTGCCCTAATTTCAATGTCACGCGTACCCGAAGGGACCAACGGTGTGTCCGGTGCCCTGTAAAAACAGGCATGGCCGTCTATCCAAGCACGACCCCGTCCCGGGAAAGACCTCAAGTCTCCCCGTCACTAGTAATGCGGGCACCATTCTAGTATCGACCTAAGTAATCAATAAAGCCCCGTCCCATAAGGGGTAGTGTGGTTGCACAGGTTTGGTTGGGACGGTAGTCACACATAAATCTAATCCATCATTCCACCATGCACAAGATCTACCGGCACATCACTTCTTTCTCAAGTGATGACCTAACACTTCATCACCCTCGGGCATTAGGGCCCCCAACGGGTTTATGAAAAGATTTCAACTACGAGGGTTCATATCACACATGCATCATATAAGCATCAAGACCAACTATTTGCATGTCATCTAGCACATAGCAAGATCAACAATAAGGCATGCACCATGTGGTGGTTCATCTAGGTTACCATCGTAACCCTAATCATCATGCATCGGAAACAAACGGGTTCCGAAGAACAAGTGTATCATGGTCAAAGGGCTGCTTGCCTGGATTGGCTTGGTCTTCAAAGTCTTCAAGTCCTTCTCCTTCTTCTTCCACAGCAACTTCGTCAAATACGGGATCTGTACGTCGCATAATAATCACGGGAAAATAAGAATACAAATGAAACAGAAAAACCAAAGTGCTCAGAAAAATGTCAACTCATTTTTGTAAAATACTAGAGGGATTTCTAAGATGGGGAAAAATCTTAGTTGGAGTTTTGGGGTTACAGAATGGAATAGATTGATTTTTGAACAGGAGTACTACTGCCCAAATTTGAATTTAAATTTGAACAGTACAGAAAAGTTTCATGGATTTGAATGAAAGTAGTACCATTAAATAGGATGGAATATTACAAGATTTTTGGAGTTGGAAATATTTAATTTGGATCAATATTCTTTTCTGTATAAATGTTTAAATCATTTACAGAAAAAGAAAAAGAAAATGGGTCCTGTGCACTGGGCCAGAAGAGGCCACAGTGCACGGCCCAGACGGGCTGGCCCAGCCGCACGGAGCCAGCGCGCGCGCACGTCAGGTTTTCAAACCTGACGGGCGGGGCCCGTGGGTCAGCGATACAGAGTAGGGGGAGAGAGGTGGGGGGATGACAGGCGGGGCCCGCCTGTCATCTCTAACCCCGCGGCCACGGCGGCGGCGAGCTCACCGGCGAGGATTCTGGCCACGGCGACGGCAACGGAGGCCAGGGACGTGACCAGCGTCGTGTCGCGGTTGCAGTGGTGGTGGTGCGGCACGGGCGGAAGTCCTGGTTCACCGGCGGCGAGGTGGGACGGCGGAGGCTCGTCGGAGGGTAGTTGCTGCGGCCGTTTCCGACTGCAAACGGAGGGGGAAAAAGAGGGGAAAGGATCAGTGGAGTGCGGCGGTTCCGAAACGAGTGGAAGGAGAGGCAGGGGAGGCCCGTACCTCGAGATCGTCGGCGGCCCGACGCGGCGGAGCTCCGGTCGATCCCGAGCTCTGGGACCTCCTGGGGTCGAGCTGGTGATGCAGGAGTGATGCTGGGGAGGAGGAGGTGCTGCTGGTGCCGTTGGAATGGCTCGGGAGGGCCTATATATAGGGGCTCGACGGAGACCCGCGGTCCAGTGCGCCGGCGAGCTCCGGCTCGACGCTACAGCGCACGGGAGGCGACGGGGATGAGTCTGGGGAGTTCCTGGACGAGCTCTACGTCCAGCTGAGGTGAGAGGAGGAGCGGGGGAGCGTCAGAGGAGGGCGCGCGTGTGAGACAGAAGAATGGCCGAAGCGGGCGGCCGGTGCGCGTGCGACGACGTTCACTGGAGGGCGTAGGAGGAGGGGGGACAGCGCCGGGGAGGTCGCGGACGTCGAGGCGCCTCGACTGGCGCGAGGGGGAGGCTCGAGGTTGTCGGGGGAGGCCGATTGGCCGGAGCCAGCGTGCGGAGGGCACTGTTTGCGCGCTCCAGAGCATGCGTATTGCTGGCATCAGCGTGCTCTCGCCGGTTTGGTCCGATCCAGCGTGTCCAACAGTGTCTAGCGCGTTGTAGGAGGAGTAAAGAAAGGGCCTGAGGCCTTGGATGCCCTGGGGATGCAGAGAGAGAGGGAGATGGCTGGTAAAATGGTGGAAGCTGGCTGTACAGCAAGGTAAAACAGAGGTTTCACCCCTCAATCATGGAGCTGAGGTGCTGGGGGAGTTACTGGAGGTAGCTGGTAACTCAATGAGCCTGTGGTAAGAAGTTGAGGCTATGGAGAAAAGTGAAAGTGGTCAAATTGGAGGTTTTAGCATTTCTGCAGAACGTGTTTGATCAGTGTTTGATCAAGTAAATGAAGTCCAATTGACATGGCACTTGACAGGGTTGATAGACATGAGAAAATAGGGTGCTTCACCAAATTTCGTCTCATTTGAAGAAACTAGCCAATGCAACTTTGGTGAACCCTAGAAATCAACAGAAACAGTTTCATCTTGATTGAGTCAAGCTAATCATCTCCCCTTGATGCACCACTTGGTGTAGCATCATCATTTGGGGTATTGATCATGCCCACAAAGTTTGAAGCTCCAGATAAAAAGTTGGTAATGTAAAGTTGTTCAAATTTGCATTTGAACAGAAAGGGTTTTGAGGTGATCTGATCAAGTTGCTCTATTCAAATTCTTGTGCCATTTGGTCTAGGTGCCTTATTAGGCTATTCTAGCATGTGCACCAAGTTTGAGAGCATTTGGACAAGTTTGGCAATGTAAAGTTGCTCAAACTTCAAATATGGACAAAATGGTTATGAAGAGGTTTGAGGAGGTTTTCTTGCTTCCCAAGGCATGGGTCTTGGCAAGATCATTAAATATGTCATATATGACATGATAGAATTTCCCTGGAATTTTTGGAGAAAGTTTCCTTTATAAATATTTCAAAAGCTTGAAATATCCAGAAAGGGTTTTAGAGGGTTTAGCCCATTATTTTGAATGTGACCAAGTGTTGAAACTCTTATATATGGACAATATATGTCCTATGAGTCTCTCTGAATTTTGGCAAATATTTTTGAAACAGTTAAATAATTTTCCCCTATTAAAGACCATCTCTGGCCTTAAGAAAAAGCTTTTAAATAAAATAGGAAAATAACTTTTAAAATTATTCCTTTGTGGTTTCTGGGAGTCCTATGACTACTAGGTCTCAAATAAACCTTTTGAAATAATTTTCACACCCTAAATCAAGTACTTGCAGTGCAAATCTCAATTCAGGGGTTTTTGGAAAACTAAATTTATAAAAATACTTTTTGGCCAAATTAATTTTGTAAGAAAATACTATATTGTTATATAACACTTGGCATGATCATTGGGCAGAAGTTTTGAGTGTGGAGATGAAATCTACAAGAGATCATAGTTGACTTTTATGAGCACATGAAAAAGCACATGAAGAAAACTTAATTTCCAAATAAAAGCCAAATGATGCTAAAAAAATTTTGCTGGTCCAAATTTTCATGCTTCAAAGATACAAATAACATGTTACAAAATGCAGGGTGTGACAACAGGGCCAGGCGGCCACTCCCCGGGCCGTCTGGTAGGCTCCGGTGCCAGACAGAAGAGTGAACAACAAACATTCACAGACATAATTCTTATCATATAGATAAAGGGTTGGGCAGTCCCCGAGAACTCCTCGGGGTTCCCACTGGTTCTCAAAATAACTTTAGATAGCACGACATATACTGTCCTTCAGCTATAAAAGCGACGAAGAAGCTTTGCGTTCCATGGGCGCTCTGACTCCTTGCCTGAGTCGTCTCTCTTGCGCGCTCTTGGCTTCTGGGCGACGATGAGGTAGTAGGCATCGTTGCCCAGTACCCTGCTGACGATGAACGGTCCTTCCCAAGGAGCCGAGAGCTTGTGCTGGCCGGCTGCTCGCTGGATCAGCCGGAGCACAAGGTCTCCCTCGCGGAAGGAACATGGCTTCACTTGCCGGTTGTGATAGCGGAGGAGACCCTGCTAGTAGATGGCAGAGCGGCTGAGTGCTACCAGCCGGGCCTCCTCCAGCAAGTCGACGCCGTCTTTGCGTGCTTCTTTGGCTTCTGCTTCTGTGTACATGGTGACGCGAGGTGAGTCAAACTCAACGTCTGTTGGGATGACGACCTCGGCCCCATAGACGAGGAAGAAAGGGGTGAAGCCGGTGGATTTGTTCGGAGTGGTTCTGAGGCTCCACAGGACAGACGCAGTTCCTCGATCCAGCTGCCGGCCGGCCGCTCCAAAGGTTCGACCAGTCGGGGCTTGATGCCAGATAGGATGAGGCCGTTGACGCGCTCGACTTAGCCGTTAGACTGTGGGTGGGCAACGGACGCTAGGTCCAGCCGGATGCCCCGAGTTGCACAGAAACGGGCAAGTGCACCTTTGGCAAAGTTTGTGCCATTGTCGGTGATGATGTTGTGCGGTATACCATACCGGACTGTGATGTCTGCAATGAATGTCACAACAGTTGGGCCATTGAGTTTCTTGATTGGCTTGGCTTCGATCCACTTGGTGCATTTATCAATTGCCACGAGCAAGTGTGTCAGGCATCCTCTGGCAGTCTTGAAAGGTCCCACCATATCCAGACCCCAGACGGCAAATGGCCAACTGATCGGAATAGTCTTGAGTGCAGAAGCTGGCAAGTGTTGCTTGGAGCTGAAGTGTTGGCAGCCGTTGCACTTCTTCACCAAATCTCTGGCATCGTCCAAAGCAGTCGGCCAGAAGAAACCGTGGCGGAAAGCTTTGGCTACGAGAGATCTTGAGACCGCGTGGTGGTCCCACTCCCCTTGGTGAATGTCTTTCAGGATGGCCAACCCTTTTGTTGCTTCTACATAGTGTTGGAAGACGCCCGTCGCACTCCTTCTGACGATCTCTTTGTTGACAATGGTGTAAGCTGAGGCTCGGCGTTGAACTTGACGCGCCAAAGTTTCTTCTGCAGACAGCTCTCCTTTGAGCAGGAATGTGAGGATTGGCTGTGCCCAAGACGGCGCTAAGACTCCAGTTGCTTCGGCCAGAGAGACCAGGGTGGTTGGGCTGGGAGGTGGAGGGCTTGGCTGAGCCACCTGCTGTGTCTCCGAAAGTCCCCGAGCCGTCTGCTGGAGCCGGCGCCTCCTGGCCGTCTGCTGGAGCAGTCCCCGGGTCAGGAGCTGGCGCGGCTGTAGGTGATCCGTCTGTTGGAGTTGGAGTGTCGTGGCCTTCTGCTGGGGCAGTCTCTGGGCCAGCAGCCGAAACCGTGAGGCCACCTACCCCGAGGTCGGCTGGAATGAAGATTGACTCCGACTCTTGTGAAGGCTTGATAGACGGTTTGCGCAGGCATTGGAGGGATACGCCGGCTGGTATTGCTTGGCGGGTGGAACCGATTCGCGCCAAGGTGTCTGCTTGCATGTTATCAGCTCGTGGCACATGAAGGAACTCGCAGCCATCAAAGTGTCCACTGATCTGCTGGACAAGGAAGCGGTAGCTTGCCATATTTGCGTCCTTGGCGTCCCAGTCCCCAGACGACTGCTGGACTACCAAATCTGAGTCACCATAACACAGCACTCGGCGGATTCTAATCTCCTTGGCCATCTGGAGCCCGTGGATAAGCGCCTCGTATTCCGCCACGTTGTTGGAGGCGGCAAAGTGGATCTGCAGAGTGTACTTGAGCTTATCGCCTTTGGGGGAGGTGAGGACGACGCCGGCTCCCAGGCCGGTGCGTATCTTTGACCCGTCAAAGTGCATCCGCTAATGGGTTGAGTCTGGCACAGGTGGCAGGTACTGTGTCTCGGCCGAATCGACGAGGAAGTCGGCCAATGCTTGCGACTTGATGGTGGTGCGCGGCTGGTAGAAAATGGTGAAGGGGGCCAGCTCGATGGCCCACTTGGCCACTCTTCCTGAGGCATCTCTGTTCCCCATGATTTCAGCAAGCGGGTCCATGGAGACGACCGTGACAGAATGCTCTTGGAAGTACTGCTTGAGTTTCTTGGCGGTGAAGTACACGTTGTAGCACATCTTCTGGTAATGGGGGTAGTTCTGCTTGGACGCTGACAGCACTTCGCTCAAGTAGTAGACGGGCCTTTGGAGGAGCAAGGTTGTGCCGTCCTCTGGGCGCTCGACCACAATGACAGTGCTGACCACCTGGCTGGTGGCGGCTATGTAAAGGAACATGGGTTCCTTGTCTGCTGGCGCCGCCAGGACAGGCGGGGTGGACAGCAGTCGCTTGAGCTGCAGGAAAGCTTCGTCTGCCTGGTCGTTCCATTCGAAGCAAGTGGTCTTCTTCATCAGTTGGTATAGGAGGAGTGCCTTTTCTCCCAGCCGGCTGATGAAGCGGCTGAGAGATGCCAAGCACCCCGTGAACCTCTGGACATCTCGTACACGGGTCGGTCGTTCCATCCTCTCAATGGCTTTGATCTTTGCAGGGTTGCACTCAATGCCGCGTTCGGATACCAGGAAGCCAAGGAGCTGGCCTGCTGGTACCCCGAAGATGCATTTCTCTGGGTTTAGCTTAATCCGAAAGCGGCGCAGGTTCTCGAATGTTTCTTGGAGATCTTCCAAAAGGGTTCATCTCTTCTCCGTCTTCACCACAATATCATCCACGTAAACATGGGGCATTCCTGCCAAGCTGCTTGAGAAGACACTTCTGCATGCAACGCTGAAAGGTGGCGCCGGCATTTCTCAAGCCGAACGTCATGGTCAGGTAGCAGAAGGCCCCAAACGGCATGAGGAAGGCAGTCTTCAGACGATCGGCTGGATCAAGCTTGATTTGGTGGTATCCTGAATAAGCATCAAGGAAAGACAACAGCTCGCATCTGGCCGTGGAGTCAATCACTTGATCTATTCGTGGCAGAGCAAACGGATCTTTGGGACAAGATTTGTTCAAGCTGGTGTAATCAATGCACATGCGCCATTTGTTGTTCTTCTTCAGCACAAGGACTGGATTCGCCAGCCACTAGGGATAAAAGACTTCCATGATGAAGCTGGCTGCTAGCAGGCGGGCGACCTCCTCCCCGACGACTCTTCTCTTATCCTCTGACAGGCGGCGCAGCGGCTGCCTGACAGGCTTTGCATCTTCTCTCACGTGCAGCTTGTGCTCGGCGAATTCCGTCGGAACGCCAGGCATGTCCTTGGGGGACCATGCAAAGATGTCTCGATTCTCACGGAGGAAATCGACGAGCTCACTTTCCTATTTGCTGTCTAGGCTTGACCCTATGACAGCAAATCGCCCTGGGTGAGATGGGTCGAAGGCAATCTTCTTTGTGTCCTTGGAGGGCTCGAACAAGCCTTGCGGCTCCGCCTCTTTGGGATGGGCTGGTATGGCTGGCCGCTCGCCAGCCATTGCCACCAGCCGGTCCAGACGGCGCCTTTCCTTAGCCACAACAAGGGTTTCTGCCAGACGACTGCTGGCTGTTGCACATGCGATGGACTTCTCGTAGTCCCTGGTTATGGTGATTATTCCCTTGGGACCAGGCATCTTCATCTTGAGGTAGGCATAATGGGGGACTGCCATGAACTTTGCAAGAGCGGGCCGGCCCAAGATCACGTGATAGGGGCTTTCCAGATTTACCACTTCAAACCAGACCGGCTCCCTCCGGAAATGCGTCTTGTCACCAAACAGGACATCGACCCTGGCCTTGCCGATTGGTGAACAAGAGAGGCGTGGCACAATGCCATGGAACACGGTCCTGGTAGGCTGAAGCTGCTTCTCTTTGATGCCTAACTTCTCCATGGTGTCTCGGTACATGATGTTGATGTTGCTGCCGCCGTCCACCAGGACCCGGGAGAAACGACAGGCCCGCCTGTCAGTGGAGAAAGTGGCGTCCAGGACCAAGGCATAGGCCCCTAGAGATGGCATGACAGCGGGGTGATCCTCTCGGCTCCAGCTGACAGGCCTTTCAGACCAGTGCATGAATTCTGGGCTCTTGACGGCAACAGTGTTGACTTCTCTGCGCTGCTGGCGCCGGCTGTGTCTATCGTGTGTCTGGCTGGTGAAGACAACATAGGCCCCATTTTCTTCTGGGAATTCATCCTGGACCGGGCCGCCAGGACGAGCAGCCGGCGGATTAGGAGGCGGAGCCGGCTGTCCAGCAGGCGGCGGGGGCAGAGCTTCTCCCCTCGCAATCCTTGTGAGCGAGTGACACTTTCGCGTGGTGTGATTGGAGGGCTTCGCGCCGCTGTGGAACTTGCAGGGCGTCCAAGGCTTGATCAAAGGAAAAGGCTGGCTGCCACACCGGTTTGCCACCCTTCTGGCGCTTGGGCCCTGCTTGAGCTTCTGGCTGCTGTCCGTCGACCGCTGCCACCAGCCGGCTGTTGGCAGCCCACGCCTGGGCCTTGCACTTCTGGTCATTGGTCTACTGGCGCCGGCTGGATTCTCCTGCCGGCGTATTGGAAGTTTGAGGGGTCATCTTGCCAGAAGCATCCACTTGCAGCTCGGTCTTCATGGAGGAGTCAGCGGTGGCGTACTTGTCTGCTATGCTCAGTAGTTCATCCAGCGTGGCCGGCTCATCGCACAGGAGCCGGTGTTTAAGCAAGGTGCCTTCTCTGCACCCGGCCGTGAAATACTCGATGGCTTGTACCTCGTGCACTCCCTCACAGGAGTTTCGCAGCTCCGCCCAACGCGTCAGATAGTCACGAGCCGACTCATCCGGGCCTTGGACACACAGGGAGAGCTGACGCGGCTTGGGAGGGCGCTTGTAGGTGCTGGTGAAGCTGTGTGTGAAGGCGTCGGTGAAGTCTAGCCAGCCGTTGATGCTGTTGGGCTTGAGGATGTTCAGCCACGTCCGAGCCGTGCCCTGGAGCATGAGGGGCACGTACTTCACCGCAACACGCCTGTTGCCTGTGGCGATGCTGGCACCCGTGGAGTAGTCCACCAGCCAGTCCTCTGGTTTCACCAATCCGTTGTACTTGGGGGTGTCTCTGGGGAGCGAGAAGCCCTTGGGAAAAGGCTCGTTACGGATGCGAGGGCCGAAGCAGGCCGGACCGAGGTCATCTTCTTCTTCAACCGCCTGGGAGCGAGCCAGATGGTCCAGGCGGTGGCGGGCGTCGTTCTCCCCAACCCCCTCGCGGCGGCCCATGCGGCCTGCCAGAGAGGGGTGGTCAATAGGCGGAGGAGACACGCGCCTCTCCCGCCTGGGAGGAGGCGGCTGCTCCCCTCGTCGTTCTACGGCCCTTGGGCGGCCGTCTTCGTTGCGCTTGATGGTGAAGCGCGTCTGCTAGCTGCGGCTGGCAGCGGGCTCTGAGTCTCGCCGGTTGGTGGCACCGACTGTTGGAGAGCGGGACGTGGCTCCTTGCTCCCGCCGAAGAGGGCGGTTATCGGCGTGCGCAGCCACCTCGGATGCCCGGCGACGGGCCTCCTGCTGCGTAGCAGCAGCGTCGAGGAGCTGGCGAGCACGCTGGGTCATGCAACGGAGCTCGTCTCCCTCCAAGTGGCCCATCTCATCGACTGCCGCCTGGGCAGCCCTTAGGTTTTCCGACGGAGTGAGGTACATAGGCCGCGGGGCTCCCAGCATGTCTGCTAGCAGCCCGCCGCGATCGCGGACAGCACCGGCTCGGCTAGGCTCGCCAGCAGCCGGCGTGCCACAAATGGCGCGGTCCATTTCGCGGCGGTAAGCTTCAGTGAGGCGTCGGGAGGCGGCCAATTTGTTGGCGCTGTCGAGGAGCGAAACACGGAGTGCCTCTAACTCCTCGCCGTCTGCCCCCGCCACGACAGGGGCGGCGAGGTGCTGCAGAGCGGCCTCGAGCGGGTCTGGGCCCGTTCGGCACGATGGTTCGCCATGGTCGGTGACGAGCACCTGCGTGACGATGCCGATGGTGCCGCAGATCGGAAGAACGGGAAGAGGGTCGTTGACGATCTCCACGTGCTCGAGGAAGGAGTCGTCCGGCCTCGCGTCGGGGTCGACGATCATGTCCACTGGTGGGTCAGAAGATCCCACTGACTCTATGTCAGAGGCACGCTCGTTGACGAGGTGGAGCTTGTCGAGGAGCTCGACGAGGAAGCTCTCCAGCGCCACTGGCTCGGCCGCCGGAGAGGGTTCGTCGAGGATGCGGGTGGCGCCGAGCAGATCGGTGAGCCCGCTCACGGCGCACGCAGCCTCAGCGCTGCGAAGCATCCCGGTCTCCATGCCAGCGGGCGTGCCGGGCTGGCTACTCTCGCCAGGAAGGAACAAGGTTCCCGTCCAGATCATGTCTCCGGACGACGGTGCACCTAGCCCCATGGTGGGCGCCAAATGTCGGGGTTGTGGGACGACATATGCCAAAGGATGGCTTATCATGCATGTGGTCAAAAGAACGTCGCCGGGCTCGGGAAGCGGGATAAAGCGAAACTTAGGACGCCTACGAATCTTACCCAGGTTCGGGGCTCTCCGAGGAGATAACACCCCTAGTCCTGCTCTGCGGGGGCTCCGCGTCATGACTGATAGCACTAGAGTATCTACAAGATTGCTCCTTGAGATGTGATGTCTAAAGGAAGAAGATGAAAAAGGCTAGCTCACCTCCTCTCTCTCTATCTAGGGTTCTTGTCTTGTGACCTTCTAACAGCCAACCTTCCAGCCCTCAACATGGAGGACCCTGGGGGGTTTATATAGGCCTACCCCCCAGGGGTACAATGGTAATCTCGACGGCGTGGCCCCCAGCCGTTAGTGTCTCCGGGCGCTGGCCTCACCGCCTATCTGCTGGGGACCGCCGCCCGCGGGCCCCTCGTGATTGTCTTTCACTATGGGAGCGCTTTTGCTGACGACAGCCTCGTCGGGGAGGAGATGGCCACAGTGCCATCGTCCCTCGCCGTACGTTGCCGCCTCGCCCCGTCCCGTCATCTTAATGAGGCCCAGACTTCTAGGGTGGGTTCGTCGTCTGCTACCAGACGGCCGTCTCCCCTGGCCGCCTGCCAGAGGCGGTTCGCTCGTGAGCCTACCCACTAACTGATGGGGCCAACCGCCTGCTGGCCCCACTGTTTGTGGGTAGTGGGATCATGGCCTCCTCTGACCGCTGCTTGGTCACGAGCCTCGTGGTTACAGTGACCCACTGTTTAGTGGATATTCCTAAGGTACACGGCCACTGTAGCCACACCCTTACAGATCTTCTAAGGACAGGTTCTCCTGTAGCCACGCCCCCGCCACATATGGTTCCCCCCAGCGCGTTCTCTGAGGAAGGAGTGCAGGGCCGTCTGCTGGCTGGTGGTGTTGATATCGCCGCCTGCTGGGTCCTTGCCGCGTGCTGGCAGCCGGCTCCTAGGGAAGGTTACCCTAGGAGACAGCTCGAGGAGCAGACGGCCACAGTAGACCAAGCGGCTGTTATTCGTCTTGAAATACCAAGGGTAGGCATCGAGGGTACCCATGGTCAATATCTCCGACACCACATATTCTAGGAAGATCTTTATCGGTCAAACTGCATAACAACGTACATCGTTTCCTTTGTCATCGGTATGTTACTTGCCCGAGATTCGATCGTCGGTATCATCATACCTACTTCAATCTCATCACCGGCAAGTCTCTTTACTCATTCCGTAATACATCATCTCGTGACTAACTCATTAGTCGTTTGCTTGCAAGGCTTATTATGATGTGTATTACCAAGAGGGCCTAGAGATACCTCTCCGACACTCGGAGTGACAAATCCTATTCTCGATCTATGCCAACACCACAAACACCTTCGGAGACACCTGTAGAGCATCTTTATAATCGCCTAGTTACGTTGTGACATTTGATAGCACACAAGGTATTCCTCCAGTATTCAAGAGTTGCATAATCTCATAGTCATAGGAACATGTATAAGACATGAAGAAAGCAATAGCAGGAAAAACTAAACGATCATATTGCTAAGCTAACTGATGGGTCTTGTCCATTACATCATTCTCCTAATGATGTGATCCCATTGATCAAATGACAACTCATGTCTATGGTTAGGAAACATAACCATCTTTGATTAACGAGCTAGTCTAGTAGAGGCATACTAGGGACAATCTGTTTCGTCTATGTATTCACACTTGTATCAAGTTTCCAGTTAATACAATTATAGTATGAATAAAATACATTAATCATGATGTATAAGGAAATATAAATACAAACTTTATTATTGCCTCTAGGGCATATTTACTTCAGTCTCCCACTTGCACTAGAGTCAATAATCTAGATTACATAGTAATGATTCTAACACCCATGGAGTCTTGGTGCTGATCATGTTTTGCTCGTGGAAGTGGTTTAGTCAACTGGTCTGCGACATTCAAATCCGCATGTATCTTGCAAATTTCTATGTCTCCCTCCTTGACTTGAACGCGGATGGAATTGAAGCGTCTCTTGATGTGCTTGGTTCTTTTGTGAAACTTGGATTCCTTCTCCAAGGCTATTACACCTAGATCGGATATGAACTCCTTCATCCAGACTCCTTAATTTGTTGCTTTCGAAGCAGCTACGTACTCCGCTTCACACATAGATCCCGACACGATGCTCTGCATGGAACTGCACCAACTGACAACCCCACCATTCAACAAAAATACATATTCGGTTTGTGACTTAGAGTCATCCGGATCAGTGTCAAAGCTTGAATCGACGTAACCGTTTACGACGAGCTCTTTGGCACCTCCATAAACGAGAAACATATCCTTTGTCCTTTTCAGGTACTTCAGGATGTTCTTAACCGCTGTCCAGTTATCCATTCCTGGATTACTTTGGTACCTCCCTGCTAAACTTATAGCAAGGCACACATCAGGTCTGCTACACAACATTGCATACATGATAGATCCTATGGTTGAGGCATAGGGAATGAATTTCATTTTCTCTCTATCTTCTGAAGTGGTCGGGCATTGAGTCTTACTCAACTTCACACCTTGTAACAGAGGCAAGAACCCTTTCTTTGACTGGTCCATTTTGAACTTCTTCAAAACTTTATCAAGGTATGTGCTTTGTGAAAGTCCTATTAAGCATCTTGATCTATCTCTGTAGATCTTGATGCCCAATATATAAGTAGCTTCATCGAGGTCTTTCATTGAAAAATTCTTATTCAACTATCCTTTTATGCCATCCAGAAATTCTATATCATTTCCAATCAACAATATGTTATCCACATATAATATCAGAAATGCTACAGAGCTCCCACTCACTTACATATAAATACATTATTCTCCAAAGGTCTGTATAAAACCATATGCTTTGATCAGCTCATCAAAGCGTATATTCCAACTCCGAGATGCTTGCACCAGTCCATAGATGGATCGCTAGAGCTTGCACACTTTTTAGCACCTTTAGGATCGACAAAACCTTTTGGTTGCATCATAAACAACTCCTCTTTGAGGTATACATTAAGGAACACAATTTTGACATCCATTTGCCAGATTTCGTAATCATAAAATGCGGCAACTGCTAACATGAATCGGACAGACTTAAGCATTGCTATGGGTGAGAAAGTCTCATCGTAGTCAACTCCTTGAACTTGTCGAAAACCTTTCGCAACAAGACGAGCTTTGTAGATAGTAATATTACCATCATCGTCAGTCTACCTCTTAAAGATCCATTTATTTTCAATGGCTTGCCGATCATCGGGCAAGTCAACCAAAGTCCACATTTTGTTCTCATACATGGATCCCATCTCAGATTTCATGGCCTCAAGCCATTTTGTGGAATCTGGGCTCATCGTCGCTTCCACATAGTTTGTAGGTTCACCTCTGGTGCGGAATGGACTTTGGTTGACCTACGAGGTTTAGTAGTAACTTGATCTCAAGTTTCATGATCATCATCATTAGCTTCCTCGCTGATTGGTGTAGGAATCACTGGAACTAGTTTCTGTGATATTCTACTTTCCAATTCGGGAGAAGATACAATTACCTCATCAAGTTCTACTTTCCTCCCACACACTTCTTTCGAGAGAAACTCCTTCTCTAGAAAGGATCCATTCTTAGCAATGAATATCTTGCCTTCGAATCTGTGATAGAAGGTGTAGCCAATAGTTTCCTTTGGGTATCCTATGAAGACACATTTCTCCGACATGGGTTCGAGCTTATCAGGTCGAAGCTTTTTCACATAAGCATCGCAGCCCCAAAATTTAAAAAACAACAACTTGGGTTTCTTGCCAAACCACAGTTCATAAGGTCTCGTCTCAACGGATTTAGATGGTGCCCTATTTAACGTGAATGCAGTTGTCTCTAAAGCATAACCCCAAAATGATAGTGGTAAATCGGTAAGAGACATCATAGATCACACCATATCTAATAAAGTACGGTTACAATGTTCGGACACACCATTACGTTGTGGTGTTCCAGGTGGCGTGAGCTGTGAAACCATTCTACATTGTTTCAAATGAAGACCAAACCCGTAACTCAAATATTCGCCTCCGCGATCAGATCGTAGAAACTTTATTTTCTTGTTACGATGATTCTCTACTCCACTCTGAAATTCTTTGAAATTTCCAAATGTTTCAGACTTGTGCTTCATCAAGTAGATATACCCATATCTGCTCAAATCATCAGTGAAGGTCAGAAAATAATGATAACCGCCGCGATCCTCAACACTCATCGGTCCACATACATCAGTATGTATGATTTCCAACAATCAGTTGCTCGCTCCATTGTTCCGGAGAACGGAGTTTTAGTCATCTTGCCCATGAGGCATGGTTCGCAAGCACCAAGTGATTCATAATCAAGTGATTCCAAAAGTCTATCAGCATGGAGTTTCTTCATGCGCTTTACACCAATATGACCTAAACGGCAGTGCCACAAATAAGTTGCACTATCATTATCAACTTTGTATCTTTTGGCTTCAATATTATGAATATGTGTATCACTACGATCGAGATCCAACAAGAATATACCACTCTTCAAGGGCGCATGACCATAAAGGTATTACTCATATAAATAAAACAACCATTATTCTCTGATTGAAATAAGTTGCCGTCTCGCAACAAACAAGATCTAGATATAATGTTCATGCTCAACGCTGGCACCAAATAACAATTATTTAGGTCTAAAACTAATCCCGAAGGTAGATGTAGAGGTAGCGTGCTGACAGCGATCACATCGACTTTGGAACCATTTCCCATGCGCATCTTCACCTCGTCCTTAGCTAATCTTTGTTTAATCCGTAGCACCTGTTTCGAGTTATGAATTTTAGCAACCGAACCAGTATAAAATACCCAGATGCTACTACGAGTATTAGTAAGGTACACCTCAATAACATGTATATCAAATATACCTTTGTTCACTTTTCCATCCTTCTTATCCGCCAAATACTTGGGGCAGTTCCGCTTCCAGTGTCCATTCCCTTTGCAGTAGAAGCACTCAATTTCAGCCTTGGCTCCAGACTTGGGTTTCTTCGCGGGATTAGCAAATGGCTTGCTATTCTTCTTGAAGTTCCCCTTCTTTCCCTTGCCATTTTTCTTGAAACTAGTGGTATTGTTAACCATCAGCACTTGATGTTCCTTTTTGATTTCTACGTCTGCAGCTTTGAGCATAGAGAAGAGCTTGGGAATTGTCTTTTGCATCCCTTGCATATTATAGTTCATCATGAAGCCTTTATAGCTTGGTGGCAGTGATTGAAGAACTCTATCAATAACACTATCTTCGTCAACTTTGCAACCAAGTTAAGTCATGTGATTGTAGTACCCAGACATTCTAAGTAAGTGTTCACTGATAGAACTATTCTCCTCCATCTTGCAGCTATATAACTTATTGGAGACTTCATATCTCTCAATTCGGGCATTTGCTTGAAATATTAACTTCATCTCTTGGAACATCTCATATGCTCCATGACGTTCAAAACGTCTTTGAAGTCCCGATTCTAAGCCGTAAAGCATGGCACACTGAACTATCGAGTAGTCATCAGAACGAGCTTGCCAGACGTTCATAATGTCCGGAGTTGCTCGTGAAGCAGGCCTGTCACCTAGCGGTGCTTCTAGGACATAATTCTTCTGTGCAGCAATGAGGATAATGCTCAAGTTACGGACCCAGTCCATGTAGTTGCTACCATCATCTTTCAACTTAACTTTCTCTAGGAACACATTAAAATTCAAGGGAATGGTAGCACGGGCCATTGATCTACAACAACATAGATATGCAAAAGCTATCAGGACTAAGATCATGATAAATTAACGTTCAATTAATCATATTACTATAGAACTCCCACTTAGATAGACATCCCTTTAGTCATCTAAATGATCATGTGATCCAAATAAACTAAACCATGTCCGACCATCACGTGAGATGGAGTAGTTTTCAATAGTGAACATCTTATGTTGATCCCATCCACTATAAGATTCACGCTCGACCTTTCGGTCTCCAGTGTTGCGAGGCCATGTATGTACATGCTAGGCTCGTCAAGATTGACCCGAGTATTCTGCATGTGCAAAACTGTCTTACACCCGTTGTATTTGAACGTAGAGATTATCACACCCGATCATCACGTGGTGTCTCGGCACGACGAACTTTGGCAACGGTGCATACTCAGGGAGAACACTTGTACTTTGAAATTTTTGTACGGGATCATCTTATAATGCTACCGCCATACTAAGCAAAATAAGAAGCATAATAAGATAAACATCATATGCAATCAAAATATGTGACATTATATGGCCATCATCATCTTGTGCTTTTGATATCCATCTCCAAAGCATCCTCATGATCTCCATCGTCACCGGCTTGACACCATGATCTTCATCGTTGCGTCATGGTCGTCTCGCCAACTATTGCTACTACTAATATCGCTAACTCGTAGTTCATACAATAAAGAAACAACCATAAGGCTCCTGCCGGTTGCTGATAGATTACAAAACATGATCATCTCATACAATAACGTATAACTCATCACGTCTTAACCATATCACATCACAACATGCCCTGCAAAAACAAGTTAGACATCCTCTACATTGTTGTTGCAAGTTTTATGTGGATGCTACGGGCTTAGCAAGAACCGTTCTTACCTATGCATACAAAACCACAACGTTGTTTCGTCAAGTGTGTTGTTTTAACCTTCACAAGGACTGGGCGTAGACACACTGGATTGAACTAAAGTGAGAGAGACAGACACCAGCAGGTCACCTTTAAGCAACTAGTGCTCGTAATGGTGAAACCAGTCTCGTGTAAGCGTACACATAATGTCGGTCCGGGCCGCTTCATCTCACAATACCGCCGATACAAAGTATGAAATGCTGGTAAGCAATATGACTATTATCGCCCACAACTCATTGTGTTCTACTCGTGCATATCATCTATGCATAGACCTGGCTCATGATGCCACTATTGGGGAACGTAGTATTTCAATTTTTTTACCTACGATCACGCAAGATCTATCTAGGAGAAGCATAGCAATGAGCGGGAGAGTGTGTCCACGTTCCCTCGTAAACTGAAAGCGGAAGCGTTTAGTGACGCGGTTGATGTAGTCGAACGTCTTCGCGATCAAACCGATCCAAGCACCGAACGTACTGCACCTCTGCGTTCAGCACACATTCAACTTGGTGACGTCCCACGAGCTCTTGATCCAGTTGAGGGTAACGGGAGAGTTTTGTTAGCACGTCGGCGTGGTGACGGTGATGATGAAGTTACTGGCGTAGGGCTACGCCTAAGCATTGCAATGATATGACCGAGGTGTGTAACTGTGGAGGGGGGCACCGCACACGGCTAGGAACAATTGATGTGTGTCCAAGGGGTGCCCTCCCCACGTATATAAAGGAGGGAGAGGGAGGAGGCAGCTGGCCTAGGGAGAGGGGCGCGCCAAGGTGGAGTCCTACTCTAGGAGTAGGACTCCCCTTTCCTAGTAGGAGTAGGAGAAGGGGGAAGGGAAGGAGAGAAAGAGAAGGAAGGAGGGGGCGCCGCCCCTCCCCCTAGTCCAATTTGGACTAGGCTTGGGGGGCGCGCGACCCAGCCCTAGGCAGCCCCTCTCTCTCTCCCCTAAAGCCCAATAAGGCCCATATACTCCCGCGGGGGTTCCGGTAACCTCCCGGTACTCCGGTATTTATCCGGTCACCCCCGGAACCCTTACGGTGTCCGAATATAACCTTCCAATATATTAATCTTTATGTATCGACCATTTCGAGACTCCTCGTCATGTCCGTGATCACATCCAGGACTCCGAACTACCTTCGGTGCATCAAAACACATAAACTCATAATACCGATCGTCATCGAACGTTAAGCACGCGGACCCTACGGGTTCGAGAACTATGTAGACATGACGGAGACTCATCTCTGGTCAATAACCAATAGTAGAACCTGGATGCTCATATTGGTTCCCACATATTCTACGAAGATCTTTATCGGTCAAACCGCATAACAACATGTGTCGTTCCCTTTGTCATCGGTATGTTACTTGCCCGAGATTCGATCGTCGGTATCATCATACCTAGATCAATCTTGTCACCGGCAAGTCTCTTTACTCGTTCCGTAATACATCATCTCCTGACTAACTCATTGGTCATTTGCTTGCAAGGCTTATTATGATGTGTACTACGTGAGGGCCTAGATATACCTCTCCGACACTCGGAGCGACAAATCCTATTCTCGATCTATGCCAACACCACAAACACCTTCGAAGACACCTGTAGAGCATCTTTATATTCACCCAGTTACATTGTGACGTTTGATAGCACACAAGGTGTTCCTCCGATATTTGGGAGTTGCATAATCTCATAGTCATAGGAACATGTATAAGTCATGAAGAAAGCAATAGTAGAAAAAACTAAACGATCATATTGCTAAGCTAACGGATGGGTCTTGTCCATCACATCATTCTCCTAATGATGTGATCATGTTGATCAAATGACAACTCATGTCTATGGTTAGTAAGCAAAACCATCTTTGATTAACGAGCTAGTCTAGTAGAGGCATACTAGGGACACTCTGTTTCATCTATGCATTCACACATGTATCATGTTTCCGGTTAGTACAATTCTAGCATGAATAAAATACATTAATCATGATGTATATGGAAATATAAATAACAACTTTATTATTGCCTCTAGGGCATATTTCCTTCACTCCCAACATGATGTGGTAATTTTGGTGTGCACTTTGAGAGAAGGCGCACTCGAATAACAGTCAACAAAGGCATTTTGAAACAAATAGCTGCCACTCTAACATCGCAAACGTTTTAGATAGAACACCCGTATGTAAACTGACATCTTCCCTAGTAAGCCAAGGAAAAATGTGCCGAGCAGGATTTGTGCAGCCATTCGTCGCAAAAAATTTAGATAGAACACCTGTATGCAAACTGAGAGCTATGGTCTTCTGCAGTAAGCCAAGGGAAAATTTGCTACGTAGGATTTGTGCATCTCTTCAACGCACACGATTAAGATTGAATAATGTATGCAAAGCGAGACTTTGGCGTTAAGCCAAGAGATAATTTGGCAAGCATGATTTGTACCTCCCTTCAACGTAAACGGTTTTTTCGTATGACCCGTGTGCAACCACGTACAAACAATTTGGTAAGATTTGCATCTATCATATTGGGTATATTGCCATTTGTCAAACTGGGAAGATTGACATTTGTTGATCTAGTAACATTGCCATTTGTCAATCATTGAAACACGACGATTTGTAAAAATATGCAGCTAAAAATCACTAGCACTATCTAATTTTTGCAACCAAAATTCAGTAATTAAGCATAGATTTCATTCAAAGATTAAGCAATCGTTCTTAATTTATACAAACAGTTCAAGTCGATAGCAGAACCGACCAAACTTTTCCCAAATTGTTGCCAACCACGTACTGAAATAGCTAGTTCAACTATATATACTAGCTAATTTTAAGTACGTTGTACAGTTCCATCACATCTATAGTCAAATGAACTGAACAAAATAGCCCCTAAATACAACTACTACTATGGAGGGGCTTTGTACTACTTCCGGCAGCCTGTCCTCGGCAGAGATGGACAACTGCAATACGGTGGCTGCCGCTGTTGCACCTTCAGCGATGCTAACGTCGAACGCCCTTTGCCGCTCCAGACGACCCCTCTCAAAGCGGCTGGACTGCTCGTAGATCTCCCGATTCCTCGCCTTTGCGTCAGCGTGTGCCGCGGCCATGGCGGTGGTAAGGCTCTCTGCATGCTCGACGAGGTGCTCCTCTTCCTCCCGTAGGAACTTGCTATAGCGCGCAAGGTCGTTGTCGCACGTGCGGGCCTCCACCTCCACCTTCCTCCTTCGGGCGGTGGTGGCGGAGCGGGTGATGATCCCGGCGGTCGATGGTGGGCTGGCGGCCACGGTGACCGATGATGCGGTGGCGGCCACGATCACCACCTCCCGCCTTCGGGCCGCGGTGGCGGAGGGGTGATGGCCACGGTGGCCGGCAGTGGGGTGGCAGCCATGATGGCCACCTCCCGCTTTTGGGCCGCGGCGGCGGAGCGGACCATGGCCCTGGCTTTCGACGGTGCTGTGGTGGCACCGGCAGCCGACAATAGTTGCGAACGGGTAACGGCGGCAGAGCGTGTGGTGGGTGTTCCGCGCACACCCAACAGGGACGCCACACGCACTACACTACGCCGGGGACTACGCCGCCACCGCTGTGTAGCCTCCCAGCTGGAGCTATGCTCTGATGACGGTGGAGTGGCTGAGCGACAATGACAGACCGGTGCCATTGCCGATTGTGGGAGAAGTAGACGAGATAAGCTAAAGGGAGGGAGGGGAAAATGCGACGTAGGAGTCGCCGGCCGTGAGGGTTTATATAGTAGGCTGGTAACCATTGGGATTTTGGGGGATTTCACCGAGTCCGGCGGGAAGCTTGTGAGGGAACCTGCGCGCTTGCACGGGAACGGGCTCACCACCGTTTTGGCCAAAAGAACGCCCCTGCGCGCGGCTCAAGCTTGCGCTCGAACCGTCTACGGCAGAGGGATGACAAGACATTTGAGAGGAGGGCGAAAGGACACGTACACATACGTTTAATAAAAAAACGTTTGCGATTTAATTATCTACTATAGCCCCATCCTTCTTTATAAGTAGGATTTAATTAATAAAATATGAATGCATGTCGCGAAATATTATATCGTTGGATTCGTATTTCAACATTGTTTCCAGTTATATAAGTTTTGTAACATGCAGTAACATTTTCTTGGATAAATTTGAGGTTATATACCAGCAAGCGTTTCCCACAACACACACGGCTTATGCCATCACAAACAACTAGGATGGATCAACTATACGCCACGTATCACACACACAATTCTAATCTGATTCGTGCTGGATGTCTCTGACATCGCTCGCATAGTTCGTCTTATTTGCCGCGTATCACTGTGACGGCCTCTACTCGCGTCCCTCGGCAAGCTCTGCTCGCTGTTAGGCGCCACGGCACGCTCTGCTCATGTCCGTCGGCGCACTCGGCTTGTGGACATCTTTTCCGTGCATGTTCAACTACTATATGCATATTTATGGTTGCTCACCGTTGAGGCGACCGCGAAGCGCTCTGCTCGAGTCCCTCGGCGCACGCTCTGCCAGCGGTTGGGTCTGCGCACGATCACGTCGGGGCCCCCATATACATGAGGTTGCGCCGCGCGCGTTGCCACACGATGCAGTTACGTGCGGCATGATGGAGTTACACCTATGAATTAGAACTGTCATCAGGGCGTGCCGATATTCCAGGCCGTCCGGCTTCCCCTTTAATTCTTGTGGCCATTATAACCTTAGTCTCTTCATCCATTTGATCGCGCCCCACAACACAACAAGCACAACCATGATGACACATAGAGAGGGGATGTCTAGCGGCGCTCCAATGGAGTTCGGCGAGCATAAAGTGGAGACCCACGCGAGGGAGATAGATCTCTCTGTGGTGTAAACCATCGACACGGCCGTGGTGGACGACTACATCAACACCGTTGAGCAGTTGCTTGCGGGAGACAAGTACAAGGTGGTCGGCATCGACCTCCAGTACACCACTGATCTTCCCGGCAAAGATCAAAAGGTTGTTGTCACCTAGTTGTGCATGTGCCATCATGTCCTCATCTACCACTATTGCATGGCCACAGAGCCTTGTGTCCGTTTCGCCATGTTTGTCAACAGCACCGACTACAAGTTTGCTACAGTGGAAACCACCGATGATGTGAAAGTGCTCAGGGTTACGAACTTGTCCTGCAAGAACCTTGTCGAAATCCGTGAGCACTACATGGTCTGGGGAAGCATGAAGAAGGACTCCCTGCTTGAACTCGCCTTGTCCATCATCGACCCCTACTACGAAAAGATGAGGCAGAATGCCCAGAGGACAAGTCCCGTATCCTGGCACAGGGTCTGGATGCGGAAAATAGATGAACCTCACCTCAGGTTGGCGGTCAAGAGCGTGTACACATGCTATGAGATGCACAGGCGGATCGTTGACATGAGGAAGTGCCTCGTTGCCCAAATCGACGAGCCCGCATCGAGCCACAAGCAGAGCAATCGTCACAAGAAGTAGATGATGATCAGATGATCCTTTATGCTAGTTAGTCATACATGTAATATATAGTTTACTTTGGTGTGTGGAAATATCATGTGTGTAGTAGCCACCTATGTAATTATGCATGTAATAGCTTACTTTGGTGTGTGCAAATGCCATGGTCGTAGTAGCCACCTATGTAAGTGGATGTTTAATTTGGCTATCCAACCATGTACTTATAAGTGTGTGTGGATATATATGTTGATGTTCTGTATGCAATCCCGTCGCACAACACACACGTCTTATTACCAACAAGTGTCTGTGTTATTATCGGTCTTCACACATATTTCTGATTACAAACCTGTTTTCCGCATATCACACACATCTTGTTATATTGAACTGTTGATGTTATCTTGTCTCAACACAAACAGTTCATCCGAGTGAACCGCATGTTGTATATCGCACAAATCTTGATAAGGATGACCGTTTCTTTTGTGTTGCCTAATCACAAACAGTTCGTCCTAGTGACCGTATGTTGTATATCGCACACACCTTCATCTGGCTGCCCGTTTCTTTTCTTGCTCCTCATTGCAAATAGTTAATTGCACTGAACCATATGCCCTACATCACAGACGGAACTAAAATTTGAACCGTGTTCGATGCTTCCCTCATCCCAAATGTTTTGCACCTTTTGGATGATTTTTTACACGAGCGTTTGCGATTAATGCATCGCACACAGTTTCGTCAAAGGGTCTCTGATCGTAGTGTCGCGTTAGCAGCATCCTACACTAGTGAAGGTAGGGTAGTAAAATTAGATTTTAATTACCCTGGATGAAGAAAATGACGAACTGGGAGTGGAGATGGAGAAGTTCGTCAGTTCAGATCTCCCACGCCCTAACTTGGTGGTGGGAGACAGCTACGGCGGTGGCGGAGTGAAGATTTCTGCAACCGACGCGAGTACGACGGCGACGAGGTCGACGCGGTGAAGCTCTTCCTCACCAGCAACGATGGAGTGTAGGAGTGGTGCTAGGTCAGAGAGCTTGAGCGAGGGAGTTGAGGTCGAGCAGAGTAAATGAGGTCGGAGGAAGGGAAAGGGTATTTGTAACCGCCGTGAAAAACTGCTCGCCCAAAGAATTTGGACGAACATGCCCCTGACCCTTGCTATCTTAACGACATGTGTCACCCATGTTCTGAGGAGTGGAGATAGTGGAGTATCGTGGGTGAGTTGTTTAATCCATCGTGGGAAGTGGAACAGTTTGAGCGGCAACAACCAAAAAATTTGATAAGAAAATTTTAAAGTTTCATTCGCAAAATCTTCAGTTGTCAAGGACACAGTGAAGACTTTGAACATGTTTCAAATAGAATGCACATGAAGAATTTGTGAACATACTGGGTTGAGTTTAGCATACAGGGGGAATGGGTCCGATCACATTCACTTAGATGAAAATCAACTTGAAGAATGAGCAATAAGTGACTGTTGTGGAGGACATGGAAAACTCTCTCTCTCTCTCTCTATATATATATATATATATAGGGTGGGTCTATTATGATAACACCCCTCTAGAGTCTTATTATGCAAATCCCACCTTATTTTGCACATTCCCCACCATGATCACCGCTGCCGCCCCTCCCCTCCCGGCCTTCTTCCACGGCGGCGGCCTGGGTGCGCCGCCGCTCCTCCCCTCCCGGCCTTCTTTCGTGGAGGTGGCGTGGGAGCGATGTCGCCCCTCCCCTCCCCGCTTTCTTCTGCTCCAGCAGCCTGGAGCACCGCCGCCCCTCCCCTCCCGGCCTTCTTCCGCGATAGTGGCCGGCAGCGAAGCCGCCCCTCCCCTGCAGCCTTCTCCGCGGCAGCGGCCAAGCAGCACCGCCGACCCTCCTCTCGCGGCCTTCTTCCATGGCAGCGGTCAAGCAACGCCTCCCCCGCTCGAATATCGGCCTTCTTCCATGGCAGCAGCTCGGTAGTGTCGCCGCCGATCTCCTCACCAGATGTGGATTGATGCTACCTCGACATGACACCAATTCGAGCAAGGAGGACTGTGCGCAAGGTTCCTTCATCCACGACAGCTTCTTGGGTTAAGGCTGCAATGACCTTCAGAGCAAATCCTCCGTCACCACTCACCTTGAGCAATGTACAGACCGCTCATGAACTTCTCAAGGGGAAGTAGACTGCATGGGTGAACGCAAAAGTTGTGCAGACGGACAAGAAGAGAACTCCTCCTGCAAATGCAAGGAAGCACTGCAACACAAGGTAAGTAGTACACTTCTTCAACTATGCGAGTTTACTTATTCCAGACAAAGTACTACACGCAGTCCAGTACACCTCCAAAAACGATGCAGTGCGGTTACTTCAGTTCGCTGTGAAAACAAATGCAATGCAGTTGCTTGGTTATGCAGTACGCTTGTTGGGTTATGCAGTACGGTTACATAGGTTCACTACGGACAACGATGATGTGCGGTTACTTTAGTTCACCTTGCGGGATGATGCAGTTAGCATGCATTTGTTCACAGTAGCCTTTCAACCACATTGCAGTTCGTATGATTCAGTTCACTTTTACCTGACAATGCAACTCGGCCGTTTTGTGTAGGAAATGACGTTCAACACATACAAAATGCGACGCATAAATGACAACACAGGGACCATCAACTTTTGGAAGAGTAAAGGTTCTTCCGAAATGGACACTGGCTGGGTTACCCCTGCGATTCCTCGAGGGTTCTTTACATCAACAAACAGGGCGCAATACTCTCCGCAAGAAGATTTTGTCCAGGAAAAAGTGGTAGTCGAAGATGGCGATGATGTCACCTTCATGTGGGAGGGCACTCACCTACAAGATGATGAAGATGATGACGATGAAGATGATGACGATGAAGATGATGACGATGAAGATGAGCCAATAGCAGTTCTCAACCCAAAGACAAGCACAAGTTCACTACATTTGGACAACATGTCCGAACAGACAATGATGATGCCGTTGGCCATGATGTTGCAGAAGATGATGATTATGATGATGTGTCGCCACTCCAAAATTTTCAAACCAATCAAGTGAGATACCGCCACAACACTGGATTACCACCGTGTCCACCTGCTGCACCGCAAAACAGAGCTCTGAGTAGACCTGTTGCACCGCAAAACAGGGCTCAGAGAAGACCTACTGCACCGCAAAACAGGTCTCTGAGTAGACCTGCTGCACCGCAAAACAGAGCTGCGAGTAGACCTGCTGCATCAACTTCGACAATGCGACCACCAAGGGTGCCTCGGTCAGAAGTCAATGGCAGGTACAAATCCTCCTCACCATTGCCGCCGCAAGATCCTCAACTACACATATCTTCTATTACCCCGCCATGTCCAATGCAACCCGGCGAGCTGCAAACGCCATCGGATGAACGGCATTACACACATGTAAGTTTATGTCCTGAAAAAATAATAATATTTGCAGTAATTCAGATAACACTGAAGTGCACACTGATATTTCCTTATGAGGTTTGACCTAACATTTAATACAGTCCATTGCAATGCTTTATTAAACTCATATGCACTCCTCGTATTTATACAGAACATAAAATTTTGTCTCATAGAGCATTGCATTTGATGCAGGATAAAAACATGCCGCTGAACCTCATACCTACCGCTGGAATGAAGTTCACCACGTACGATAAAGCATGGGATTTTTACAACACTTATGCAAGATATGCAGGGTTTGGCATATGCAAGACGACAAAACACAAGACAAATGCCTACATTGTCTGCTCAAGGGAAGGGATCCACAAGCAGGCTGTGTCAAAATATGACCGGAAACATGAGAAGACATAAAAAAGGATTGGCTGCAAGGAAAAAGTTAGAGTAAAAAGAGGAAGGATGGAAAATTTGTGATAGAAATGGTTCAACTCAACCACAATCACAAGATGCTGGAAAGCCCAGGGATACTTTTGCACATGCGCTCGCACAAAAGAGACAATCCTTTGATTGACCAGATGGTGAAGGATATGCAGCTGGACAACCACACGCACACACATATGATGTCGACGCTATCGCGTATGTCCGATGGACTCCAGTACATGGGACATACTAGCCGCAACTAGGTCAACAAGGAAGCACGTTACAGAGCACATCGCTTGAGCATTCTGTCGGTCATTATTCCCTGTTTGATGAGATCATTTTCCATTGTGTTTGAAATGCAGGAAACAGAAGTTTGCCAGAGAAGTGTCCCAAGACGATGTCAAGAAACTTCTGGATTTCTTTGAGAAGATGCAGAAGATAAACCCAGAGTTCTTCTATGATTATGATGTTGATGCAGATAACCATGTAAGAAACGTCTTTTGGGACAACGCAAGTTGCAAATGATCGTATGAAGATTTTGGATACTGCGTTACATTTCACACGACATATAAAACTAACAAATTCCACATGCCGTTGGGAGTCTTCATGGGAGTGAACCATCTTCTACAGAGCACCATATTTGCAGTCGCTCTTGTGTGAGATGATATGATACCGTAGTTTGAGTGGGTTTTCAAAACATTCCTGCTGAGTATGAACAACAAGCCGCCAATCTGCATACTCACATGTACAAAAAAACAACACCTATATACTTACGTTTGTTTGGTACACTTCTATTTCTTCCATCTTTCTTACACACAAACAACTTAATGAAAAAAACACTATTTGTGGCTTCTCAGACCAATGTTCTTCGATGAAGGCAGGATTAAAAACTATCCTCCCGGATACATTACACAAGTTGTGTCGGTGGCATATCATGAAGAAGTACAAAGACCACATCGCCTTGTTGTATAAGGCGCACGAGAAACTCAAGGATGACCTCAATGCAGTGTTAAACCACCCACTAATGTCGTCCGGATTTGAACGGGCATGGAAGGACCTCATTCAGGGATATAGCTTCAAAAACGACCAAGTGATTAATTCACTGTGGGATGACAGGCACGAGTGGATCTCGTCTTACTACAAGGAAATTTTCTGTGCTTGGATGATTTCCACGAAGAAAAGCGAGAGCATGTGATAGAGGCAAAGGTGTCCCGTCTTTCGATGAGATGGTGGCTATCGTTTGGATGAAGTCGACTTTGACGATCTGACTACGAACGTGTGTGGACGTCGCGCCTTAGCAATCGCTAAACCAACTCCGAGAGGTTATCAACCTGACCACGAAGGTCTGTTTCCTGCAGGCAAACAAAGAACAAGCACGAAACTAAGATTGCAATATGGATATTGCGAATATAAGAGGAAAGCTTTATTGATCAAGGTGGGGTTCTGTGACGCCTTTTTCTGGTCGTTGAACACAAACGAAGTACGCGAAGTTGCAGCTATGGCGAACTTTTAATCTAAACAAAACCCAAAGTATAAACGACGCCCTAAGGGCTGTATATATGGGGGAAAGAGGGGGGAATTTCGTGGCCCTTGGTGGAGGGGTCCGAAACCAACCCTAACTCTTGTTTCCCCACACATACGGACTATAAAAACAGCCTATACTCAAGTATTTCGAAATCACATAGGCCTGGCCCAATAATAAGGTGACGCAGCACCTATAATAGCCTCTAGACGAAATTTATGAAGTGGCATCTTGTATATTTTGTCCAAGGCTTCTCGCACTCATTATGGTGGCTTCAAAGTCCTGAAATCATCAATTGAAACTCCATTCTTGTTCCCCTTGCGCATGCCATCATCTCCATGCTTGATCTTGCTCCAATGTTCATCCTTCTTGTCCAAGCTAGGCCCTTCATTTGTAAGCAAGACAAATGTATCCAATTTAGGCAGCATCATATTCTCATGAACATTAGATTCATTACCAAGAAACGAAAGTACCTGGTAATTTAATTGGCGTGCGCGAGCTCTAGTAATTGGTCCTGTATATGTGTTAGTTGGAGTTGTGGGTGTAACCTTGTTAGTGATGTCCTCATCATCCTCCCCTTCTTGAATTGAAGTCGTCCTCGACGGAAGCTCATCTTCCTCACCCAAGTAAGGCTTCAAATCTGGAATGTTAAATGTGGGACTAACCCCAAAATCTGCAGGCAGCTCAAGTTTATATGCATTATCATTTATTTTCTCTAACACCTTGAAAGGACCATCAGCACGTGGCATTAGCTTTGACTTGCGCAAATTAGGAAACCTATCCTTACGCAAATGTAACCAAACAAGATCTCTAGGTACTAAGACAACACGTTTTCTACCCTTATCTCCAACAAGTTTATATTTAGCATTCATGCGCTCAATATTTTCCTTAGTTAACTCATGCATTTTTAAGATCAATTCAGCGCGTTGTTTAGCATCAAAATTAACCTTCTCCGAAGATGGAAGAGGCAACAAATCAATAGGTGCACGAGGTAGGAAACCGTAGACAATTTCAAAAGGGCACATCTTAGTAGTAGAATGCAACGAACGATTATAAGCAAATTCAATATGAGGCAAGCATTCTTCCCACATTTTCTTATTATTCTTCAAAACAGCCCTAAGCATAGTAGACAAAGTTCTGTTGACTACTTCAGTTTGTCCATCAGTTTGGGGGTGACAAGTAGTAATAAAAAGCACTGTTCAAGATATCTTCCGATATGCCGATAAATCGGCCGATTTATCGCTTACCGCTGTCTGACCGATAAGATAAATCGGCCGATAAATCAGCCGAGATGACGATAAATCTGCCGATATGCCGATAAAATGGCCGATTTACCCCTTATCATGGGTCGACCGATAAGTTCCCGATAAGCGATATCCCCAACATTGCTAAAAAACAGTTTAGTCCCCA
The DNA here is from genome assembly GCA_902687465.1 of Secale cereale. NCBI lineage: Eukaryota > Viridiplantae > Streptophyta > Magnoliopsida > Poales > Poaceae > Secale > Secale cereale. The sequence goes on along the minus strand of LR738714.1, from coordinate 304,967,833 downwards.
ACTTAGCCCATAAACATCTCCCAAAGTGGCTAAGAAATTTAGTATCATGATCTGAAACAATAGTATTTGGCACACCATGCAAGCGAATAATTTCATGAAAGAACAAATCAGCAACATTAGCAGCATCATCGCTTTTATGACATGGTATAAAGTGTGCCATCTTCGAGAACCTATCCACGACAACTAATATGCTATCCCACCCCTTCTTTGTTCGAGGTAAACCCAAAACAAAGTCCATAGATATATCTTCCCAAGGAACACTAGGGACAGGCAAAGGCATATATAAACCATGAGGATTGAGTCGTGACTTAGCTTTTTGACATGTAGTGCAGCGACCAACAAAACGCTCAACATCCCGTCGCATCTTTGGCCAAAAGAAATGTGTAGCAAGTACGTCCTCCGTCTTCTTCACGCCAAAGTGTCCCATTAATCCTCCTCCACGCGCCTCCTGCAACAACAAAAGACGAACAGAGCTAGCTGGAATGCATAGCTTGTTAGCACGAAACACAAATCCATCATTAACGACGAACTTGTTCCATGTTCTCCCTTCTTTACAATTCTGCAATACATCTTTAAATTCAGCATCATGCACATATTGATCTTTGATGGTCTCCAAACCAAATATTTTAAAGTCAAGTTGTGAAAGCATAGTATAACGACGAGACAATGCATCAGCAATAACATTTTCTTTTCCCTTCTTGTGTTTAATAACATAAGGGAAAGTCTCTATGAACTCAACCCATTTAGCATGTCTACGGTGCAGTTTTGCTTGACTTTTAATGTGCTTCAAAGATTCATGATCAGAATGTATAACAAATTCTTTGGGCCATAAATAATGTTGCCATGTTTCCAAAGTCCGAACAAGAGCATATAATTCCTTATCATAAGTAGAATAATTCAGACTATGCCCACTCAATTTTTCAGAAAAGTATGCAACAGGTTTACCATCTTGTAATAACACACCTCCTAACCCAATTCCACTAGCATCACATTCAAGCTCAAAAGTCTTATTAAAATCAGGAAGTTGGAGTAAAGGAGGATGTGTCAACTTATCTTTCAATACCGTAAATGCTTCTTCCTGTGCAGTACCCCAAACAAAAGGGACATCCTTCTTTGTAAGCTCATTGAGAGGTGCAGCAATGGTGCTGAAATCTCTCACAAAACGCCGATAGAATCCAGCGAGGCCAAGGAAACTCCTCACGTGTGTGACCATTTTGGGCTGCGGCCAACTCTCAATAGCTTCAATCTTGGCTTTATCAACCTCAATTCCCTGTGGAGTAACAACATAGCCAAGAAAAGAGACTCGGTCGGTGCAAAAGGTGCACTTTCCAAGGTTACCAAACAAACGTGCATCACGTAGAGCAATAAAAACAGCACGTAAATGTTCCAAATGTTCCTCCAAAGATCTGCTAAAAATCAATATATCATCAAAGTATACTACCACAAATCGTCCAATGAATGCACGTAAAACTTCATTCATTAATCTCATGAAAGTACTAGGTGCATTAGTTAACCCAAAAGGCATGACTAACCACTCATATAATCCAAACTTAGTTTTAAATGTTGTTTTCCATTCATCTCCCAATTTCATACGAATTTGATGGTATCCACTACGCAAATCAACTTTGGATAAAATTGTAGAGGCACTCAATTCATCAAGCATATCATCTAGCCTAGGAATAGGATGACGATAACAAATAGTAATATTATTAATGCCTCTACAATCAACACACATACGCAATGTACCATCCTTTTTCGGCACTAGAATAATAGAACAGCACAAGGACTAAGGGATTCGCGTATATAACCTTTGTCGAGTAGCTCCTGTACTTGACACATAATCTCCTTCGTCTCTTCTGGATTGGTACGGTATGGTGCGCGGTTGGGTAGCGATGCACCGGGAATTAAGTCAATCTGATGCTCAATCCCTCGAATAGGTGGTAATCCCGGTGGCACGTCTCGTGGAAAGACGTCGGCGAACTCCTGCAAAATGTTAGTGACAGCAGGAGGCAAAGAGGAAGGCACGTCCTCGGATGAAAATAATGCCTCTTTGCACACAAAAGCATAGCAAACAGATTTGCTAAAATCTAGCTCATCAATATCAGATTTGGTGGCAAATAAACATGTTGTTTTCAATTTAACTTCAGAAGCAACAGTAGATGGTTTATTATTAGGCTTCATTTGTTGCTCAAATTCTTTTGCCACAATCTGATTTTCACTCTTATTTTTCTCCTATTTTGCTTTATTAGCTCTATTAATATCATCTTTCAAAATGGAATCAGGAGTCATAGGAAGCAAAGTAATATTTTTATCCTTATGAACAAGAGTATACTGATTGTTTCTACCATGGTATACAGAATTTTTATCAAATTTCCATGGTCTACCAAGTAATAAGGAACATGCTTGCATAGGTACCACATCACAATCAACATAATCCTTGTACTCTAGAATGGTCTGAATCTCTCTATTTAATCCACCCATAAAACGTGCAAGCATAGCTTCATTCTCCTCAACAATACCACATCTAATCAGGCCAGTTTGTAATTGCTGATAATATTCTTCTATAGAATTTTTTCCTTGTCTTAAGTGTTGCAGTTTTTGAAGTAATTCACGTTGATAATATGGTGGAACCCAACGAGTACGCATAGCAGTTTTCAAAGAAGCCCAAGTAGCTGGAATATGATATAATCTACAATGTTCAGACCACCAAACACATGCAAAACTAGTGAAAGCACAAACAGCAGCAGGAACACGTCTCTCCTCGGGATAATGTAAACATGTAACACGTTGTTCAGTTTCTAACTCCCAAGTAAGATATATATCAGGAACATATCTACCCTCAAATGGTGGAATATTCAATTTCAGTTTAGGAAGATGGTCATGTACCTCAGGTGGTGGTGCAGCCCTACCGTTGCGATGATATGCATGAGGACGACCTGGTGGTGGTGGTGCTGGTTGTTGCACGTAGTTCTGATTTTGGTCAACCTGATCCTCGTAATGGTCTTCCACCTCTGCAGTAGCAGCAAGAGCTACAGAAACATCAACAACAGCACCAGAAGCTTGACCAGGCTCAAGGGGAACGCGCTGTGCTCGTCCCACTTGATTTGGAAGGCGATGTTGTTGTTGTTGTTGTTGTTGTTGTTGTTGTTGTAGAGGTGGGACAGCTGCAGCAGCCGGTGGTGGTGGAAAACGCGAAAGTAATTCAGCAAACTTGTTATCCAGCTTTGTTTCAAATGTCTTCTCCATGCCATCTATCTTCTCCATGGCCTCGTCCAATGTGTTTAGCACATCTTGCACCTGTACACTCATCATTTGATGAAACTTATCATGAAGCTCCTTGTTCGTCAAGTTCTCCTAGTCAGTCTCGTCGACTTGTGATCCTGGCATGGTTAGCAGCAATAGAAACACACAAGAATATGATCCTACAGACTACTAACAAGTGGTGGTGGTGGCGGGTGTCACAAATACGTCAAGCAAATCTCAAATTCTTACCAGTTCTTACCCAGCAGCAGGCGGTGATCGGCAACCGATGTAGTCAAAACTCTCAAAGCTTGGATAGAGCGATTACCAGGGAGAGTCAAACGCACGATGTAGATGTATGTGGAGCTGGGAAGGCTTATAATATGGTAGCAAAAAGGGTCAGCAATAATCAATTCAGAGATGCAAAGGTGAATAAACGCTCAACGACGGTAATGTGCTGGTCCTAGGCTAGACCGTACTAGAGACGCGAGCCTAGAACACTAACAAAATCACGGCGCTGCACGTAATCAAGGGGAAAGCACACTCTGAAAAAAATCGCCTCTTTTTTTTGCGCTCTTTTTTTTTTGCGCTCTTTTTTTTGCCGAAAAAATCACTATAATGGCGAGTGTCTCAAAACACTTCCCAAGTCAAACTAAGATGATATGCACGAAATTTTTTTGACGATTTTTTTTTCGGAATCAGGGCAGCGACGACGAAAAAGTGCGCTAAAAAAACAGTATGGTGGCACGTGTCTCAAAAGACTCGGAAAAGCCCAAAAATAGGATAGGTAAAAAAATATTTTCACCTGTCGAAATTTTGGCCTAAAAACTGCCCGGGGGTCTCCAGACTCTTTTTTTTAGACCTACTCAGGCAAGGAAACACGAAACCGAAACTAGATGGATCTCGAAAGCCAATCTAGAACGAAAAGAACTCGGATTGGTCGTGGATATATTGTGGTAGAATATGACAGCGGTGGTGGTATTTGGCAGCGGTGGTGGTATATGGATACGGATTGGTGGTGGTATATGGATACAGATCGGTGGTGGTATGTGGCAGTTGCGATGAAGATGTTGCGGTGGCGGCGTGACAACTTATGACCAGAACTCGAAACTCTAAAAGACTAGACGCTAAGACCAGCAACTTGACACGACGATGCAACCGCAAATTCAACTAAGCAAACACGGAAAAGATTATGCAATGGCTCAGACTGGTTCGGATATGATGAACTAACCCTAATTTTTTTTGGCTTTTTCGTGGACTGTAGGTATGAAGAACAGACTCGATCTAATCTACGAAAAACTGTAAAATCTCACCGAGCAACCTGGAAATCTGATACCACTTGATAGAGGCAAAGGTGTCCCGTCTTTCGATAAGATGGTGGCTATCGTTTGGATGAAGTCGACTTTGACGATCCGACTACGAACGTGTGTGGACGTCGCGCCTTAGCAATCGCTAAACCAACTCCGAGAGGTTATCGACCACACCGGAGCATGATCAACCTGACCACGAAGGTCTTTTTCCTGCAGGCAAACGAAGAACAAGCAAGAAACTAAGATTGCAATCTGGATATTGCGACTATAAGAGGAAAGCTTTATTGATCAAGGTGGGGTTCTGTGACGCCTTTGTCTGGTCGTTGAACACAACGAAGTACGCGAAGTTGCAGCTATGGCGAACTTTTAATCTAAACAAAACACAAAGTCTAAACGACGCCCTAAGGGTTGTATATATGGGGGAAAGAGGGGGGAATTTCGTGGCCCTTGGTGGAGGGGTCCGAAACCAACCCTAACTCTTGTTTCCCCACACATACGGACTCTAAAAACACCCTATACTCAAGTATTTCGAAATTACATGGGCCTAGCCAATAATAAGGTGACGCAGCACCTATAATAGCCTTTGGACGAAATTTATGAAGTGGCATCTTGTATATTTCGTCCAAGGCTTCTCGCACTCATTATGGTGGCTTCAAAGTCCTGAAATCATCAATTGAAACTCCATTCTTGTTCCCCTTGCGCATGCCATCATCTCCATGCTTGATCTTGCTCCAATGTTCATCCTACTTGTCCAAGCTAGGCCCTTTATTTGTAAGCAAGACAAATGTATCCAATTTAGGCAGCATCATATTCTCATGAACATTAGATTCATTACCAAGAAACGAAAGTACCTAGTAATTTAACTAGCGTGCGCGAGCTCTAGTAATTGGTCCTGTATATGTGTCAGTTGGAGCTGTGGGTGTAACCTTGTTAGTGATGTCCTCATCAGCATGAACCGCATATTGAAGAAAAACTTCATCAAATAGAAGCATGATCTCCATCTGTTTGCTCAACAGGTGGACAACTGCATTCAGACCAGGAAGGCCATCGAGCACGCAGAGACATTAGCAAATGAGGTAAATAAAATGTCTATCAAAAACTGCTAAATATAACTACAAAAAACAATCAATTTTTTCATCCCTATGATTCATAACGCTGCATTCTCATCATGCAGTCAAAACTAAAGAAAACAACCCAGTTTCGGTTCGAAGTTCAGCTATTAAAATTTTATACAAGGGCAGTTTTTTGCAGATTTCAAAGAAACACTCTACCATAGAACTGCATTCAGAGCAGAAGGGTGCCCTGAGAACCCGACAAAGCACCTGGTACACCACTACAACAGATTGGATGCATTTGACTGGGCAAGGCATAATTTCCAAGTGGTCACCGATGAAGAGAAAGGTGTTTATGAATGTGAGTGCAAACTCTGGACACACACAGGTGCGACTCGCTAGCAAAACAAATCCTAATTTCCGTTAGGCATTCATGAAAAGTCACCTACTGAACTTTAAAAGTCAACATGCATGAGTAATTCACAAATAAAATGAAGTTCACTTCCTTAAAAATGAATAAATAACAAAAATATATGTGTTTATTAATTTCATGCAGTTCACTTACAAAATAAACAAAACATGTGTTGTCTGCAGGGCTCTTTTGCATCCATGTGTTATGCATGCTCTCCCACCTTAGAGTACTCAAGATTGCCGAGGTGTACATCATGAAAAGATACAACCGGAATGCAAGATCAAATGCAACATTTGACAGAAGAGAGTACGAACAAACATCACCAGATGGAAGTTCACTTTTTTACCGTAGAAAATTGCTGACAGAAACAGCAATAGAACTTGCAAACAGTGCGACAAAGTCCAACGCTGGGTGCCATAGAGCGTTGTTTGGTATGAGGGCACTGATCGAGGAAGTTGATGTGCTCAACGAAGAAGAAGAAGCAGAAGAAGCAAAACTAAAGCAAGCAGATAAATCCCAGCATGACAATAATATCGAGCAAGCAGAAAATACCAAACACAGTGCAACTGGTGCAATCAAAAAAGAAACAATTCTTCCACCTCCTGTTTCAAACACACGGGGAAGGAAGAAAGGGGCGACAAGAAAGGGGGCAACGCGACCCAAAAAAAGGTTGCATGCAAAGGGAAAAATGATGACAAAAACAGTGAGCCACAACATGACCTGGACAATGATGGTCACACACTTGGAATAAGAAGGTGCAAGACATGTAATAAAATAAGGGGCCACAATTCTAGGACATGTAAAAAAAGACATGAACAAGAAAACAATGGACATGGCGATGCACAACCAAAAAGAGATTCCACTCACAACACCGAGAAATGGACGAAATTGAGACATTGCAGCATCTGCAAAAAGAGGAAGAGGCACAATGCAAGAACCTACCCCAAAAGAACAAGATCGGAAAATGAGGAGACGAAGAAGATGAAATCACAGAAGAAGATGGTCACACAACTGAAGAAGAAATGGCTTATGAAAAAGCAGATGAAGAAGATGAGGAAGAAGAAGAGAGGGAAGAGGACGAAGAACATGAAGAAAATGAAAGAGTGGCTTATGAAGAAACAGATGAAGAAGAGGAGGAAGAGGAAGAAGAGAGTGAAGAGGACGAAGAACATGATGAAACAATGCCCAGAAGACCACCAAAGAAAAGACAGAAAACAAAATGGAATGTTGTTGTAAAGAAACAACTGAGAACGGCACCAAATACAAAAAACAAGGTAGGAGCATGGAAGGATGCAGTTCACAGCGCTGTAAAACAAAAGACGCCATCAGCCATCGCGCGAGGAGCACAGAAGGATGCAGTTCATAGCACTGGAAAACAGATGCCGCCAACAGCCATCACGCGAGGGGCAAAGAAGGATGTAGTTCACAGCGCTGGAAAACAAAAGCCGCCATCAGCCATCAAGCGAGGAGCAAAGAAGGATGTGATACGTCTCCAATGTATCTATAATTTTTTATTGTTCCATGCTATTATTTATGAAGTCTTGGATGTTTAATGGGCTTTATCAGTCACTTTTATATCTTTTTGGGACTAACCTACTAACCCAAAGGCCCAGTCTAGATTGTCGTTTTTTGCCTGTTTCAGGGTTTTGCAGAAAAAGAATATCAGACGGAGTCCAAACGGAATGAAACCTTCAAGAGAGATATTTTTGGAGAAAATCACGCACACGGAGCTTGAGAACCACATCAGGGGATCAAGAGCTGGCCCACGAGGGTGAGGGGCGCGCCCCCTGCCCAGGGCATGCCCCCTGCCTCGTGGAGCCCCCGAGCGTCCCTCGGTGCCCTCCTTCTTCCTATATAAGTCTACGTACCCCAAAATCTTCGTGAACAGAGAGAAAACCCTAATTCCACCACCGTAACCTTCTGTTCCCGTGAGATCCCATCTTGGAGCCTGTTTCGGAGATCCACCGGAGGGGGATCCATCACGGAGTTCTTCACCATCATCATCATCGCCCTCACCATGAGTTGTGAGTAGTTTACCACAGACCTTCGGGTTCATAGCTAGTATCTAGATGGCTTCTTCTCTCTCCCTGGATCTCAATACAAAGTTCTCCTCGGTCTTCGAGGAGATCTATTCGATGTAATCTCTTTTTACGGTGTGTTTGTCGAGATCCCATGAATTGTGAGTTTATGATCAAGGTTATCTATGAAAGATATTTGGTTCTTCTCTGAACTTTTTATGTGTGCTCATAATATCCTTGCAAGTCTCTTCCAATTATTGGTTTGGTTTGGCCTACTAGATCTATAGTTCTTGCAATGGGAGAAGTGCTTGGCTTTGGGTTCAATCATGCGGTGTCCTTTCCTAGTGACAGTAGGGGCAGCAAGGCACGTATTGTCTTGTTGCCATCGAGGATAAAAAGATGGGGTTTATATCATATTGCTTGAGTTTCTCCCTCTACATCATGTCATCTTTCTTAAGGCATCACTCTGTTCTTATGAACTCAATACACTAGATGCATGCTGGATAGCGGTCGATGTGTGGAGTAATAGTAGTAGATGCAGGCAGGAGTCGGTCTACTTGTCTTGGACGTGATGCCTATATACAATGATCATGCCTAGATAGTCTCATAATTATTTGCTTTTCTATCAATTGCTCGACAGTAATTTGTTTACCCGCCGTAGAATATCGCTATCATGAGAGAAGCCACTAGAGAAAACAATGGCCCCCGGGTCTATTCTCAACATATCAATCTACATCTACTTTACTTTTATCGCTTTTATTTGTTGTTCTTATAAACTAAAAATACCAAAAATATAAACTATCATCTCTATCAGATCTCACTTTCGTAAGTGACCGTAAAGGGATTAACAACCCCTTATCTCGTTGGCTGCGAAGTTCTTATTTGTTTGTGCAGGTGCGAGGGACTCGCGCGTGGTCTCCTACTGGATTGATATCTTGGTTCTCAAAAACTAAGGGAAATACTTACGCTACTGTGCTGCATCTCCCTTTCCTCTTCAAGGGAATACAACGCAAGCTCGAGAAGTAGCAGGATGCAGTTCACAGTGCTGGAAAACAAAAGCCGCCATCAGCCATCACGCGAGGAGCAAAGAAGGATGAAGTTCACAGCGCTAGAAAACAAAAGCCGCCATCAACCATCACGCGATGGGCTATGAACACAACGGTGCAAAGACAAGAACCAGCAAAACCGCCACAAAAAACAAAGGAAAGTGCAACATTAGACACACTCTAGTCACCGCGAAGAAGTAGCAGGTTAACAGACCAAAAAGATGGAGTTCAATAAATTAATCATATATATAGCAGTTTGCATATCTGTATGACTTATGTATCAGTTTAAATTTTGTGTAAACACGAATTTCCCGCCGACTATGAGTTCTTGAACTAAACCATACGAGAGAAATGATATATAGAGGAAACCATATATATAACAGTCTGGGGTAAACATTGACACATTTTGATCCACATCACATATAAAATGCAGTTAGCTCATACACATCATGAAGTTCTGAATTATAATCCAAGTAGTTTAGATCACAAAATGTACTTATTACAATCACGTCAAAAGATGAAGCGTTCGATACATAGAAGTACTTATTAAAATCAACCTCATAACCTCAACCAATCACGTCAAACATGATTCTAACCATACGATCCTCGAGTTCAAAGAAGTTGAGGACAACAACTTGCTGGGACTTCAGGCCACTATCAATGAGAAATTCCTTCCAGCCTTTCTACAGATACAGTCGCCCATCAACGCCTACACGGTACTTAGCTAGTTTTAGGTATCCATTTCCAAGAACAACTTGGAGAATTCCCTTCTTCTTGAGCCGAAGATACCTAACAGCTCATTGGGGGATTTTCTGCAAAAAAAACTGTTTGTGGACGATACAAGCAGTACAATTCTTATATTGTGCACGGAGCAGCAAAAAACAACACACAGTACAGACAAGAGCTAGATGAAGTGCGCAACACTCCAACAAGAAGTACACATAAAACGCATGCTAATATGTAGTACGGGACGTACGTAACATGCTAATATGCAATATGCTTCTAACTATCATGCAGTAATTGAGAGTAGCTGCATATAGTACACACCATACATCAGGAAAATTGTGAAAACTAGTTGTGTAAGAAGTTCACATATTGCAACCATGCAAACTAAAAAATAAAAATAAAAGGTATCAGTAGACAGTGCAATACACTTCAATAAACCAAAATTACTAGAAGTTCACACTAGTATGAAATTATACAATAAAAAGACACAAAGAACCAGATCAAGCGAAAATTACCATCTTGTAGTGAGTCTCCGCGTCTGTGGGTGTAAGCTGATGGACAAAAGGACTTGTGCGGCCAAGGCCACGGCGAAGCAGGGCGGAATAGAACACAACAACGTTGATGTGGCCCATATCTAATCCTTCCGTGAATACTATGCCATATGCAAGCTGTTCTACTCGCCTAGGTCGGCACAAGACCTTGCCCCCTCGACAAGCACGACGGGCCTGCGAGCAAGTTGAGCAATCGCAGTGCCTCGGCACACCACAACCATCGCCACAACAGGAGAGATTCGCGCAGGTGCCTGGAGCCATCGCAACAAAAACTTAGAAAATTAAAAGAGATAAAGAGATGTTGGAGGAAGGAGAGAAGTTGCGGCAAGAGGAGAAATGGAATGCAAAGGAAGGTTATAAGTTTGCCTACATTTATAGAAGATGAATGCAAAAGGTCTAGACATGTAGAAAATAAAGTGAAAAATTAAAATGAGATTTAATGAAACTTATGTCACCAAGAATGAAGGACATTCAATAAAGGCTTATGTTACCAAAGAAAAAGGACCAAACTAAAAGGTGTACTTTGACTGCAGCTCTTCTGACCCACTAATCGCAGCTCATTAAATATTTATATTTCTAAAAAATTATAATAAGCACACCATTGTAAAACAAAAGTGAATGAAGTTCAAGCAAGTAATATTACGCAATTCATAATGTGTGTGCATGAAAAGTGTAGTACATGCTTAAAATGAAGCACAACATATGCTCTTTCGTGCAGTGCCCAACGCATAGACGTAGTGCACGTAATGCAATCCCTAAATGCAAGCAATGTAGTCTGCAACATTGGTACAAGCAGTCACAATGTTGGCACGAAAATAGGATGCATGCAGTACAAAATATGTGCACCTACAGTACATGAATCTGATGAATGCAGTGCACACAGAACTAACAAGTCAGTGCACACCAAAACACTAGAAAAATAATACATAAGAGGAAAAACACTAAAAAAATCGACCAGAATACAGTGGACATAAGTACATATATACAGTGCGAAATGTGTGCACATGCAGTACACAAACATGACGAATGCAGTGCACGCCCTAATTAGAAAAATACGTAACGTGAAAAAATATATAAAAATTTGACCGCCCAGGTGCGACCAAGCCCCAGCCAGTCTCGTAGTAAGTCTGCACCCATAGTAGGCGAGTCCGTTTTGAGACACGATGCATGGGACCGGGTGCACATGGGCCCACATGTCAGAGAGGATAGAGCAGCGAGCGCCGTGTGTAAGCGCCCAAATAAGTAACTAGAGGAGTTCGGCACCGCAGCCTTGCAAGCACTTATAAAACGGGTTAGGCGTGCTCTCGGCGGGCGAGGTGGGACTAAAAATTAGCGCGCACACACATTGCACCGAGAACCAGCCATGCTGACAGGCCTACTTGGGCCGAATGCATTTTCAGTCCCCAAACATAGGCCCAACAAGATAGAGTGGTTAAAATACCACGGCCCACTAACTATAAAACAATACGTACAAAAATAATACATCTAGAAAAATGAAATACTATTTTAAATGAATAATAACCACAAGAAAAATAATGTGTGTTGCCATAGCCAGAAAGTACAGTTCGCTCTCATAAATAAAATGCAGGAAGGCCCAAGTCAATGCACAAATGATGTCCACGACATACAACACGTGGAAGCATGAAGTATTCTTACTTTTGAAATGCAGTTCTCATTCTACTGAATTGTAGTAGGGATAAAATAAAGAATGCAACCCTGTTTGTTAAGCAAAGCAGCCCGATACACGTATCCACACTAACCTCCACCCACACAAAAGCTGCATCACCATCATCTATAGAAAAAGAGAAAAATAAGAAAGAACTCCATCAAAATATTAATGTCTGTGCATCTGTATGAATCCTAATCCGATCTAATACATTATATGAAGAATAAAAATCAGTTGCATGCAATACAATTTATGGACATAGGCAGTTCTATCATGATACACAAGAAGTGCACTTAGTAAGAAAATTCACCGAAAATGCAATCATCAGATTTTCTGACAGTTGTGTGCATACCTAAAGTTGTCACGAAAAAAGAGGGGACGATGTTTCGGATTTCCAACGCACTAAGACAGCCTCCACGTCTGCAGTTGCCACGTAACAAAGAACACAACCCCACCACGCTACCACGCCCCTCCACCACTCCCACGTCCTGTCACAGAGAGCAGAGGAGAAACACAACTACTTCGTCCCCCCAAAAACCCCATTGCAGCTTTTTCTCCCCACTTCCTTTCACTAACCTCTCTTCTCCTGAACAAAAGTGAGAGAGCAGAGGAGAGCCATGGCGGATGCACCCCTGTACAAGCAGCACCGTAGGTACACCATGGAGCTCCATGACGTGCACGTCCACGACAACCAAAAGCTTCGCGTCGTTTGCACAAGCAAGGGACAAGATGTGGAAAAGATGTTGTCCACCTCAGGAGGAAGCTCGGTGGAATGCCCGTCAAACTAGTCGGAGTTTATGTCAAGTACACGCACTACGTGATGCCACATCGGGCAACAATACTACAGTTATGCATAGAAAAAGAGTGCCTTATCTACCACATCTCTGCAGCTAAAGACAAGTGATAATAATGACTAATTTGTATTGTTGGTTGTAAATATTAATTTTAAATTTTCTTCATCACAAAAATCCCATTATATAAACTTGGGTTCTCATTTTTAAAAATCATGGCATAGGAATTCGTTGACAACTTTCATCTGGCTCCATGTAACTCATGTCTTCAATTCTTGAATTAGATGATCTAGCGATCCACGCAATTTTATTTTGTTTTACCAAACACAAATTATCTGCCTGAACAATAGAAAACTAAGCCATTACTGCCTACTTTCAATCATGTACGATTTTGGAGGTAAAAAAGATCATAGACAAGACTATCTAAAACATGTATGAAATTCAATTCAAGACAACAAACATGCAAAAACATGCATTGTTTATGAAATTTATTATGAGATTTACTACTTATGATGTACAAAGTATTAGCAGCTACTCACTACGACAGATTCAGTGATTCGTATTGTACTTCAGTTTCAGAAAATTAAAAAAAACATCGGTAGTTCTAAACAATAACTGGTACTATCTCACTATATCAAGTATATACAAACATCTTGCAGGCCAATGGAACTAGACAAATTCCTCATGAATTACGAATACACCTTTGCCGGATTGGCCATTGAAGGAGACAAAAACAAGCTGAAGCTATCTGGCTTGGAGATCAACTCCAACAACTACATTGATATTCAGGTGGAATGGAGAGACCCGTACAACAAAAATAAATTTGACTCTTTGGCCGATGTTGCCTACAGGCTGATCGAGATTCACTACCATGACATGAAGAACAAAAATCGACCGCAAGGAGGACCATACTCTGTGGGGAGGGGGGGGGGGTTTGTTGGCTTCCACACAAGCTTATCAAGTATGCAGCAATAGATGCATTCGCAACCTATGAGTCATGGAGAATCATCTAAGATACCATAATTGGACTAGACAGGGCAAAAACAGAAAAAGAAGCGGAGAAGAAGAACAAGGTTGTAATCCCATACAGCAACTATAATTGAATAGGGCTATGTTTAGTTTCATTTTACTTTAGTAGTTGTGTTGTTCCTTGTTTCTTGTTTGCTAGGTTTTGCTTATGTCCATTGCTTCATATCGAATGTTTCTTTGTAAAACAATGTCGTTGCACTAGGTAATGGTTGTTCAGTTTGTATTAGAACAAGTATCCAGACAAGTTTGAAAAATCTGATGTGTGATACCAAAACATACTACACACATTAAAAACAGATTCAAAAACAATGTTGAACAAAAAAAAGTAGTACGACTGCAACTCATACCTTAAAAAGAAAGAATAATGCAGTTCACAATGGTAAACATAAGCAGGGAGCCATGCTGTACATACAGTCCACAAGAGTAATTCAAGAAACATAACTAATATTCGTATTTCTAAAAAATTATAAACCGCAGACCATTATAGAAAAGATGAATGCAGTTCATTATAGTAAGATCAGGCAGTTCACAACGTGTATACAAGAAGTGTAGTGGATACCTGAACGAAGCACAAGAGGGACTGTAGCTACTTACGTGCAGTGCACAATACAAGGACTTAGTACACCCAGTGCAGTGCGCAACGTTGTACTGCCACGAATACATGTAGGACAAAAGAAAAAAATGCTTGCATACAAAAAGAAAAAAATGACGACCCCAGGTGCAACCAGACCCCAGCAACACAAAAAGCGCTCGTACAGCAAGACAATGCCGACTTGGGCCAAATGCGTCTTTCACCCCAACGGGCCCAACACATACTCACAACCCAAAACCAACAAGCCCAGCGACCGAGAACTAGCACGCAACATCAGTTCCCTCGCACGTAAAAAAATGCAGTACGTTGACCAAAAGATATCAGTTCAGTATGGGAAGCAAAGCGGTGCTGTCAATTAAGAATTGCAGTTCATTTAAATGGTTTTTTCCAGGAAACCGCGAGCACTGCCACTTGGCGATTCCCACGACGAACTAAAATGGCATCCGCGAGCACTGCCATTTGGTTTAACAGGGGACGAAGGGATGTGACGGACTCTCCTCCTCTTGCGGCGACGCGGCGGCGTTGCCGCCTGCTCCAGCTAGTTCCAGACCCTCCTCCCCACCCCCTGCTCGGCCTCGCGCTAACGCACGTAGTGCGCTTGGTTGACAGGCGCAGTGCGACCGTTCTGTTTTCCAACCAAGGACGCATGCAACCCCAGAGCCACACCCCTAAGATAGACATGGGGCAAAGGGATGTGACGGACTCGACTCTGCATGTGGCACCGTGGCACGCCACATCGCTGCCTGCTCCATCTCATTCCCGGCTCGGCCTCGCATGGGGGGTGGGGAGGGGGTCATGACCCCCCCTTCCCCACCCCCTGCTCGGCCTCGCGCTAACGCACGCAGTGCGCTTGGTTGACAACAGCAGTGCGGCCGTTCTGTTTTCCAACCAAAGGATGAACGCAACCCTGGAGCCCAACCCCTAAGATAGACAGGGGCGAAGGGATGTGATAGACTCGCCTCCGCAAGCGGCTCCGTGGCACGCCGCGTCGCCGCCTGCTCCGGCTTGTTCTAGGCTCGGCCTCGCAGGGGGTGGGGAGGGGGGAATATATGAAAAAGATGGAGTCTTGGAGTATTTCGATCGATCGTCATATAGCCCGAGTCAGACATCAAATAGATTCGATTTGTATTATCCGTAGGACACCTTATATGTATCAAAATTGATATAAAAATCAAAAATATGAAAAAAGATGTACACTCCAATTTCTCGATTCAATAGAAGCCCAAAGAGGTGCATATGGTGCCCAAAAAAGAATATGATAGATATGTCAAAAGCAGGTCTGATTACACCTATACCTAACCCCCTCCCACCCCCCCTGCCCGGCCCCGCGCTAACGCACGCAGTGCGGTTGGTTGACAGGCGCAGTGCGACCGTTCTATTTTCCAACCAAAGGACGCACGCAACCCCGGAGCCACATCCCTATGATAGACAGGGGGTGAAGGGATGTAACGAACTCGCCTCTGCATGTGGCACCGCAGCACACCGCGTCACCGCGTGCTCCGGCTCGTTCCAGGCTCAGCCGCGCAGGGGGGTGGGGAGGCGGGTCACGACTGAGGGAGTCCTGGATCGGGGGGTCCACAGGTGGCCGGATAAACTGCTAGTGGGCCGGACTGGTGCCATGAAGATTACTTTAGAAGATCATATCTCGTATCCGGATGGGACTCCTGGATTCTTGTAATGGCAAGTTTAGGCTCGGGTGTAGACTTTCCTTCCTCTGCAAGATGGTATGTACAAACCCTAGGCCCCTCTGGTGTGTATATAAACTGGAGGGTTTAGTCTGTAGAGGCTAGAGAATCATACAATCCTCATACGCTGAAACTTAGAGTTTTAGCCTTTACGATCTCGAGGTAGATCAACTCTTGTACACATATTCATCCATACTAATATAGCAGGAAGTAGGGTTTTACCTCGATCGAGAGGGCATGAACCTGGGTAAACGTCGTGTCCCCTGCCTCCTGTTAACATCAATCCTGAGACGCATAGTTCGGGACCCGCTACCCGAGATCCGCCGGTTTTGACACCGACATTGGTGCTTTCAATGAGAGTTCCACTATGTCGTTGACGGAAGGACTGATGGCTCACGTCATCAACTGCAACAGTGACGTCGAGGGGATTTTCCCTCCCGGCCAACTCTTCATGTTCGGCAGCTTCGCGCTTCGTGCCAAACTGAAGGCCACCTTGAGCAGATCGAGAGCTACGCCCTGGCCATCATGTCAGATTCGGTAGCTTGAACTACATTGTTGATATCCGTGGAGACTTGATCTTCACTAGATTCGAGCTAGCGGCAACCCCTCTCTGCCACCATGATGATCATGACTTAACTCTGTCATCGCATCAGGAAACAGCACCTGCAGCAGTTCTGGCCCTAGATCCAGAATGCATCGCGCCACCCAAAGATGGGAATCTCAACCCCAGCATGGGAGCCGCAGACTCTATGGTGATGGAGCCGCACACGGACCTAACTGACAAGATCTGTGTTACCAGAACCCTGGACTTAACTCTGGTATCTGATTCCGAACTGCGCGTAACTGCGCCCCTCAAATCTAATCAGGCGCATATCACCGAATTTTGTGCTGCAGATATTCTCCATCACTCACCACTTGGCGACATGTTAAGGTCGTTGAGATCTCTCTCCTTGGATGAGAATGCACAACCGCACTATATCCGGTTTGAATTGGAGGCTGATGAACACCCGCGCTATACCCAGGGGGTGAAGAATTTCGTTCCCCACCCACCACCCACTTGGTATCCACGGTTGAAGATCTAACCGATCTACTCGAATACGCTTCAGAAGACTTCAACGGGGTGGACCTCGAAGCTGAAGCAGAGATAGATCAAAGCAGGCCCATAACAAGGCGCTGGAAAGCTACGTCTTCATACGACGTGTATATGGTGGATACACCGAAAGAGGCTGAAGGCAACGGTGAAAACAATCCCGTAGAGGATAAACCCGCCAAAGAACCTCCCAAGCGTCGGCGTCTGAAACGCCGAACAAAATCCCGTAAAGGAAAGGACAACAACACCGTGACTAATGACGGTGATATTCCGGAACAAGCCGAAGACCCCGCAGACCGAGCGTTAGAGCAGGAGGAGCGAGAGGACGGCGAACAGAGTCCGAAGTTGTAGTTCGATGACAGCAATGCTGAAGACGGTGACTATGAACCGGTCTTCGAAGAAGAGGCTAGCCTGGATGATGATGAATACACTGTCCTAGAAGAACCCTTCGAAAAAAACGCTTCCATCGGCGGCTTATAGCCATCGCACGAAGCTTAAAAAAGCAGCAGAGACAGCTTCGAGCTGCACAAGACACGCTCAACAATAGATGGGATGAGGTGCTAGACGCCGAACAGAAACATGGCTTTAATGGCCAAACCAAAGGCTATCCCAAGCGCAAGTTGCTACCCGAATTCGACGACGAGGCCATTGCGCCCGTCCCACCGAATAACAACACCGCCAACAAGCCCGACCGACCACCTCGCGGACGGGATAGAGTTGCTAGCAATGGCATATACAAGCCCCCACCCCCATATAGGAAAGGAGGGTGCAGCCCAAGTCCGAAAGCATGATCTGCGCGAGGACCTAAATAAAAAAGCTAGCAATACCTGGTCTATATTCGGACCCAGGGATCGAGCTCCCACACGGGACGACGACTATCAAGCCAATCACGCCGGTGATATACCAGTTCGGGGTCAATACCGAACACCACAACCATCGGACATACGCCACGATATAGCAAGATAAAGAGGAGCTTCACACCCTCTATGCTTTACCAATGAGGTACTGGGTCATGATTTCCCAGAAGGGTTTAAACCCGTGAACATCGAAGCATACGATGGAACGACAGATCATGCCGTCTGGATAGAAGATTTTATTCTTCACATCCACATGGCTCGAGGAGATGATCTCCACTCCATCAAATATTTACCCCTCAACCTGAAAGGACCAGCTCGACACTGGCTAAACAATCTCCCAGAAAACTCCATTGGGAGTTGGGAAGAACTTGAGGACGCTTTTCGGGCCAATTTTCAAGGGACTTATGTCCGGCCGACGGACGCTGATGATTTGAGTCACATCATACAACAGTCGAGGGAGTCAGCCCGCAAGCTTTGGAACTGGTTTCTCACTAAGAAGAACCAGATCGTCGACTATCCCGACGTCGAAGCCTTAGCAGCATTCAAAGACAGTATACCAGACGAATGGCTAGCCAGACACCTTGGACAGGAAAAGCCGAGGACAATGGCAGCCCTAACTACACTCATGACTCGCTTTTGCACGGGTGAGGATAGCTGGTTAGCTCGTAGCAGCACCAGCGACCCTGGAACATCTGAAGTCAGGGACGGCAATGGAAAGCCACGTCGCAATAAAAACAAGTGTCGAAATAATCCTGGAAGCCCAGATGATACAGCAGTAAATGCCGGATTCAGCGGCTCCAGACCCAGTCAACGGAAGAAGCCATTTGAAGGCAACAAAGACGGTCCAGCAAGTTTGGATAAAATATTAGACAAGCCCTGCCAAATCCATGGCACCCTAGAAAAACCTGCGAATCACACCAACTGTAACTGTTGGGTTTTCAAGCAGGTCGGCAAGCTAAACGCCTAACACAAGGGGAAGGAGCCTCAGAGCGAAGACGAGGACGAACCTCACCAGCCGAATATAGGGGGATGATGTCTACACACGCTTCTACTTTTGTAGACTATGTTGGGCCTCCAAGCGCAGAGGTTTGTAGGACAGCAGCAATTTCCCTCAAGTGGATGACCTAAGGTTTATCGAACTCAGGGAAGTAGAGGTTGAAGATGGTCTCTCTCAAGCAACCTTGCAACTAAGATACAAGAAGTCTCTTGTGTCCCCAACACACCTAATACAACTAGGAGTTGTATAGGTGCACTAGTTCGGCGAAGAGATGGTAAAATATGGATGATAGGAGTGGCAAAGCAAAGTAATATAAATCTGTAATAAAAAGTGCAGCAAGCAAACAAGTGGTAAACGTGAGCACAAATGGTATTGCAATGCTGAAAACAAGGCCTAGGGATCATACATTCACTAGTGGCAACTCCCAACAACATTAACATAATCGAATCACATGATATTTCCCATAAAACATGCAATGAAGACGCACCCAGAGGTCATTCCTTCGTGGTCAAGAGAGGACGAGAATTATGTAGGGCTACAAAAGCACACCTCAAAGTTCGTAGTTCTCAATATATGGATTTCCCAATGTCACCGCGGCCATCCAAAGAGATTACCACAATCACCACAACATATCTAATGGATAGTCAAAGACAAGCACCAAGAGACTCTCAATCTTCAATCAACACACAAGAGAGGAAATCACTCATGAAAACATTCTTCTAATCCATGTCCAATAGACCGCTGTCACCTTGGTCTCGGGGATTATACTAGATAAAGACAAGTGAGTACATCAATCCAATACATAGAGGAAGGGGAAATATCATGGGATCACCCTAGATTAACATAGCCTATGATCACAACGAAGATCACATCATGGGAGAGAGAGATAACTACATAGCTACACGTATGAGCCCTCAGCCCCGGAGGAAACTACTCACGCATGGACATGGTGAGGAGGAGGTTGATGATGGTGTTGATGGAGAGGTGCAGCCCCGCGAGGAGGAGACGGCCGGCGGCAGCCACGGAGGCGGCGTCGGCGGCCCTTGGGGGCGCGGCGGCGGCGGCGGCCCTCGGGGCGGCGGCGGACCTAGGGGGCAGCGGCTCCTTGGCCCCCCTTCTTCCTTGTGGATGGTGCGGCAATGGTGCTGGTCCTCCCCTCCAAGACGGCGGCTCAGGAGGAGGAAAATTCGTGGCCCTTGGTGACCTAGGTTTCCTTTCTTTATATAGACTCTCGGATTCCCGTCATCAGATTTTGGGCCTCAGTAAAACGGGCTTTACTCGACCGTCCGGACTCCGATTTGGACAAATTTTATATCGAGAAGCATCGCCTCGAAAGTCCCCACAACTTTCGCAACTAGACTTTTTCCGTTTGACGTCATCTTCTGGCCGGAACGTGACCATCTTTAAAAAATGTTCTCAGACAGATTTCAGGAAAGTCAGAGTCCTACTCCAATACGACTCCTTTTGCGTTTTTGTGAATTTCCAAGTAATTCCTACACAATAAAGTGTAAAACAAGAATATTGTGCACTTTTGCAACCATTAGTAGGTTAGTCCAAATATGATCAAAAGTGTATGGAAGTGCATAAATATCATAACAATATCACATAAAAAAGGCATGGAGCAAGCAGAAATTATAGATAAGTTTTGGACGTATCAACATCCCCAAGCTTAATTCCTGCTCGTCCTCGAGTAGGTAAATGATAACAAGCATAATTTCTGTAGTGACATGCTATTAACCATATAAGGACTTTTCATAGTCACATGACAAAAGCTTACTGAGACAATGAATCTGTAGTAATTAAGTTGCCTCATTAGAAAATCACAAAGAACTGAAAGTTTTACAATATGATACTGAAACATCAAATAGATTTGTAGTGAGCATGGTGTGCAAATATGATAAAGTGGTACCTCGCTTGCCCCCTTTAGTGAAGCAAAACATAAATGCAGGGGCACCTCCAAGGTTTAAGTGACGACTATATACAATGATTTCTGAATAAACGATATCATAATCATGCAAAAGACAATGGTACTTTGGGACAATGCACATTACACTCAGAATGACAATCATGCTTCAATAGTTGGTGCTTTAAAGAAGGTGGAGACTCTCGAACCATGGCTTTTGATGGCAAGGTTGAAAACCCGTGGTCGGAAACAAAAACTAAACATGTACCAGAGCTCTTGGTTTTTAAAAACAGAGGTAAAAATTATTTTTGGGATATGCATATTTCGTCAACGAATGCTAGCAGATAACTCAATTACTTCTCGAGCTGGACAAGTTTCGAGGAACGGCTCCCGTATGAGGACGATCACATCCTCTTAATCTCCTTTGTTTATCACTGCCAAAGTTTTCTGATTTCTCATGAACAAAGCGTGAATGAGGGTTTGTTTGTTGTATAATTTTTTAATGAGCCGGGCGCACTCTATGCCAGTTCCTTCTCGTATTATGGGTTTGCACATTAGACATGCAATCCCGGGGTGAAGCTTGTCCAACTTAAAAAGATCATGAATTAACTACTACTTCCTCATGAGCTAAAACAGAGGCACAAAATAGAAATGCTTTTTTGAATAATTTTGAGATGGTACACGATAGTCTTCGTTAGGAATGGCAGGTAAATACCATGTATAGGAAGGTATGGTGGACTCATATGGCATAACTGGTTTAAAGGATTTTGGAGGCACAAGCAGTCAGTCCGCTTAGTACAGGTGGAGGTTAGCAAAAGACTGGGAGCGACCAACTAAGAGAGCAATGACGGTCATAATCATGCAGAGCGACAAAGCAACATTGAATCGGGCATGGAAGTTATATCGCTACTCAAAAATTAAAGATCATCAAGGCTTGATAGACTTTCTTTACAGTCTTAAATATGCGTGAGCATATGCCAAGTCAATCAAAATAAATTCTTGGAGGAAGATATCACTAAACATACCACATCATAGGCAAACAAATCATGTTGGTACTCCAATAACACATTGAGAACCCCCCAGCTATTTGAGACTAACCATAAGAAAACATGAACTACTAAGCACCATTATGCACATAGCATTTTTATCATGGACATATCAACCAGTGCAACAGAAGCCAACTCTCTTAACAAGATAAGCATGATAACTCAAGAGAGTTCCAGCAACCAACTAAACAAAAGCTCATTAAAAAGAAAAGCATGAAAACTAAGAGCTAAGCATGACAGTAGCTATTGAAAGACCAAGAACATACACAGCAAAGATAAACATGAAAATTCTATGTTGTGTTCTAGGTTGAAGTGGAGCGTGTTTCTCTCCCACACAAAGAAAGCTGAGTTCCAACTCGTTATGAAAAGCAAGCAAAGCTAAAGAAAACTAAAAAGGAAACTAAAAGCAAGATGCTCCAAGCATAGCACATAACACATGAAGTGATTAAAATATAGTGGAACGAAAGACGAACTGATAATGTTGATGGAGAAGGGGATGCACGGGGGCATCCCCAAGCTTAGACGCTTGAGTCTTCTTGAATATTTCTTGGGGGTGCACGGAGGCATCCCCAAGCTTGAGCGTTTGACACTCCTGAATCTTTTTATCATCTTCCCTCGCACACTTGAAAACTCCCTTCATACATAACTCATCATAATCTGATTAGCGAGGTTAGTACCCTTAATAAAATAATTTTTCCTTGCTGGAAATAAGGATATTCTTGAAGGTCTACTGTTTCTCAAGATTGCCAAAAGGTTTTTGCAAAGAAAAAGCAAGCTCAAGGTTTGCAAAATGAAGGAAAGGCAAAACAGGACAGAATCTGTGAAAAACAGACCAGCAGGTAGTAAATGATTTGTTCGGGGCACTTCTGCAACTCAAATCAAAAAACTCAAAACATACGCCCGAAAGCCAATTGTATAGAGCACGTTGTCGAAAACATTCAGACCAAAAAGATGGTCTGGTGATTTTATACGAATTTTTCTATCCAAGGACAGAATCTGTTTCCTGGACAGCACGTCACAACTTTTGAACTTTCTTGCAATCGGAGGCTAAACTTGGCACAAAGCTGAAAAATAAAGATACAATGATGTTGCTACAGTAGTAACAAACATCAAGACCACTAAAAACTGAAAGCAAAGATAACAAGGGTTGTCTCCCTAGAGCTCTTTCTTTATAGCCATAAAGATAGGCTTAAGACTTTAATGATGCTCTCGTAGGAATAAGAGCTGAAGAACAAAAAAGAGCATCGAGAAGCAAATACAAAACACATTTAAGCCTAACATGCTTCCTATGCATAGGAATATTGCAATAGAATAATTCATTGAAGCACAAAGCAACTAGCATAGAAAGGCAAAACAAGCATAACTTCAAAATATTCACCATAAAGAAAGGAAACTTCTTATTATTAAGATATTTAGAACCAAGTCTCCCTCTCTCATTATAAATTTCAGTGGCATCATGGATGAACTCAACAATATAAGCATCACATAAAGAATTGTTACCATGATCCACATGCAAAAAGGTACTCTTACTCTCCACATAAGCATAATCTTTCTCATTGGTAATAGTGGGAGTAGGACTATCATAAACAACTTGAACATTATAGATTAATTGTGTATTAGGAGGGTGGTGTTCAATAAGGGAGTAATTCCCTCCATGATTATGACAAGTTTCATAAGGATAATTTCTCCTTATGTCATAGGTACCTTTATAATCACTATAGATTGGAGTTATAACATCATCATAGTAGAGAAGAGCATTATCATTGCTAGCAACTATATTTGTAATCATGTTGTCTTTATTCTTACTAGCAAAAGAATTATCAATTGTCACATTACTAGTGGGTAAAGGATTTGCAATCCTATCATCCCCAAGCTTAGAGCTTTCCATATCATCACTTTCAGAGTTGGTACCAAAAATATTTTCAAGATCATAAGTAGCATTATCATCATTTTCCCAATCACAATAAGTAACATGCATATCATAATCAAAATCATCTTCAATAGTACCTACGGACGTATCATCAAGATGATAATTAAGGCAATAAACTTCACCTTCTTCTTTAAACTTACAACCGTTAGGATAAAATTTGATGGGAGGAATATGCTCAGGCCAGGTTGATACCCATTCTTCTTCCTTCTTGCTCCTCTTCCTCCTCCTCTTCTTTTTCTTCTTCTTCACCTTAGGATGGAGTGGTTGGAGATGAAGCTTCTCCACATATCCTGGTTTATCATTAGAAACAATAGGGGAAACTTGGGAGAAACTCTCCTTTTTATTAGCAGAAATATAAGAGACATTTTTATACTTTGGTGAAGTTCCCTCCTTTCTAATCTTACTTATGTAATCATTTTCATGGCAATTAACAACACAATAGAGATGGCAATTTTGCAAAGTGTTTTTTATTCCTATGGCATTATCATCCAGCCAAGAAGTCTTTTCTGATAACTCTTCACACATCAAAATAACATAAACTCATCATAAAGATCAGAGGTGATCATGTTATCACACAACCGGTTAACAGTTATGTTTTGAAAGTGCATTGAAAATTAAAGTGACCTTCTATACAGCAAAGTTCACAAGTAAAAGGATAAAGGTCACACAATTCTCTAGCAATTTCATTTAAATCTCTGACCCAAGTGATTGTTCTTTCATGATTATGTTGCTTACAATACTTCTCTTCTTCAATCATAGGCCTTTCACAAGGTCTATCCACTCCACAAAAATTAACATGCTTATATAAAACTTCATTTTTAGGAATTGGATCATGCATGTTGCAACCATCATGAACAATTTCATTTTCTTTGCAAATCTCTTTAGAAGGTTCATGATGCTTGTTCCAATCCTTCTTAGGCATATTAAGATGTGAAGCAAAAGATTTGAGGAAATCAACAAGGAGTTGACAATCAAGCCCAAATTTAGCACTAAACTTATTAAAACTTGTAGTTTCAACAAAGGACTTAATGAAATCATACTCATAAACTATACCTGACTCTTTACCTTTGTCGATCTCCCAATCTTCAGTGTTGCGTTGAATTCTTTCAAGGAGTTCCCATTTAGCATCAAACTTTTCGTTTGGGAAAGAACCCATAGAGGAAGCATCGAGCAAATCTTTATCCTGTCGAGAGAGCCTCGCATAGAAATTAGTAATAATCATATCTTTGGGGAGCCCATGGTTAGGACATTTTAGCATTAACGTTTTCAGTCTCCCCCAAGCTTGAGCTATGCTCTCTCCGTCATGAGGATAGAAATTATAAACATAATTCATATTCTCATGGACTTCATGAAGAGGATAAAACTTGGAGTAAAAGAGAGACTGGATCTCCTCCCAATCCAGCAGGTGAGAGTCATCTAGTAGCCTATACCATTCCAATGCTTTTCCTTTCAGGGACAAGGCAAATAATTTCCTCATGACTCCATCTCTTGTCAAACCTGAAATCTTAAACAACTCACAAAGTTCTGTAAGTTTCAACAAATGAATACTAGGATTGACTGTCCAATCATAATGATCATTCATAATTATTTCAATTATCCTAAGTGGTATTTGGAACGGGATACATTCAGTAGGTGGATGAGACTTCTCTACCACGGGTGTGGTAAATCGGCCTTCCCCAAGCAGCGAACTAAGAGCGCGGTTTTCCATAAACATAACTAGTGAAACTAAAAACAAGAAACGAAAAGATTTAATTGCAAGATCTAAAGATATACCTTCAAGCACTCACTTCCCCGGCAACGGCGCCAAAAATAGCTTGATTTCTACACACGCTTCTACTCTTGTAGACTATGTTGGGCCTCCAAGCGTAGAGGTTTGTAGGACAGCAGCAATTTCCCTCAAGTGGATGACCTAAGGTTTATCGAACTCAGGGAAGTAGAGGTTGAAGATGGTCTCTCTCAAGCAACCCTGCAACTAAGATACAAGAAGTCTGTTGTGTCCCCAACACACCTAATACAACTAGGAGTTGTATAGGTGCACTAGTTCGGCGAAGAGATGGTAAAATATGGATGATAGGAGTGGCAAAGCAAAGTAATATAAATCTGTAATAAAAAGTGCAGCAAGCAAAAAAGTAGTAAACGTGAGCACAAATGATATTGCAATGGTGGAAACAAGGCCTAGGGATCATACATTCACTAGTGGCAACTCCCAACAACATTAACATAATCTAATCACATGATATTTCCCATAAAACATGCAATGGAGACGCACCCGGAGGTCATTCCTTCGTGATCAAGAGAGGACGAGAATTATGTAGGGCTACAAAAGCACACCTCAAAGTTCGTAGTTCTCAATCTATGGATTTCCCAATGTCACCGCGGCCATCCAAAGAGATTACCACAATCACCACAACATATCTAAAGGATAGTCAAAGACAAGCACCAAGAGACTCTCAATCTTCAATCAACACACGAGAGAGGAAATCACTCATGAAAATATTATTCTAATCCATGTCCAATAGACCGCTGTCACCTTGGTCTCGGGGATTATACTAGATAAAGACAAGTGAGTACATCAATCCAATACATAAAGGAAGGGGAAATATCATGGGATCACCCTAGATTAACATAGCCTATGATCACAACGAAGATCACATCATGGGAGAGAGAGATAACCACATAGCTACACGTACGAGCCCTCAGCCCCGGAGGAAACTACTCACGCATGGACATGGTGAGGAGGAGGTTGATGATGGTGTTGATGGAGAGGTGCAGCCCCGCGAGGAGGAGACGGCCGGCGGTAGCCACGGAGGCGGCGGCGGCGGTCCTCGGGGCGGCGGCGGCCCTAGGGGGCAGCGGCTCCTTGGCCCCCCTTCTTCCTTGTGGATGGTGCTGCAATGGTGCTGGTCCTCCCCTCCAAGACGGCGGCTCGGCAGGAAGAAAATTCATGGCCCTTGGTGACCTAGGTTTCCTCTCTTTATATAGACTCTCGGATTCCCGTCATCAGATTTTGGGCCTCAGTAAAACGGGCTTTACTCGGCCGTCTGGACTCCGATTTGGACGAATTTTATATCGAGAAGCATCGCCTCAAAATTCCCCACAACTTTCGCAACTAGACTTTTTCCGTTTGACGTCGTCTTCGGGCCGGAACATGACCATCTTTAAAAAACGTTCTCAGACATATTTCAGGAAAGTCAGAGTCCTACTCCAATACGACTCATTTTGCGTTTTTGTCAATTTCCAAGTAATTCCTACACAATAAAGTGTAAAACAAGAACATTGTGCACTTTTGCAACCATTAGTAGGTTAGTCCAAATATGATCAAAAGTGTATGGAAGTGCATAAATATCATAGCAATATCACACAAAAAATGCATGGAGCAAGCAGAAATTATAGATACGTTTTGGACGTATGAGGGGACAGAAGAAATTTCCACCGAAGGTCAAAACAGTGAACATGATATATGCCACTCATATCCCAAAGAGGGAGTGCAAGCGCGCACTCGGAGACATCTATGCTGTTGAGCCTGTCGCCCCAAAATTCAACCCATGGTCAGCCTGTCCGATCACTTTCGATCGCAGGGATCATACGACTAGTATTCGACATGGGGGTTCGGCTGCCTTAGTGCTCGACCCAATAATAGATGGATACCATCTAACCCGGGTCCTTATGGACGGCGGTAGTAGTCTCAATCTGATATGTCAGGACACTGTCCGCAAGATGGGGATCGACCAATCAAGAATCAAGCCAAGCAGCACAACCTTTAAAGGAGTGATACCGAGCATTGAAGCTTGCTTCATAGGCTCTTTAACATTGGAGGTTGTATTCGGTTCTGTCGACAACATTCGAAGCGAAGAACTACTCTTCGACATAGCTCCATTCCGAAGTGGCTATCACACCCGACTCGGAAGAACGGCCTTCGCCCGCTTTAATGCAGTCCCACATTATGCATATTTAAAGCTCAAGGTGCCTGGACCACGTGGCGTTATCACGGTCAATGGAAATATGGAGCGCTCTCTCTGTATGGAGGAAGATACCGCGGCCTTAGCAGCCGAAGTACAATGCGGCCTATTCAAGCCAGATAATGTATTAATAGCGGACACAACTAAACGTGTCCGGCAAACGCCTCAGTGCGGCAGCTCAAATGAACCTGAACAAGATTGACAGCCATGCCCCCGTCGACCGCCCCGTAAGGTGATAGCATATGTGCCTCGAGTACATAATTACGCCCTCAAAATTCCTTGCGCAGCGACCGGGGGCACCTGCATACAGTCCATAGTTCGGCTAGACCCTATTCGGACTTTAAATTCATCTTCTTTTGGTTCATTAAAACGAACCAGACTTACTTTGGCCCACACTAGATTGACTTCTTCGTTTCCAGGTTTTATTTCTTTTTTTCTACAGATGGCCATCATACTCGTACATTCAAGGACACATTATAGAGGAGAAAACGTCGCAGACGTGCAACAGGGACACACACTAAGATTTCTTTTTTAGATTAAGACCCTGTGTAAACCTTTTTTCTCTTTCTTGTTATATACCTTTTTGGCATGTAAAATGTCCAAAAAAGGTCATCAGCATTATCTTTAAAGTTTGCGGTTCACCGTACTATAGAGGGATATTAACAGAACAACTTTATTCATACCATATTCGTAGTTTTATTCGCTCACCATGAATGTTCTTTTCTTGAATTAGATTGCCATATGTGCCTTGGCAATAAAGGTTTATTACCAGGGGTTGCATTCAGCCCTGGTATATGTTGAAAAGACCGAACACCTATAGGGAGTGTTCGGCGTCCTGGATGTTTGCATTATATGCATCAGTTCTGAATCATGTCTTCGGTCAATAGTTGGGTTGCCCAACTCCTATGCTTACCCCTACGTTCCCCATTGTTTGGCTAGGGTGTAAGGGGATAACTAATGTGATAGTACTTATGGCTAGTCCGGTCAAGTACCTCAGTAGAGAAAGTCGAAAATTGACTGTCATGATAAGCGAGAACCTGGTCTGCAATCCGGTGACTTAGTTTTATACTACGATCGATAGAGATCTACCCCGTATTATATGAAGGGTTGGTTTTTCGCCCAGCCAAGTGCAATTGGATACTTCATCCGCACCAGGGGCTAGTACCTAGCCCCACTTGTCAAACTCCTACGACTAAGTGAAAGAAATAACGCCACATAGTCTGATTTCCTGGTTCACTCCGCATACACCTCCAATACGGACCAAGACGTTGGATAAAGAGTGTATTTGCATATGACCGAACACTCTAGTACTATGTACATGGGGGCTGAAGCTGACGACTGGAAACTTTAAGATTTAAGATAAACAGTCACATAGGAGGAAAAAAGACGCTGATATGATAAATAGCGCAAAAGTTATATACATTGGATTCATAAGCATAGTCTTTACATCCGGATACAATTAATCGAAAACAACGGCTTTCGAACACTGGCCTTCTACAAGGCGGATGCCCTCGATGACGTCCTCGAAGTACCTCTCCGACTTGCGGTGCTCCTTGCCTGCGGGCGGGCCTGAAGTTGCTATATGCACTGCGTTCATCTTCGCCTAGTGCACTTTGACGCACACGAAGGCCATCCGAGCCCCTTCTATGCAAGCTAACTGCGTTAATGCATCAACCCGCGGACTCGCCTCGACGAGCCACTTCACCAATCTGAAGTAACTACTTGGGATTGGCTCAGCAAGCCACAGTCAGACTATCAAGTCCTTCATGGCCAAACTCGCTATGTTGTGCAGCTCGACCAACTGCTTCATCTAGTCGCTGAGGGGCATCAGATATTTTGGCGCCTCGAACTGTGACCAAAACAGCTTCTCCGTGTTGTTCCCCTCCAGGGCACGAAAATACTGGGCGGTGTCTGTGTTGCTCCTTGGAAAATCAGCAAACACACCTGAAGAACTCCACAATCGTGTCAGCCCAAAATACTTCCTCCCTCCGAAGATGCTATGTAAGAGAAATATCTTACCAGATGCTATCTGTCGTGCTTGGTCGATCTCTTGACGAGCACTGCGCGCCTCGCCTCACGTGTCCTAGGCAGACTTCACTGCCACAGACAGCTTGGTCGCCTGTTCCGAAGCCGTCTTCTTCGATGCCTCACACTTACGGATGTCATCTTGAAACTTGACCTCGACTTCGGACACCAGAGACTTCTGCTTCTCGCACTCCGCCTTTTCGGCCTCTAAATCACCAGCCGCTTTATCAGCGACCGCCTTGTTTGCCTTGGCCTCCTCCTTGGCCCTGGCAACCTCGCCCTTGAGGGCCTCGAGCTCAGTGGCGCCAACTGTGTAATATAGAATACAATGTTAGAGTTTGTACTCATACCCAATCAATCAAGTCTTATTGACATTTAAATAATAATCCGCATACCTCGTGTTTCATCAAAACGCTGGTTGTTGCGGTCGAGATCCGCATTGGCCACCTCGAGCTTTAGATTTAGTTCGGCGACCTTTGTGTCTCGCGCAGTCGTCGTAACTAAAGAAGCCTGCACGATAGTTCAGCTCCGTAAATATGCTATTCTATCGATACTTCGTCCGATTCTTTCCAGAATCACACAAAGCATGAGGGGCTACTGGTTATATATGTGCATTCAAAAAATATTCTTAAAAGCATTACATGGCTTACCTCAAAGCCTGTTGAAAGACTGTTGAAAGCTTCATTCAGTCCGCCCTTGACGGACTGAATCTTCTTCATCACCGCACCCATCACGGTGCGATGTTCTTCAATGACGAGAGCACTTTGCAGTGCTCCCTCCATAGAATCCGGCGCCTCTGGATTAACTCCGGGTGCCTCCGTATCCTCCTCCGCTTGAGGAGTGGGATCTTCAAACTGCGGAGCCGCGCTAGGCTCCGGGACGGTGTTCGGTGGGACCCCGGACTATGCGGGCCCCACATCTCCGGTCTCCATGGGGGGCGTTTCCCCATGGTTAGCGGCGGCCGAGGTATTACCCTTGGCCGCCCTGTCTCCTGCCCCGCCCTCATCTCCTTGGGGGAGAGAACCCGTCGGGACGACACTTCGGTGTCCCCACCAATTACAGGCGATGATGCCCGGACTAGCGGGTCACTCTCCGTCTCCCCAGGCACGAGAGAGTTCTCCTCTGATGATGTAACATCGGGGTTTACACCGGGAGGGCTATAGGTCAGCAGGAGAAGAATACTGAGTACGTATTATAAATATTGAATAAAACAAAGGTGAAATAGTCAATCCGGACAAACTTACGATTCGGGCAGGTTTTACCCTGGGCTTCACCATGAAGCTATGTTTGGACGAATCCAAACTATCTCTGAGCATCAGCTTCCTCTTCCTCCGGGGCACGGCCATGCCCGCGTCGGCGACGACCCCCCTCTTCCTCCCCCTGCCTTGCGCAGGAGGCATTTCTTCTTCCTCCTCTTCCTCCTCATCATGTTCCTCCGCCTCGTTGAAGGAGAGAATGTGGAGGTCCTCGGGTTGCTTGCCCGCAGGACGGCGGCTGTTTCCGGTCCCCTTGCCCTTTTTCTTCTTGGGCTTCTTGGTCGGCGCCTTGTACGGCGCCGAAACTAGCATTGACGTTAATAGAGGCAATGCTGGGTCTTCGGGCAGAGGTGCCGGACACTTGAACCGGGTTGCCTTCTTCGTCCAAGCCTGTATATCACGTAAAAATTCCAACTCCTATTATCATTAAGTAATAGGTAGGGACAAGTGTTCAGCATGGATCATTATTACCTTGGTGGCGGAAACTTCAGTACTGAAGCCCGCATCCTCGTCCTCTTTGGGCCATTCCTTCTGGTTCTTGAAGAGGTGCTTCCAGATCTCTTTGTGCGTAGAGCCGAAGAGATGCTTCAGCGGCTTGTCTCCTGCTGGATTGAACTCCCATAGAGAGGAATCCTGGCTTTGGCAAGGGAGAACAAGCCGGTTCAGCATCACCTGGACCACGGAGGAGAGCACGTGCCCCTTGGAGATCACGCCGGACACATGGCTCACAAGAGTCGTCACCTCAGTCTGCGACCCCCAGTCTAGACCCTTTTTGTTCCAGGAGGTTAGCCTCTCTCGAGGTCCGGATGTGAAAGTAGGCTCCGCCGCCCAGTTGGTGTCGCGGGGTTCAGTGATATAGAACCACTGCTACTGCCAGACCTTGTTCGTCTCCACGAACGAGCCCTTGGGCCAAGTTGCGTTCAGGATCTTAATGATCGTAGCGCCCCTGCACTCTGCGTGTTCCTCGTCCACCAGCTTTGGCTTCATGTTGAAGGTCTTAAGCCACAGGCCGAAGTGTGGGGGGACGCGGAGAAAGGCTTCACACATCACTATGAAAGTGGATATGTGAAGGATTGAGTTTGGAGCTAGATCGTGGAAATCTAGCCCGTAGAAGTACAAAAGAACCTAAACAAACATGTGGAGTGGAAATCCTAGACCCCTTACAAAATGAGAGGTGAAAACTATCCTCTCGCCCGCCTTAGGGACGGGAGTCACCTAGCCCTTAGGGGGGACTCGGTGTGTGATGTCACCGGCGAGATACCCCGCGCTCCATAGATCATCCACGGTCTTTTTAGTGATCGTGGAATCCTCCCACTTGCCTCTGGCACCGGATCCAGCCATTTCTGGGAAGGGGAGTAGTGGTTGAGGAACGAGGAGTTGGGGGCGCTGGAGATGAGAGTACGGGAGCAAGGGAGGTTGGAGAGCTCGAGCTTGTGGAAGGCGTGGGGCTGATGAAAGGGATTGGAGTCCTTTTATAACGCTACGAATACAGAGCGTCCCCCACCTTAGCCATAAAACTCATCGGTTCCCAAAGCGGTCGTGCGTAATGCGCGACGTGGGTGCTCACATCACAATAATGAGAATCCCACAATAAGCGGGCACGATCTATATTCTGACGGGACGTGTCAATGAGAATATGCCTTGAAACACGAAACTAGAACCAAATAAAATGGTTCGATGTGTTAGTGGGTTGGACGTGATGCTTCACCCAAAAGTTGTCAATAAAGACACATTATTCATTTTCTTTAAAAGCCTTGCCTTCGAGGCTAAGGGTTGTACTACTCTTGTAGAGCCGAACACAATCCATCAATTTGCAGAAGATTTATTCGGAGGATGAACCCGCCTTGCAATGCCGATGACAATGCGGAAGTCGAACTCGTCGTCATCGAAGACAGGTTCAGGGGCTACCGAGGGAGTCCTGGATCGGGGGGTCCATAGGTGGCTGGTTAAACTCCTGGTGGGCCGCACTGGTGGGCCATGAAGATTACTTTAGAAGATCATCTCTCATATCCGGATGGGACTCCTGGATTCTTGTAATTACAAGCTTAGGCTCGTGTGTAGACTTTCCTTCCTCTGCAAGTTGGTATGTACAAACCCTAGTCCCCTTCGGTGTGTATATAAACCGGAGGATTTAGTCCGTAGAGGCTAGAGAATCATACAATCCTCATAGGCTGAAACTTAGGGTTTTAGCCTTTACGATCTCGAGGTAGATCAACTCCTGTACACATATTCATCCATACTAATATAGCAGTAAGTAGGGTTTTACCTCGATCGAGAGGGCCTGAACCTGGGTAAACATCGTGTCCCCTGCCTCCTGTTAACATCAATCCTCAGATGCATAGTTCGGGACCCCCTACCCGAGATCCGTCGGTTTTGACACCGACAACGACCCCCTCCCCATCCCCTCCTCGGCATCGCGCTAACGCACATAGTGCGCTTGGTTAACAGGCGCAGTGCGACCATTCTGTTTTCTAACCAAAGGACACACGCAACCCCGAAGCCACACCCCTAAGATAGACAGGGGGCGTAGGGATGTGACGGACTCGCCTTCGCATGCGGCGACGCGGCACACCGCGTAGCCGCCTGCTCCGGCTCATTCCAGGCTCGGCCTCGCAGGGCTCCCCACGCCACTGCTCGGCATCGCGCTAACGCACGCAGTGCGCTTGGTTGACAGGCGCAGTGCGACCCTTCTGTTTTTGAACCAAGGACGCATGCAACCCCGGAGCCACGCCCCTAAGATAGAAAGGGGCGAAGGGATGTGATGGACTCGGCTCCGAATGCGGCGCCGCGGCACGCCACGTCGCTGCCTGCTCCAGCTCGTTCCAGGCTCGGCCTTGCTTGGGGGGTGGGGAGGGGGGTAACGACCCCCTTCCCCACACCCTGCTCGGCCTCGCGCTAACGCACGCAGTGGGCTTGGTTGACAGCCGCAGTGAGGCCGTTTTGTTTTCCAACCAAAGGACGCATGCAACCCTGGAGCCCCACCCCTAAGATAGACAGGGGCGAAGGGATGTGACAGACTCGCCTCCGCAAGCGGCGTCACGGCACACCGCGTCGCCACCTGCTCCGGCTCGTTCTAGGCTCGACCTTGCAGGGGGTTGGGAGGGGGGAATATATGACAAAGGTGGAGTCTTGGAGTATTTCGATCGATCGGTCATAGAGGCCTGAGTCAGACATCAAATAGCTTCGGTTTGCATTATCTGTAGGACACCTTATATGTATCAAAATCAAAAATATGTACAATCCAATTTCTCGATTCAATAGAAGCCCAAAGACGTGCATATGGTACCTAAATAAGAATAGGACAGATATGTCAAAAGCATGTCCGATTACACATATTCCTAACCCCCCTCCCCACCCCCTGCTCAGCCTCGCGCTAACGCACGCAGTGCGCTTGGGTTACAGGCGCAGTGCGACCGTTCTATTTTCCAACCAAAGGACGCACGCAACCCCGGAGCCACATCCCTAAGATAAATAGGGGGTGAAGGGATGTGATGAACTCGCCTCTGCATGCGGCGTCGCGGCACGCCGCATCGCCGCGTGCTCCAGCTCGTTCCAGGCTCAGCCGCGCAGGGGGGTGGTGTGACGCCCGAGACCGACGTCCCAGAAGATTCCAGAAGATTCCAGATGTTCCGGGTTGCCCGTGTGTTTCAGTTCTGCTTGTGTTATTTAATTTTTGCATTTGCATCATGTCATCATGCCATCATGTCATATTTATTTTTGCATCTCAACCTAAATAAATCGTGTGGACCTTCGGTCCATTTAAATCGAGGGAAGGTGACTTCTGTTTATAACATATAAAAGTCTCTCATTATTTTGGGGAGCTATATTTATTAATTATTCCATTCTTGGAATTACCCCAACACACTTGCATTTTTCCCCATGCCTTGTCTTCGCATTCCTGGCCTCAAACCTCCCTTTATTTCTTTTCTCGTTCATCGAGGTTCCTCCAAAAACCCCTCCAATAATTTTATTAAATTCCTTACATTTTGCGGGTCCAGGAAATTTTGACCTCATGTCCAAATTCCTTCCCTAACCTCTTTTACTTTCCTTCTCTTCTTTGTTGTTTTTTAAATAATCGGAGGCAGCCCAGCCTTTTGTTTTTCTCCTCCAAGGCCTTTTCTCCCAGCTATCTCCCTCTCCTCCTTCGGGCCGGCCCTCCAGCCTCTTGGGCCTTCTGGCCCAAGGCCACTCCCCGCAGCGCTCCGAACCCTAATCCCCGTTCGCTCTCTCCCTTTTTCCTCCCTGTGCGCCGCCGCCGCACTCACCTCCCGCTCGAACCCGCTCATCTCTCTCGCTCTCTGGCCCAATTCCCCTTCTCCCTCTGTCGTCCCGACCGCTCGCCCCATCGCTCTGCCTCGCTCCTCATCCCCGCACCCCGACCCCAGGATCCCCTCGCTCACCTCTCCGCCCCTTCCGCCCGACCGCCGCCACTCCCGCATCTCCGCAGCGCCGCATCAGGGCCTCGCCCGCGACCCCATTTCCTCCCTCGCTGCGTGGGAGCCGCGACCCCGAGGCGCCCCTCCAGCCTCGCCCGTCCCCGAGCGCCCTCTTCCTCCTCCAGCCGAGCCCTTCCTCCACCGCACCATCCCTGCGGCCCCGAGCACCCGCGGGCCGGCCAGGACCGTCACCGGCGCCCTTCGCCTCCAGCAAGCGCGCGGCCAGGAGCTCCAGATCGGCGCCCCTCTTCCTTCCCGAGCCGCCCCGCCCGCGGCTTCCCTCCACGCGAGCGCCCTCGAGCTGCGGCCGTCCTCAGGCAGCCGCGCCCCTTCTCCCGAGCGAGCCAGCGCGCAGCCTCGGGCTGCTCCTCTCCAGCGCGCGCCAAGGTCGCCGTCGTCGCCGCCGAAGTGCTGCCGCGCAGGCTCTTCCTCCTCTGGCCGCGGCGCTCGCACCCTCCTGCGCGCCCGGGGCTCCATCCCGTCGACCTCCAGGATCTGCAGCTACACCGCAGAGGGCGTCCGGCCCCGCCTCCTTCTGCAGCGTCCCTGCAAACCTCGTCGCCGGCCTCCTTCGGTGCCGTGCTGCTGCCGTGGCCTCGTGGCCCTTCCCGCAGCGCCGTGCTGCCCTTTTGTTTAGCTCCTGTTTTTTTTGTTTTTTTTGTTTTGTGTTGTACTGTTGACTTGTCAGATGAACCGTGAACGAGTACCCCTACCGATGCGACAAGTACCACTACTTCCACTACCATCGCAAACGGGAACCCCCAAGTACCACTACGAACGCCGACGCGACAAGTACCCCGACATCGACGACCCGAACTACTACCGTCGCCGTGTACCACTACCGTCGCCCGGAAATGAGGAATTCGCCAAGTACCACGACACCCCGTGAACGCCTACTTCCTCTCCGACCGCGAGTACCACTACGTCCCTCTACGATCTCGAACCGTCCCGAAACGAGTGTTTCGAAGGTATAACCCGAGACGTGACCCGTGAGATGCATGCTTGTTGTGTTGTATGAAATGTTTCCCGCGTGAGCACCGTGTCCGTTTCGTCCCTTTTGTTGTTCCTCGGTTGCCTCGTCACCGACTCATGGGAACCCGGCAACGGGATCGCCCACCTTTCATCTCGTTTGACTCGCTCACGCCGTCTATCTTTTGCATCGGACTCTCAACGAGTTACCGGTACCGATATGTTGCCGTGGCATCATTTTCGGGATCGTTGCCGTGGCACTCTTTTCTTTCCACCACGGTGACAAACACTTCATGTCTTCCTCTTAAGTCAACCCTTTTAATAAAAATTGCATAAACTTGATCATGTCATCCGCATCATGATAACAACATAAGAATGTTTAATTGTTGTTGCTTTATAATTATTAAACATGCTCATGGGGATTTTCCGGATATGTTGTTGTTATTCTTCGGCCTCATTTAAATTGCCTAGTTAGTGTAGTTTTATTATGCTTCACCTCTTGCCATGTTAAAAACAGTTAATCTTGTCTTGTAAATAACGAGAGTCAACTAAATAATTAAATGTGGTGTTTCGTCAATATGCAACTCATTGCATATTGAGCTCCACTTAACTTGTAGCGTTGTTTGTGCATTTTGCCATGCCATGCATAATTAAACCGGACATGCATCATGCTTGCTTGTGCATCGTATGCCATGTTTATGCTTGCGTGTTTACCGTGTTGTTTCTTCTTTCCGGTTGCTTCTCTTGTCAGCTTCGGTTTCGTTCCAGAGTTGTGAGGATCCGCTCGACTGTTGCTCCGTCTTCTTCTTGGATCCATTCTTCTCCCTTGTGGAATCCCAGGCAAGATGACCGAACCCGGATACCATTACTATCTTTGCCTATTGCTAGTAGATCCGCTCTTTAGTTTTGCCTCGATGCCCATGTCTTTCTTGTCAGCCTCCTACTTGTAACCATGAACCTGTTTAACCACCCTACCTATGCAAACCGTTGCTCGGCTAAGTACGCTTCGCTCAGCCCCTCTTATATCATTGTTAGTTGCAGGTGAAGATTGAAGATGCTTGCTTCATGTTGAAGTTTGGTTGGGTTATATCACACTATATAAATGCTTAAAATGAAATCATCTATATACTGGCAGGGTGGAAGGCTAAGCCTTTTGCTTGGTGTTTTGTTCCACTCATGCTGTTAGGAACCGTATAAACCGGTGTTATGTTCCTTGATTATGCGTTCCTAACACGGTTGGGGTGTATGGGACCCCCTTGATAAACCGCTAAGTGCTAAGTCTTTTCCAGCAAGTCCCAACTTTTGGTACTATTTGCCTCATCATAACAACTTAATTAAATAATTAAACTTGCATAGGGGGTCGCACCCTCGGGTTCTTAATTCTACATAGCAGGGGGGGCCAGTGCTGATGGCGTTGGTCCCAAACGGGGGTTCTGCGGGGCCGCCTTGGGGCAACCCGAGGTATCTGGTATCCACCCGTAGAATCGCCCATCCGGTCGTGTCCTGAGACTTAGATACGCGCGGCTACTATCAGGGTGTCGACACGCCGGGAGGATTTGCTGGATTAGCCTTACCTTAGTTCGGTTTAACTTGAGCACGGGATTCCGAGAATACTCGGGTCTTCCCACCTATGGAGTTGCGACTCCGCGGATCGTGGGCTTGTGATGGGCCAAGTTGGAACACCCCTGCAGGGTTTGAACTTTCGAAAGCCGTGCCCGCGGTTATGTGGCAGATGGGAGCTTGTTAATATCCGGTTGTAGAAAACTTGACACAATGTTTCTAATACACTACCAGCGTGTGTACCGTGACTGTCAATTTCTGAATAGGGATTCGGGAGTTGAACACGGTGGGGTTATGTTTGACCGGCTTTAGTTAGGATCACTTCGTGATCATCTCTCGACCGAGGCACTTCTCTTCTCGCTCTCTTTCACGTAAGTTAGTGCTAGTTGCTGCTGCAGACTCTTGTTTGTTCCTTCACCTCTCGTTCTTTCTTCAGCCTTGTCCTCACCCAAGGCTTAAATAGTCTTGTTACCCGGGAACGGGATTGCTGAGTCCTCTGTGGCTCACAGTTACTTCACCACACCAGATGCAGGTTCAGCCGAGTTTGACGCAGGAGTTGGATCAACTCTTCACGGAGTCCGATGAAGATCGTGGCTGTTTGCTTGTGACGTTTCGACGATCAGTAGTGGTTTCTACTAGGATTCGATCCTGACCTATGGCTTTATGTTGTGTTGGTATCTTTCTTTTGGATCTTCGCCCGTAGTCGGGTTGTGATGTTTTGAATGATGATTGCTTATGTAATGTATTGTGTGAAGTGGCGAGTGTAAGCCAACTATCTCCTTTTGCATTTTAATCCCTCTTTTACATGAGTTGTGCAAAAATACCAAACTTGAGATCATTCTAGGATGGACTTATGCCTTTAAGTCGTGCCTCGACACGTAGGAGGTATAACTCCATCCTGGGCATTACAAGTTGGTATCAGAGCCTTCTCCGACCTAGAAGCCCCCACTGATTGATCGAATCATTGACGGTTGAGTCTAGGCACACACTGAAAAACTTTTTGAGTCCTATATTATATCGGAGAGTAGGATTTCTTTGCTTCTCATCCCCTTTCTCTCTGGTGTGGACTCCTGACGATTACTCTTTTCTCTTCTACTTTCAAAAATTGCACCAATTTTTTTTTAGGATCCCGCGAGTATTCTGGGATTGTTCCGATGTTCTTGTGACAAGGATATTGTTCTCGATGCCTCCTGTTCCCGAGGAGTTGAGCTTCGGGGTATCATTGACACAAGCATATCGCGGCAGTACTAAATACTTAAGACGGCCGACATCGAAAATCTCTCCTATACGGCCAGTGGCAAGATAACCCCGACATCACCCAGTACTGGGGAGGTAGTTCGAGAGTATTGCCATAGCTTGTTATAGTGGGTGCTTTTCGAAGGTCCGAGGTAAACAGTTTCCGAGAAAGACTGGTTATGTGTTGAAGGATGGATACACCTGGATGTAGGTTTAGAGTTGATTGCGCGGTGCTTCCTGTGTATCCCCAACACCTGATTGCATAACTGGAAACTTTCGGAAATCTATAGGTGGGTTCATCAAGTAGTTCTAGGCATTCTT
The DNA here is from genome assembly GCA_902687465.1 of Secale cereale. Taxonomy (NCBI): domain Eukaryota; kingdom Viridiplantae; phylum Streptophyta; class Magnoliopsida; order Poales; family Poaceae; genus Secale; species Secale cereale. Next base: position 304,928,130 of record LR738714.1, on the reverse strand, counting down.
CCAACGGATGCACGATATGAAGTTTGGGGTTCTACATTGAGTGAAGTGGTTTTATGGACTTGTTCTGATCGGGAGTTGCATCTTAAAGGGTCCTTGGCTATGCTGATCCGGGGATGACAAAACCCTTTCGTAACACGTTCCATGAGCTTTCAGCACGAAGATGTCGAACGAAACTTCTATCTTGTATTTGTTCTATCTGATCCTTGTTCCTTATTTATTTACTTTTGTTCTCCCAAGTGGCTTCTCGTCAAGTTGATGTACCTGCGGAATTCATTCGTTCAATCCTCTGTTCGAATGATATTGTGAAGATCATGTTGCTTATCTATCCTTTGTTTTGTTTTGATTCTGGTATTCGAGTTGCTTCGATGTCAAATGTTGATTCCATACCTTTCCTAATCGGTGTTCTCATATTTCTATGGGAGTGCTAGTCCTTCTTGATCATCAAGATGGTCATGTTAAATTCTTTTCAACCGGTGTTCATTTTGTTCATCCCAAGTTGTCTTTGTTTTCCCACCCTCCCACCCTTCTTCTTCTCGGAGTCAGAAATTCTCTAATGAAGTATCCATTTTATTCATGTGATGTTTCTTCATTCTTTTCCTTCATTGTTCTTATCCGGTGAATTATCGTGAAGTTGCTCAAGAGCTTCAAGTTCATCATTCTTTTGTTCTCTAATTCTGCCGGTGGATGTAATTCAAGATTTCGGTGTTGATCTTATCCTTTTTTACCCTCTTTTTCACAATGCTTTCTTATTCCGGTGCACCAATTAATCATTCTCCTCTTGCTATTCATATCCGGAGGCTGAAGATTCATAATTCCATCCTTAATCCGTTCAAGCTATTTTTGAGGATTGTTATCTTATTCAAGCCTTTTTAATTCATCCGGTGCAATATCTCTTAAGCAATCTTTTCCAACGGTGATTTTCTTTAGTGGGCCCTAACCCACAGGTCTTTTCCCAGGATCTTACCTGACTCTTCTAATTTTCTGGCGTTATACTCAAATTCTTTTCAAGTGTGACGTAAGAATGATTTCCATCAGTCACAGTCCTTCTTCAGGACCGCTTTCAAATTCTTGTTCATCATTGGTTCAACCTTTTTAATTCTTCATTCCGGAGTGCTCAACAATTCTTCATGGCATTTCTCGTCTTCATTTTCAACATTTAAAGATCGGAGAAGTGTTTCTCTTAAACCTTAGCCCGTTCTCTTGAGAAGTGTGGTTCTAGCTTCATGCCATCCTCATTATCGTTTGATTGTGAGGAATTCTTTTATACCCATCCGAAGCATTTCATGAATTCTTTTCTTTGTGATCCTCCGAAGGCCATCATTTCAGAATATTTCTTCGTTCTCAGTTTTCAACCTCGTCCTCCAAATATTCTGCATTGATGTCTCTTCGTTCGTCTCCATATTCTTACGGTGGTTCTTTCAAGTTACTCTTCCGTTGTTATCATTTTAATTCATTTGTTCTTTTCATAATCCTACCGGTGGTTCGTTGAAGATTTATCCGAGCTTGTGCTAGTTCTCTCTTAATCCTTTCCAACGAGAATAAGTAGTATGCCAAATCCTTTGGTTGTCATCAATTTAAATTGGTAAAGGAGATGCATGACATAATTCTTATTCTTATTCCTTCAAGGTGATTTAATTCTTTTGTCTGGAGCTTGTTCATCATATCATATTCTCGCTTCTAAGTTGTTCATCTTGCTTTCCGGAGCTCCATGTTGTTTCAATTATATCATTTCAAACCTCCATCTAATTCATCAGAGGCTTTGAATCTTATTCTTTTCATCTTTCACTTCTCATGTTTTCATTACCGGAGTTCTCATGGTAATTCATCATGTTTTTAATTCATCCTCGAAGGCTTCATCAAGATTCTTGTTGTTGGAGCTCAAGCATTCTTCATCATGCATTCCAAGTGCAATTCTTCTACCTTATCTTTTCAGATGGTGTTATGTCATTCTTGACAATTCCTTCATGTTTCATGATTCACGAGTTATCAAGAGTGAGATATTTAAAACCATCATTTTCCGTGTTCAGGAGATCTTTTCAACCCTTCAATTTATTCGTTGGAGTTATCTTGGGTTGTATTTCACCTAAAAGCTTTCCCTAAGGATTGTTGCTATTATGGTGCTTATTAATGACCCAAGTTCTTCATTTATCATTCCGGTGATATAAGTTCTTCGTCTCCTTGTTGATCTCAATCCAATCAAATGTTGTCGTTAGTGGCTGGTTGTAACCTCATAATTTTGAGATTTTTTTTCATAAGACCACATCAAGCTTATTCTTTCGTTGTTGATTTTTTCCAACAACTCCGTTCAACCCTTCTTCGTAAGGATGCTCTTTCAAATTCAATTTTGAGAGAAGTTGTCATTTTCTTCTCCGTTCTTTCTTCCCAACGATCTTGCATCTATTCTTTCGTTCCGGAGGTTTTGTTATGTTGCTCTCTCCTAGCCATCATCTCGTTTTATCAAGATCATGTTCTTTTCCTTGTTTATCTATTTAACCGGAGAGTTGTGTCCTCCATTCTAGTTCCCTCATCTTATCAAGTTTTGCCTATCTTTTAACCGGAGTGCTGTCAGAATCTTTTCTTACCCTTGTACCATTCTTTTATTGTTCCGGAGGCTGTGTGTTCTTGTTTTCTTCAAGTATCATCTCAACTTGGCAAGTTCTTGCTAATTCCTTCCATTTTCAGACGGAGTGCTGCCCAAATTCTGTCACTCTTATTCCTTGGCTATACCGTTGCAGTTTCATATTCTTTCCATCCGTGAGCTCTTGTTTCATGCCTTTCAACCTTCAAGGTTCTCATAATGCTCCTTGTTCGTCTTTTCTAACGGAGTGTTTCATCTTCGTTCATCTCCGTTGTATTCTTTCCTTCAAGATTGTTCAACCTCTTAAGGTTCTTTGGTTTCACTCGTCTGTCAAAGAAGCAACTTTGTGTTACCTCTTCCTCTTCCGTTTTTACCCGGTGATATCTCTAGGATCTCGGGTCGAGATCCTCTGTTAGTGTGGGAGAGTTGTGACGCCCGAGACCGACGTCCCAGAAGATTCCAGAAGATTCCAGATGTTCCGGGTTGCCCGTGTGTTTCAGTTCTGCTTGTGTTATTTAATTTTTGCATTTGCATCATGTCATCATGCCATCATGTCATATTTATTTTTGCATCTCAACCTAAATAAATCGTGTGGACCTTCGGTCCATTTAAATCGAGGGAAGGTGACTTCTCTTTATAACATATAAAAGTCTCTCATTATTTTAGGGAGCTATATTTATTAATTATTCCATTCTTGGAATTACCCCAACACACTTGCATTTTTCCCCATGCCTTGTCTTCGCATTCCTGGCCTCAAACCTCCCTTTATTTCTTTTCTCGTTCATCGAGGTTCCTCCAAAAACCCCTCCAATAATTTTATTAAATTCCTTACATTTTGCGGGTCCAGGAAATTTTGACCTCATGTCCAAATTCCTTCCCTAACCTCTTTTACTTTCCTTCTCTTCTTTGTTGTTTTTTTTAAATAATCGGAGGCAGCCCAGCCTTTTGTTTTTCTCCTCCAAGGCCTTTTCTCCCAGCTATCTCCCTCTCCTCCTTCGGGCCGGCCCTCCAGCCTCTTAGGCCTTCTGGCCCAAGGCCACTCCCCGCAGCGCTCCGAACCCTAATCCCCGTTCGCTCTCTCCCTTTTTCCTCCCTGTGCGCCGCCGCCGCACTCACCTCCCGCTCGAACCCGCTCGTCTCTCTCGCTCTCTGGCCCAATTCCCCTTCTCCCTCTGTCGTCCCGACCGCTCGCCCCATCGCTCTGCCTCGCTCCTCATCCCCGCACCCCGACCCCAGGATCCCCTCGCTCACCTCTCCGCCCCTTCCGCCCGACCGCCGCCACTCCCGCATCTCCGCAGCGCCGCATCAGGGCCTCGCCCGCGACCCCTTTTCCTCCCTCGCTGCGCGGGAGCCGCGACCCCGAGGCGCCCCTCCAGCCTCGCCCGTCCCCGAGCGCCCTCTTCCTCCTCCAGCCGAGCCCTTCCTCCACCGCACCATCCCTGCGGCCCCGAGCACCCGCGGGCCGGCCAGGACCGTCACCAGCGCCCTTCGCCTCCAGCAAGCGCGCGGCCAGGAGCTCCAGATCGGCGCCCCTCTTCCTTCCCGAGCCGCCCCGCCCGCGGCTTCCCTCCACGCGAGCGCCCTCGAGCTGCGGCCGTCCTCAGGAAGCCGCGCCCCTTCTCCCGAGCGAGCCAGCGCGCAGCCTCGGGCTGCTCCTCTCCAGCGCGCGCCAAGGTCGCCGTCGTCGCCGCCGAAGTGCTGCCGCGCAGGCTCTTCCTCCTCTGGCCGCGGCGCTCGCACCCTCCTGCGCGCCCGAGGCTCCATCCCGTCGACCTCCAGGATCTGCAGCTACACCGCAGAGGGCGTCCGGCCCCGCCTCCTTCTGCAGCGTCCCTGCAAACCTCGTCGCCGGCCTCCTTCGGTGCCGTGCTGCTGCCGTGGCCTCGTGGCCCTTCCCGCAGCGCCGTGCTGCCCTTTTGTTTAGCTCCTGTTTTTTTCTGTTTTTTTTGTTTTGTGTTGTACTGTTGACTTTTCAGATGAACCGTGAACGAGTACCCCTACCGATGCGACAAGTACCACTACTTCCACTACCATCGCAAACGGGAACCCCCAAGTACCACTACGAACGCCGACGCGACAAGTACCCCGACATCGACGACCCGAACGACTACCGTCGCCGTGTACCACTACCGTCGCCCGGAAATGAGGAATTCGCCAAGTACCACGACACCCCGTGAACGACTACTTCCTCTCCGACCGCGAGTACCACTACGTCCCTCTACGATCTCGAACCGTCCCGAAACGAGTGTTTCGAAGGTATAACCCGAGACGTGACCCGTGAGATGCATGCTTGTTGTGTTGTATGAAATGTTTCCCGTGTGAGCACCGTGTCCGTTTCGTCCCTTTTGTTGTTCCTCGGTTGCCTCGTCACCGACTCGTGGGAACCCGGCAACGGGATCGCCCACCTTTCATCTCGTTTGACTCGCTCACGCCGTCTATCTTTTGCATCGGACTCTCAACGAGTTACCGGTACCGATATGTTGCCGTGGCATCATTTTCGGAATCGTTGCCGTGGCACTCTTTTCTTTCCACCACGGTGACAAACACTTCATGTCTTCCTCTTAAGTCAACCCTTTTAATAAAAATTGCATAAACTTGATCATGTCATCCGCATCATGATAACAACATAAGAATGTTTAATTGTTGTTGCTTTATAATTATTAAACATGCTCATGGGGATTTTCCGGATATGTTGTTGTTATTCTCCGGCCTCATTTAAATTGCCTAGTTAGTGTAGTTTTATTATGCTTCACCTCTTGCCATGTTAAAAACAGTTAATCTTGTCTTGTAAATAACGAGAGTCAACTAAATAATTAAATGTGGTGTTTCGTCAATATGCAACTCGTTGCATATTGAGCTCCACTTAACTTGTAGCGTTGTTTGTGCATTTTGCCATGCCATGCATAATTAAACCGGACATGCATCATGCTTGCTTGTGCATCGTATGCCATGTTTATGCTTGCGTGTTTACCGTGTTGTTTCTTCTTTCCGGTTGCTTCTCTTGTTAGCTTCGGTTTCGTTCCGGAGTTGTGAGGATCCGCTCGACTGTTGCTCCGTCTTCTTCTTGGATCCGTTCTTCTCCCTTGTGGAATCCCAGGCAAGATGACCGAACCCGGATACCATTACTATCTTTGCCTATTGCTAGTAGATCCGCTCTTTAGTTTTGCCTCGATACCCATGTCTTTCTTGTCAGCCTCCTACTTGTAACCATGAACCTGTTTAACCACCCTACCTATGCAAACCGTAGCTCGGCTAAGTACGCTTCGCTCAGCCCCTCTTATAGCATTGTTAGTTGCAGGTGAAGATTGAAGATGCTTGCTTCATGTTGAAGTTTGGTTGGGTTATATCACACTATATAAATGCTTAAAATGAAATCATCTATATACTGGCAGGGTGGAAGGCTAAGCCTTTTGCTTGGTGTTTTGTTCCATTCATGCCGTTAGGAACCGTATAAACCGGTGTTATGTTCCTTGATTATGCGTTCCTAACATGGTTGGGGTGTATGGGACCCCCTTGATAAACCGCTAAGTGCTAAGTCTTTTCCAGCAAGTCCCAACTTTTGGTACTATTTGCCTCATCATAACAACTTAATTAAATAATTAAACTTGCATAGGGGGTCGCACCCTCGGGTTCTTAATTCTACATAGCAGGGGGGGCCAGTGCTGATGGCGTTGGTCCCAAACGGGGGTTCTGCGGGGCCGCCTTGGGGCAACCCAAGGTATCTGGTATCCACCCGTAGAATCGCCCATCCGGTCGTGTCCTGAGACTTAGATACGCGCGGCTACTATCAGGGTGTCGACACGCCGGGAGGATTTGCTGGATTAGCCTTACCTTAGTTCGGTTTAACTTGAGCACGGGATTCCGAGAATACTCGGGTCTTCTCACCTATGGAGTTGCGACTCCGCGGATCGTGGGCTTGTGATGGGCCAAGTTGGAACACCCCTGCAGGGTTTGAACTTTCGAAAGCCGTGCCCGCGGTTATGTGGCAGATGGGAGCTTGTTAATATCCGGTTGTAGAAAACTTGACACAATGTTTCTAATACACTACCAGCGTGTGTACCGTGACTGTCAATTTCCGAATAGGGATTCGGGAGTTGAACACGGTGGGGTTATGTTTGACCGGCTTTAGTTAGGATCACTTCGTGATCATCTCTCGACCGAGGCACTTCTCTTCTCGCTCTCTTTCGCGTAAGTTAGTGCTAGTTGCTGCTGCAGACTCTTGTTTGTTCCTTCACCTCTCGTTCTTTCTTCAGCCTTGTCCTCACCCAAGGCTTAAATAGTCTTGTTACCCGGGAACGGGATTTCTGAGTCCTCTGTGGCTCACAGTTACTTCACCACACCAGATGCAGGTTCAGCCGAGTTTGACGCAGGAGTTGGATCAACTCTTCACCCGGGAGTCCGATGAAGATCGTGGTTGTTTGCTTGTGACGTTTCGACGATCAGTAGTGGTTTCTACTAGGATTCGATCCTGACCTATGGCTTTATGTTGTGTTGGTATCTTTCTTTTGGATCTTCGCCCGTAGTCGGGTTGTGATGTTTTGAATGATGATTGCTTATGTAATGTATTGTGTGAAGTGGCGAGTGTAAGCCAACTATCTCCTTTTGCATTTTAATCCCTCTTTTACATGAGTTGTGCAAAGATACCAAACTTGAGATCATTCTAGGATGGACTTATGCCTTTAAGTCGTGCCTCAACACGTAGGAGGTATAACTCCATCCTGGGCATTACAGGTGGGGAGGCGGGTCACGACCCCCTCCCCACCCCCTCCTCGGCCTCGCGCTAACGCACACAGTGCGCTTGGTTGACAGGGACAGTGCGGCCATTCTGTTTTCTAACCAAAGGACGCACGCAACCCCGGAGCCACACCCCTAAGATAGACAGGGGGCGAAGGGATGTGACCGACTCGCCTCCGCATGCGGTGCCGCGGCACACCGCGTCGCCGCCTGCTCCGGCTCATTCCAGGCTCGGCCTCACAGGGCTCCCCACCCCACTGCTCGGCCTCATGCTAACGCACGCAGTGCGCTTGGTTGACAGGCGCAGTGCGGTCGTTCTGTTTTCTAACCAAATAAATACATGCAGTATATAAAAAAAGTTTTATTAAAAAAAACAACGCGTGTGTTAAGATAACGCGTCCGCAAAAATGTCTACATTCAAAAAAAGTGTCGCAAAAACAAAAAATTGGGCCCCCCAACCCCCACCCACGTGTGCCATGGGCTGCAGCAAAGTACACGCAAAAAAGCAAATGTAGTACGCAACTCTTGACAATGCAGTGCATTTGGTTTAAATTGTGCTGAATAAAGAACATAGCCATGATGCAGTTCGGTTATAGACATGAATGAAGTGCCATTCCGCAAACAAAGATGTTGCACGGATAAAAAAATGTGTAAAAACAAACACCTAAAAACGCATCACGGGAGCAAGAAAACAAAAAAATACAGTTTCATCCACATACACCGCTACAAAAACAGACTATACACAAAGGTAGAAAAGGTGGCCTTTTCATACACATTATGTACCTTAGACAACACATAGTACGTGCCATAATCCTAAACTTTGTCCATACACATGTCTTTAACCAGAAAATATGCCAAATGATTGTTACTGCGACTGCGACTGCGACAGGGAAGTAAGTCTGAGGCTTGCAATCAGATCTCATAGCTCAGGCGACATGTCTTCATAATACAACATGTTCAAAGGGTTGAACAGCAGCTGGAAAATGTACTCTGCCTTCCAATCTTCAACAACAAGCTGAAAAATAAAACTAAAAGAATGCATACCACTAATTAAAATAGAAAAAAGTTGGTCATAAAAACGAAAAGTGAAAAATTTAAAAATTAAAAATAGTAACAAAAAAAGAAACAGATAAGGTATTACATTGGATTTGACAATTTTGTCGACTAGACGCATGCCGTCATGCAGCTGCGTCAACCTCAGAACGTAGATTCCACACTCGTTTGGTCCCTACGCTAGCACGGCCGGGTAAGAGGGCTTCTCTGCCAATTTAACCCAGTCAGGGTGGTTCCTATAGTTATACAACTTTTCACCATAAATCCTCTTCAACAGCTGAGTCATCCTCGTCATCTGGTGAAAAGTGGAAAGGCAACACAAAGTTAAAAAAACACGTCAGAGATAAAAAATAACTACCAGACGAAACAAAAATACTAGTTATTCTCAATGCCTACACAGTTTTCTCTTTTAAATGTATGTGAGGTCATTTTGTTTTATTACTCTTTTACACAGATTGGGTGTGTGGGAGAAAAATGCAGTTCTGTGTTGCATATGTTGCAGTGCACTACACTAACAAGTGTGGTGCTATGTGTACTAAAAATGCATGTGCAGTTTAAAAAATATATGCAGTAGGAGAAACACAAAAAAACTTTGCAGTTGGCTAAAAAAACATGACACACCACTTCAATGCAATCTGAATGGTAGTCAGTCCTGCACCACTTTGTCGTGAAATCAGGATGGCCAGTGTACCTCCTGGTGTCATGGATATCAATGGCCTGGCGATGCTGGTTCATCGTGTATAAGGAATAATGACCATCCTTGGAGCGCGGTATCATAATCTGTCGCATAAAAAAACAAAAGAAATGAAAATTCGTTCGACACGTAAAATTAGGACCACTCCTTCAAATAACTATAAAAAGAAATGCAATAAAACAAGAAAATGAAATGATGAAATGATGAAAAAATGGCCTTACCAGTTTTGCGTCCGGCAGGTTTTCATCGCCAACAAAAACCTGGAACTGCTTAACTGCATCTTCTAAAACAAATGGGTTATGCACGACTCGCAACACAGGATATCCTTCCTCGTGTTTCTTCACATCGGTTTCCATTTGAAGAACATACTGCAAAGAAAAAGAACAAAAAGGACATGAGAAAAAGTGTGAAACATGCGTGCATGCATGGACATAAAAAATTCAGCCAGGAGAAGAAAATGCACCAAAGAAAAAAAAACCTGACAGCAGACACATTTATCGTGATAAATAAAGGTGAAAGTAGCACACGTTCACCAGAATGATAAACTGAACTCAATTCAGGATCTTTCTTCCAGTACTTGATGACAAAATCCATGAGATACAAGTCAATGCAAGCTCCTTTGCCAAATGTATTATAGATATAATCAACTTTGATTATTTCGACATCATAAAAAGCAATATTCACCATCAAGAACACGCTACTGCAGTAAACATACACTTATGGGATCATAAGAATAAAGTTATAGCACAAAACACACAAAAAGGGATGAAGGGCACAAAAATAAAACTTACTCGCTATATTTGGTTACAAAATCTTGGCTAAGAACTAGATCCTTTATTGTCCTCACCTCATCAATATATTTGAACCTCGGAGGCCTCAATTTCTCTAAAGAGCCTCTCAACTTAAAAGCCCTCTCACCTGCCCTCTTGTTCGAAAATACTAGAGCCTCATCTACGGGAGGACGATTGATTGTTGCACTCCTAGTCCTAGTTTGGCGTGACACCGGCATAACAAAATCATCATCATCAACATCAACTACCTCATGTAGAGAGCCAGGTCGAGCAACATTTCCAGCGTCGCGTCTAGATGCCGCATCACTGTCCAAACCATCTCCAGCCAAAGAGCCAAAATTCTCTAGAGAGATTTCAAAGGCACAATCCTCCATAACTACCTCAGAACCTTGCGACTCAAACAATGATGTACAACCTCCATGAAGACCCCCGCCAAAACCTGATAACGGAGGAGAAAAACATGGGAAATCTCAGCCCAGAATACAAAACCAAAAACATTGAATGCATCTCCAATAATATAACAAAGCTACAGTTCAGTAAAGAATAGAATGTAGCCCACTTGTCTATGACAATGCAGTCCACCTGTCTAGGACAAAGCATCCCACTTATAAAAAATGCAGCTCACTTGTGTAGAAAAATGCAGCTCACTTTCCTAGAATAAATGAAACTAACTTGTCTACAACGAATGCATATCACTTACACAACAAAAATATAGACATTCACTGAAAATCACGCATTTCACTAAACACACTAGTAAAAAAAGACCTTAATAAACAGAAGCAAGCAGTAGACAAAAAAATAAATCAGGGAAATAAAGAAGTTCACTAAAACAACCTTTATCTGCAAAATTAAAAGTGATGATAATTCAAGGCAACACTTTGTCGATGTAAGCCAACTATAGAGCATGGCCTTTCTGATGTAGCTAATGTGCTCCACCCCAAATTGAGCAACACGAACACCATCCTAAGTCTGCAAGAATTGAAACATATAGAATCCACAATCATGCCTGCAGTAAAAAGAACAAAAAACATCAATTTCACATAATGAAATATAAACAAACATTTGAGCAGTATGGTGCAGAGGGGTTGTAAGGAACATACCCATTTAGCTGATGTGGGACAACAACATGTTCCAACACAAATCCATCAGAACTTGAGCTACCTTCTCTCCATGCACGCTTGATATTTTTAACCATCCTCCTAAAAACCCTATTCGCTCAGAGCTGCCACATTTATTCAGCGAGTCAAGAAATTCAAACCGCCTCTCTTTTAAATTTAAGGAAACTACACATTAATGACCAACGACATCCCTCATCTCTAGCGGATCAAATGTTGAAAACAGGACTTGTTGGAAGTAAAAAAACAAACAAAATTATTACAAGCACAAGAAAACAGAAAACACTATAAAAACAACACACACAAAAATGGTTTTCGACACATAAAAATGTTACTCACCATATGTTTTTTATCAACACGCTCATCGACTTTTGAAGAGAACATCATTTTAACACTCCTGCCCACAGTACCACCATGCAAAATACTTGTCTGCCAAAACAAAACCAAAAAAAAGAAACAGTGCTCAAGCAAAATAGGTCATCACATGAAATCAGAAAAAGAAAATAAAACAAAAATTTATGTGTGCTTACACAAATATGGTACGGGACAACCATCGTCGGAGATCCCTTAAACTTATCTACCAGCAAAGAAACCCCGAGATCTACAAGGCCTTTTTTGAGCATCCCTTTAGTCCAACAAGATTTGACCAACTTCGGCAATGGTAATATTAGCCACCTCAGTTTTAAAAGCAATCATGTCCCTGAATTTTTCATGAAAAACCTGAAACATAAGATACTTAAAAATAACAACAAGGAGAAAGGGTAAAGTCTGAAATAAGAAATTACATATGAACAAAACAATTTTTAAAAAGCCATACTTCCTATTTTTGTCCTTCCGAGCCCTCGTAACAGCAATGTACAACTCATTGTATCTTTTCGGAAGAGCTGGATCGATGCTCGACAGTGTCACCACAAGAAGTTTGTTATCTTTAATAAAAAGATGAAGTTCACTTATCCAAAAAATGAAGTTCAATATTAAGATAAGGAAAATATGCTAGCTATTTTGAAAATCACCAACAAAAAGATGAAGTTTCACTTATCATTGAACATCTAATGCAGCTACCATAGTAATTAAAAAAATGAATGAGAAAAACTTCAACTACACAGTTCGAAACAAAAATCTTGCCTTCAGTGTTAGAGTCTTCATGATGTTGTTCTTCAGAGCTACCCACAACATTTTCTTGGCTAGGTTACGACGAAACCACCACAACCTCACTAGACTGCCCTACTGTATCAACATCAGCATTCTCTGGATTTACAACAGTATGGTCAACTGCAACGTCCTTAGATACATCAGCTGCATTAGGCTCCACTCTGAATACACCAAGAACATCGTTGGGTGCCAGACAAGCAGGAGAAGCATCAACTATACTAGCAGGAACGACGTTATCCAGCGGCTTTTCAATGCCAAAATCAGAATCTTCGTGTCGACTAGCGGAAACATCATCGTGGGATTCCTGAGCGACAGAAGGTTCTGCAACTATACCAGCAAGAACGACCTTCTCCAGCGGCTTTTCAATGCCAAAATCAGAATCTTTGTGCCGACTAGGGGAAACAGCATCATGGGATTCCCGAGATATCGAAGGTTCTACACTATCGACGACAACCGATACAGAAACATCAACACTGTCACCACCCATAACAGCACAATCCCCCTGGTTTACATCAACATGGATTTCTGCATTTTCATCTCCAGGTTGCAAAAAAGTTTAAAAAAGACACAATGACACAAATGAGCATGGGCATAATTAACACAACAACACAAAAGGTCCCTTATGTCAAAGGCTGCAGTCCACATATCTAGAACAACTATAGTTCACTTATGTCAAACACTACAGCCCACATGTGTCAAATAACTGCAGTCCATATATCCAAAAAGAACTGCAGTTCACATATGCCAAACACTGCAGCCCACATATGCCAAAAAGAACTAAAGTTGAGTTCTGTAAAATACTGAAGCTTACCTATGTAAAAGACTCCAGTCCACGTATGCAAAAAGAACTGCAGTTCACTTAGGTCAAAAGACTGGAGCTCGCACATGTAAAAGTATGTAGCTCACATATGTAAAAGAAATGCATATGATCTACAACACAGAAAAATTAATTCCACTAAACCTTATCAGCTACAACATCCGGAGGGGACGATCACAACCAGCAACTCCAGTCAACAGGCATAGAACAAACCAAAAATAAAAATAAGATGGTAACGATCAAATAAAGAAAAAAACTACAACTATGCACAAGAAGTACACATTTCACAATCATGAGGTACACAACAAAAATACAAGTTAAACAGGGGAGGCTCATGGCAGAAATAGGCATGGGACAAGTACTTGTACCTGAAAAATTCCATCATCCCTAGATCCATGAACACGAGAAGATTCCACTCCAACCTACAACAAAAAACAAACAGTGAGAAGCAGTCCACGTAATACACAAAAGAGGTTCAAAATAGGACAAAAAATGACAACGTACATTATGAGCGCCAGCACCATCGTCCCGTCGGATCATCTCATCCAGAATGTGCTCGGCATCCTTCTCATACCGAGCACACTTTTCTTCCTGTGAATGTTTCAGCTGAGCATACGAAGACCGAATATACGTCACTGCAATCTTCAAGATTTGAACCACGCCACAGTCAAAATTGTGAGCAGCAACAATGGCCACCATGGAAAAAACCAGCAACTGTCCTCAGCCTGTCACCAGAGGTTGGCAAATCTTCAATCAACTTCAAAACCTTCAGAAGAAGCTCATCAATCTCCTCGTGTTTTTTGCCGCCAACAAATGTATGTTCAAAAGAGCTTCTACTATCAAACATCCAACGAGCCGTGAAACCATGGGTAGGCAGGGGGCTCATCATCACAATCAGGAAGCTGGCTACAGATAGGCTCATAAAACCTAGCATGAGAGCTAGGCCCCGCATCAGAGCTGCCACATTGCACTGCAGCGGGACGGTTGTACATAATATCACCGCAAAAAATACAAAAAGGGGAGAGAAGTACACATGTGAATACTATAAAGTTCAGATTTATAATGATTGCACTTTAAAAAAAACTCTGATCTTAAAAACTCAGATGCACTAACTGGCAGCTTCCCAAATTTGTAAGATTCCAAATAAATCTTTCCCTTGACAAGCACATCCTCGTTGTATAACTTCATCACGTCATTGGTCATTAGGTATCACGCACGTGGCATCAATGTGTGCATAACTGAAAATTTGCAAAGCTTCAAGCAATCAAGATACATAATCAGGGGGACAATGGCACAACCCTGTGCACAATTCTGCTTGTTGCCTTCTGTCTACCACCTCACCACAGCTTCCTGCAACTCATCAACAACAAGCTGACAAAAGTCCATCTGCGCCATAGCGGCATAATCCATGTTCTCTACCATGGAAGCAACCTTACCCAAATGAACTGCAGGCCCTGGGCACAGCAAATTCTGGTAAAGTATTAGGAAGAACACCTTGACAGCAAGATCAACAGTCACATGATCATCTTCCTCCACCAACACCTTCAGCTTCTCAAGCAGGTCCTTGACACCTACACTTTTTGAACGATCAAAGCCAAGCTCATACTTGAAGGCAGTCAAGTACTCATCATGGCGGTTGGCAATAGGCATGAGTACGGTGTGACGTCAATCACTCCCATCAGATACCACATACGAATGCGCGACACATTTTTCTGTATTGTCAGTTCAAAGACAACACCGAATCCAGCATCCCGAACACGTCTACAATGTGCTGCTTTCAATAAAGCAGCAGCTTTGTAAACAGTGGGGAGTGACAAACGTACGGTCTTGTTAAATCGAGCATCATCTCCCTCGGCATCATCTTCAGTTGCATTGCTCTTACTAGACTTGTTCCTCTGTGTAAAAGGCAAATGCAGTCCACATTAGAAGATTAGCTATAAAAAGAGACAAAAAAACACAGATAGAATAACAGTGAAGGAAACAAATGCAGTCCACTTCAACAAACCTTTGGAACAACAAACGCCTCACCACCAGAGTCAGCACCAACACCCTCATCGTCATCATCACGGGGACGCTTGGGTAGACTCTTAGATGAACCATAGTCTTTGCGTCTACCAGTATGAACATCCCTCACAAAATCAGCAAGCACAAAGTCATAATCATCGGAGTTGGGACCGTCACTGACATGTAGTCGCTTGCGTTGAGGATCCTTTGCACCAGATCCAGCAGTTCTCTTACCAAGATTCTTGTCCATGCAAGCAACACGTGGACTCCGCCGAGGAGTACCACCTTCCTCAGCAACAGAACTCGGTCTCCTCTTATGCAAAGAAGGCTGCTTGACTTTAACAAATTTGGCACCCTTGGCACCATCTGCAGCTCTCCTCTGCTTCTCCTTCTCCGCATACTCTTTTGAGTCACTTTCAAACCTCAACTTCTTCTTGCTTTGCTTCAATTCATATTCATGAAGCTGTCCCGAGACCATCCACTCCTATGTAACTTCCTCCATACCATCAACAGACTGTGACTGTGTTTCAAACAAGACGTGACGTCTCTGGTCAAAACTCACACCAACGTCACCCTCTGCAAAATAGTGGTCAATCAATTGAGTAACCTCCTCAAACCCAGGCGCCCCAGCATGAAAAGCAGACACAGCGTCAAAATGGAGTTTAACTATGGTCGTTAAAAAGTGCACAAAAAGAACAAATGCAATTCACTTAGACATATAAATGCAGTGCTGCAATCATAAGCTAAATAAATACTAATGCAGTTCATATATCAATGTAATGGAGTCCACACATATGTATACAGAAAACCTAAATAAAACAACAATGCAGTTCACACATACATAGAGTGGAGTTCACATATACATATAAATGTAGTGCTGCATACACTAACTTCACGTTTGTTTCCAACAAAAATGCCGGACTAGATACAACAAGGCAACACAAATTTGCACAACATAAAGTAAGCAGCATACACAAAATAAACAAAGAATTCACATCAAAAAAGTAACAGGTATTTATAAGAACAATCCATTACAAAACTCACATGACACATATGAAATTTACAACACAAATAGGGATGCAACCAAATTGGAAAATTAATTAAGAACAAGGAAAAAATAAAATACATACCAGCAGGAGGGGCCACACTTATGGGAGAAGATTCAATTGGCGAATTCACTTCATGTCTACCTCACCACCATGATCCTTAACACCAGGACAACGAGAGCGAATTGGTGTATCATTATGACCACCGCAATCGACTACTGGATTCAAAAAAACAAGAAACACCAATTACAAAAACATCACACGACAAATAATGCAAAGGAACGCTCACAACTAACACATCATAAACAAAAAATATAGGACGAACTAGGGAACTAGATAAACATCGAACAAAATAAACAAGGCCAGTGTAAGCACTCCACATACCTTGAACTCGTCCTTCTACCCTGCTTGGCGAAGACATGGTGCTTGCCTCCACCACAAGGGATGAAGTGACAGATATAAGCAACAAAATCGGCGAAATCTGACAAAACCCTAGATACGACTTGCTCTGCCTACAGAGCACACAAGAGTACTGACTTCAAAATCAAGATCAAATCGCCTGCTTATGGAAAAAATACATAAGCAAAAAACGCAGCAACAACTACGAGAATCACGGAGCAGGAGCGGGGGCGATCAAGAGCGAGGTCACGGGAAACGTACTGCAAAAAAGGGGATGAACAGTAGTGCTGGGGTGCGGGGGCGGGAACGGACGGGAAAGGGCTGCGGGAACGTAACAGGAACGGCTGGCGGAGCGGACGGCGACGCGGAATGCAGGTATAAGGACCTCTTGAGGACAGCGATTCCGCAGGCAACGGTGGTTGCTGCGGACGATGGCGATTTTGCTCGAGGAAGAGATGCTTCGGGAGCCACTGCAAGAGAGGGGATATGTTTCTTCCCGGTCTCTCCCTGTGAGCAGAGCGATGGTATCGCCCATGCGAGCCACGTACGAGGCCCGCGTGGGACAGGGTTACATAAAATGGGCCGGCCCAAAACGTCCTAGCTAAATAAGACGGACCAGATCGAAACGAATAAGTTAGCACAGGATGCAGTTCGATATGAAGAACAATGAAGTTCTGACAGTCAAACAAATAAATACATTGCAGTTCGTAAAAAGGTTAAATTCAAAAAACAACGCGTGTGTTAAGATAATGTGTCCGAAAAAAGTGTACCTTAAAATAAGTGCCACAACAAAAAATGGTTGGGCCCCCCAACCACCCCTCCCATGCCAGGGGCTGCAACAACTACATGTAAAAACAGATGCAGTACGCAGCTCTTAACAATGCAGTGCAGTTGGTTAGACGAAGTAGTCTATAGGCTATACAGTTTTCAGAAATACTTACATGAATAAATACACGGTCTAGTTCACAGCAAAAAAAACTCATAAATTACAGAATATACCGCACTTTTTTCCAAGTACTCCACCAAATACACGCAAAAACCGGTATAGTACGCACCTATAGACAGATGCAATGCTTTTTGTTATACGAAACAGTGCGGTACTATAATCAATGCAGTTTCTAGAACACGCACGATACATATAAACGTGACAAATACACGTTCGCACAGAAAAGTGGTGGTTAACAGTTTTACTGATGAAAAATAAAAATAAAACCACGTTAAAAAAACACGTTCACAGACAACCGCCCAAACCGAGCAGTTCCATCGCCACAAACCCATGATCACAGACGCAACCACAAACCACGATCTCCACAACCGCATCCTCAGCAAGATCGTGCAGTTCATCCGCTCTAGCCATCCCACCACCCCCTTAAATTCAGACCCCTGCCAAAGGCCTTCTCATCCACAACAACAAAAGTATCCATTGCGCTGCCACCAAATCGCTCAATCACACCAAGCCCCACTACAGGCGATGGTGTTCACCGACGAGTACAAGGCTGTGGACGCCCACGGCAACACCAAGTTGAACGTCATCCACACCAATGACAAGAAGCAGATGGCGATCTCCATCGAGAAGTTTGAGAGACACCTCAGGCTCCAGCGCCACAAGATCGCCGGGATTGATCTCGAGTATGACAACGAGCCTGACGCAACGCAGAAACACGCCCTCGTCCAACTCTGTGTCGGCAAGACCCAACCAGTGTTGCTCTTCCAACTGAGCGGCGCTTAAAGGTGCACCGTATTCGACAACTTCCTCGCCGACCCCAGGTACACGTTTGCTGGCTTCTCCATGCGCGTCAATTTGGAGGTCGCCAACTTCGTCGACAGCCAGAAGGAATGGAGGGTGCCCGAGGCCTGGAAGGAGTTAAACTCCCTTGCAGACGTCGCCGGCATCCTCATCGACGAGTACTACAACAACATGAAGAAGAAGATCACCGACCAGGAACAGAAGCACTAGGTCACCCTGCCTCTATCCATGAGGCACATCGAGTACGCGGGAAAGGACGCCTACGCAGCATTCGAGATATGGAACTTCATCAACCTCACCCAGGACTGGCTTCGCCATGCAAAGATGCAGGAGGAGGAGCCCCCCAAGAAGCGCACTAGGGGCAGCTGGGGAGACGCTACCTGGTGAAGAAGGAGACGG
Organism: Secale cereale; assembly: GCA_902687465.1. Lineage (NCBI taxonomy): Eukaryota > Viridiplantae > Streptophyta > Magnoliopsida > Poales > Poaceae > Secale > Secale cereale. The sequence continues at coordinate 304,909,601 of LR738714.1, read as the reverse complement.
TGCCGGCCAAGACCCAACATTGCTCGCTTTGTTTTAGATTTACCATCACATTTGCTTTCAATTATTTGCTTATGTATTTTTAGTTTGCTTGTGATCGTTCGCTTTTGTTGAACTTAGTTTGCTTGTCATACATAGTGGTTTGTAATGATGAACTTTGCTTATGTTATGAAGAACTTTATTTCCATTACAAAACTAGAGTTCAAATATTAGAGCATACTATAGTGCACATAAAGTATGCGATTCGAGCAGTGCACGAAACGGACGAAGATGCAATGCACAAATAGGATGCATGTAGTGCAGAATGTGGGCAAATATAGTACGGTATTCTGATGAATGAAGTACAAACAGAACAAATAAAGCAGTGCACACCATATAATAGAAAAAGAATACGTAAGAGGGAGTAAACCAAGAAAAAATCGGCTGGGATGCATCACAAAAATAGGATGCAAGCAGTGCAAAAAAATGCACCTGCATTAGTAATGCGAAAATGTAGTCACATGCACTACACATACCATGATGAATGCAGTGCAAAAATGCTCCTGTATATGTAGTGCAAAATTTGGGCACATGCAGTACGGTATTATGATGAATGAAGTACACAAAGAACAAACAGAGCACTGCATACCGTATATTAGAAAAAAGAACACGTAGGAGGAAAAACACTAAAAATATATTCAACCATGGTGCACTGCACAAAAATTCAGCTACATATGTAGTGCAAAATGTGGTCACATGCAATAATTAGAATGTCATGAATGAAGTGCCAGAATGATTTTGAGCAAGTACACACCCTATATTAGAAAAATACGTAAGAGGAAAATATATATTTAAAAAATTGACCACCTAGGTGCAACCAGGCCCCAACCAGTCTCATAGAAAGTCTGCGCCCACAGTAGGTGAGTACGTTCTGAGACATGATGCATGGGGCCAGGCACACATGGGCCCATAGGTCAGAGAGGATAGAGCAGCGAGCGCCGTGTGTAAGGGCCCAAATAAGTAACCAGAGGAGTTCGACACAGCAGCTTCGCTAGCGCTTATAAACAGGTCAGGTGCACTCTCGACGGGCGAGGTCGTACTAAACATTAGCGCTCACACACAGCGTATCGGGAACCAACCGTGCTGACAGGCCTACTTGGGCCGAATGCGTTTTCACTCCCCAAAACACAAGCCCAACACACGCAAAAGAGGACGCTGGAAAATAAAAAAAAATTCCACATACCACACATTATGCAGTTCGTTGTAATACGACACTGTACTTCGCTATATTCAAGCAAGCAGTGTTGTTGCTTCTCAAATGCATTCGTGTAGACTGAATCATAGTCAAAAACACCACCTAACACCAACCACAACATTTATTACTTTCGTTGCTCAATTGGATGCATAAAACCTATCCATTCGTGTTCCAGTCACAAAACTCATCCCCCCGTTCCTCTTTTCCTTCAAATCAAAGATCTAGGGTTCCGCCCATCCCCAACTGTTCTCTGAAATTCATCTGAACCCGCCATGGATTGTTCGTGTGGGTGCTTGGTAAGAATGGCACCGGTAGCGGACACATGCGTGTACGCAGATGGTCTAGAGCTCACCAACGCCGAGTGGCACACCATGCTTGGTTGCCTGATGATACCCAACAGGGTGTTTCGGGCACCATTTCTTCATCGTCTCACATCCGTGGACCTGCAGGAAAGTTGGGTATGTTTCCCCCCTCGCAATTTTTGACACAAAAAATAGGCTGCAACTCCACATCTGAATGTATATTTCCATAAATTTGCTCAGTAGGATCAACAAATGTAAAAAGATATGTGTTGCTGTTCGGATTTGTCATCTACTAAGACTAGATAGTTCTACTTACTTTTCTTCAGTACCACACGAGCTATAGAAAACACTAGTTAGATCAGAACCCGGACACACGAACAAAAAAGAGATTCAGTAGATCAGTGTTGCAGTTCTCTTATCATGCTAGCGAAGTACACTGCTAATGACCTTCCAGTCCAGACACGTTACATTACAATATATATTCTACTACAACTAGAGGTCAATTCTGTATATAAGTTTGTTCATACATTGCAATTACTTTCTTCAAAAGAAGTCATATATATGTACATATTTAAGTCAACATTTAGTATGGAGTTTAATTATAAAATTTGATATTTACTTAAAAAATTCTTTCCATGAATGCCAAAATACAGAAACTGCCATCCATAACAAGGTTTCCTGCTCCGAGTTCAGGAAAAGTTACTTTGGAGACACAACACAAGAATGGGCATGCAGACATGCAAGCTGACTACCACATTGACTCTGAAGACTGCATCAACATAACCACTGGCTGGAAAGGTTTCGTCTCCGAGAATGGCTTTGAGCCTGGAGAAGTGGCCATGGTGTTTTTCTACAAAGAAGAAGACTCCCTGAAGTTTACAATATTTGTATTGTAGGTTGTCTAGGATAAATCAAGTCATCTATGACACATTCTAATGCTTTGTTTATCCTGTCTGCTTTTAAAATCATGTCCATCAGAAGGCTTGAACGGTCCCTATTTAAAGTATGCAACCTCATCTGCATCATTTTATCACTCCTTTTAAGACAAGTTGCTGCTGACAGAAATGCAGCTCTCTAATTCACATAGTACGATCCTTATATATATAAAATGCAGTACTCTGAACAATAACAATGCAATGCCAATGGTATGTTGTTCAACAGAATTCTCATGGTATGGAGTTCAAAAGAATTGACATAAATAGCAGAAATAGCAGCATAACTATTCCGACAATATAGTATGAAAGTGCATACTATGCAGTTCTCTGAAAAATACAATACAGTTTGAAGAAAAATAAGTATATCATAGGATGTCATACACACTATATTACAGTTACATTGAAGTCCACTACTTAACAAAATAATGTACGCTACAAAACATAAGCCAAAACTGCAATAATAAAATCAATGCAGTGCATGTCTAGACATGCATGAGACTAACAGAGGTGCCAATTCCACTCACAGTTCGATGAGTCGCCAAAACATTGCGCAAACACTCAAAATTAAACAATCTTTACCTAATAATAAAGAAAGTTGGGTTTCTGGTCGTCCGTCACTGAAATTGACCCCGTAATTGGCAATAATTACGCCCCATGCCACCAGAAAGTGAATATAAAAACGATTCGATTTTACTTTAAAATCGCCGCTGTATTTTGTTGTTATATTATATTGTGATACACACTTATAACAACAACACATGGGCGGCACGATGGCTGAGGTAGCTGTCTTCCACATGGGAGACCGGGGTTCGAACCCTGGTTCTGCCCCCTTTTTCTCCCGTTTTTCCCTTCGTATGTGCGCCTTCCCTTCTAGCACGTGGTAATGGGCCGGCCATGTGCGGGATGTGGCGCCTCCTGTTTTGTTTTCCTTTTTTGTTTTTTATTTTCAATTTCCTTTTGTTTTTCCTTCTCTAATTTAATCCAGGATTTTCAAAAGTACTAATTTACAAAAAAATCTGAGTTTTCTAAGAAATATTGAGAAATCATAAATTGTTTGTGAATTCAAAAAATATTCGGACAATCATAAAATGTTCATGATTTCAAAAACTTATTCATATATTATAAACAAATTCAAAATTTCAAATAAATGGTCATGATTTTTACAAAATGACCATTTCAAACATATTCAGGAATTTGAAAAACAAATGTACAAGAAATTTTAGAAAATGTTCATAAAAATTAAAACTAATCCGTAAAATAATGAACAAACGAACTGCCGCTTACATTGAGGTTTTATTAGGAAGCTGTAGAGGTTTTTTTATGATTTTATTTAGTCTTTTGTGTCAGGTAAAAACAAGATTTTCCTGTTTGTACATTGCTGAGCCCCAAAATAATTGACACAACTTCCTATGAGTTATTTTTGTAAACTATATGAAAATGACTAAATGTATATTTTGCCTCCATACACGGCTATGTTAACTCTGGTATGACAATACTGGTTGTGGTAAACACTGCTACGCTAGGTTAAGGTGAGATACATCATTCAACAGTCTAGCTCAAGCAGGGTCCATCAATGCAGTTTGCTCAGCCAAAACATATTTTATTGTGGCGCCTTAGAAAATCATGTCGTGACGAGATCATCACATTTTTAGTTTTTGAAATGAATTTGTAAACCCTTATCTCATGATGACATCACTCAGACATAGTTTGTGAAATGACATTTTAAAAGTCTTTATCTCATCCTTGCATTTTATTCAGACCTTTTTACATCTACCACAGTTGCATAATCTAATAGTTTTTCTCCCGTTGCAATGCACGGGCATATTTGCTAGTTACTCACAAAAAAACATCAAACCCACGGCCACTACGATGAATAACATGCGCTATTCTTAAAAATACACACCAAAAATAGGAACATTATAGGTGCAATACAGAGAATTCAAACCAAAAGGAGAAACTAATTACAAGATTCCAAACGCATCGGCGCACAAAATCGAGAAAAAAAATGGCTATGAAAGACGAGCGGACGAAGCTCACATGCTAAGACAATCGATTTCGCGGAAATTGAAATCTAACTCTAAAAAATTAGACAAATTGTAGAATAAATTGACCGATTAAAATGAACATAATCAAAGAATTCGTACTAACAAAAAACATCTGAGCATGAAAAAGTCGCACCCGACGCCAACACGAACGAACAGAGAAAGCTCGTCCGTCAAATCGCTCGATTTACAAAGATTTTAGTCGCTTTTCCTGTAAACAACAAATAATAAAGGTCAACTGAGATCCAGAAACAAATTAAATCACCTCGCAACACCCGATTCCACACAGAACAGATTGGCGGAGTGTAAAAACATAAAGCAGTTCACAAGAGAAACATTGCAGTGCTCATCGTCAAGAAGATGCGGTGCGCTTCTGTTGAGCGTGTAGTGCCAAAGTGTTAGCAGAATAACTATTCTGCTAATATTAGCAGAATAGACCAGCTATATATATATAATATATATATATATATATATATATATATATATATATATATATATATATATATATATATATATATACACACACACACACACACACACTAGTAAAATGCCCGTGCGTTGCTACGGGCTACAATGTATATAAATGAATCAAACAAATGATTATGATCATCAGTAAGGTCGAAGCTCATTTCTCACTCATACGTCCGCGCATGCTCGGACATCAAATGAGCGCCCAGTAGGCTCCCAAAAATTCAACCGGACAGTTCATGCTCTTTCAGACCCAGATCATATGTGGAGGGGACTAATTTGGATGTCCGAACTATCAGCCATGTTATCTTCAACAAACGAGCCAACCAAAAGCTCTCACCCCACGATGCACCCTTGAAATATTTCGTAGGAGCTCTCTCCTTTAAAACCGGATGACGCCCCACCTCACCTTCACTGTGCGTTGCAACAGGGACGAATTTTTCCATATTAATGTGTTAAAGTAACACATATTATTACCGCAAAACATAAAATAACTATAGATATTATATTCAAAGGTCCATTCAACTTAATAAATGCACACAACAAAATGTGAACTTTTCTACGGTTCCTAATTGTGTCGTAAGAGGTGCCAATATTTTTCTCTCATTTCTCATATCTCACTTATATTTAGAGTTTTGTAGCGCCTTAAGTTTAACATGTCAATGTCATGATGAAACCACATCAGATGCGCCTTGAATTCTGCATAAGGTTCCCTTCCATTACTCATTCCCCTCAAGTACATCGTACATCATTTGCACCAATCAGCCTACAAAGTAAAAGAGAGAGAAAATGAAACACACTAAATTGTAAATAAGAACACTTTTCTGTGTCAGTAAGTAGTACTCGAAGAGGTGATATAAATTTTGAAAGCAGAAAATACACCAAGGCAGTATGTTTCGAAAGGCAAGTCAACCATTACAGAGTGAAAGATTGTTTCAACATAGAAATTGAGAAAAAAGAGAAGGGCAGCACAACCCAGAGGAAAACATGATGGCTTGCAAAATCTAACCAATTTTAATCAGCAAATTCGAAACAGGGTAGGAACATACTGCTTACAACTCATGAATTTGGCTAAGAATGTACGAGTTTTTTGGTAAACTCTCATTAATTTGTCTTGCAGGAGTGGTTTACCTAGAGTATATAGGCATGCCATAATTTCTCAAAACAATGATACATTTTTTCTGAAGCTGAAGCTTCAACCAAGAACATCAAGAAAAACACTAAAGGTGGGACGACTCTCATAAGAATAATGAGAACTAGACCAACAAAAAGATTGTGCACCCTTGAATTTCTCTCGGCTACCACGGAACCCCAAACATAGACGTAGAAACATTGATCAAACATCTTGTACACCGCATATGACTTATGACTTGAGACAAATATCATCTTTCAAGCATCTCCCCACTATAGCCTCCATTCTGCGGTCAACTTATGCTCGCATGCGACTCTATATTGTGGTCCTTGCTGCGAGCATTGGCTTGTGGCTCCTTACAAAAAGATCATACCTAGCTACTACAGTAATCTACAAGGCATACATTAAACTTGATGGAAGTTATATAATATTTTAAAAACACAAGACACAATGGTAAAACTAAAAACTCCTTTGTGTGTGATAAAAAAACTCTCACCTCTACAATTTGTCAATAAAACGATCAAATCCTAAAATTTGTTAATCCATACATGTTCCCAACTTTTTCAACAATTAGAAACATGTTCTCAGATTGATATACTTGGAGAGCCTCTCTTGGAGTCAAATTATATTGACGATATAGAAAAGAAAACCAAAAACTCACTTGTACTTATACACGATCTCTTGGAGTGCCTCTCCTTCATATTCCCCCCATCAAATCGAACAAGATAGGTATGATCAGCTCTCTAGAAAGCAGGAACATGTACTGTTCTGTGAGACAATATTGTATGGCAGTGTTTTGTGTTTCTGAAAAAAACTAGAAGTGAACTTTAGTTTTTGCTTCCCAATTGCATAAGTAAATGTACTGGCAGATCCAACAGAATAATAAGGGAGTAAACCATTTGTAGAATAAACTCCAGATCTAACAATATGGGAGATAGCCTTCATGTATGCATGTCATTATTCTCTCGCTTGCCTAAATGATGAGAGAAGCGCCAAATATGATGTCTAGGAAATGCGAGCTAGCTACAGGATACAAGTCCAAAACCAAAACCAAGCTAGTAAATAATTATGCATTTGGCATGGATCAGTACAAGTTAAATTACAAGCAGCAACACCAATGGGATTACGGATCACCAGAAGTAACCATGCACAAACAAACACAAGAAAGCCCATAATTATGACAAAAACTGAAAGGTAAGACCAGCCAAGTTCTATACGGAAAGGAGAGTCCAAAAGTTAAGTTTGGTGGTACTAATTTCAGTATCTACATAGAACAAAGCCTTTAACAAAAAAATCATAAATGGATTTAAGATGGTGGGAGGATTCTGGATAGTTCGCCTCATCGGAAATAGATGCATTCGGTTGTGCTTGACGCAGATACGATTGTAAGATAGCGAATAAATAACAATTTTATTCAGGTACGAATTATTAGGAATTCAATGCCATGTTAGAATTAACATATTTGCATCTATATTTGTAACATCTACTTGTAGATTGGTCATCGAGTGGCTCAGGTTGTAGGCTGTAGGCAGAGAGGTACAAAGATTATGACAATGAGTAAACATATAGTCTGCATTTATTTGGAAAGCCATGCATTTGGACATAACAGCTTGAGTTTGGTGGAAAACATACCTGACTTTCTCACAGCTTTGCTCAAGTCATCTGGTCACCATCACCGGACCTCACAAGGCATAACAATAGTTTCCTTGTGCCAACCCTGCAGCCCATTAGTCAGAAACACATCATCTCTGTTTACCCTCTCCATCAGTGACATCATCACCGATGTCATACCATTCATTCCCATTGTTATTGATCTCCATAGCCACAACTACTACCACTGCCGAGCCAGAACCACGCTTGGAGAAAAGAAGAACAAACAACACCGATGTTGCGAAGAACTAGACTATTCCACAGATCAACATCGACGAGCATACAAAATGATTTAAATTTTTCTTGCAAAAATATAGAACATGGAAGCAAATTGTAGTTATAGAAGAAAATAAGGCAACATGCGGAATGGAAACTAGCCTCACCATGACACATGTGACTTTCGCAATCCTTTCCAAATAGTGTATCCATTGTATTGGGCGAGGTCTCGACCAAGCGTTGGTAGCTGAAAATTTGAAAATAGAGCCCAAACATTCAGATCAATAAAATTTACATTGTCCCTGCTCACATAGCCTAGCACCCCTAGAATGGGAGAAATAGAAGTCTTGCAACAGAAAACTATGGTTGCGCCCTTGCTTTTCCACCTGATTAGAGATATATTGGCCTCACTTCTGAGGGGTATGTGACAGAGATGTTCTCTTCGGACATCCTTTTTCCTCTTGTTTACCTTTAACAATATTCTCTCTGTGAAAGAGCAGAGCTTGTGTTGTTCGCTTCAAAAAAATCTTGTATATCAAAACTGATAGTGTGGAAGCACTGCATGTATGCACACTTGCTAATCTCCTGTATATAAAATATGTACTTTAGGATCCTCGTGTATATCAAGCCAGATTGTTAGCTTCTCCACTTTGCTGTTAAATTACTTTTCTTCTTCTTACTCCACCCACTATCTTCACCTATCGAATCGAATCTCGTCACCATACTCAAGGACACATCTAGCTCACAATCAAATTTCAGTAGATTCTAAAAAATAGGATGAATATAAATATAAGTAGTTCTCAATAAAGAAAATTAATGGGAAGGTTCGTCCTGTTATATTTCACGTTGAAGGTACATATACAGGAAATATGGTAATAAATGAAAGAAAAACAACCCTAATTTGTCAACAATTGTAAAAGGTTTTGACTTATGTATTCACTTGTTCTTCCAAAGGGTTATCATTTCATAAAATTTGATGCATGCAAAGAATATACATTTACAATCTTACTTTCCTCTAAAAACAAAATAAAATACACTCTTGTATGGCACAATATAAATCAAATGGCTTCAACCTTAGACTTGATAATCATTATAATATGGCCTCATTAACATATACCTAAAAGCAAAATACAAAGCTATTTGCCATAATTCCTCCTTGCTACCTGCACCAAACCAACAACGCAAACACCACTTTGAAGTCCATGACCATGACACAAGTTCTGCCAATTGTTGAACACACAAATTTGATAACATAGTAAATCCATCAAAACAAAATAACTAATGACATATAGGCAAGAACCGACAACAGCTTTGCAGCATACCTTGTCAGCATCTATGAATTATTCCAAGTGACCCTAGTTGTTCCTCAATTGGTAGAAACACATACCGGCGGCTCGGATCGTATTCCATCTGTCCAAACATATGAACATAAAATCAAGGTAAGCATGACTTATACGATCATGGCATAATCCGCCATTTTATATGGGGTGGTGGTAGTTAAACGGCCTACCCCGATAATTTTTTAAGTGTTACGACTCGAGGATGCACATGATAAAAGCATAAAAAGTGAGGTAGTATATAATGCAATCACTATACAGACCGATCAAGCAAATATATTTGGTAAAGGTCGATGTATTCCAAACCAAGCCTATGCAAACTCCAACCAAGATAAAACTTGATGAGCTTACGCAATAGTGGTGATAAAGTTTGTAATGAGAGATCCATTATAAAACAGTACTAACAGGCAACTATTCTCTACTCCTGTGGATTAGAAGAGGAACAAGAAATTAGAATAATTACATGTATTTCATATTGTCACAATGTTTTCACAACACATCAATACCATGCGTCAAAAGAAACTACAAAACACAATGATGAGAGGGAGTGTTCATCAAGTGTTCCAAAGTTACCTCCTCAAGGGATTACACTGTTTGGAGAGTTGGGTAAATATATTGGCTGTCAGGTTAAATCTCTCTTGCTTTTATTACATGAGATAAATCAAGACACTTGAATAAATGAACTATGCATCTCCCATCATGACGACATGAGCAAGTATCAGTTTTGATCCATAAAACACATGATCTCTCTTGTTGCAATCATTATATATCCTATAACATCATTAAATGTTATCAATCTATATCTGTAAAAGATGCAAAATATCAATCAAATTACGTTCTCAACTTCCGAATGAAAGTGAAATCGAATCATGATATCTTGCTGAATTTGACATTGCATATGGTGTCCAACTTGAGTTCAAGTAGTCACTGGCAAGACCCTGCTAACTAATCTCGTATAGAACTACCTCTAGATCTAAACTGGTGAACTTGCACAGAAATTGGAATTAATTTTTAGCATAGAGGGAAAGGGAAGAGGAACACTCTCAACTGTGGAAATGAGAGTTAAATCAAATCATGATATCTCGATGAATTCGACATGGCACATGTTGTCCAACTTGAGTTCAAGTAGTTACCGGCAAGACCCTGCTAACTAATCTCGTACAGAACCTTTACCTCTAGATCTAAATTGGCAATAATTTTTAGCATAGAGGGAAAGGGGAGAGGAGAACTCACCTACCACGTTGCATGACCTTCATCGACCAGCAGCATTCCAAGCCAAGATATGCCCTTTGTGTTCTAAAAATCTACAGAACATCCCGTAAAACATCAAATGTATCCTACATACAGAACAGGAGCAAGATCGATGCATACATGTAAATCAATAACAACTAAATCTGATTCAAAAAAAACAATGGAGAGTTTATGATATCCTGCTAGGCCACAACCAGCACCACCCCTCCACCACGACCTCCTTATGAGTCCCGCAGCCAGTAGCCACATTAACGTGAGGAGACGCGGGGGCGTGGGCCGGCAAACATAAAAATGCATGTAATGGTTGAGATATAGCAAAATAAAGAGAATCACTCAAACTGGGTGTACGACGGTGGACGCCTTATACGCTGTTGTCTGATAACCGATGGACAAAGGAGAAGGAGAGCCTCATCAATAGCAGCATGGTGGATTTCACCGGCCCGGTGAAGCTTCGAACCCGAGAGAGTCTGTTGCTTGCTGGGAGGGGGTTGGGGAGGGTCCGAACACATGAGCATTGACGGGCGAACATAGAGTAGGCTGGGGATGGGGCGTTCTGAGTAGCGCTGGAGGGCCAACATGAGTCAGGAAGTAGGCCTGTCCTCGTCGCGATCGTCCGACCCCATTGATCAATCAACCAGCAGCACGAGCGAGGAGGAGGTCGGGCAGGACCGAGGTTGGCTCCCATGGCGTCGATCTAGTGAATTCCTTGAGGCGGTCCAGATGACTCTCGAAGCCCACCACAGACTCCATGGACAGGCAGCGCTTGCCCACTCCTCCAGCTCTGCGGTTAGGTAGAGCGGGTGCTTGATGTCGCTTAAAGCTACCTCGGTATTTCCCCAAAGAGGAAGGGATGATGCAACATAGCGGCGGTAGGTATTTCCCTCAGATATGAAACCAAGGTTATCGAACCAGTAGGAGAACCAAGCAACACAACGTAAACAACACCTGCACACAAATAATAACTTCTCGCAACCCGACGTGTTAAAGGGGTTGCCAATCCCTTTCAGGGTACGGTGCCTCAAGATAGGCAAAACGGACGTCAGGAATTTATAGTAGATTGATAGATCAAACGCTAAATAAAATAAATAAGGATAAATTGCAGCAAGGTATTTTTGTGTTTTTGGATTAATAGATTTGAAAGTAAATGCAAGGAAAAAGTAGATCGCAAAGGCAAATATATGAGGAAGAAGACCCGGGGGCCGTAGGTTTCACTAGTGGCTTCTCTCGAGAAAAATAGCAAACGGTGGGTAACAAATTACTGTTGGGCAATTGATAGAACTTCAAATAATTATGATGATATCCAGGCAATGATCATTATATAGGCATCACATCCAAGATTAGTAGACAAACTCATGCCTGCATCTACTACTATTACTCCACACATCGACCACTATCCAGCATGCATCTAGTGTATTAAGTTCATGGAAAAATGCAGTAATGCATTAAGAACAATGACATGATGTAGAGAAGATCCATTTATCTATGGTGTTAGATATGGATCTCGTCGTTTTATCCTTAGTAGCAACGATACATACGTGTCGGTTCCCTTTCTGTCACTGGGATCAAGCACCGTAAGATCGAACCCACTACAAAGCACCTCTTCCCATTGCAAGATAAATAGATCAAGTTGGCCAAACAATACCCAAATATCTAAGAACAAATATGAGGTTGTAAGCAATCATGCATAAAAGAGATCAAAGAAACTTAAATACTTTCATGGATATAAAAAGATAGATCTGATCATAAACTCAAAGTTCATTGGATCCCAACACACACACCGCAAAAAGAGTTACATCGTATGGATCTCCAAGAGACCATTGTATTGATAATCAAAAGAGAGAGGAAGCCATCTAGCTACTAACTACGGACCCGTAGGTCTACAAAGAACTACTCACGCATCATCGGAGAGGCACCAATGGAGGTAGTGAACCCCATCCGAGATGTTGTCTAGATGGATCTGGTGGTTCTGGACTCTGCGGTGGCGGGATGAATATTTCATCGAGTCCCCTAGGGTTTCTGGAATATTGGGGTATTTATAGAGCAAAGAGGTGGTGCGGGAGGCCACCGAGGTGGGCACAACCCACCTGGGCGCGGTAGGGGGGCCTGGCGCGCCCTGGTGGGTTGTGCCCCCCTTGGGGCACCCCCCAGGTGTTGCCTTCGCCCAGCAGGTGTCTTCTGGCCCATAAAAATTCTCCAAAAAGTATCGCGGTGTTTGGGCTCCATTTGATATTTATTTCCTGCGATGTAAAAAACATGCAGAAAACAGCAACTCGCACTTGGCACTATGGCAATAAGTTAGTATAAAAATGATATAAAATGACTATAAATTGATTGTAAAACATCCAAGAATGATAATATAACAGCATGGAACAATAAAAAATTATTGATAAGTTGGAGACGTATCAGCATCCCCAAGCTTAACTACTGCTCGTCCTCGAGTAGGTAAGTGATAAAAACAGAATTTTTGATGTGGAATGATGCCTATCATGTCATATCATATTGTTTTCTTTATAGCATGGACATTTGGACTTTTATACGGTTCAAAGCAATAGTCTAGTTTTGACATAATAATTTAGATACTCAAGCATCTTAACAAGCAACCGCATCTTTCAAAATATCAATGCTAAAATAAGCTATCCCTAGCCCATTATGCTCAACCATTGATCCATTCATGAAACACATTTGTATATTAGTTACACCCAATGCTCAAGTAAAATCACAGTGTTTCCTAGTTGGTGCTTGTAAGAGAAGATGGAGAATCAAATTCAAAAATAAAAATTGCATAAGTAAAAGAAAGACCCTTCGCAGAGGGAAGTAGGGATTTGTAGAGGTGCCAGAGGTCAAAGCTTAAATTGAGAGATAATTTTTTTGGGAGGTATACTTTTCCCACCAACTAGAACGACTTGAGGTTCCCAACACTTTCCATGCTATATATATCATAGGCGGTTCCCAAACAGAAAATAAAGTTTATTCCTTTTCTACCAAACATGCACAAGCCATGGCTAGCCGAATCCACGGTTGCCTTCCATACCAACACCTTCCAAGGAATTTATCATTTGACAACATAAAGTAAATTTGTTTTTCATTTCGGTACTGGGCATCCCTAATACCTTTGCCTTACTCTCGTGCAATGATAAGTGAATAAACACTCATCGTGAGAATAACACATCTAGCATGGAAATTATTGGCCACCCCTCACCGCCTCGCGAGCGGTACGGGCACACAAAAGGAAAATTTATTTTAAAAATTAGAGATGGCACATACAAATTTGCTTAGAACGACAAGGGAATACCACATATAGGTAGGTGTGGTGGACTCATGTGGCAAAACCGGGATAAATGACTTTGGATGCACAAGTAGAGATCATACTTAGTGCAAAAATGAAGGCTAGCAAAAGACTGGGAAGCGACCAACCATGAAACGAATCATCTCATAAACAAACATTGAGCATAAATAATACCGAATAATGCACCACAAGTAGGATATAATTTCATTGCATAATTATTGACTTTCGTGCTTGCATAGGGAATCACAATCTTTAACACTAATGTTCTTACTAAAGCATACTTACTCATTAACATAACTCACATATCATATCATCATGTCTCAAGACTATTAAAAGGAATCAAGTTTATTTTGTCCAATGATCTTCATGAAAGTTTTTATTATATCCTTCTTGGATGTCTATCACTTTGGGACTAATTTTCATGTGTTGCTTTTGATAAGCTCAAACAAATATAAGTGAAGATCATGAGTATAATTTTTCTTCATTCTCTCAAAATAATATAAGTGAAGCAAGAGAGAATTTCTTTAAAATTTACTAACTCTCAAATAAATTTAAGTGAAGTGCTACTTCTCGAGCTTGCGTTGTATTCCCCCGAAGAGGAAAGGGTGATGCAGCACAGTAGCGTAAGTATTTCCCTCAGTTTTTGAGAACCAAGGTATCAATCCAGTAGGAGACCATGCGCGAGTCCCTCGCACCTGCACAAACAAATAAGAACTTCGCAGCCAACGCGATAAGGGGTTTTCAATACCTTTACGGTCACTTACGAAAGTGAGATCTGATAGAGATGATAGTTTGATATTTTTAGTATTTTTGGATATAAGAACAGAAAGTACAAGCGGAAAAGTAAAGTAGATTGTAGATTGATATGTTGAGAATAGACCCGGGGGCCATAGTGTTCTCTAGTGGATTCTCTCATGATAGCGATATTCTACGGAGGGTAAACAAATTACTGTCGAGCAATTGATAGAAAAGCGAATAATTATGAGACTATCTAGGCATGATCATTATATATAGGCATCACGTCCGAGACAAGTACACCGAAACGATTCTGCATCTACTACTATTACTCCACACATCGACCGCTATCCAGCATGCATCTAGAGTATTAAGTTCATAAGAACAGAGTAATGCCTTAAGCAAGCTGACATGATGTAGAGGGATAAACTCAAAAACATGATATAAACCCCATCTTTTTATCCTCGATGGCAACAATACAATACGTGCCTTGCTGCCCCTACTGTCACTGGGAAAGGACACCGCAATATTGAACCCAAAGCCAAGCACTTCTCCCATTGCAAGAACTATAGATCTAGTAGGCCAAACCAAACCAATAATTCGAAGAGACTTGCAAGGATATTATAATCATACATAAAGAGATCAGAAAAGAACCAAATATTTCTCGTAGATAATCTTGATCATAAACCCACAATTCATCGGATCTCGACAAACACACCGCAAAAAGAGATTGCATCGAATAGATCTCCTCGAAGACCAAGGAGAACCTGTTATTGATATACAAAGAGAGAGAAGAAGCCATCTAGATACTAGCTATGGACCCGAAGGTCTGTGGTAAACTACTCACAACTCATGGTGAGGCGATGATGATGATGTAGAAGCACTCCGTGGTAGATCCCCCTCTCCGGCGGAGCTCCGGAACGGGCCCCAAGATGGGATATCACAGGAATATAAGGTTGCGGCGGTGGAACTAGGGTTTTCTCTGTTGTTCTGATGGTTTCGAGGTACGTAGGTGCATATAGGAGGAAGGATGGCACCGGGGGCCACACGGGGTGCCCACGAGGCAGGGGGTGCCCCCTATAGGGGGGGCGCCCCCACCCTCGTGGACGCCACGTCAGCCATATTACATGGTTCTCAAGTCTCTCGTGCATATTTTGCTACAAAAATATATCTCCAGAAGTTTCATTCCGTTTGGACTCCGTTTGATATTCCTTTTCTGTAAAACCCTGAAATAGGCAAAAAAACAGCAATCTGGACTGGGCCTTTGGGTTAGTAGGTTAGTTCCAAAAATAATATAAAAGTGTATAACAAAGCCCATTAAACATCCAAAACATCATAAATAATAGCATGGAACAATAAAAAATTATAGATACGTTGGAGACGTATCAAGCATCCCCAAGCTTAATTCCTGCTCGTCCTCGAGTAGGTAAATGATAAAAATAGAATTTTTAATGTGGAATGCTAACCAACATAGTTTTTCAATATAATTCCCTTAATTGTGGCATGAATGTTTAGACCTGAAAGATTCAATACAAAAGTCTATATTGACATAAGAAATAATAATACTTCAAGCATACTAGCAGAGCAATCATGTCTTCTCAAAATACTATGGCTGAAGAAAGTTATCCCTACAAAATTATATAGTCTGGCTATGCTCCCTCTTCATCACACAAAATATTCATATCATGCACAACCCCGGTTTCAGCCAAGCACTTGTTTTCATACTCTATTCTTTCAAACAGTTCAACTTTCACGCAATACATGAGCGTGCGCCATGGACATAGCACTGTGTGGAATAGAGAGGTGGTTGTGGAGAAGACAAAAAGGAGGGAGATAGTCTCACATCGACTAGGAGTATCAACGGGCTATGGAGATGCCCGTCAATAGATATCAATGTGAGTGAGTAGGGATTGCCATGCAACAGATGCACTAGAGCTAAAAATGTATGAAAGCTCAACAAAAGAAACTAAGTGGGTGTGCATCCAACTTGCTTGCTCACGAAGACCTAGGGCATTTGAGGAAGCCCGTCGTTGGAATATACAAGCCAAGTTCTATAATGAAAATTCCCACTAGTATATGAAAGTGACTAAACATGAGGCTCTCTATCATGAAGAACATGGTGCTACTTTGAAGCACAAGTGTGGAAAAAGATAGTAGCAATTGTCCCTTTTTTCTTTTCTGTTTTGGGCCTTTCTTTTTTCTCCCTTTTTTTGGAGGGGGCTTTCTTGATTTAGCCTTTCCTCACATGGAACAATGCTCTAATAATGATGATCATCACACTTTCATTGAATTACAACTCGATATTACAACTCGATACTAGAACAAAGTATGACCTATATGAATGCCTCCGGCGGTGTACCGGGATGTGCAATGAATCAAGAGTGACATGTATGAAAACTTATGCATGGTGGCCTAGCCACAAATACGATGTCAACTACATGATCATGCATGGCAACATGACAATATGAAGCGTGTCATATGAACGGAACGGTGGAAAGTTGCATGGCAATATATCTCGAAATGGCTATGGAAATGCCATGATAGGTAGGTATGGTGGCTGTTTTGAGGAAAACATATGGTGGCTGTTTTGAGGAAGGATATATAGTGGGTGTATGGTACCGGCAAAAGTTGCACGGTACAAGAGAGGCTAGCAATGGTGGAAGGGTGAGAGTGCATAATATCCATGGACTCAACATTACTCATAAGAACTCATATACTTATTGCAAAAATTTACGAGTCATCAAAACAAAGCAATCAACGCATGCTCCTAGGGGGGAGGTTGGTAGGAGTTAAGCATCGCGCGCCCCCGACCTCCACACAAAGGATGACACTTTACAAATACCTCATGCTCTAACTTCGTCATATAGCGGTTCACCATACGTGCATGCTACGGGAATCACTAACCTTAACACAAGCATTTCTCAATATCATAATAACTCCACTAGCATGACTCTAATATCACTATCCTCATATCTCAAAACAATTATCAAGCATCCAACTTCTCATCATATTCAATGCACTTAGTGTGAAAGTTTTTACTACATTGATCTTGGATGTCTATCATGTGAAAGCTAGTTTTATAGCCAAAGCACATTACCATGCTGTTTTAATAGACTCTCAAAAAAGGATATTAGTGAAGCATGAGAGATCAACAATTCCTACAAAATATAATTACCACCGTGCTCTAAAAGATATAAGTGAAGCACTAGAGCAAAAACTATTCAACTCAAAAGATATAAGTGAAGCACATAGAGTGTTCTAAAAATTCCTGGGCCATATTTATCTCTCTCAAAAAGGTGTGTCTAGCAAGGATAATTGTGGCAAACTAACAAGCAAAGAATCAAATTATACAAGACGCTCCAAGTAAAACACATATCATGTGGTGAATAAAAATATAGCTCCGAGTATAGTTACCGATAGATGAAGACGAAAGAGGGGATGCCTTCCCGGGGCATCCCCAAGCTTAGGCTCTTGGTTAACCTTGAATTTTACCTTGGGGTGCCTTGGGCATCCCCAAGTTTAGGCTCTTGCCACTCTTTGTTCCATAGTCCATCAAAGCAATACTCAAAACTTGAAAACTTCACAACACAAAACTTAGACAAAAATCTCGTGAGCTCCGTTAGTATAAGAAAACAAACCACTACTCAAAGGTACTGCAATGATTTTTTTTATATTGGTGTTAAACCTACTGTATTCCAACTTCTCTATGATTCATACTTCCCAATACTACTCATAGATGCATTGAAATAAACAAGCAACACACGAAAAACAGAATCTGTCAAAAACAGAACAGTGTGTACTAATCTGCAGCTTTGCATACTTCTGTAACTCCAAAAAATTTGAAATAAATTGGTAAAAGTGAGGAATTTGTCTATTAATCATCTGCAAAAAGAATCAACTAAATAGCACACTCCAGTAAAATCTAGTGACCATTCTAGCGAGTGCTAACATTCTGTTTTCACAGCAAGATCATATAAACTTCACACAAGTCTTCCCAAAGGTTCTACTTGGCATAAACATTAATGAAACACAAAACCACATCTAAACAGAATCTAGATGCAATATTTATTCCTATACAGAAGAAAAAACAAAAAATATAAAATTGGGTTGCCTCCCAACAAGCCTTATCGTTTTACGCCCCTAGCTAGGCACGATACATGGATATATCTAGGTATTGCCATCTTTGGAAGGCAATCCATAAGTGGCTCTCATAATAGATTCATATGGTAATTTAATTTTATTACTAGGAAAGTGTTCCATACCTTTCCTTAACAGAAATTGGAATCTAATATTTCCTTCCTTCATATCAATAATTGCACCAATCATTCTAAGGAAAGGTCTACCAAGAATAATAGGACATGAAGGATTGCAATCTATATCAAGAACAATGAAATCTACGGGCACATAATTCCTATTGGCAACAATAAGAACATCATTAATCCTTCCCGTAGGTTTCTTAATAGTGGAATCCGCAAGATGCAAATTTAAAGAACAATCATCAAGCTCATGGAATCCTAGCAAATCACACATAGTTTTTGGGATAGTGGAAACACTTGCACCCAAATCACACAAAGCAAATCATTCATGATCTTTAGTTTTTATTTTAATAGTAGGTCCCCACTCATCATAAAGCTTTCTAGGGATAGAAACTTCTAATTCAAGTTTTTCTTCATAAGATTGCATCAAAGCATCAACTATATGTTTGGTAAAAGCTTTATTTTGACTATAAGCATGCAGAGAGTTTAGTACGGATTGCAACAAGGAAATACAATCAATCAAAGAGAAATTATCATAATTGAATCCCTTGAAATCCAAAGTAGTGGGTTCATCACTATGCAAAGTTTTAATCTCTTCACTCCCACTTTTAACAATTTTAGCATCAAGATCTAAAAACTCTGAATCATTGGGACACCTTAAAGTAGAATCATCTCCAATCCTATCTTTATCAAGATTCATACTAGAAAACAAGGATCTAATAGGAGACACATTAATAACTTTCAGATCTTCATCTTTATTTTCATGATGACTAGAAGAACACGCTTTTATATAATTCTCTCTTTTAGCATGCATCCTAGCAGTTCTTTCTTTGCATTCATCAATGGAAATTCTCATGGCTTTGAGAGACTCATTGATATCATGCTTAGGTGGGATAGATCTAAGTTTCAAAGAATCAACATCAAGAGTAATTCTATCCACACTTCTAGCCAATTCATCAATCTTAAGCAACTTTTCTTCAAGCATAGCATTGAAATTCTTTTACGAAATCATAAACTCCTTAACACTAGTTTCAAATTCAGAAGGCATCTTTCCGTAAGAGTTGTTGTAGGAATTACCATAATTATTAGAGGAATTACTAGGAAAAGGCCTAGGATTAAAGTTCCCTCTATAAGCATTGTTACCAAAATTATTCCCACCAACAAAGTTCACATCCAAAGATTCATTATTATTTTCAATCAAAGTGGAGAAAGGCATATCATTAGGATCAGAAGAAGCACTCTTAGCAGCAAATAATTTCATAAGTTCATCCATCTTTCCACTCAAAACACTAATCTCTTCAATAGCATGCACTTTTTTACTAGTAGATATTTCAACGTGCCATTGAGAGTAATTAACCATCATATTATCTAGGAGTTTGGTAGCTTCTCCTAAGGTAGTTTCCATGAAAGTGCCTCCTGCGGCCGAATCTAAAAGATTTCTAGAAGCAAAATTCAAGCCGGCATAAAAGTTTTGAATAATCATCCATAAGTTCAAACCATGTGTAGGGCAATTACGTATCATTAAATTCATTCTCTCCCAAGCTTGTGCAACATGCTCATGATCTAGTTGTTTAAAATTCATAATATCATTTCTAAGAGAGATGATCTTAGCAGGAGGGAAATACTTAGAGATAAAAGCATCTTTGCACTTATTCCATGAATCAATACTATTTATAGGCAAAGAGGAAAACCAAGTTTTAGCACGATCTCTAAGTGAAAACGGAAATAACTTCAATTTAACAATATCATTATCCGTATCCCTTTTCTTTTGCATATCACACAAATCAACAAAGTTGTTTAGATGAGTAGCGGCATCTTCACTAGGAAGGCCGGAAAATTGATCTTTCATAAAAAGATTCAACAGAGAAGCATTGATCTCACAAGATTCAGCATCGGTAATAGGAGCAATCGGAGTGCTAATAAAGTCATTATTGTTGGTATTGGAGAAGTCACACAATTTGGTATTGTTCTGATCCATAGTGACAAGCAAGCAATCCAACACACAAGCAAACAAGAACCAAGCGAACGATACACACACGGCAGAAGAAGGGCAAATAAAACAGCAAGGGTGAAGTGGGGGAGAGGAAAACGGGAGGCAAAAAATGTAATGCGAAGGATAAGGGTTAGTGATAGATACTTGGTATATGACTTTTGCGTAAGCCTCCCCGGCAACGGCACCAGAAATTCTTCTTGCTACTTCTCGAGCTTGCGTTGTATTCCCTCGAAGAGGAAAGGGTGATGCAGCACAGTAGCGTAAGTATTTCCCTCAGTTTTTGAGAACCAAGGTATCAATCCAGTAGGAGACCACGCGCGAGTCCCTCGCACCCGCACAAACAAATAAGAACTTCACAGCCAACGCGATAAGGGGTTGTCAATCCCTTTACGGTCACTTACGAAAGTGATATCTGATAGAAATGATAGTTTGATACTTTTGGTATTTTTGGATATAAGAACAGAAAGTAAAAGCGGAAAAGTAAAGTAGATTGTAGATTGATATGTTGAGAATAGACCCGGGGGCCGTAGTGTTCTCTAGTGGGTTCTCTCATGATAGCGATATTCTACGACGGGTAAACAAATTACTGTCGAGCGATTGATAGAAAAGCAAATAATTATGAGACTACCTAGGCATGATCATTATATATAGGCATCACGTCCGAGACAAGTAGACCAAAACGATTCTGCATCTACTACTATTACTCCACACATCGACTGCTATCCAGCATGCATCTAGAGTATTAAGTTCATAAGAACAGAGTAATGCCTTAAGCAAGATGACATGATGTAGAGGGATAAACTCAAAAATATGATATAAACCCCATCTTTTTATCCTCGATGGCAATAATACAATACGTGCCTTGCTGCCCCTACTGTCACTGGGAAAGGACACCGCAAGATTGAACCCAAAGCCAAGCACTTCTCCCATTGCTAGAACTATAGATCTAGTAGGCCAAACCAAACCAATAATTCAAAGAGACTTGCAAGGATATTATAATCATACATAAAGAGTTCAGAAAAGAACCAAATATTTCTCATAGATAATCTTGATCATAAACCCGCAATTCATCGAATCTCGACAAACACACCACAAAAAGAGATTGCATCGAATAGATCTCCTCGAAGACCGAGGAGAACTTGGTATTGAGATACAAAGAGAGAGAAGAAGCCATCCAGATACTAGCTATGGACCCGAAGGTCTGTGGTAAACTACTCACAACTCATGGTGAGGCGATGATGATGATGTAGAAGCACTCCGTGGTTGATCCCCCCTCCGGCGGAGCTCCGGAACAGGCCCCAAGATGGGATCTCACGGGAACTGAAGGTTGTGGCGGTGGAACTAGGGTTTTCTCTGTTGTTCTGATGGTTTCGGGGTACGTAGGTATATATAATAGGAAGGAGGGCACCGGGGGCCAGACGGGGTGCCCACGAGGCAGGGGGCGCGCCCTATAGGGCGGGCGCCCCCACCCTCGTGGACGCCACGTCAGCCCTATTCTGTGGTTCTCAAGTCTCCCGTGCGTATTTTGCTCCAAAAATATCTCTCCAGAAGTTTCATTCCGTTTGGACTCCGTTTGATATTCCTTTTCTGTAAAACCCTGAAATAGGCAAAAACGGCAATCTGGACTGGGCCTTTGGGTTAGTAGGTTAGTCCCAAAAATAATATAAAAGTGTATAACAAATCCCATTAAACATCCAAAACATCATAAATAATAGCATGGAACAATCAAAAATTATAGATAGTTTGGAGACGTGTCATGAAGCAAGATATTATTTCTACAAAAATACTAAGCACGTCGTGCTCAAAAAGATATAAGTGAAGCACTAGCGCAAATCCATAGCTCATAAAAATTTAAGTAAAGCATAGAGAGCTATTCTAACAAGTCATGGCATAATTTTGGTTCTCTCAAATAAGTGTGTACAGCAAGGATTGATGACTTAAAAAGAAAAAAAACAAGCAAAGACTCATATCATACAAGACGCTCCAAGCAAAACACCTATCATGTGATGAATAAAAATATAGTTTCGAGTGAAATATCGATAGTTGTTGGAAGAAAGCGGGGATGCCACTCGGGGGCATGCCCAAGCTTAGTTGGTTGGTCATTTTTGGATAATAGCTTGGGATACCGGGGCATCCCCGAGATTAGGCTCTTCTATCATTCATCCATCGTAAGATAACCCAAAACTTGAAAACTTCAATCACACAAAACTCAACAAAAGATTCGTGAGATCTGTTAGTATAAGAAAGCAAATTACTACTATAAGTACTGTATCAAACCAATTCTTATTTTGTTTTCGTATTATCTACTGTATTCCAACTTTCCTATGGCAAAAACTCATCAAAGAAAACCATAGAGTCATCAAAATAAGCACGCAACACAAAGAAAAATAGAATTTGACAAAAACAGAATAGTCTGTAGTAATCTGGAAGTTTAGAACACTTTTGGAACTCTAAAAATCTTGAAAAAATAGGGTCACGTGGGAAATTTGTATATTAATCTTCTGCAAAAAGAATCAACTAAAAACACTTTTCTGTTAAAAATGAGAATTTTTATTACGAGCACAAAAGTTTCTATTTTTTCAGCAAGATCAAATCTACTAACACCCAACGTGTTCCTAAGGCTTTGCTTGGCACAAACCTTTATCCAAACCAGAAAAACACATCTCAACAGAGATATTAAATGTTTTTTGTTCAAAACATCAAGGAAATCAAAAAGCAAAAAGATACAAGTTGGGTTGCCTCCCAACAAGCGCTATCGTTTTACGCCCTTAGCTAGGCATAAAGCAAGGGCCTAAGTTTTGTCATCCTTGTTTTTAATTTACTTAGGTGTATCCTTGTCACGAGATTTTGTAAAGACAATGTAGAACATATTATCTATAGACACCTTAGCATTTCTAAGTTGATTTTCATCATAACCCTTTTGATTCACAGCAACAATCCAAGAGTGGTGTTTGTTAACATTGTTGAAAACTTGTTTGATTGTACCTAAAACGGGGACTTTCTTCTTAAGATTCTCATCAAAGATTCAATTATCCCCAAGAAAATGTCTTAAAGCATAATCACTATTATAAGTAATTTCATCTATCACGGGATTTTTCATGATTGATACCTTAAAAATCAAAGATTTCTCTAGCTTCCCGTATTATGTAATCTAATTCATTCATAAGGACAAGAGTAGCCAACTTTTTAGCTCTAGGATTTTTTATATGGGGAAGCTCAAAAAACAACCTTTGTAAAGTGGGATGGGTACGGATAAATTTACTTTCAAGTTTCAAAACTAGTGCTGAAACAGCATTCGTATAAGATCTAGTAGTTCTAAGTATAGGGGCATCATCAAGACTTAAATTCCCAACACAATTGAAAAACTCTTGGATACGTTCTTTTCCCATAACATTCCCTTGCCCCAAGATAAAAGTTTTAGCATTCAGATTGCCCGTACGTCCAATCTTAGGAGTTAGGCCATCATCTGTTGGTGCCATACCGAAATCATTCATAATTGCAAACAAATAATAGATCTGATGAGAAAACGGCGAACGAAAAAGAGGGCGAATAAAACGGCAAATTTTGGTGAAGTGGGGGAGATGAAAACGAGAGGCCAATGGCAAATAATGTAATTGCGAGGAGATGAGATTTGTGATTACGAACCTGGTATATGTTGAAGGTGCTCACCGGCAACGTTGCCATAAATTCCTTTTGATGTCGCTTAAAGCTACGTCGGTATTTCCCCAAAGAGGAAGGGATGATGCAGCACAACGGCGGTCGGTATTTCCCTCGGATATGAAACCAAGGTTATCGAACCAGTAGGAGAATCTAGCAACACAACATAAACAACATATGCACACAAATAACAAATTCTCACAACCCGACGTGTTAAAGGGGTTGTCAATCCGTTTCGCGGTACGGCACCTCAAGATAGGCAAAACAGACGTGAGGAATTTGTAGTAGATTGATAGATCGAACGCCAAATAGAATAAATAAGGATAAATTGCAGCAAGGTATTTTTGTGTTTTTGGTTTAATATATCTGAAAATAAATTCAAGGAAAAAGTAGATCGCAAGGCTAATATATGAGGAAGAAGACCCGGGGGCCGTAGGTTTCACTAGTAGCTTCTCTCGAGAAAAATAGCAAATGATGGCTAACAAATTACTGTTGGGCAATTGATAGAACTTCAAATAATTATAAAGATATCCAGGCAATGATCATTATATAGTCATCACGTGCATGATTAGTAGACCGACTCCTGCCTACATCTACTACTATTACTCCACACATCGACCGCTATCCAGCATGCATCTAGTGTATTAAGTTCATGAAAAAACGGAGTAATGCATTAAGAACGATGACATGATTTAGACATGATCCATTTATCTATGGCGTTAGATATGGATTTCATTTTTTTATCCTTAGTAGCAACGATACATACGTGTCTGTTCCCTTTCTGTCACCGGGATCAAGCACCGTAAGATCGAACCCACTACAAAGCACCTCTTCCCATTGCAAGATAAATAGATCAAGTTGGCCAGACAAAACCCAAATATCAGAGAAGAAATACAAGGCTATAAGCAATCAAGCATAAAAGAGATCAAAGAAACTCAAATACTTACATGGATATAAAAAGATAGATCTGATCATAAACTCAGATTCATCGGATCCCAACAAACACACCGCACAAAGAGTTACATCATATGGATCTCCAAGAGACCATTGTATTGATAATCAAAAGAGAGAGAGGAAGCCATATCCAGTAATAAGAGAAGGGAGTCTCTACAAGCCTCATCAGCGATCAGTGATTCTTGGCCGTTGGATCGGTTTGCTTGATCGGATCTGGACCGTCGGATCGACCCCTGGCGCGACCTCGTCCATCGGATCAAACAAAGTTACTACTGGAATGAATATTTACCGTCTCAGCGTGCCACCGCATGTAAATAGCCTTCCCCGTTGGGGGCATTTTCGTCATTTCACCCACAGGGGGTATAAAAGGGCTGGCTCCCGTGGAGACAACCCTAGCCGGCTCCCCTCCCACGCACCTCCTCTCCCCAACCCACGCGCCTCCTCTCTTCCTTCCCCGCCGTCGCAAGGCCTCCTCCTTCCACCCCTCCGGCCGGCTCCTCCTCCCCACCAGCGCCTCCCCCGTCTTCCCTTCTCTCTGTCTCTCTGGATCTCATCTCCTCTCGCCGCCGCCGCCGCTCGTCCTCCTCTAGCCCCCGCCGCCGCTCGTCCTCCTCTAGCCGCCGCCGACGCTCGTCCTCCTCTGTTAGATTCCATTCTTCAGGTGTTCCACCCCGCGCTCGCACTCTCCCTGCTGCGCCGCCGCCTACAGCGGACCGTGGCTTCAGCTCCGAGGACACAGCGGCGCAACTTCAAGGGTACGAGCCCAACAAGCTGGAGTGTGTCTCCACCCCTTTGCATGCGTGCGTGAGGTCTCATCTCATCTCTGCTCGTGTGTATGGAGGCCATGGAGTAGCTGCTTGGTTCAAGGGCATGCCTTGGTTGCTCCCAATGTTGAGCGCGTGGATGGGCCAGATTCAGCGCTGGGTATGACTCGTGGCTCCCTTCTACTCCTCCCCCCTCTCTCTCTACACCACTCAAATCTGAGTTGGATTCACCTTGCAACTGTACATGTAGTATGAACTGCAAATAAAATTGAATGGTTCAACTTAAATTTGACCAAAACTGCAGCATCCTCCATCACCCCCTTTTGGATGTTCAATTTACTGTATGAGTCAATATTGCTTTGATTTTTAAATTAGTTTCAAATGTTGCTTTCACAATCATTTGATGTTCAGTTTACTGTATGAGTCAATATCACTTTGATTTTTAAATCATCTTCAAATGTTGCTTTCACAATCCTTTGATGTTCAGTTTACTGTATGCGTCAATGAGGGCTTGCTGTTAATTTGCCTCATGGTTTTGTTGCTAGGTAAAATTATTTTATTAGGCTGCTCTCTCTAAGTGAGCACATTTGCTGCGCCGCCGCCTACAGCGGACCGTGGCTTCAGCTCCGAGGACACAGCGGCGCAACTGCAAAGGTACGAGCCCAACAAGCTGGAGTGCATCTCCTCCCCTTTGCGTGCGTGCGTGAGGTCTCATCTCATCTCTGCTCGTGTGTAGGGAGGCCATGGAGTAGCTGCTTGGTTCAAGGGCATGCCTTGGTTGCTCCCTATGTTGAGCGCGTGGATGGGCCAGATTCAGCGCTGGGTATGACTCGTGGCTGCCTTCTACTCCTCCCCCCTCTCTCTCTACACCACTCAAATCTGAGTTGGATTCACCTTGCAACTGTACATGTAGTATGAACTGCAAATAAAATTGAATGGTTCAACTTAAATTTGACCAAAACTGTGCATCCTCCATCATCCCCTTTTGGATGTTCAATTTACTGTATGAGCCAATATTGCTTTGATTTTTAAATTAGTTTCAAATGTTGCTTTCACAATCATTTGATGTTCAGTTTACTGTATGAGTCAATATCACTTTGATTTTTAAATCATCTTCAAATGTTGCTTTCACAATCCTTTGATGTTCAGTTTACTGTATGCGTCAATGAGGGCTTGTTGTTAATTTGCCTCACGGTTTTGTTGCTAGGTAAAATTATTTTATTAGGCTGCTCTCTCTAAGTGAGCACATTGGCTGCGCCGTCGCCTACAGCGGACCGTGGCTTCAGCTCGGAGGACACAGCGGCGCAACTTCAAAGGTACGAGCCCAACAAGATGGAGTGCGTCTCCTCCCCTTTGCGTGCGTGCGTGAGGTCTCATCTCATCTCTACTCGTGTGTAGGGAGGCCATGGAGTAGCTGCTTGGTTCAAGGGCATGCCTTGGTTGCTCCCTATGTTGAGAGCGTGGATGGGCCAGATTCAGCGCTGGGTATGACTCGTGGCTGCCTTCTACTCCTCCCCCCTCTCTCTCTACACCACTCAAATCTGAGTTGGATTCACCTTGCAACTGTGCATGTAGTATGAACTGCAAATAAAATTGAATGGTTCAACTTAATTTTGACCAAAACTGCAGCATCCTCCATCATCCCCTTTTGGATGTTAAATTTACTGTATGAGTCAATATTGCTTTGATTTTTAAATTAGTTTCAAATGTTGCTTTCACAATCATTTGATGTTCAGTTTACTGTATGAGTCAATATCACTTTGATTTTTAAATCATCTTCAAATGTTGCTTTCACAATCCTTTGATGTTCGGTTTATTGTATGCGTCAATGAGGGCTTGCTGTTAATTTGCCTCACAGTTTTGTTGCTAGGTAAAATTATTTTATTAGGCTGCTCTCTCTAAGTGAGCACATTTGCTGCGTCGCCGCCTACAGCGGACTGTGGCTTCAGCTCCGAGGACACAGCGGCGCAGCTGCAAAGGTATGAGCCCAACAAGCTGGAGTGCGTCTCCTCCCCTTTGCGTGCGTGCGTGAGGTCTCATCTCATCTCTGCTCGTGTGTAGGTAGGCCATGGAGTAGCTGCTTGGTTCAAGGGCATGCCTTGGTTGCTCCCTACGTTGAGCACGTGGATGGGCCAGATTCAGCGCTGGGTATGACTCGTGGCTGCCTTCTACTCCTCCCCCCTCTCTCTCTACACCACTCAAATCTGAGTTGGATTCACCTTGCAACTGTACATGTAGTATGGACTGCAAATAAAATTGAATGGTTCATCTTAAATTTGACCAAAACTGCAGCATCCTCCATCATCCCCTTTTGGATGTTCAATTTACTGTATGAGTCAATATTGCTTTGATTTTTAAATTAGTTTCAAATGTTGCTTGCACAATCATTTGATGGTTAGTTTACTGTATGAGTCAATATCCCTTTGATTTTTAAATCATCTTCAAATGTTGCTTTCACAATCCTTTGATGTTCAGTTTACTGTATGCGTCAATGAGGGCTTGCTATTAATTTGCCTCACGGTTTTGTTGCTAGGTAAAATTATTTTATTAGGCTGCTCTCTCTAAGTGAGCACATTGGCTGCGCCGTCGCCTACAGCGGACCATGGCTTCAGCTCCAAGGACACAGTGGCGCAACTGCAAAGGTACGAGCCCAACAAGCTGGAGTGCGTCTCCTCCCCTTTGCGTGTGTGCGTGAGGTCTCATCTCATCTCTGCTCGTGTGTAGGGAGGCCATGGAGTAGCTGCTTGGTTCAAGGGCATGCCTTGGTTGCTCCCTAGGTTGAGCGTGTGGATGGGCCAGATTTAGCGTTGGGTATGACTCGTGGCTGCCTTCTACTCCTCCCCCCCTCTCTCTCTACACCACTCAAATCTGAGTTGGATTCACCTTGCAACTGTACATGTAGTATGAATTGCAAATAAAATTGAATGGTTCAACTTAAATTTGACCAAAACTGCAGCATCCTCCATCATCCCCTTTTGGATGTTCAATTGATTGTATGAGTCAATATTGCTTTGATTTTTAAATTAGTTTCAAATGTTGCTTTCACAATCATTTGATGTTCAGTTTACTGTATGAGTCAATATCATTTTGATTTTTAAATGATCTTCAAATATTGCTTTCACAATCCTTTGATGTTCGGTTTACTGTATGCGTCAATGAGGGCTTGCTGTTAATTTGCCTCACGGTTTTGTTGCTAGGTAAGATTATTTTATTAGGCTGCTCTCTCTAAGTGAGCACATTTGTATTGTTTGCAGAGGAAAATGCATAGTTCATTTTTCTTTAATTTTGCTACCATGTATGTGTTACATGGAAATCAACCGACTGCGCCGCCATTGGTGGATCTACATGTTTAACCGTTTCTTCATTGTTTTGGCGTAGGTACATGATTGTGATATAATATTGCGCGGAAGAAAAGCCACCGTTGCTTTTACAGTTTTAGGATGTGCTGCAAGATTGATTTGCATTGTTCTCATGTATGATCTTCATATTATTCTATTATGAAGTATCGGTTTATTATCAAGGAAGCTTTGGGCGAAGGAGTTGAGTGCAGTTTTTATATCTTTTTTCAAAGTCCTAAATGGTATGGTGAAAATCTTGATATGTACAGTTTCAAAGTTTCATCACATTATAGTAGGACAAATTGATATGCGGGTTGTCAAAAGCTTCATTTTTGTCCATTGGATAGTTTATATAGCTTTGTCACCGGAGGTAGGTTTCACAGAGGGGATGCTTCTTGTGAACATTATAAAGGACCATGGGTCCGTGAAAAAATGATCATAGCTTACATTACTAGGATTAGGGAACCTCAACGTCCACCAATTTATTTCATAATTTTTAGAGTTACAGAAGTATTCGAAAGTTACAGATTGCTACAGACTATTCTGTTTTTGACATATTCTGTTTTCTATGTGTTGTTTGCTTATTTTGATAAATCTATGAGTAGTATCAGAGGGTATGAACCATAGAGAAGTTGTAATACAGTAAATATTACACCAATATGAATTTAGAATGAGTTCACAACAGTACCTAAGTGGTGGTTTTATTTTCTTATACTAACGGAGCTTATGAGTTTTCTGTTGAGTTTAGTGTTGTGAAGTTTTCAAGTTTTGGGTAAAGATTCAATGGACTATGGAATAAGGAGTGGCAAGAGCCTAAGCTTGGGGATACCCAATGCACCCCAAGGTAATATTCAAGGACAACCAAGAGCCTAAGCTTGGGGATGCCCCGGGAAGGCATCCCCTCTTTCGTCTTCGTTCATCGGTAACTTTACTTGGGACTATATTTTTATTCACCACATGATATGTGTTTTGCTTGGAGCATCATTTTATTTTATTTCATTTTGCTTGCTGTTTTGAATAATATCCCAAGATCTGAAATTCTTGAATGTTAGAGAGTCTTCACATAGTTACATAATTATTCAACTACTCATTGATCTTCACTTATATCTTTTGGAGTAGTTTGTCATTTGCTCTAGTGCTTCACTTATATCTTTTTAGAGCACGGCGGTGGTTTTATTTTGTAGAAATTATTGATCTCTCATGCTTCACTTATATATTTTTGAGAGTCTCTTAGAACAGCATGTTAATGTGCTTTGGTTATAAAACTAGTCCTAATATGATAGGCATCCAAGATGGGAATAGTAAAAACTTTCATATAAAGTGCATTGAATATTATGAGAAGTTTGATACTTGATGATTGTTTTGATATATGAGGATGGTGATATTAGAGTCATGCTAGTGGAGTAATTTTGAATTTGAAGAATACTTGTGTTAAACTTTGTGATTACCGTAGCATGCACATATGGTGAACCGTTATGTGATGAAGTTGGAGCATGATTTATTTATTGATTGTCATCCTTTGTGTGGAGGTCGGGATCGCGCGATGGTTAACTCGTACCAACCCTTCCCCTAGGAGCATGCGTTAAATACTTTGTTTTGATAACTCGTAGATTTTTGCAATAAGTATATGAGTTCTTTATGACTAATGTTGAGTCCATGGATTATATGCACTCTCACCCTTCCAACATTGCTAGCCTCTCTTGTACCACGCAACTTTTGCTGGTACCATACACCCACCATATACCTTCCTCAGAAAAGCAACCATACCTACCTATCATGGCATTTCTATAGCCATTCCAAGATATATTGCCATGCAACTTTCCACCGTTCCGTTCATATGACACGCTTCATCATTGTCATTCACATAGAGTCATATTTTGTTCTAGCTTCAAGTTCTAAGTAAATAAAAGTGTGATGATCTTCATTACTAGAGCATTGTCCCAGTGAGGAAAGGATGATGGAGACTATGATTCCCGACAAGTCGTGATGAGACTGCGGACGTAATAAAAGAAAAAAAGGCCATAAAAAGAAAAAAAGAAAGATAAAAGGCCTAAAGAAAAAAAAGGGAAAAGAAAAAATGAGAGAAAAAGAGAGAAGGGACAATGTTACTACCCTTTTTCCACACTTGTGCTTCAAAGTAGCACCATGATCTTCATGATAGAGAGTCTCTTGTTTTGTCACTTTCATATACTAGTGGGAATTTTTGTTATAGAACTTGGCTTGTATATTCCAACGATGGGCTTCCTCAAATGCCCTAGGTCTTCGTTAGCAAGCAAGTTGGATGCACATCCACTTAGTTTCCCTTGTTGAGCTTTCATACACTTATAGCTCTAGTGCATCCATTGCATGGCAATCCCTACTCACTCACATTGATATCTATTGATGGGCATCTCCATAGCCTATTGATACGCCTAGTTGATGTGAGACTATCTTCCTCTTTTGTCTTCTCCACAACCACCACTCTATTCCACATAGTGCTATATCCATGGCTCACGCTCATGTATTGCGTGAAACTTCAAAGGTTTGAAAAAATTGAAGTATGAAACAATTGCTTGGTTGAAACCGGGGTTGTGGATGATTTAAATATTGTGTGTGATGAAGATAGAGCATGGCCAGACTATATGATTTTGTAGGGATAACATTCTTTGATCATTTTATTTTGAGAAGACATGATTACTTTGTTAGTATGCTTGAAGTATTATTATTCTTAAGTCAATATAAACTTTTGTCTTGAATCTTTCGGATCTGAACATTCATGCCACCATAAAGAAAATTACATTGAGAATTATGTTGGTTAGCATTCCACATCAAAAATTCTGTTTTTATCATTTATCTACTCAAGGATGAGCAGGAATTAAGCTTGGGGATGCTTGATATGTCTCCAACGTATCTATAATTTTTGATTGTTCCATGCTATTATATTATCCTTCTAGGATGTTTTATGGGCTTTATTATACACTTTTATATGATTTTTGGGACTAACCTATTAACCCAGAGCCCAATGCCAGTTTGTGTTTTTCCCTTGTTTTAGAGTATCGCAGAAAAGGAATATCAAACGAAGCCAAATTGATCTGAAACTCAACGGAGGACATTTTTGGACCAGAAGAAGCCCAGGGTGTATCGGAGGAGGACCAGAAGATCCCCGGGCTGCCCACGAGGGTAGGGGTGCCCCCGGGGCACGCCCCCTACCTCGTGGACAGCCCGTAGACCCCCTTTACTTGTTCCCGACTCCAACACCCCCTATATATACAGAAACCTCCAGAAAATAACCTAGATCGGGAGTTCCACCGCCGAAAGCCTCTGTTGTCACCAAAAACCAATCTAGACCCGTTTCGGCACCCTGTAGGAGGGGTAATCCCTCTCCGATGGCCATCTTCATCATCCCGGCGCTCTCCATGACCAGGAGGGAGTAGTTCACCCTCGGGGCTGAGGGTATGTACCAGTTGCTATGTGTTTGATATCTTTCTCTCTCGTGCTCTCGAGATGGCACGATCTTGATGTATCACGAGCCTTGCTACTATAGTTGGATCTTATGATGTTTCTCCCCCTCTACTCTCTTGTAATGGATTGAGTTTTCCCTTTGAAGTTATCTTATCGATTGAGTCTTTAAGGATTTAAGAACACTTGATGTATGTCTTGCATGTGCTTATCTGTGGTGACAATGGGATATCACGTGATCCATTTGATGTATGTTTTGGTGTTCAACTTGTGGGTTCAGTGAACTTGTGAACTTATGCATAGGGGTTGGCACATGTTTTCGTCTAGACTCTCCGGTATTAATTTTGGGGCACTCTTTGAAGTTCTTTGAGTTGGTTGAATAGATGAATCTGAGATTGTGTGATGCATATCGTATAATCATACCCACGGATACTTGAGGTGACATTGGAGTACTTAGGTGACATTAGGGTTTTGGTTGATTTGTGTCTTAAGGTGTTATTCTAGTACGAACTCTAGGATAGATCGAACGGAAAGAATAGATTTGCGTTATTTTACTACGCACTCTTGAATAGATCGATCAGAAAGAATAACTTTGAGGTGGTTTCGTACCCTATAATAATCTCTTCGTTTGTTCTCCACTATTAGTTACTTTGGAGTGACTCTTTGTTGCATGTTGAGGGATATTTATATGATCCAGTTATGATATTATTGTTGACAGAACTTGCACTAGTGAAAGTAAGAACTCTAGGCCTTGTTTCCTAGCATTGCAATACCGTTTATGCTCACTTTTATCATTAGTTACCTTGCTGTTTTTATATTTTCAGATTACAAAAACATATATCTACCATCCATATTGCACTTGTATCACCATCTCTTCGCTGAACTAGTGCACCTATACAATTTACCATTGTATTGGGTGTGTTGGGGACACAAGAGACGCTTTGTTATTTGGTTGCAGGGTTCTTTGAGAGAGACCATCTTCATCATACGCCTCCCACGGATTGATAAACCTTAGGTCATCCACTTGAGGGCAATTTGCTACTGTCCTACAAACCTCTGCACTTGGAGGCCCAACAACGTCTACAAGAAGAAGGTTGCATAGTAGACATCAATGTATAACCCAACAAAATATCAAGGCTGGTATAGGGAGGAGCCTCGTTCCCGTGGACGTTCGAGGGGCCTCATTCTTTCGTTTTTTCGTTGCATGCGAGGGGCCTTGTTCCTTGGTTTTTTTCGCTATAGGTGGAAGAGGAGCCTGGTCGTCTGTTTTTTTCATTATGTAGGGGTCCTTGTTGCCTGGTTTTCTTTCATGAGGTGCGACGTAAACTGAGGGGGTAAACGGTGATGGGAGGAGGACGAAAAAACCCGACAAAGGTGAGAGGTGGTACGAAAAAATACCCGGAACGGAGACTACCAACTGCTCCATTTGGAGTATATATATACACACATCTGGGCTATTCTGTTTCGCATAACTGAATATTATTCTGTTACGATACTTGAACTGATGGACGTGATAGGTTGGATGGACGAAAACATGGGATTCAACAGGGAGCTTTCGGGGGTTCTCCGGCGTGATGCTGCACGCCATTCGTTGCCAGAGGAGACATTTACGGGGCTCCGCATGTGCGCGTGCTCACCTCGTGTTGTTGTTCCATCTCAAGTCACCAGCGGTGACGGCGTGGGCATTTGGCCGCGGATCTGTTGCGGACACTGGTGTTTACTGTTGTGTTCATAGCTGTTGATTTCACATGCGCTTATTGTTTTATGTTACGGGAACGTGAGAATGATTGGTGGGTGAGAGTTTTTCGAGATTCTTTTGACTGTAATTTCTGATGAGAAGTTTTGATGTTCTTGGTCATTGGCCATGGCCGCCACGCAGATGTGTTCCTCCTTTTCTGATGTTTTGTTTTTGAATTGGCGTTGCAGGGAGAGAGATGAGGATTGTGTGAATAGATTTACGTTATCAATTTTGCTTCTTGAGTTGTTTCTATGCGGATTCCCATGTGAGTTGGTCACTGGCAGAGGTGGTGTATCGTGGCTGACTGTAGCCTATGCTTTTCTTGTAATATAGTCAAACGGCACAACTAAGTTTCATGTTTTTCTATGTTGTTGAATCGCTGGCGTACGTGTTGTTGAGAGAGCAGAGGGTTGAATGACTAAATGAATTCATCTGTCTAGATGTAAATGTTGTTAGTGTGTGCATTTTGAACTGCTGTCGTATATGCTCTCCCATAATTACTTGGACTGCCGCTTTTTTGAACTTGAACTGATTTGCAGTCAATGTTGTATGACTTGTATAATAACTATTTTCTTGGGAAATGTAGTTATAATTCAAAAACAAATCCTATGTGACACCAAGATCAATCTAGGAGATGCTAGAAACGAGAGAGGGGGGTGCATCTTCATGCCCTTGAAGATTTCTAAGCAGAAACGTTCCAAAGAACGCAGTTGATGGAGTCGTACTCGCAGTGATTCAAATCATGAAAGATTTGATCGAGCGCCGAACGGACAGTGCCTTGGCGTTCAACGTATGTACAGCCCGGGGATGTATCCTCCTTCTTGATCCACCAAGGGGGAGGAAAAGTTGACGGAGAACTCCGGTAGCACGACGGCGTGGTGGCGATGGAGCTCGTGGTTCACCGGCAGAGCTTCGCCAGTCTCAGCGAAGGAGGAGGAGGTGTAGGAGGGGGAGGGTGTCGGTGTACTAAGGTAGGGGTACCTCAGTACCCCAACTTGTGCACGGGCAGTAGCAGCTTCCCGCGGCAGGGCCTACCGCGTGCTTGCCGGAGACCTTTCTGATCCATATAAAGCCATTCAAAAACAAAGTATACAAGACAGAAGATCAAGACCCCGGCAAGTGGAGCTTGCCGGGAAGGCCGTCCCAGGCTCAAGATTTCCTCATTAGCACAAGACCCTGGCAAGAGGAGCTTGCCAGGAAGACTGGAAGATCACATTTCAGAAGACATGCCCCGGCGCAGCATGCGCCCCGGCAAGGCCCGGGGAGCGACAAGCTTCAAAGCCCGACAAGCTTCCGGGCCCGGCAAGGTCAAGGCCCCGGCAAGGTGCTTGCCGGGGAGAGTTACGCTGTGTGCCCGCGCTCCAGCTCATCGAACCACGCGTCGCCCTGGGGCCATTCCAGGGACGCGTGGCGGATGGCTGTGCAGCTTGGGGGACACGGTGGCACTCCACGGTGACGAAGCCATCGCCGTGGCAAACGGAGACGCAAGGGCGGGCGCTTTTGGGGTCGACGGT
Source organism: Secale cereale (assembly GCA_902687465.1). Taxonomy (NCBI): domain Eukaryota; kingdom Viridiplantae; phylum Streptophyta; class Magnoliopsida; order Poales; family Poaceae; genus Secale; species Secale cereale. Next base: position 304,873,364 of record LR738714.1, on the reverse strand, counting down.
GACGGGCATTTAATGCCCTTGTCCCCCACTGTCAAAGTAGGTGATGACCACTGTTCATCCACTGTTCCCGCACTGTTACAACTACCACCAAAGTTACCTTTGACCCCTTTCTCCTACGTTGACACCTGTCGGTGACCCCTTGAGCTATAAAAGGAGGCCCATGCACAACGTAGAAAGGGTACGGAACCTAGATCGCTCATTTGCTCGGTGTAGCTAGTTCTTCAAGCTCCCGAGCTCCAACACTCAATACAATCTAAGCAGGAGTAGGGTTTTACGCGTCCATCGCGGCCCGAACCTGGGTAAACTGTCCGCGTGCTCGTCTCGATCCGCTCTTTGTGCTCCCTCCGCTCCCTTACCGCACGAACAAGGGGCTCCGGTCCCATAGGTGCTCGTGGTGGACAGTTTCCCCCGACATCTTTGGCGCGCCAGGTTGTCCAAGAAGCTCATGATGGCGTCTGGCTTGGGCGCTATCCATGTTGGATCCACGCCATGCGAGTCGCATGCGGGCATCATTGCGCGTAGGGGATCCCGGGCCGTGCTGTTGCAGAGGGGCACCACTCCCCGGGGAGCTCTAAACCACTCTGGGTGGGCCGGGTCGTGCTTAAAAAGTTCCCGGACCATCCACTTCAGCTCCAGCGACGTGAAATTGAAGTTGAGCCCTGGGCGAAGTCTCATAATGTCCGCCGCGTTGCCGTACTCCCATGCTGGCCTCTTCCTCTCCTGAAGAGGGGCAATGCGGCGGCGGAGGAAGTCTGCTCCTACTTCTCCCATGGTCAGCTTGGCTACCGGGAGACGAAGAATTCTGACAAGGGCGACGTTGAGCTTGATGTCGTCCGAGTCCAGCTCGCTCCAGTCCCTGCCGCGCACTATGGCTGTTGTGCGCGGCGCGGTGAAGGGCTGCGGCTCGTCCTCTACTATCCAGCACCAATCCGCGCGCCACTCCTCCCACTTGCCGCGGAGCTCCCCTTGCAGATAGGACTCCTTTTTGTTCAAGCGGAAGACCCAAGAGATTCCTCCGGAGAGGGGAGCGCCGGCCTCTACTCTAGGCGTAAAGAAATGCCTAAACAACGCTACATTTGGATAGATCCCAATATAGTTTTCGCACAGATGTGCGAAAACCGCCATCGTGAGGATGGCGTTGGGGGTGAAGTCTAGAAGGTGGAGGTTGTAGGTGTTCATGATATCACAGAAAAATTCAGAGAAGGGAGGACAAAGGCCGCAGTGGAAGAAAACAGCGAAGAAGAAATACCCGCCGGGGTACATGTCCTTGGCGGCGGCGGGATAGGCTCTGGTCCGAGGATGCGCCTTGGTCTCCTTGGCCCAGAACAAGTAGTACTTGTTCCAGAGCTCCCGCGCGCTGAGCCTCGGCGCGAAGACGACATTCCTCTTCCGCAGCAGAGCAAGCCTCGCCGCCTGCTCGGATTTCTCCTTCTTGGTCTTCTCCGCCTTCGCCTTCTCGGTCTTCGGGGCCATGGCGGAGGCGGCGAGGGAAGGGGAGCGAGGAGTCCGGCGGCGCCGCAGATGCAAGAGACGGCGGAGGAGGTGTGGAGGCGGAGCGCAGAGGGGAATTTCTGGAGATGGAAGATGCAATGAAGGCGAAGTAAGGTAACGGCCCCTGCTTCCTCTGCTTTTAAGGGGGAAGTGGGGGACGCTCCGCATTTCCCCATTAAAGAACGTGGCCACGTTCCCTCCCACGACGCCGCAATCGACGCGTGCCGTTACGGAGGGACGCGGCGGATGCGGAAGTGGATTCGGCGTGCCGTGGGCCGCGCGTGCCCGTGCACTGTTTTGGGCCTGGCCCAACAGCGCTCGGCACCGTGTGTGGCCCAGGCCCGGGGGCTCCTGTCGGTGTACTAAGGTAGGGGTACCTCAGTACCCCAACTTGTGCACGGGCAGCAGCAGCTTCCCGCGGCAGGGCCTACCGCGTGCTTGCCGGAGACCTTTCTGATCCATATAAAGCCATTCAAAAACAAAGTATACAAGACAGAAGATCAAGACCCCGGCAAGTGGAACTTGCCGGGAAGGCCGTCCCAGGCTCAAGATTTCCTCATTAGCACAAGACCCTGGCAAGAGGAGCTTGCCAGGAAGACTGGAAGATCACATTTCAGAAGACATGCCCCGGCGCAGCATGCGCCCCGGCAAGGCCCGGGGAGCGACAAGCTTCAGAGCCCGACAAGCTTCCGGGCCCGGCAAGGTCAAGGCCCCGGCAAGGTGCTTGCCGGGGAGAGTTACGCTGTGTGCCCGCGCTCCAGCTCATCGAACCACGCGTCACCCTGGGGCCATTCCAGGGACGCGTGGCGGATGGCTGTGCAGCTTGGGGGACACGGTGGCACTCCACGGTGACGAAGCCATCGCCGTGGCAAACGGAGATGCAAGGGCGGGCGCTTTTGGGGTCGACGGTGATGGGCATTTAATGCCCTTGTCCCCCACTGTCAAAGTAGGTGATGACCACTGTTCATCCACTGTTCCCGCACTGTTACAACTACCACCGAAGTTACCTTTTTACCCCTTTCTCCTACGTTGACACCTGTCGGTGACCCCTTGAGCTATAAAAGGAGGCCCATGCACAACGTAGAAAGGGTTCGGAACCTAGATCGCTCATTTGCTCGGTGTAGCTAGTTCTTCAAGCTCCCGAGCTCCAACACTCAATACAATCTAAGCAGGAGTAGGGTTTTACGCGTCCATCGCGGCCCGAACCTGGGTAAACTGCCCGCGTGCTCGTCTCGATCCGCTCTTTGTGCTCCCTCCGCTCCCTTACCGCACGAACAAGGGGCTCCGGTCCCATAGGTGCTCGTGGTGGACAGAGCTCCGCGGCGCGTTTCTCCATGTCAGCTGCGGCCTTGGCGGTGAGGGCCTCCCGAGACTCAAGCTTCGCCTGCCTGGCCCGGTAAAGGGCCAGGAGCCGGTGGAGCAACTTCTCCTCCTCGGGCTCGTCGCTCCCGCCAGGCGCCTCGACAATCTTCAGACCCGCGGAGGCGAGGACTTCCCCATCAAAGGCCTCTCCCTCCGCGGGGGCTCGCGACGAGGATCCCCACGGCACTTGGATGAAGACGCCATTGGGAGCCTCAAGGTAGAAGCCCGACTGCTCCTTTCCGGCGGAGGGGTCGGCGGCCGGTGCAGCGCCCGACGCTCCTGCCGCCTCTGGGCCGGCAGTGCGGTCGCCGTCCCCCTCCCCGGCCGCTGCGTCTGCGGTCGGAGCAGTCTCCTCCGCGGCAGGCTCGGCGGCTCCCGCCGTGTCTTCAACGACAGGGGCATTGCCGCCGTCGCCCTGCGCGCCCTCCTCCTCGACGACGATCTCCGTCTCCATCTGCTCTGGGGGAGGAGGATCTAGAAGAAGAAGAAAAAGAAAGGAAAAAGTTCAAGCAAATATCCAAAAAAGACAAGTCCGAGAAGACGGAGTTACAAGACCTACCTTGGCGGACTTCGTCGACGGCAGGCTCCCTCGCCGGGGAGCTCTCCCTTGGCGGGGTGGCCACCCTCGCCGGGCTACTCGCCCTTGGCGGGGTACTCGCCCTTGGTGGAGTACCCGCCCTTGGCGGAGCGCTCTCCCTCGCCGGAGAGTTCGTCCTTGGCGGGGACGGCGGGGCATGCGGCTCCTCGGGAGTGGTCTCCGGGCGCCCCTGTGGCTGCGGCTCCACCTCTGCACAAGACAACCAAGACAAAACAAAAACCACAAGATGTTAGTATAAACAAAATACTCAAGCGCGCCCGACGAGTTGAAAGATCAAGCCCAGACTTACGCTGGGGGCTGCGCTGGGGGCTGCTCCTCGGAGCAGCGCTCGGGTCCGGCAAGCTCGTCGCCGGCACGTCCCCTGTCGCCGCGACGGGCGAGTCGTCCTCGACCTCGACCACGGGAACCTTGGCCTTCTTCGCCGCTCGCTGGGCCAGGGTCCTGAAATCAAAGCAAGAAGCAAGATCAGAATCATCGAAGGAAGAATCAAGACAAAGTTAAAAGAAGATACAAAACTTCGAGTCCTTACTCCTGTTCCTCGTCGTTGTCGTTGTCGCTCAGGGCGGAGAAGTCGAACGCCACCTGAGGCGCGTCCGCGCGAGGAGCAGGAGGAGAAGGCTCCCTCGGGCGCTTAGCGGTCCCCGGGGCTGGGGGCTGCGAAGACCCGGCCCCTGTGGACGCCGGGGCCCGGGGAGCGGGCGGAGCAGCTGCTCCGCTCTGTGAAGACCCTCCTCCGCTTGGCGCTGACGTACGAGGCGCCTCCGTCGCGGCCTGTGTGCGGGGCGCCTCCGCCGCGGTTGGTGCGCCGGGCGCTCCCGTCGCGGCTTGGCTCCCCCGAGTAGCTCGCGCCGCCCGGCGAGCCGGTTGTTGTCGGGGCGCCTGCGCCCTCGTCGCCGTCGTCGCCTTGCGGAGGCGCTTCAGCGGAGATCGCCTGGGACTTGCCCGGGGCGGGGAGGTCTCCGAGGACGAGGAGACGTCGTCGTTGTAGAGCCCCAGGGAGCCACCGGAGTACTCGCCGCCCCCGGCAACCTCCTCCTCCTCCTCGGCCGGCTTGCTGGGCCCAGCGCCCTGCCCTGCGGCCATGCTCCCTCCGGCGCCTCCGCTCCCTCCGGCGCCTCTGCTTCCTCCGGCAACGTCGCCCCTCGCGGCGGCCTCAGTCACGATCCCGGGGATCCCAGCGTACCTCAGAGAGGGGACCCCGGCGAGCTCGTCGGGCGGAAGCTTGAGCAGCCTGCGGATCTCTGCCTCCTCCGCTTGGCATGACGCTTCCGCAGCCTCTGCCTCTTCAACCGTGAAGCCGAACTCTCCTGCCGCTGCAGCTGCGGCGGCCTCTTCTACCCGAGAAGCGATATAGGCAATCTCCCGGTCAGTGGTGTCCCGGGTAAGCCCCTTGATCTCCTCCTTGTTCTTCGGCACCTCCACCAGGTTGTCGAAGAAGCTCATGATGGCGTCTGGCTTGGGCGCTATCCATGTTGGATCCACGCCATGCGAGTCGCATGCGGGCATCATTGCGCGTAGGGGATCCCGGGCCGTGCTGTTGCAGAGGGGCACCACTCCCCGGGGAGCTCTGAACCACTCTGGGTGGGCCGGGTCGTGCTTAAAAAGTTCCCGGACCATCCCCTTCAGCTCCAGCGACGTGAAATTGAAGTTGAGCCCTGGGCGAAGTCTCATAATGTCCGCCGCGTTGCCGTACTCCCATGCTGGCCTCTTCCTCTCCTGAAGAGGGGCAATGCGGCGGCGGAGGAAGTCTGCTCCTACTTCTCCCATGGTTAGCTTGGCTACCCGGAGACGAAGAATTCTGACAAGGGCGACGTTGAGCTTGATGTCGTCCGAGTCCAGCTCGCTCCAGTCCCTGCCGCGCACTATGGCTGTTGTGCGCGGCGCGGTGAAGGGCTGCGGCTCATCCTCTACTATCCAGCACCAATCCGCGCGCCACTCCTCCCACTTGCCGCGGAGCTCCCCTTGCAGATAGGACTCCTTTTTGTTCAAGCGGAAGACCCAAGAGATTCCTCCGGAGAGGGGAGCGCCGGCCTCTACTCTAGGCGTAAAGAAATGCCTAAACAGCGCTACATTTGGATAGATCCCAATATAGTTTTCGCATAGATGTGCGAAAACCGCCATCGTGAGGATGGCGTTGGGGGTGAAGTCTAGAAGGTGGAGGTTGTAGGTGTTCATGATATCACAGAAAAATTCAGAGAAGGGAGGACAAAGGCCGCAGTGGAAGAAAACAGCGAAGAAGAAATACCCGCCGGGGTACATGTCCTTGGCGGCGGCGGGATAGGCTCTGGTCCGAGGATGCGCCTTGGTCTCCTTGGCCCAGAACAAGTAGTACTTGTTCCAGAGCTCCCGTGCGCTGAGCCTCGGCGCGAAGACGACATTCCTCTTCCGCAGCAGAGCAAGCCTCGCCGCCTGCTCGGATTTCTCCTTCTTGGTCTTCTCCGCCTTCGCCTTCTCGGTCTTCGGGGCCATGGCGGAGGCGGCGAGGGAAGGGGAGCGAGGAGTCCGGCGGCGCCGCAGATGCAAGAGACGGCGGAGGAGGTGTGGAGGCGGAGCGCAGAGGGGAATTTCTGGAGATGGAAGATGCAATGAAGGCGAAGTAAGGTAACGGCCCCTGCTTCCTCTGCTTTTAAGGGGGAAGTGGGGGACGCTCCACATTTCCCCATTAAAGAACATGGCCACGTTCCCTCCCACGACGCCGCAATCGACGCGTGCCGTTACGGAGGGACACGGCGGATGCGGAAGTGGATTCGGCGTGCCGTGGGCCGCGCGTGCCCGTGCACTGTTTTGGGTCTGGCCCAACAGCGCTCGGCACCGTGTGTGGCCCAGGCCCGGGGGCTCCTGTCGGTGTACTAAGGTAGGGGTACCTCAGTACCCCAACTTGTGCACGGGCAGTAGCAGCTTCCCGCGGCAGGGCCTACCGCGTGCTTGCCGGAGACCTTTCTGATCCATATAAAGCCATTCAAAAACAAAGTATACAAGACAGAAGATCAAGACCCCGGCAAGTGGAGCTTGCCGGGAAGGCCGTCCCAGGCTCAAGATTTCCTCATTAGCACAAGACCCTGGCAAGAGGAGCTTGCCAGGAAGACTGGAAGATCACATTTCAGAAGACATGCCCCGGCGCAGCATGCGCCCCGGCAAGGCCCGGGGAGCGACAAGCTTCAGAGCCCGACAAGCTTCCGGGCCCGGCAAGGTCAAGGCCCCGGCAAGGTGCTTGCCGGGGAGAGTTACGCTGTGTGCCCGCGCTCCAGCTCATCAAACCACGCGTCGCCCTGGAGCCATTCCAGGGACGCGTGGCGGATGGCTGTGCAGCTTGGGGGACACGGTGGCACTCCACGGTGACGAAGCCATCGCCGTGGCAAACGGAGACGCAAGGGCGGGCGCTTTTGGGGTCGACGGTGACGGGCATTTAATGCCCTTGTCCCCCACTGTCAAAGTAGGTGATGACCACTGTTCATCCACTGTTCCCGCACTTTTACAACTACCACCAAAGTTACCTTTTTACCCCTTTCTCCTACGTTGACACCTGTCGGTGACCCCTTGAGCTATAAAAGGAGGCCCACGCACAACGTAGAAAGGGTTCGGAACCTAGATCGCTCATTTTCTCGGTGTAGCTAGTTCTTCAAGCTCCCGAGCTCCAACACTCAATACAATCTAAGCAGGAGTAGGGTTTTACGCGTCCATCGCGGCCCGAACCTGGGTAAACTGCCCGCCTGCTCGTCTCGATCCGCTCTTTGTGCTCCCTCCGCTCCCTTACCGCACGAACAAGGGGCTCCGGTCCCATAGGTGCTCGTGGTGGACAGTTTCCCCCGACAGAGGGCTGCGCCAGGGGCTAAGGTATGGCTGCCCTCCCACCCCCTCTATTTATATGATGAAGGGGAAAGGGGGCCATCGCCCCTAGATGCATCTAGAGGTGGGCGGCGGCCAAGGGGGGTGCTTGCCCCCCAAGTTGGTGGGGGCGCCCCCACCCCTAAGGTTTTAACCCTAGGTGCCTTGGGCCCCTTGGGGGGTGCCCCAGCCCACTAGGGGGCTGGTTCCCACCCATATTCATTCGACTTGGTCCCCCGGGGCTGGTGCCCATCCTGGTGGACCCCCGGAACCCTTTCGGTGGTCCCGATACAATATTGATAACTCCCGAAACTTTTCGGATGACTGAAACTGGACTTTCCATATATAAATCTTCACCTCCAGTCCATTCCGGAACTCCTCATGACGTTCGGGATCTCATCCGGGACTCGAACAACTTTCGGCAACCACATACAATTCCTGTTACAACTTTAGCATCACTGAACCTTAAGTGTGTAGACCCTACGGGTTCGGGAACCATGCAGACATGACGGAGACACCTCTCTGGCCAATAAGCAATAGCGGGATTTGGATACCCATATTGGCTCCCACATGTTCCACGATGATCTCGTCGAATGAACCATGATATCATGGATTCAATCAATCTCGTATATAATTCCCTTTGTCCATCGGTATGTTACTTGCCCGAGATTCGATCGTCGGTATCCCCATACCTTGTTCAATCCTGTTACTCGCAAGTCTCTTTACTCATTCTGTAACACATGATCACGTGACTAACACCTTAGTCACATTGAGCTCATTATGATGATGCATTATCAAGTGGCCCCAGAGATACCTCTCCGTCATACGGAGTGACAAATCCCAGTCTCGATTCGTGCCAACCCAACAGACACTTTCGAAGATACCTATGGTGCACATTTATAGTCACCCAGTTACGTTGTGTCGTTTGATACACCCCAAGCATTCCTATGGTATCCAGGATTTGCACAATCTCATGGTCTAAGGAAATGATACTTAACATTAGAAAAGCTCTAGCAAACGAACTACATGATCTTGTGTTATGCTTAGGATTGGGTCTTGTCCATCACATCATTCTCCTCAAGATGTGATCCTGTTATCAACGACATCCAATATCCATGGTCAGGAAACCACAACTATCTATTGATCAACAAGCTAGTCAACTAGAGGCTCACTAGGGACATGTTGTGGTCTATGTATTCTCACATGTATTACGGTTTTCGGTTAATACAATTATAGCATGAACAATAGACAATTATCATGAACAAGAAAATATAATAATAACCATTTTATTATGGCCACTAGGGCATATTACCAACATATTTTTCTACCAGCTATCTGCCAACTTGCGTATTTATTATTTTTATAATCGGCGAGACTTCCTGGCTATATCCATATATGTGTCATGTGTGGTTTAGACTCCCCCTCCTTTTTATTACTTCTTATAGAATTAGATCTAGGTTCCTCCCTCTTCTCTCTGTTATTTTCTTCCCTTTTTCCTGTGTTTCCCATGGAGGATTGTTCATGCGGGTGTCTCGCACAGATGGCACGGATAGTTGATGGCTATGTGTACGAATCTGGTTCGGAGCTCATCGAGAGTCAGCGCCATGGGCAACTCGTCGTTGTTGTACATCGACCATGGGTTTCGTGCTCCCTATGTTTGTCGCTTGACGGCTGTGGACTTGGAGGAATCATGCGTATGTGTTTCTATTTTTTTTTCTTTTTTTCGTTTTGTAGGTCTCATTTTTAATCCCATGGACAGAATTTGTTGTCTATTGTTATCAATAGTTTGTCTATAATTTTTATAAATAGTTTGTTTATATGTAGGGATTTGTACGTGTATTTGTTCACTAGTTAACAATATTTATCCCTTTTTGTATAATCCTTGTTCTATTTTTGTCAGATGTTTTACTGTAGGGATTGATATGTTTAGTAGTTAGTTTGGTGTTTTTTTTGGTTCAGATTATTTTTCTAACTTGTTATGCAACAATTGCTATATCTGTGCAAATATTCAGTTATGTCAGATGTTCACTTTATTTTCTAATCCCATGCCCATTTGCAGAAATTAACACCCATAATCAAGATTGTTGCTCCTAGTTTGGGGATACTGAAGATGGAAATGGCTGACTGAAAGTGCAACTAATCCCCGGGTGGTTTTGGTAATTAATAACAACATATATATCATTGAACTAATATTATCTTGAGAATCATTTCAGAGATGTTCGATGATATGGGTATGGAAATGTCTGAAGAAGTGGACCCCTCAAAATGCTAAGACAAGCATTGGCAAAAGCTCAAGACTCCATTTTTGGTTTAGTGATCAAAGATCACATTGAGTCCATAGGAAAAGCCAATACTATTAAAAGGGGATGAGGTTGTGTTAATGTTCTTGTTGCTCAAGTGCTTGGTGATCTAACTCCCTCAACTATCAGCACTATTCACTACTTAACACACACCCATAAGTAATCTCGGTCAAACCAACTCTGTCTCACCGAGATGAAGTTATCTCTACAAACCCTAACATCTCGGTCACACCGATTTATCCAACTCAGTCCCACCGAGATGAACCTCTTCAGTTGTTTCTCCAAACCCTAGCTTCTCGGTCAAACCGATTCTGAGTTTCGGTCTCACCGAAAAAGGGCTGCCAACCTTCTGTGATCAGTTGACATCAATTCGGAATATCCGAGTTTATATTTTCGGTCTCACCGAAATGGCAAACCCTAACCTTTGACTCACTTCGGTCTCACCGAGATGGTATTTTCGGTCCCACCGAAAATCCCAGCGTTCACTATATTTGAACTTTCGGTCTGACCGAGTTTTCACTTCGGTCTGACCGAGATTGGTCAAATGTGTGTGTAACGGTTGGATTTTGTGTGGAGGCTATATATACCCCTCCACCCCCTCTTCATTCGTGAGGAGAGCCATCAGAAAGTACCACCATTCCTACCATACACTTTCTGAGAAGTGAACCACCTACCCTTGTGTTGAGATCAAGCCATTCCATTCCTACCATATGAAACTTGATCTCTAGCCTTCCCAAGTTGCTTTCCACTCAAACCTTTCTTCCACCACAGCCATATCAGTGAGGAGAGTTGAGTGTTGGGGAGTTTATCATCTGAAGCACAAGAGCAAGGAGTTCATCACCATCAACACCGTCTATTACCTTTTGGAGGGTGGTGCCTCCTAGATTGGTTAGGTGTCGCTTGGGAGCCTCCGTCTTGATGATGTGGAGTTGAACCAAGAAGTTTGTAAGGGCAAGGAGATCGCCTACTTCGTGAAGATCTACCCCGAGTAAGGCTAGTCCTCCGTGGGCGTAGGCCGTGATAGAATAGACAAGGTTGCTTCTTCGTGGACCCTTCGTGGGTGGAGCCCTCCGTGGACTCGCGCAGCCGTTACCCTCCGTGGGTTGAAGTCTCCATCAACGTGGATGTACGATAGCACCACCTATCGGAACCACGACAAAAATCTCCGTGTCACCAAACTGCGTTTGATCTTCTCCACCTCCTTTTTACATGTGCAATTTACTTTCCGCTGCATATACTCTAGAATTGCATGTGTAGGGTGTTACTTGAATTGATCTTGTTTGTGAAACTGCCAAAAGCTTTGCATGATCTAAAGGCAGATTTTTTATATTGTCAAGTAGTCTAATCACCCCCCCTCTAGACCTACTTCGATCCTACACTGACAAAAATGGGTATCAGTTGATGGAAGTTGCCTACCACATCGACTTTGATGTTTGCATCAACCTAACTAGTGGGTGGAAGTGTTGGGAACGTAGCATGCTGCTACCTCTTGAGCTTGTGTTGCATTCCCTCGAAGAGGAAAGGGAGATGCAGCACAGTAGCGTAAGTATTTCCCTCAGTTTTTGAGAACCAAGGTATCAATCCAGTAGGAGACCACGCGCCAGTCCCTCGCACCTGCACAAACAAATAAGAACTTCGCAGCCAACGCGATAAGGGATTGCCAATCCCTTTATGGTCACTTACGCTAGTGAGATCTGATAGAGATGATAATTTATATTTTTGGTATTTTTGGTATAGAAACAGAAAGTAAAGAAAGCAAATAAACAACAGCGACAGAAATTGGCTAGTTGACGGGAAAGGAATACGATAGAGATAGACCTGGGGGCCATAGTTTTCTCTAGTGGCTTCTCTCATGATAGCGATATTCTACAGCGGGTAAACAAATTACTGTCAAGCAATTGATAGAAAAGCGAATAATTATGAGACTATCTAGGCATGATCATTGTATATAGGCATCACGTCCGAGACAAGTAGACCGACTCCTGCCTGCATCTACTACTATTACTCCACACATCGACCGCTATCCAGCATGCACCTAGTGTATTGAGTTCATACGAACAGAGTAATGCCTTAAGAAAGATGACATGGTGTAGAGGGATAAACTCAAGCAATATGATGAAAACCCCATCTTTTTATCCTCGATGGCAACAATACAATACGTGCCTTGCTGCCCCTACTGTCACTGGGAAAGGACACCGCAAGATTGAACCCAAAGCCAAGCACTTCCCCCATTGCAAGAACTACAGATCTAGTAAGCCAAACCAAACCAATAATTCAAAGACACTTGCAAGGATATTATGAGTACACATAAAAAGTTCTGAGAAGAACCAAATATCTTTCATAGATAACCTTGATCATAAACTCACAATTCATCGGATCTCGACAAACACACCACAAAAAGAGATTACATCGAATAGATCTCCTCGAAGACCGAGGAGGACTTTGTATTGAGATCCAGAGAGAGAGAAGAAGCCATCTAGATACTAGCTATGGACCCGAAGGTCTATGGTAAACTACTCACAACTCATGGTGAGGGCGATGATGATGATGATGAAGGCCTCCGTGATGGATCCCCCTCCCGGAACAGGCTCCGAGATGGGATCTCCATGGGAATAGCACCTACGGCGGTGGAATTAGGGTTTTCTCTCTGCGTATGGAGTTTCTGGGGTACGTAGGTATATATAGGAAGAAGAGGGGCACCGGGGGCCACAGGGGCTGCCCTCGAGGCAGGGGGCGCGCCCTGGGAAGGGGGGCGCGCCCCCCACCCTCGAGGGTGGCCCTTCTGTCTCCTGGCTCGGCCCCGAAGTCTATCGTGCGTGATTTCCTCCAAAAATATCTCCTGCAAAGGTTTCATTCCATTTGCACTCCGTTTGATATTCCTTTTCTGCAAAACCCTAAAATAGGCAAAAAAACAGCAATCTGGACTGGGCCTTTGGGTTACTAGGTTAGTCGCCAAAAAGACATAAAAGTGAATGATAAAGCCCATTAAACATCCAAGACTTCATAAATAATAGCATGGAACAATAAAAAATTATAGATACATTGGAGACATATCAAGCATCCCCAAGCTTAATTCCTGCTCGTCCTCGAGTAGGTAAATGATAAAGAAAGAATTTTTGATGTGGAATGCTAACCAATATAGTTTTCAATGTAATTCTCTTAATTGTGGCATGAATGTTCATATCTGAAAGATTCAAGATAAAAGTCTATATTGACATAAGAAATAACAATACTTCAAGCAATACTAACAAAGCAATCACGTCTTCTCAAAATACTACGGCTAAAGAAAGTTATCCCTACAAAATCATATAGTGTTGGCTATGCTCCCTTATTATCACACAAAATATTCATATTATGCACGACCCCGATTTCAGCCAAGCATTTGTTTTCATGCTCTATCTTTTTAAACCTTTCAACTTTCACGCAATACATGAGCATGAGCCATGGATATAGCACTATGGGTGGAATAGAGGTGGTTGTGGAGAAGACAAAAAGAGGGAGATAGTCTCACATCGACTAGGCGTATCAACGGGCTATGGAGATGCACATCAATAGATATCAATGTGAGTGAGTAGGGATTGCCATGCAACGGATGCACTAGAGCTAAATATGAATGAAAGCTCAACAAAAGAAACTAGTGGGTGTGCATCCAACTTGCGTGCTCACGAAGACCTAGGGCATTTGAGGAAGCCCATCGTTGGAATATACAAGCCAAGTTCTATAACGAAATATCCCACTAGTATATGAAAGTGACTAAGCATGAGACTCTCTACAATAAAGAACATGGTGTTTACTTTGAAGCACAAGTGTGGAAAAAGATAGTAGCAATTGTCCCCTTTTTTCTTTTCTTTCTTTTCTTTTTTTGGGCCTTTTTTTTCTTTGGCCTTTTTTTCTTTTTTTTTGCGGACGGGCTTTATAGATTCAGCCTTTCCTCCCATGGGACAATGCTCTATAAATGATGATCATCACACTTTCATTACAACACAAGATTACAACTCGATACTACAACAACAAAGTATGACTCTATATGAATGCCTCCGACGGTGTACCGGTATGTGCAATGAAACAAGAGTGACATGTATAAAAAATTATGCATGGTGGCCTCGCCACAAATACGATGTCAACTACATGATCATGCAATGGCAATATGACAATATGATGCGTGTCATATAAACAGAACGGTGGAAAGTTGCATGGCAATATATTTCGGAATGGCTAAGGAAATTCCATGATAGGTAGGTATGGTGGCTGTTTTGAGGAACAATATGGTGGCTATTTTGAGGAAGGATATATAGTGGGTTTATGGCACCGGCGAAAGTTGCACGGTACAAGAGAGGCTAGCAATGGTGGAAGGGTGAGAGTGCGTATAATCCATGGACTCAACATTAGTCATAAGAACTCATATACTTATTGCAAAATTCTATGAGTCATCAAAACAAAGCAATCAACGCATGCCCCTAGGGGGGAGGTTGGTAGGAGTTCACCATCGCGCGCCCCCGACCTCCACACAAAGGTTGACACTCTACAAATATCTCATGCTTTAACTTAGTCACATAACGGTTCACCATATGTGCATGCTACAGGAATCACCAACCTTAACACAAACATTTCTCAATTTCATAATTACTCCACTAGCATGACTCTAATATCACTATCCTCATGCCTCAAAATAATTATCAAGCATCCAACATCTCTTTCTACTCAATGCACTTGATGTGATTTTTTTTACTACATTGACATTGGATGTTTATCATGTGAAGACTAGTTTCCTTAGCCTAAACACTTTACCATGCTGTTTTAATAGACTCTCAAATAGATCTAAGTGAAGCATGAGAGTTCAACAATTTCTACAAAATATTATCACCACCGTGCTCTAAAAGATATAAGTGAAGCACTAGAGCAAAAACTATTCAACTCAAAAGATATAAGTGAAGCACATAGAGTGTTCTAACAATTTCTAGGGCATATTTAACTCTCTCAAATAGGTGTGTACAACAAGGATGATTGTGTCAAACTAACAAGCAAAGACTCAAAATATACAGGACGCTCCAAGCAAAACACATAGCATGTTGCGAATAAAAATATAACTCCAAGTATAGTTACCGATGGATGAAGACGAAAGAGGGGATGCCTTCCCGGGGCATCCCCAAGCTTAGGTTTTTGATTATCTTGAATTTACTTGGGGTGCCATGGGAATCCCCAAGCTTAGGCCTTTGCTACTCCTTGTTCCATAGTCCACCAAAGCAATACTCAAAACATGAAAACTTCACAAGACAAAACTTAGACAAACATTCTCATGAGCTCCGTTAGTACGAGAAAGCAAACCACCACTCAAAGGTACAGCAAGGAATTCATTCATTGTTTATATTGGTTCTAAACCTACTGTACTCCAAGTTCTCTATGGTTCATATCCTCCAATATTACTCATAGATGCATCGGAATAAGCGGACAACACACGAAAAACAGAATCTGTCAAAAACAGAACAGTCTGTAGTAATCTGCTGGGTTCGCCCACTTCTGGAACTCCAAAAAAATTCAAACTAAATTGGTAAATTTGCGCAATTTTTCTAACAATCAGCAGCAAAAATAATCAACTAAAAAGCACGCTCCAGTAAAATCTGAAGACTACTTTAGCGAGCGCTAACAAATTTGTTTTTCACAGCAAGATCAAATAAACTTCACACAAGTCTTACCAAAGGTTCTACTTGGCACAAACACTAAACAAAACATGAAAACACATCTAATCAGAGGCTAGATGCAATATTTATTCCTTAACAGCAACAAAACAAAAAACATAAAATTGGGTTGCCTCCCAACAAGCGCTATCGTTTTACGCCCCTAGCTAGGCACGATACAAGATAGATCTAGGTATTGCCATCTTTGATCTTCGCTCTTTTAATGGTGTCAAGCTTGAATCTGGGAGGTTCTTTGCGTTTCCCATCATATTCCGAAATCTTAAGATCTAAAGCATCCAACCGCTTATTACAAAGGGTAATCAACATATTCATGCGGTGGAGATTCCCACTAACACTCTTAAGGGGTTCAAGGGATTTTGTAATATTTTTGTCACTTCGCAAATTTTCTCAAAAACTTGCGTCCCTTCCGAGGTTGAGTTTGACTCCTTTTGGAGAGGTAGTGTTCCCAGTATTCCCTCTATGATTTCATGCGCGAAACTAGGATCAACTTCGATAAAATTTCCTTTGGCAACGCAATCCAAGAGTTGTCTATGAGACATATTCAATCCAACATAAAAATTGCGAAGCAAGGTTCTAAAATTCACTTCTAAGGTGCACTTACGATAAGATTCCATCATCCTAAACCAAGCATCTTTTAAGTTTTCTCCTTGCCTTTGCTTGAAGTGAAGTACTTCAAACTCGGGAGACGAAGGAGTGGATAAGGGGCTAGTCATAATGACAAGCAAGCAAGCAACACACACAGGCAAACAAAAAGGCAAGCAAACGAAAAACACACGGCGGAAGAAGGGCGAATAAAACGGCAAAGGTGAAGTGGGGGAGAGGAAAACGAGAGGCAAATAAATGTAATGCGAAGGATAAGGGTTTGTGATAGGTACTTGGTATATGACTTTTGCGTAAGCCTCACCGGCAGCAGCGCCAGAAATTCTTCTTGCTACCACTTGAGCTTGTGTTGCATTCCCTCGAAGAGGAAAGGGAGATGCAGCACAGTAGCGTAAGTATTTCCCTCAGTTTTTGAGAACCAAGGTATCAATCTAGTAGGAGACCACGCGCCAATCCCTCGCACCTGCACAAACAAATAAGAACTTCGTAGCCAATGCGATAAGGGATTGTCAATCCCTTTATGGTCACTTACGATAGTGAGATCTGATAGAGATGATAATTTATATTTTTGGTATTTTTGGTATAGGAACAGAAAGTAAAGAAAGCAAATAAACAATGGTGACAGAAACTGGCTAGTTGACGGGAAAGGAATACGATAGAGATAGACCTGGGGGACATAGTTTTCTCTAGTGGCTTCTCTCATGATAGCGATATTCTACGGCGGGTAAACAAATTACTGTCGAGCAATTGATAGAAAAGCGAATAAATTATGAGACTATCTAGGCATGATCATTGTATATAGGCATCACGTCCGAGACAAGTAGACCGACTCCTGCTTGCATCTACTACTATTACTCCACACATCGACCGCTATCCAGCATGCACCTAGTGTATTGAGTTCATACGAATAGAGTAACACCTTAAGAAAGATGACATGATGTAGAGGGATAAACTCAAGCAATATGATGAAAACCCCATCTGTTTATCCTTGATGGCAACAATACAATACGTGCCTTGCTGCCCCTACTGTCACTGGGAAAGGACACCGCAAGATTGAACCCAAAGCCAAGCACTTCTCCCATTGCAAGAACTATAGATCTAGTAGGCCAAACCAAACCAATAATTCGAAGAGACTTGCAAGGATACTATGAGCACACATAAAAAGTTCAGAGAAGAACCAAATATCTTTCATAGATAACCTTGATCATAAACTCACAATTCATCGGATCTCGACAAACACACCGTAAAATGAGATTACATCGAATAAATCTCCTCGAAGACCGAGGAGGACTTTGTATTGAGATCCAGAGAGAGAGAAGAAGCCATCTAGATACTAGCTATGGACCCGAAGGTCTATGGTAAACTACTCACAACTCATGGTCAGGGCGATGATGATGATGATGATGAAGGCCTCCGTGATGGATCCCCCTCCCGGAACAGGCTCCAAGATGGGATCTCCATGGGAACAGCAGCTACGGCGGTGGAATTAGGGTTTTCTCTCTGCGTATGGAGTTTCTGGGGTACGTAGGTATATATAGGAAGAAGAGGGGCACCGGGGGCCACATGGGCTGCCCTCGAGGCAGGGGGGCATGCCCTAGGAAGGGGGGCGTGCCCCCCACCCTCGAGGGTGGCCCTTCTGTCTCCTGGCTTGGCCCCGAAGTCTATCGTGGTGATTTCCTCCAAAAATATCTCCTGCGGAAGTTTCATTCCGTTTGGACTCCGTTTGATATAACTTTTCTGCAAAACCCTGAAATAGGCAAAAAACAGCAATCTGGACTGGGCCTTTGGGTTAGTAGGTTAGTCCCCAAAAAGAAATAAAAGTGAATGATAAAGCCCATTAAACATCCAAGACTTCATAAATAATAACATTGAACAATAAAAAATTATAGATACGTTGGAGACGTATCACATGCAATTTCAAAAAAAATCCTATGATCACGCAAGATCTATCTAGGAGATGCATAGCAACGATACGGGAAGAATGTGTCCACGTACCCTTGTAGACCAAAAGCGGAAGCGTGAGATTAACGTGGTTGATGTAGACGAACGTCTTCGCAATTCAACCGATCAAGCACCGAACGTACACCACCTCCGAGTTCTGCACACGTTCAGCTCAATGACATCCCACAAACTCTTGATCCAGCAGAGTGTCGAGGGAGAGTTCCGGCAGCACGATGGCGTGTTGGTGCTGATGGTGAAGTAGATCGCACAGGGCTTCGCCTAAGCACTACGACAATATAACCTGAGGTGTAAACTGTGGAGGGGGGCACCGCACATGGCTAAGAACAATTTATGTGTCCTCTAGGGGTGCCCTCCCACGTATATAAAGGAATGAGAGGGAGGAAGGCAGCCATAGGGGCGCGCCAACAGAGGGGAGTCATACTAGGACTCCTAGTCCTAGTAGGATTCGCCCCCCCCCTCTTATTCCTTCTCATGGAGGGGGAAAGGGGGAAGGAGTGGAAGGAGGAGAAGGAAAGGGGGGCGCCGCCCTCTTTCCTACTGAAATTTGGCCTCCTACCTTATGGGGGGGCGCACCACCCCTATGTGGGCTAGTGTACCTCCCTCTTATGGCCCATAGGGCCCATAACTTTCCCCGGGGGGTTCCAGTAACCCCCCCCCCCGGAACTCTGCTATGTACCCGGTACCCCTCGGAACACTTTCGGTGTCCGAATACTATCATCCAATATATCAATGTTTACCTCTCGACTATTTCTAGACTCCTAGTCATGTCCGTGATCTCATCCAGGACTCCGAACAATCTTCGGTCACCAAAAACACATAACTCATAATACAAATCGTCATCGAATGTTAAGCGTGCGGACCCTACGGGTTAGAGAACTATGTAGACATGACCGAGACACTTCTCCGATCAATAACCAACAGCGGAAGCTGGATGCTCATATTGGCTCCTACATATTCTACGAATATCTTTATTGTTCAAACTACATAACAACATACGTCATTCCATTTGTCATCTGTATGTTACTTGCCCGAGATTCGATCGTCGGTATCTTCATACCTAGTTCAATCTCGTTACCGGCAAGTCTCTTTACTCGTTCTGTAATGCATCATCCCATAACTAACTCATTAGTCACATTGCTTGCAAGGCTTATAGTGATGTGCATTACCGAGAGGGCCCAGAGATACCTCTCTGATACACGGAGTGACAAATCCTATTTTCGATCTATGCCAACCCAACAAACACCTTCGGAGATACATGTAGAGCATCTTTATAATCACCTAGTTATGTTGTGATGTTTGATAGCACACAAGGCATTCCTCTGGTATCCGGATGTTGCATAATCTCATAGTCGGAGGAATATGTATTTGACATGAAGAAAGCAATAGTAGTAAAACTGACCGATCATTATGCTAAGCTAATGGATGGGTCTTGTCCATCACATCATTCTCCTAATGATGTGATCCCGGTAATCAAATGAAAACTCATGTCTATGGTTAGGAAACATAACCATCTTTGATTAACGAGCTAGTCTAGTAGAGGCATACTAGGGACACTCTGTTTCGTCTATGTATTCACACATGTATCAAGTTTCCGGTTAATACAATTCTAGCGTGAACAAAAGACATTTATCATGATGTGTAAGGAAATATAAATAACAACTTTATTATTGCCTCTAGGGCATATTTCCTTTAGTCTCCCACGTGCACTAGAGTCAATAATCCAGTTCACATCGCCATGTGATTTAACACCGATAGTTCACGTCGTTATGTGATTAACACCCATAGTTAACATCGCCATGTGACCAACACCCAAAGGGTTTACTAGAGTCAATAATATAGCTCACATCGCCATGTGATGAACACCCAAAGAGTACTAAGGTGTGATCATGTTTTGCTTTGTGAGAGAAGTTTATTTAATGGGTCTGTCACATTCAGATATGTATGTATTTCGCAAATTTCTATGTATACAATGCTCTGCATGGAGCTACTCTAGCTAATGGCTCCCACTTTCAATATGTATCTAGATTGAGACTTAGAGTCATCCAGATCAGCGTCAAAGCTTGCATCGGCGTAACTCTTTATGACGAACTCTTTATCACCTCCATAACTGAGAAACATTTCCTTAGTTCTTTTTAATGCAACTAAGGATAATTTTGATCGTTGTCCAATGATCTACTCCTGGATCACTATTGTACCTCTTTGTCAAACTCGTGGCAAGGTACACAATAGGTTTGGTACACAACATGGCATACTTTATAGAACCTATTGCCGAGGCATAGGGAATGATTTTCATTCTCTCTATATTTTTCTATCGTGGTCGGGCTTTGAGTCTTACTCAACTTCATACCTTACAACTCAGGCAAGAACTCCTTCTTTGACTGATCCATTTTGAACTACTTCAAAATCAAGGTATGTACTTATCGAAAGTCTTATCAAACGTCTTGATCTATCTCTATAGATCTTGATACCCAATATGTATGTAGCTTCACCGAGGTCTTTTATTGAAAAAATCCTTTTAAACAATCCTTTATGCTTGCCAAAAAAATTCTACATTATGTTTTATCAACAATATGTCATTCACATATACTTATCAGAAATGTTGTAGTGCTCCCACTCACTTGTAAATACAGGCTTCATCGTAAGTCTGTATACAACCATATTCTTTGATCAACTCATCAAAGCGTATATTCCAACTCTGAGATGCTTGCACTAGTCTATATATGGATCGCTGGAGCTTGCACACTTTGTTAGCACCTTTAGGATCGACAAAACCTTCTGGTTGTATCATATACAACTCTTTTTTGAGATATCCATTTTATAGTCATAAAATGCGGCAATTGCTAACATGATTCGGACAGACTTAAGCATCGCTACGGGTGAGAAGGTCTCATCGTAGTCAACTCCTTGAACTTGTTGAAAACCTTTCGCAACAAGCCGAGCTTTGTAGACGGTACCATTACCATCAACGTCAATCTTCTTCTTAAAGACGCATTTATTTTCTATGGCTTGTCGATCATTGGGCAAGTCAACCAAAGTCCATACTTTGTTCTCATACATGGATCCCATCTCAGATTTCATGGTCTCAAGCCATTTTGCGGAATCCGGGCTACTCATCGCTTCCTCATAGTTCATAGGTTCGTCATGGTCTAGTAACATGACTTCCAGAACAGGATTACCGTACCACTCTAGTGCGAAACGTACTCTGGTTGACCTACAAGGTTCGGTAGTGACTTGATCTAAAGTTTCATGATCATCATCATTAGCTTCCTCACTAATTAGTGTAGGCATCAAGGGAACGATTTTCTGTGATGAGCTATTCTCCAATTCGAGAGAAGGTACAATTACCTCATCAAGTTCTACTTGCGTCCCAATCACTTCTTTCGAGAGAAACTCCTTCTCTAGAAATGATCCATTCTTTGCACCAAAAGTCTTAGCTGCGCATATGCGATAGAAGGTGTACCCAATAGTTTCTTTTGGGTATCGTATGAAGACGCACTTCTCCGATTTGGATTCGATCTTATAAGGCTGAAGCTTTTTTACATAAGCATCGCAACCCCAAACTTAAAGAAACGACGGCTTAGGTTTCTTGCCAAACCATAGTTCATACGGTGTCGTCTCAACGGATTTAGATGGTGCCCTATTTAACGTGAATGCAACTGTCTCTAATGCATAACCCCAAAATGATTGTGGTAATCGGTAAGAGACATCATAGATCGCACCATATCTAATAAAGTACGGTTACGATGTTCGGACACACCATTACGTTGTGGTGTTCCAGGTGGCGTGAGTTGCGAAACTATTCCACATTGTTATAAAAGAAGACCAACCTCGTAACTCAAATATTCGCCTCCGCGATCAGATCATAGAAACTTTATTTTCTTGTTACGATGATTCTCTACTTCACTCTGAAATTCTTTGAACTTTTCAAATGTTTCAGACTTATGTTTCATTAAGTAGATATACGCATATCTTCTCAAATCATCTGTGAAGGTCAGAAAATAACGATACCCACCGTGAGTCTCAACACTCATCGGACCGCATACATCGGTATGTATTATTTCCAATAAGTCAGTTGCTCGCTCCATTGTTCCGAAGAACGGAGTTTTAGTCATCTTGCCCATGAGGCATGGTTCGCAAGTATCAAATGATTCATAATCAAGTGATTCCAAAAGCCCACCTGCATGGAGTTTATTCGTGCGCTTTACACCAATATGACCTAAACGGTAGTGCCACGAGTATGTTGCACTATCATTATCAACTCTGCATCTTTTGGCTTCAATATTATGAATATGTGTATTTCTAAGATCAAGATTCAATAAACCAATCACCTTGGCTCTATGACCATAGAAGGTTTTATTCATGTAAACAGAATAACAATTATTCTCTGACTTAAATGAATAATCGTATTGCAATAAACACGATCCAATCTTGTTCATGCTAAATGCAAACACCAAATAACATTTATTTAGGTTTAACACTAATCCCTAAAGTATAGGGAGTGTGCGATGATGATCATATCAATATTGGAACTGCTTCCAACACACATCGTCACCTCACCCTCATCTAGTCTCCGTTCATTCTGCAACTCGTGTTTCGAGTTACTAATCTTAGCAACCGAACAAGTATCAAATACCCAGGGGCTACTACGAGCACTAGTAAGGTAGACATCAATAATATGTATATCAAATATACCTTCGTTCACTTTGACATCCTTCTTATCCGCCAATTATTTGGGGTAGTTCCGCTTCCAGTGACCATCTCCTTTGTAGTAGAAGCACTTAGTTTCAGGCTTAGGTCCAGCTTTGGGCTTCTTCTCGGGAGTGACAACTTGCTTGCCAGTCTTCTTGAAGTTCCCTTTCTTTCCTTTGCCCCTTTTCTTGAAACTGGTGATCTTGTTAACCATCAAAACTTGATGTTCTTTCTTGATTTCTACCTTCGCCAATTTCAGCATCGTGAAGAGCTCGGGAATTGTTTTCATCATCCCTTTCATATTATAGTTCATCACGAAGTTCTAGTATCTTGGTGATAGTGACTAGAGAACTCTATCAATCACTATCTATCTGGAAGATTAACTCCCACTTGATTCAAGTGATTGTAGTACCCAGACATTCTGAGCACATGCTCACTAGCTGAGCTATTCTCCTCCATCTTGTAGGCAAAGTAATTGTCAGAGGTCTCATACCTCCCGACACAGGCATGAGTCTGAAATAACAATTTCAGCTCTTGGAACATCTCATATGCTCTGCGGCGTTCAAAACGTTTTTGAAGTCCCAGTTATAAGTTTTAAAGCATGGTGCACTAAACTATTCAGTAGTCATCATATCGAGCTTGCCAAACATTCATAACGTCTGCATCTGCTCCTACAATAGGTATGTCACCCAGTGGTACATCAAGGACATATTCTTCAGTCCAGCAATGAGGATAATCCTCAGATCACGGACCCAATCCGCATCATTGATACTATCATCTTTCAAATTAGTTTTCTCTAGGAACATATCAAAAACATAGGGGACCTACAACGCGAGCTATTGATCTACGACATAATTTGCAAATACTATCAGGACTAAGTTCATGGTAAATTAAGGTTCAATTAATCATATTACTAAAGAACTCCCACTTAGATAGACATCCCTCGATTCATCTAAATGATCAAGTGATCCAAATCAACTAAACCATGTCCGATCATCACGTGAGATGGAGTAGTTTTCAATGGTGAACATCTTATGTTGATCATATCTTCTATATGATTCATGCTCGACCTTTCGGTCTCCAGTGTTCTGAGGCCATGTCTGTAAATGCTAGGCTCATTAAGTTTAACCCGAGTATTCCACATGTACAAAACTGTCTAGCACCTATTGTATGTGAACGTAGAGCTTATCACACCCGATCATCACGTGGTGTCTCGGCACGATGGACTGTCGTAACGGTGCATACTCAAGGAGAACACTTGTACCTTGAAATTTTAGTAAGGAATCATCTTATAATGCTACCGTCGTTTCTAAGCAAAATAAGATAAATAAAAAGATAAACATCACATGCAATCAAAATATGTGACATGATATGGCCATCATCATCTTGTGCTTTTGATCTCCATCTCCAAAGCATCGTCATGATCTCCACCGTCACCGGCTTGACACCATGACCTTCATTGTAGCGTCGTGGTCGTCTCGCCAACTATTGCTTCTACTACTATCGCTAACTCATAGTTATAAAGTAAAGCAATTACATGGCGTTCACAATTCATACAATAAAGAGACAACCATAAAGCTCCTGTCGGTTGCCGATAATTTACAAAAAATGATCATCTCATACAATAACGTATAACTCATCACGTCTTGACCATATCACATTGGAACATGCCCTGCAAAAACAAGTAAGACATCCTCTACTTTTTTGTCGCAAGTTTTACGTGGCTGCTATGGGTGTCGGATTTAGGGCTCCGCAAAACCCAAGAATTTCGAACACAGGGGTGTGAACGAAGATCTCTCCCACTCACGTCTACCTAGCGTCTCGCTCTCGTCTTGGTGATGGGATTCAAGCAAACAACAGACAGTGTATGCAAGAGTTTACCCAGGTTCGGGCCACCGTGTGGTGTAAGACCCTACTTCCTGCTTTGGTGGATTAGCCTCGGGAGGGCTGGAATATGAGCTAGTACAATGGTTCCTAAGCTCGGGAGGTGAGAGCTCAGGAGGGTCAGGAGGCAAGTGTTCTTGCTCCTTGCGTGGTGGCAGAGTGTATGGATCTGTTCTACTTGGCTAGGCTTGGTTCGACCTCTTTCAATCTGTCCTCCATAGTGGGGGTTCTAGCTACTTATATAGGCGGCCAGGGTCCTCTTCCCCCGAAATGTTTAGGCGGGAAGGGATCCCACAACGGCCATTTTGAGCGGGAACACAAGGACGTTCCTATCCTGACAAAAGCGGTCTTCGCCTGCAAAAGGATCAGGCGATGACGCGGTGGTGGGCTCGACGGTGACATCCTCCTTGTCGTCCTTGTGGTCTTCGGTCTTGTTGCACCAAAGGGGAAACCTTTGTCCCGCTCCTTGGGAACCCACGGCTGCGCTATCCCCTTTGCACCGAAATGGCAACTGCGCCGCTGGCTGACACTGGCACCCGCTGGCGCGGTGCATCACTGCTGACATCACTCCCTCCTCCTGAGGCAAGCTTGGCCTTGGATTCTCCGCCTCTGGAGCACCTTTCCGAGGCCGCTCCTGAGGGGGTCTTGACGTCGTTCTCCTCGCGAGGCTTAGCCCCCTCGCGAGGGTCTTGGACGGCTGGTCGATCAGCTGGGCTGTACCAGGCCGCTTGTAGGAGCGCATCGCGGCCCGCACACAGGCAAGTCTGGGTACCCTGGTTCCCAGGACGCCGACAGTAGCCCCTGGGCCCAAGGCGCGCACGGAGTTGGCTTCGGGGCGAAGCCTTAGCCGAGGACGAAGCGACGCGGGTCCCAAAAAGGCTGCGGGCCAGGCCGGCGCGTGACGGTTGGATGGGACGTGGGCGACCCTGCTCCCCACGTTGTCTCAGCAACCGTGCGTCTTGACAAAAAAGGGGCCATCTCCGCTTGGGGAGTTATCGCTTCCCTTCCTTCTTGCTCGGATTTCTCCCACCTGCGCCTCCTGCCTTCCTGAATCGCATGCGTCTTCGGCTCTTTCAGCCATGGCGAAGAGGAACAAGGGTGCTGCACCGGCGTCTGGATCTGCTTCTTCCCTTGAGGCGGCACTTGAGGAGTCCTCCATCACCAAGGAGGAGGACTACTCAAAGGTCCAGCCTTTCTTGTCGAGCGTCCACAACGAGCACGGCCCGACGCGGATTTGTGGCGGATCCACCATGACGCAAACCCTGCCGAAGTCCTGCTACCCCTTCTTCCTCCATAGCATCTCCGTGGGGCTCGTGCCAGCTTTCTCCGAGTTCTTCTATGCCATCCTGGAACATTACCAGGTGCACACTCTCCACATCCAGCCTCGCTCCATCTTCGTCATGTCGCTCTTCGCCTTTTACTGTGAGGCGCTCGTGGGGGTGAGGCCGACTGTCGCCCACTTCTGCCATTTATTCTCCATGCGCCGGTACGACGATGGCCCGTGCTCGAGCTGCGTCTCCTTCGTCTTCCAGCGCCAGGGCTGTCGGCTGATGACGGCCAGGAAGAAGATAGAGTCCCACCAGAAGAGGTGGGTCTATCTGGATGCCCAACGCATCCACCCTCTGCTGGCGCTGCCTACCACCCGTCCGGCGAAGCGCGCCGGCTGGAGCTATGTGAAGCTCACCGACCCCCTTGCCGGGCCCGTCCTGGCAAGGATTGAGGCCGACCTGAGCTCGAGGCTCGAAGGGGGCCATATCGTGAAGGAGTTCTTGAGGCAGTGTCTGGCGCCGCTGCAGGCACACTCGCGCCCCATGTGGGAGCTGATGGGAGACAACGACATGGCTGCACTCAGGGGTGCTGGCTGAGGACGATCTGGACTTTACCTCGGGAACCCTCCTAGGAATGGTTCCGGAGGACCTCCCGGGGCCCACCTGCCGCTGTACAGCCACCCTGACAAGGTCGAGCTGTTGTAGGCCGTGTCTGGTTTTGCTGCGCCCGTGGGCACTACGCCCACGTACAACGTGTCTTCTGGTGCTGACGGCGAGAGCGAGGAGGGGGGCTCAGAGGAGACCCTGGACGACGAGGGGGACTCCTCCGAGGCATTCGCTGGAGCACTGACATCAGGCACAGGTGCCACCGACGGTCCCAGGCGGCCACTCCACGTTGATCCGGACGTGCTGCATCCGGGGGAAGCAATGTGGCAACCCCGCCGAGGAGTACCGTGCCAGCGAATCTGGCGACCGCGGCCACGCCCAGGACTATGGCCTCGCGCCTAGCCAAGATCCGGGCTACTGGTACGCCCATAGCGCCAGCGGCTGCTGCTGACCTGCTGGCGAAGAGAAGGGCGTGCCTCGCCTCCGACGAGTAAGTGTGCAATTTCTCGTCTATCCTTAGTTGTCGTGTCCCTGATGTGCTTCTCCTGACGCGGCAGCCTGGGAGGTGTGATGAAGAAGGCAAAGGGAGAGGTCACGTCGCGATGCCCCGCCCCTCCTGCTGCTGATGCGGCCACAGGGAAGGATGCCACGACGCTGGGCGTCTCAGTCGACCAGGCCACCGAGCATGCGGTGGCGGCGTCGCTTGAGGGCGTCCTCGCTTCCTGCGAGGTCGCGGTGGCTTCTGCTCCGGCTGCTCTAGCAAGGGGGGCGGAGCCCCCAAGCCCCTGGTCGAGCAATCGATCTTGTCGGTGCCCATGCACCAGCCGGCGCAGCCTGGTCCTTAGACCTTGGAGGCTGCCTCCGCCCCGCTGGGTCGGCTTCGCGTCGAACTACAAGATGGTGATGGCCACCTGATGGAAGGGCGCCTGGGGCTAATCCGCGGGTGGCTCCTGGCAGACGAGTCTGCGCGGACCTCCTGGGACCAGGCCTCGGCGGTCGCTGCCAAGGGTCGAGAGGAAGCTGTGTCAGCCACGCGGGCTCGCGACACCGCGCGAGCCGACGCCGCGTCCTTCGAGAAGCATTGTCTCAAGGCGGAGAGCGAGCTGGGGGCCCTTCGCGAGGAAGGCACTGGGTGCGCCCTGGAGCTCAAGAGGTTGGAGAAGGAGCTTGAGGCACAGAAGGCTAAGACGCCCCGGCTGCAACAGGAGCAGCTTGCTGACCGCGCGGCCCTGGAGAAGCTGAAGGTTGAAGTTGAGCAAGCCAAGACGACCCAGGCTGCTCGCGACAAGGATGATGCCTTTGCGGCTTCGGCAGCGGTGAGTCCCGAGGCCCCTGCCACCTTCGACCTTGAGGCCTGCAGGGCATTGCAGGCTGCCTAAGGGGAGGGGTTCAAGGAACTATTGGCTGCCCCAGAAGGAGGCCCCGCCGGGCTCCTCGCTGCGCTTGTGAAGTCCTTGCGCGAGGTTGCGGCCGCAATTGGCCAGTTAGCCGACGTCGAGAGCCGCACGCTCCTTACCTTGGTTCTGACGCAGGTGTGCAGCCACCTAAGTCTTCGCGACCCCACCCTTGACCTAGTCTCGCTTTCCGAGCCCGTGACCAAAGTCATGGAGGGCACGGCTACCGAGGCCCTGGGGGCGAAGGTCACGGTGTTGGTGGAGGCGTTCCTCCAGGCCACGACTACCGCAGCCGAGGAGGTGGAGACCGATGACGATGTGCTTGGTAATGCCTGATCTGTTCCTGTGCAGAGAGAGAAGTGGGAGTGCCTCGGGGAGGCGTAAGAACTTTGTTTGAATTTAAAAAACTTGGTATTATTGTAATAGCTAGCTAATTTCCATGCTTGCTTCCTTTCATGTTTTCTTAGGTTCTCTGCGTCGACAGGGCCCAACCCCGCGCATACCTCGATCGCCATGGAGCCCTCCAGACGACCGGGGTTATCGTAATAACTAGACTCAAGGGATGAGGGGCTACGTGGCTAGTGAGGCCCCTGGGTCGCGATGCCCAGGGGTCCCCCTTGACGTTCAAGCAATCCCGTTTGCTTTCTGCATCGGCAGGGCCCAACCCCGCACATACCTCGATCGCCATTGAGCCCTCCGGGTGACCAGGGTTATCGTCATAACTAGACTCAAGGGATGAGGGGCTACGTGGCTAGTTAGGGCCCTGGGTCGCGATGCCCAGGGGTCCCCTTTGACATACGAACGGGTCTCATGAAGGAGAACGAGCACCATACCTTGCCCACGAGCCTTCACCTGGGATGGGGGCGCGAGAAGGCCAGGTGTCTGGGCACCTGGTAGGGTGGCGTCTACCAGGTGTGACCTGAGCATAGCCCCCATGCCTAGCCCCCCTCGCGACACCCATCCAAGGAGAAGATGTGAGCGTCGTGAGCTGAAAAGCTCCCTGAGGTTGCTGCAACCACTGGGGGCCGCCCTCAGTTGTTTATAACTAGCGCGGAGCATAGAGCTACCACACTTGCGCGGAGTGTGGGCATAACCGCGCCTCGGTCGTAGCGGCCAGCGCGGAGCTTGGTGCTTCCACTGGTTCGTGGGCATAACCGCTCCTCGGTTGGATCTGCCAGCGCGGAGCTTGGTACTTCCACTGGACCGTGGGAGGGAGCCTCCCACCGGGAGAGACTCCGGGGCGTGTACAGCCCCATCCTGGCACGTGGCTTGCATGGTAGGACAGCCAAGGTGTATATGGGCCCGCCTCAGGACGAGCTGAACGACTCTGAGGAATTTCTCATGAGCTTACGCATCACTCACAAGACCCTACCCTGAGGCGGGTTGCGCCTGAGTCTCCATCTGCAAAATGTGAAAAGAGAGGTGTTGTGTTGACCTGCGCCGAGTGCATCTCTAGAGGGTATCGCATGAGAAGGCCGCAGCACCAGCGACCCCAGGAGGTGACGTCACGGGAATGGCTCGCGAGATAGAACTCAGCCGCTGGATTTGTCGACGCTGTAGGGACGGACCCGAGCATAGACGTCGTGCCCAGTCTTCTCATGCAACAATCCAAAAGAAAAACAACCGGCGTGCGGTTCCCGCGTGAGCGAGGCACCTGCCACGGGCCCCTACTTACCCATACATGATTAGCCCATGCGAGAACAAGGCACCAAGGACCACGGGAGGTGACGTCAAGGGAATGGCTCGCGAGACAGAGCTCAGCCGTTGGGTTTAGCGACGCTGCAGGGACGGACCCGAGCACAGACGCCGTGCCAGTCCTTAATCATGGGGCGGTCGCGAGTGTGCTCACAAGGGCTCATGACCTTAGTGGTGGTGAGGATGCCAAGCATGCAGATAATGCGAATGGAAAGAAACAACTAGCCTTGATCATGCAAAAAGGGAGACAACTGCGGGGGGACAGCCCCCAGCAGTCCGAGGATGATGCAGCCAGAGGGGCGCCCTCGATTGGATACCTGAAGTGTCACCTGATACTTGTCGAAGAA
Organism: Secale cereale; assembly: GCA_902687465.1. Taxonomy (NCBI): domain Eukaryota; kingdom Viridiplantae; phylum Streptophyta; class Magnoliopsida; order Poales; family Poaceae; genus Secale; species Secale cereale. Next base: position 304,843,647 of record LR738714.1, on the reverse strand, counting down.
GAGTTACGGTAGCTGAAGACGCGAGCCATGCGGGTCACTCCTAGGATCGTCGGGCTCCTGAGGCCCAGGGGCCCCGAAGGCTCTAAGTGGTCGCGCGGGTCCGGTTCTTCCTCCGTCCGGACCGCCTACCACTGAGCCTCCCGAGCCCCCAAGGCCTGCTGCGCGAGGTGCTGGAACGTGGCAACTGTGTTGCGGAAGCTAAATAGTGTGCGGACGTAGTTGCAGGGGAGGGCCCTCCTCCGGCTGACCGTCGTCGGCCAGAAGGGCTCCTGAGAAGCGGCTCGGTTGAGACCCGCGATGTCGACACAGACGCGGAAGCGGTCACTCGAGCTGCGAGCAGGTGAACTTGGGGTTGTGCGGTTACGCCCACCGCGGATGAGTCTTGCGTGCTGAAGTTCCTCGGTAACTTGGTTGACGAAGTCCTGAGCCCCCAGCACTGAGCGGTTCACGCTGGGCTCACAAAAACGCACATTAAGACACGCTTGCAGGTGGTGCCCGAACACCTTCCTCGAGACGCTGGTCAGTCCGGAGACACTCCAGAGGAGAGCCCTCGAGCCCGTCACGAGAAGGGCGTCGGGCGCGCCCCCCTATGCAATGGTGGAGGGCGACTCATCAGCAGGCGCGAGTCTTGAGGCCAGGCCGTCAAGAGCCCATGCGTCCTGAGGTCCGTTGACGGGCAGGTTCTTCTTCCTCTTGGGGGCGGTATGCATGGCGAGGACGGCTCCGTCCTCATCGGAGCATTCGACCGCCGCGGTCTGGTAGGCGCGCTCCAGGGAACGCACCGCTTCCTTCTCGTCGGAGGCGATCGTGATGAGTCCACCGCTGCGAGGCATCTTGAGGACGTTGTAGCCGTGATGGGTCGCCGCCATGAACTTGGCGAGGGCGGGATACCCGAGGATGGCGTTGTACGGGAGGTGGATGTTGGCGATGTCGAAGTCGATGAGCTCGGTGTGGTAGTTGTCGCGGTCACCAAAAGTGACGGGGAGGCGGACCTGCCCCATCGGGAGTGTGGAGCCATTCATGACTTTCTAGAATGGCTTGGTCGGGTGAAGATGATCATAGGGAACCTGGAGCATCTCGAAGGTCTGGACAGAGAGGACGTTGAGTCCTGCTCCGTCATCGATGAGGGTCTTGGTCACGAGGACGTTGCTGATGGTCGGGGTGCAGAGCATCGGGAGGGCGCCTGGGGCCGCAGTGCACTTGAGCTGGTCCTTGGGGTCGAAGGCGATGACTTTCTTGGTCCACCTGAGGTTGCGCGCGGCGTCAGGCCTGGGAAGCGCCGCGTTCACCTCACGGGAAAACTGCTTGAAGATGAGATGGGAAGCCGGAGCATGGGCTCCTCCCAAGATGATTGCAACTGCACGCGGCTCCTCGAAGCCCCCTGCTCCATCTCCCTAGCGGTCGTCGTTGTTCCTTCTTGGCGGTGGCGACAGAGGAGGCATGCCTCCATTGCCCTGAGGGCGACCCTCACGAGGCTGGTCGCGCCAGGGGGCGTCACAACGCTGCTCCTGCCAGTGGTCCTCACAAGGCTGTTCGCACCACCCCTGGAGTGAGTTCCTGCCGTCCCAACGTCCTCCACCTCGGCCTCCTCCACAGCCATAGCCGCGGTTGTCGCACTCAGGGCGCTGCCCGACACGCCCGCCGCACATCGCCCTGAGCTCCTGGCAGTCGTTAGTGTTGTGGCTGTGGACGTTGTGGAAGATGCAGTACGGTCGGTTGTCTCTAGGGAGGTCATCATAGCCGCAACCACGCTTCACTTCTGGCTCCGCAACCAGCACGGCAGGTCCCTTGTGTTTTGATTCCTTGGCCTTGGTCTTCTTGTCGTCTGCCTCCGCCTCAGGCATCTCCTGGAGGGAGAGGCGTCCTTCCTCCGCCCTGGTGCACTTTTCCGTGAGCTTGAACATCTCAAGGGATGTGCACAGGTCCTCATGAATGGCGAGCTCCTCCCCCATCCTGATGTCGTGGACGCCGTCGGAGAACGCCCAGATGATGGCCTCGTCCGAGACCCTTGGGATCCGGAGGCGCATGGTGTTGAAGCGTTGGATGTACTTTTGCAGGGTCTCTCCCGGCTGCTGCCTCACGCGGCGCAGATCAGCAGCTGCCGGGGCTCGGTCGCGGGTGCCTTGGAAGTTGGCGACGAAATGCTCGTGAAGCTCTTCCCAGGAGGAGATGGATCCCACGGGGAGGTTCAGGAGCCAGGAGTGTGCGCCATCTTTGAGAGCCATGGGGAACCAGTTCGCCATGACCTGCTCGGGGCCGTTGGACGCCTCGATGCTCAGCTCGTAGAGTTGGAGGAACTCCATGGGGTCGGTGGTGCCGTCGTAGCGCGGAGACAGGTCCGGCTTGAATTTGCCGGGCCAGACGAGGCGCCGTAGCTCAGGAGCTAGGGCGCGACACTCAGCCACGCTCATGATCGCAGGTGCCCCCGACGCCTGCGGTGCTGGTTCTTGGGGTGCTAGCGCCACCACCTCCTGTGGCGCGCGGTCTTGGCGCTGCGGGCCAGGGGGGCGCGAGCCCCTGCGTGCGGATGCGGAATCACCTTGCAGCTCTCCTCGTCGCGCGCGTGGGCTCTGCGGGGTTGCTCATGTTGAGGAACCTCGCGCTGGACCTCGTGGTCGGCGCCGTGGAGTGGAGGTGGAGCCGGGACTCCGTGGCCTTCGTTCCCCGCCGGGGGCGACGGAGGACGTGAGGAGTGCGTTGGTGCAGGTGCTTCTTCGGCGGCGTTCAAGAGCTCGGTGATGCGGTGGAGCCACTCGTCGTAGAGGTCGTCCGTCGGGCGATAGCGCAAGAGCTTCCGCACCATCAACAGCCCAGGCTGCGGGTAGATTGGCCCGCGGCGGACCAACAAGGACAACGCCGCGGCCGTCGAGGGTGAAGGCATCGCCGTGCGGCCATCTCGTCGCACGGACGGTGGCAGTGACGAGTCCTGCTGCTCGTGGACGGCCTGGTCGGTGGCGGCGCTGGCGACCGGCGAGTTGGGGTGGAGCGGTGCACCGTTGCCCACGGGCGCCGTCTGAGCGACATTCGCCGCGCGGCGGGCGGCGCAAGCTCGGCGTGTGTCCACCATGGCTGTGGTGCAGAGTTGACGACGAGAACGCGACAAGGTCGTCGGAGAGGCGAGATTTCGACACGCCCCCTACCTGGCATGCCAAATATCGGATTTAGAGCTCCGCAAAACCCAAGAAGTTCGAACACAGGGGCGTGAACGAAGATCTCTCCCACTCACGTCTACCTAGCATCTCGCTCTCGTCTTTTTTTGAATATAAACTGTAGGGTAAAACCCCACTGCAATTTTTATAATAAATAAAGAGCAAAGAACATATAGTCAGAGAGGCTTGAGGTAAGCCTCCAGAAAGAGTATTCTGAAAGAAAAACTAAGCTACAAAAACAAAGGTGAAAATTACAATAGGGCCTCAAGCCAAACAGAAAATTGACTCTCATGCTTTTTCTTCATTCTAAACCTTAGAAGCTTTAGTTCTTCCAGGAAGATGAACTTCCATCCCTGGAAAGAAGGTGAAATGTGTTCAAAAACTTTATTCTTTCTAGTTGTCCAGATGGCCCATGCTCCAAGGATGATGATCTCCATGTAGAAGGGGTACTTTATCTTGTCCTCGAGGTCTTGAAATGCTTCCAACACTGACAGGTTTGGTGTTCTTGTTGGGCAAATAAAATCCCAGCATTGTTGCACAAAGGGACATCTCCAGAATAAATGATGTAGAGTTTCTTCTTGTAGACATCTACTAACTACACAGTTGTATGCTTCTAAAAAAAAGTTTTTTCTTCTAAGAAGATTCCTTGTGTTAATTCTGTCATGAAGCAGTTGCCAGAAGAATATCTTGTGCTTTGGTTGACATGAACTCTGCCAAATCCAGTTGAAGTGAGGAGGGGTCTGTTTGTGTCCAATTAAAACTTTATATGCTTTTATGGATGAATAAATCCATTTCCCCAAATGTAGCTCCATGTGTCCAAACAGTCTATGAATTCAGATTGTCTCCTAGAGATGCAAATGTCTTCCATTTGTAAAAATTCCTCATATGCCTCTGTTGTTAGTGGGAGATAGAAAAGATACTGAAGGTATTCTGTCTGCAACACTTGTTGTATGTTTAACTCGGGATTTTTTACAAAAGAGTATAAGTGGTGGAACTTGTGTTTGAGGACCTCCTGATGCCATAGATCATCCCAAAAGAATACACTGACCCCATCTCCCACATTGCATCTAGTAATAGCTTTGTATTGGTCAATGAGAGCTAGATTTGATTTCCACCAAAAAGATCCTACCATGTTGTCACCTGGTAGTTTACCCTCACTGTAGTAACTTTCCTATATCAGATGGACCCATGGTATGTCATGTCTGTTGAAAAATTTGTGCAAGTTCTTCATTAGCAGGGTTTTGTTATGTGTGTATATATCTAGTACACCTAGCCCTCCCTGCTCCTTTGGTCTGCACATAGTGTGCCAAGCTACTAGTGCAGGCCTGCGATCCTCCATGTTAGGGCCTCTCCAAAGGCAGTGTCTCAGATATTTAATAATCTATTTCTTTATAGTTATTGGGATATCCAGGCAGCTCATGCAGAATACTGACAGAGATGTGAGCACTAACTTGACAAGGAGCAATTTTCCTGCTTGGGTCATGAAAATAGAGAGCCCTGCTAGTCTCTTAGCAATCCTGTTAACAAGAGGTAAACATTGTTCCACAGTTGGTTTGTATATTCCCAATGGGAGTCCAAGATAAGTGAAAGGGAATTCCCCTCTGGCACATTGTAGTGTGTTTGTGAATAATTCAATTCCGTCCTCAGCAATATTCAAAGGAACCAGGAATGACTTCCCATAATTTACTTTAAGTCCTGTTGCAGAAGCAAAAGTATTGAGTAAGGCCTTCAGACAGAATAGCTGCCTAGTATCTGCTTGCATGATCACCAGAGTGTCATCTGCATATTGTACTATTGGGAAGTGAGGGCAAGAGTTGAATTGAAGTGGAGCAGAGAGTAGATTTAACCTCATTGCTTTGTTGAGAATGGATTGCAACATGTCTGCGGCTAGAACAAATATTAAAGGAGAGTATGGGTCCCCCTGTCTCACTCCTCTTTTGATGTAAAAAAATTTCCCAGGTACTCCATTCAGCAAAACAGAAGATGATGCAGTTGAGAAGAGAGCTTTCTTCTAGGAAATCCATCTGTCTCCAAAGCCTTTAGCTTTAAAAATATCAAAGATTGCTTCATGCACAATTGTATCAAAAGCTTTTTCAAAGTCTAGCTCGATAACTAAGATTTCCTCCCATGATTTATTGCACTGGTGAATATATTCATAAGCCCATCCTAGGCAATCCTGGATCAGCCTGTCTTTAAGGAAGCCATATTGATTGATATGTACCATTTGCAGGATAACACTTTGCAATCTATTAGCCAGAAGTTTTTTAATGATCTTCAGAACTCCATTAAGTAGAGAAATTGGTCTAAAGTCATTTGGAGAAAGTGGCACTTCTTTTTTAGGGATTAGTGTAATGAAGGAAGAGTTGATACTCTCAAGGTTTACAGTCCCTGCATGAAACCCTTTAATAAGTTCAATGACATCAGCTTTGATTATATCCCAACAATTTTTGAGGAACTCATTATTAAAACCATCTGGGCCAGGTGATTTATCTGCTGGCAGATTCTTAACCACATCATCAATTTCATCCTGGGTAAAAGGCTTTTCCAAATCAATGAATATATGTGGATCCACCGTGTTTTCATACAAATCAATTAGATTAAAATGCATAGAATGGCCATTGGACTGTCCTAGTCTGGATTTAAATGCCTCCCATAGAATTGCTGCCTTCCCTTCATGATCAGAGATTTCTACCTGGTCTTTGTTTACTAACATGGCGATTTGATTATGTCTGTGATTAATTGTAAGGGCATATTTCTCCCTAAGTAGTTTTGGTGATTGATGACAATGCATTTGCGGACTAATCGTGTGCTCTAAGCTCATTCAAATATATATCTCCTAGGCACAAGATGATTATGTGCTCCTCGGAACCTATGGAAGACGGTATTTTGTTTTGCTCCTTTTTTGGGGGATTTGAGTAATAGGAATGCCGTACTATTAAGAGGGGGTCCGCTTCGGAAAGGTTTGGGTGGAATCAACACGTACACGTCTACACATTCGCACCACCTTTCCTTTGCTTCTCTGGAGCTCCGGCTGTTTTCTTCGTCAGTGCAAAACCATGGCTTCCTACTACTACAACTGCCTGGTAGGCGGTAGTACCGCTCATTGTAAGCGGTAGAACCACACAGCCACACGGTAGTACCGCCTCAGGGCACGGTAGTACCTTACCAAGTGGTAGTACCGTATCATGAGCACGGTAGTACCGTGTTGCTGTCCCGGCATAGTAACTAGTACGGTAGTAGGTGCGGAAATAATTTTTTACTTCCGCATCCTACGCGGTAGTACCGCTTGGGTCAAGCGGTAGTACCGTGTCGTGTTTTTGCTACTACCGTATTTCTGCGAATGTAGCTACGGATATATTTTATTTCATCTGCACTTGTCCTCGGCCTGCTTATCTCTGCCTTGCGGTAGTACCGCAGGGACGAGCGGTAGTACCGCTCAGGCAGTACTACCGCTCGTGTGTCAACGCAACAGAGGTAAGCCTAGGCTAGTACCGCACCAGCGCTAGTACCGCACCCAGAGCGGTAGTACCGCTGGCGGAGCGGTAGTAACGTAACTTACGTGCGGTAGTACTGCGCTCTGCGGGCAGAAATGTGGGATAACGGTTGGATTTGTGCTCCCACTATATATAGGGGTCTTCTTCTCCAAGGAGACTCACCTCTTCCTCCCCAAAGCTCCATTGTTGCTCAAAGCTCCCTTTCCGCCCGATCTCTCTCCGTAGCCAATCAAACTTGTTGATTTCCTCGGGATTGCTTGAGAAGGCATCGATCTACACTTCCACCAAGAGATATTTGATTCCCCCCACTAATCCTTGCGGATCTTGTTACTCTTGGGTGTTTCAGCACCCTAGACGGTTGAGGTCACCTCGGAGCCATATTCCATTGTGGTGAAGCTTCGTGGTGTCGTTGGGTGCCTCCAATTCGGTTGTGTAGATAGCCCCAACCTTGTTTGTAAAGGTTCGGTCGCCGCCTTCAAGGGCACCACTAGTGGAATCACGGCACCTTGCATTGTGTGAGGGCGTGAGGAGAATACGGTGGCCCTAGTGGCTTCTTGGGGAGCATTGTGCCTCCACACCGCTCCAACGGAGACGTACTTCCCCTCAAAGGGAAGGAACTTCGGTAACACATCCTCGTCTTCACCGGTTCCACTTGTGGTTATTTCTTCCCTTTACTTGTGAAAGCTTTACTTGTTTATCTTGTATAGCTTGCTTGTGAGGTTGTTATCTTTGCTTCTTATAAGTTGTCATCATAGTAGCATATCTAGACAACTTACTTTGACGCTTAATTTTAATTGGTTAAGAAAAGCTAAAAATATTAGTTGCCTATTCACCCCCCCCCCCTCTAGTCAACCATATCGATCCTTTCAATTGGTATCAGAGCCTCGTCTCTTTTTAAGGACTTTACCGTCCAAAGAGTATGGGTGACAACGTAGTCGAGACGGAGGAATATTCCGGTGGAACTCCGCCCTTGCCTGCGTCCGATGGGGGAGCCTCGGTCTCCCATGAGGAGTTCAATGTGGCTATGACCACATTGAAAGAATCACTAGCGACCAAGGTCAAAGGCATGTTCAAGGAATTGCTTGAGGGGCTTAAATTATCCACCACACTGTTGGAAGTGGTTCGTCCCGCTACCAACGTGTCGAAGGCTACTCCCGACAAGGGAGAAGCTAGTAGTGAACAAGCCCCTGTTACTAAGAATGGGAGTGGGATCTTTGCCCACTCCGCTCCTCCTACTCACTATGGAGGACCCGTTCCCACACCGCATTTAAATTCCGTTGGGCCTCCTCCTAAGTTTAAAAAAAATGTTGATTTGCTACTTGGATGTTTCGCTTCAAACATCATTTAAATCATTGCTCTACTAATCTTTGGAGAATCTTTGAGCAAGGTTTTTACCCACGTGATCCCAACAACTTAACTCCGAGAGAAGCTGCGGATCATCAATTCAATGAGTCTGTTCTTTGCATACTTCAAGATGCTATCCCTCCCGAAGACATTGCACATCTTCGACCCTTCACTGTGGCCAAGGAAGCTTGGGAGCATGTTGGCACCATGTACAAGGGGAGCGCCAGCATTCAATGCTCGAACTATGAACTTGTGCAAGATGAAGCCGGTGAGTTTGCTATGATCAAAGAAGAAGATCCTCGTGAACTTTATCGGAGATTAACCACTTTTGCGGTCTCTCTTCGAGATCATGGGAGTAAGGACACGGATGACAATTGGATCAAGCGCAAGTTTCTCAAGGCCGGGATGCCCTACCATAAGGCCATGTCCTCCGTCATTCGCCTAAGACCGGACTTCCACCACTTGTCATCAAATGAAGTGTTGGATGAGTTCGTTGCTATGAGGATCTTGGATAAGACCGCCGACAATGCAGTTTTAAGAGCTCAATGATCAAAGAAGCCGAACCTTGCCTTGAAGGCCAAGGCTTGTGTGGAAGAAGAGGAGGAGGAGGATGATGATGAGAGTTGCCCCGAGGACACCAAATATGCCTATCATGAGCACATGGCTCTTGCTTCACGGCAATTTTGGGGCAACAAGAAAAACACAAGGCCCAACTTCAACAAGAACAACTCAAGTGGCAACAAGGGCAAGTAACGAGTGAGGACTTGCTTCAATTTTGGGAATGTAAGCCACTTTGTTGTAGATTGCCCATATGAGAAAAGATAAGACTTTGGAGGCAAGCTTATCCGGAAGGACAAGGCCAAGTCTTATCCCAACAAGAACAACTTCAACAAGAAGACCCATCCTAAAGGGTTGGTGGCCCAAGAAGAATATGTTGAGGATGATGATAATGATGAAGATGATGAGGTGGTCACCATGGCCACAATTGCTATTGCTACTACACTGCGCTCATCTCTCTTCAACTCACCAAATGAGAACATCACCGCCAGGTGTCTCATGGCGAAGGCCACCAACAAGGTAACCCCAAACATCAACACTACCATCCTTTCTAATCCTTCATTGACGGATTGTATTGATGAGAGTGAGGGAGCTAAGGAGGGAGAGAATGAATTTGAGTTTTTCATGAGCAAACTCAAGGGCAAACCCAAGAAGCACTTTGTTGCTCTCTTGGAACAACTCGGTGAGGCCAATGACATGATCGAGGCTCACGAGGAAACCATTGCTAAAATGGAAGGACATAGTCGAGACTATGCCGATGAGATATCGGATCTCTCTAATGCTCTAGAGGAAGAGCGTGGTCTTCGTTTGGCTCTTGAGGAGTCACACAATAGTGATCATGCTAAATTAAAGAAAGATCTCGATCATGCTTTAGTTGTCTCTCGTATGCTTAATTCTGAGAAGGCAAAACTTGGAGTTGACCATGCTAGACTCAAGGAGGAGTTTGTTATACTCGACAAGGCTCACAAGGCCTTGAAAGGTATGCATGCTTCTCTCAAGGAGTCTCATGATCAACTCCAAGTTTCGCTAACCAAGGAAAAGGCTATCTTTCCTCGCATGGTGTTGATTGATAATGCAAATGCTACTAACCCATGTTGCGAGCATGTGCATCTTGTTGAAGAAAATGCCAAGTTGAAGAAGCAACTTGAGAAAGGCCTTATGACATGCATACAAGGTGAGAAGAAACTCAACAATCTTTTGAGTAATCAAAAGGAGGTTGTGGCAAAGGAAGGAATTGGGTTTGTTCCTAAGCCCAAGAAGAAGAAGAATGACAAGACCAAGCTACCTCCCCCTCTCAGACAAACCTTTGTGAAAGAGGGAGAGGGCGTCTCTAAGAAGAAGAACAATGTGAAGGGTGGTGGGGTCAAGAAAAACCCCACCATACCATCAAACATGGCCGGCGACTTTAATCCTTCATAAGTTTTATGTCGTGCTAGTGATGGTCATGTCTTTGCTAAATTTGTTGGTTCTTCTTATGAGTATATTGAATGGTCTATTTGGGTTCCTAAGACCCTTGTTACTAACCTCAAAGGACCCATTACCAAATGGGTACCTAAATCTAAGCATTGATCTCTTGTAGGAGTTTTCTTCCGGTGGGGGATCATGGTTGCTCGATAGTGAAGCCACAAATCATATGACCGAAAGCAAAGACTTGGTGGTGGACGTGCATCTAGGTTCATCTATGGCCACCAACGTCGAATGGGGTGATGCTTCATCTTCTAAGGTATTGAGGCTTGGCAAGGTTGTTGTCTCTCATGATCTCATGATCGAGAAAGTCATGCTTGTTGAGTCCCTTGCATATAATTTACTTTCTGTTCGCCAACTTGCACTCATGGGCTTTGCTACATTCTTTGATATTGATACCGTGGCCCTCTTGTGGAGCAAGACTCTTAAAGTAGCCTATGTTGGACATGTCGAGAACGGTCTTTATGTGGTTAACTTCTCGAAGCAACCCACTAAGACTGCGACATGCCTAATGGATAAAGTTGATGTGGGATGGCTTTGGCATCGCCGGTTAGCCCATGTCAATATGAGATCTTTGCAAAGTCTTCTCAAGGGGGACCATGTCCATGGACTAACAAATGTTAGCTTTGCCAAAGATCGTGCTTGCAGGGCTTGCATTGAAGGAAAGTTACATGAGACGGCCTACCCACCCACTACTATCATCTACTCAAAAAGACCCCTAGAGCTCCTTCACATGGATCTCTTTGGGCCTCCATCTTTTGATAGTCTTGGGGGTAGAAAGTATTGCTTGGTGATTGTGGATGATTATTCAAGATACACCTGGGTATACTTCTTCAAGAAGAAGAGTGAGACCCAACAAACTGTCATCAACTTTGCAAATAAAGCTCAACGACAACATGAAGCAAAGATTTTGATGATCCGAAGTGACAACGGCATTGAGTTCAAGAACTACACCTTGGATGAGTTTCTTAGTGATGAGGGGATCAAACATCAATATGCAGCACCCTATACCCCTCAACAAAACGGTGTAGCAGAGAGAAAGAACCGGACACTGATGGACGCGGCAAGGACCATGATGGCGGAATTCAAATCTCCATACAACTTTTTGGCCGAAGCCATCAACACCTCTTGTCATGCATCCAATCGGCTCTATCTCCGCAAAGGCTTGAACAAAACTCCATATGAGATACTTACCGGTAACAAGCCCAATCTCAAGTACTTCGGGTGTTTAGGTGTAAATGTTTCATCATCAAGAAAGGTGTTCGTTTGTCTAAATTTGAATCTAGAGCTCATGAGGGCATATTTGTTGGTTATGCTACAAACTCTCATGCTTACTGTGTCCTTAACAAGTCCAATGGACTCATTGAGGAGACGAGTAACGTAGAGTTTGATGAGAATAATGGCTCCCAAGTGGAGCAAAGTGGTACTTGTGATGTAGGTGATGAAATTCCTCCTCAAGCCATAATAAGAATGGGTGTTAGATATATCCTACCCATTGAGGAACCCCTTGTGGCCGAAGGAGAAGGACAATGTTCCACTCAAGTGGAACCATCACCAACCCAAGACCCACACGCTTCCGAAGAACAAAGTGAAGGCACTCAACTGGACGAACAAGGCCAAGTGCAAGATCAATCACAAGATGGTGGGGAGCCACCAAATGATGCACAAGGCCAAGTTCTATCCTCTGAACAAGATCAAGATCAATAGGAAGCTCAAGATCAAGATCAAGCTCCTGACGTCGCTCAAGATGATCATCTCAGTGCTCCTCAATTATCTCTTGAAGAGCAATTGGAGCGTCGTGCTGCAAAAGTTGCCTCCAGGCTTGCTTCCAGAGAACATCACATGGAGAATATTCTTGGAAGCATCAAAAGGGGGGTAAGCACTCGTAGACAATTAGCAAACTATTGTGCTCATCAAGCTTTTGTCTCCTGTGTTGAACCTCAGAAGGTCTATGAGGCGCTCGAAGACCCTTATTGGCTTAATGCCATGCATAAAGAACTCCACAACTTCGAGCGCAACAAAGTGTGGCGTCTGGTGCCGAGGTCAAAGGAGAACCATAATGTCATTGGAACCAAGTGGATCTTTAAGAACAAGCAAGATGCTCACGGCATTGTCATCCGCAACAAGGCGCGTCTGGTGGCTCAAGGCTACTCCCAAGTCGAGGGTATCGACTACGGTGAAACCTTTTCCCCCGTTGCTCGCCTTGAATCTATTCGTTTGTTGCTTGCCTACGCTTATCATCATAATTTTAAGCTACAACAAATGGATGTGAAAAGTGCATTTCTTAATGGTCCTATTAATGAGTTGGTGTATGTCAAGCAACCCCCGGGGTTTGAGGATCCCAAGTTTCCCAATCACGTGTATCAACTTGATAAGGCACTCTATGGCCTTAAACAAGCCCCACGTGTGTGGTATGAGCATCTTACCGAGTTGTTACAAGATCGTGGGTTTGAAATTGGGAAAATCGACCCCACTCTTTTTACTAAGAAGGTCAAAGGGGAGTTGTTTGTCTGCCAACTATATGTTGATGATATTATCTTTGGTTCTCCTAACAAAGCTTTCAATGATGAGTTCGCCGCACTCATGACCACACATTTTGAGATGTACATGATGGGAGAGTTGAAGTACTTCCTTGGGTTTGAGATCAAGCAAAGAAGAGAAGGAATCTTCATCAAACAATCCAAGTATACTCAAGACATGCTCAAGAGGTTCAATCTAGGTGATGTCAAGCCGGCTACTACTCCAATGCCAACCAAGTGCCAACTTGATATTGATCCCAATGGTAAAGCGGTGGATCAAGAGGTATATCGCTCTATGATTGGATCCTTGCTTTACCTTTGTGCATCTAGACCGGATATTATGTTGAGTGTGGGAATCTGTGCACGGTTTCAAGCCTCACCTAAGGAAAGTCACTTTGTGGCAGTCAAGCGGATCTTTCAATATTTGGCTCATACCCCCAAACTTTGGCTTATGGTACCCAAGAGGAGCAAACTTCAACCTTGTAGGTTTCTTTGATTCGGACTGGGCGGGACACAAAGTGCATAGGAAGTCCACTTCCGGAGGATGCCAATTCCTTGGTTGCTCTCTGGTAAGTTGTGTTGGGGAACGTAGCAGAATTCAAAAAATTTCTACGCTTTCACCAAGATCAATCTTCGGAGACATCTAGCAACGAGCATATTAGAGTGCATCTACATACCCTTTTGTAGATCGCGAGCGGAAGCTTTCGAAGAAGCGTGGATGAAGTAGTTGTACTCTTCGCGTTCTTCGTCACCGATGATCTAGCGCCGAACGGACGGCACCTCCGCGTTCAACACATGTCCGGTACAACAACGTCACCTCCTTCTTGATCCAGCAAGGGGGGAGGAGAGGTCGTCGAAGATCTAGCAGCACGACGGCGTGGTGGTGGACGCAGCGGGAAATCCTGCAAGGCTTCGCCGGCGCCCTGCGTAAGGAGATGGAGGTGTGACGGGAGGGGGAGAGGCGCCAGAGACTTGGGTGCGGCTGCCCTCTCCCCCCCCCCCACATATATATAGGGGGCCAGGGGTGCGCCAGCCCCTGCAGATCCCATCTGCAAAGGGGGCGGCGGCCTGGGGGGGGGGAACTTGCCCCCCAAGGCATAGGGGGCGCCTCCCTCCCCTAGGGTTTCAACCCTAGGCGCATGGGGGAGGGCCCAGTAGGGTGCACCAGCCCACCAGGGGCTGGCCCCCTTCCCCTTGTGGCCTAGGGGCCCCACCCGATGGACCCCCGGGACCCCTCCGGTGGTCCCGGGACACTCCCGGTGACCCCCGGAGTTCACCCGATGGCCGAAACTGGACTTCCTATATATCATTGTTGGACTTCCTATATATCATTGTTTACCTCCGGACTATTCCGGAACTCCTCGTCACGTCCGGATCTCATCCGGGACTCCGAACAACTTTCGAGTTTCCACGTGCATGTATCTCTACGACCCTAGCGTCACCGAACCTTAAGTGTGTAGACCCTATGGGTTCGGGAGACACGTAGACATGACCGAGACCACTCTCCGGTCAATAACCAACAGCGGCATCTGGATACCCATGTTGGTTCCCACGTGTTCCTCGATGATCTTCATCGGATGAACCACTGTGTCAAGGATTCACTCAATCCCGTATGTTATTCCCTTTGTCCATCGGTACGGTACTTGCCCGAGATTCGATCGTCGGTATTCCCGATACCTTGTTCAATCTCGTCATGGCAAGTCTCTTTACTCGATCCGTAATCCATCATCCCGTGACTAACTCCTTAGTCACCTTGAGCTCATTATGATGATGTCTTACCGAGTGGGCCCAGAGGTACCTCTCCGTCACACGGAGTGACAATATCCCAGTCTCGGTTCGTACCAACTCAACAGACACTTTCGGAGATACCCGATGCGTACCTTTATAGCCACCCAGTTACGTTGTGACGTTTGGCACACCCAAAGTATTCCTACGGCATCCGGGAGTTGCACAACCTCATGGTCTAGGGAATACATACTTGACACCAAAAAGCTTATGCATTACGAACTATATGATCTCGTGCTATGCTCAGGACTGGGTCTTGTCCATCACATCATTCTCCTAATGATGTGATCCCATTATCACCGACATCCTATGTCCATGGTCAGGAAACCGTGACCATCTGTTGATCAACGAGCTAGTAACTAGAGGCTTACCAGGGACTCATTGTGGTCTATATATTCACACATGTATCGCTGTTTCCGTACAATACAAATCAAGCATGAATAACAGACGATTATCATGAACAAGGAAATATAATAATAATACTTTTATTATTGCCTCTAGGGCATATTTCCAACAAGTTGGTCTTCCAAAAAGCAAAGTTGTGTGTCTCTCTCTTCCACCGAAGCTGAGTATGTGGCAGTTGGCAGTTGTTGTGCTCAACTCCTATGGATGAGGCAAACTTTAAAGGATTACGGTGTCACTTGTGAAAAAGTGCCTCTTTGGTGTGACAATGAAAGTGCCATCAAGATTTCTATCAACCCGGTGCAACACTTCAAGACGAAGCATATAGAAATTCGGTATCACTTCATCCGGGATCATATACGACAAGGAGAGATTGAGCTTCACTATGTCAACACTCATGATAACCTTGCAGATATCTTCACGAAGCTGTTGGATGAAGCAAGATTTCGCGAGTTAAGGCATGAGCTAAATTTCATCGATTTGAGCAATGTGGCTTGAGACTTTGCACACACACCTCCCACTCAATATAGTTATCTTGTCTAGATGTAGGCATGGACATAGGGGGAGTATTGTTCTCTCAATGAACTATTCCCCCCCCCATTATGCATAAATCGATCAAGTCTTTGTCTTTTGCCATGTTAGATGGCATAAGTGCTTCAAGACGAGTGTTGGTCATGGGCCCAAGGATAGTTCTTTGCGGTGCCATACCAAATAACTCAAACATAGGTGGCTTCAGCCACCGACCTCCTCCTTGGGAAAATGTCGTGTGTGTTGTTTTTAGTGTGTGTTGTCTCTCTCTCTCTCTCTCTCTCTCTTTGTGCCTTGCGTGTGCATTTTTTCTCTGCTAAAAAGCCTCTTGTCGAAACATGCATTTTCTTGGAGGGACGGTACTACCGCTAAGCTAATACGGTACTACCGCAACCAGCACGGCAGTAATTTTTTACTGCCGCTGGTCGAGCGATACTACCGCTCGGTGTGTGCAGTACTTCCACCCGGGCGGTACTACCGCAATGACCGCGGTACTACCGCACTTATCCGAACGGCTGGGGGTTATAAGCAGGCAGGGGGAGATCTAACTCCCCCATACCCATTCATCTCATATCCCCCACGTCGCTTCTCTCTCTCCCTCTCAAGAACGCCGCCCAAGGACCTCGCCGGATCCCCTTCCCCGGCCACTCTCCTCGCATTCCGACCAGTGGGATCGTTCCCCACCTCGTCCTCTTGCCATGGATGAAGGTTTCTCCCCAAACCCCCTTCTCTCTTTGCCCGTTTGTTATTTTTAGGTTTTTGGGGAGATGCTCGTTGTTCTAGTGTTCTTCTTGTTCCTATCCATGGAAGATTAGGATGTAGGAGAGTGGTTATGCTATAGAAATGCTAGTAAGTATTATGCTACTAAGTCACTATGATCAGCCGTAGTACCGTTTGTCGTTTTTTTCGCGTTCTAGTCTAGATCCGTTTTTCAGATCTGACCCGAGCGGTACTACCGCTGGCTAACCGCGGTACTACCACTCTGTCGCGTACACGGTACTACCGCTCTGCTGAGCGGTACTACCGTAACGACATGGAAGTAAATTTTTACTACCGCGTTCTGCGCGGTACTACCGCAACTTCCAAGCGGTACTAAAAATTTACTTCCGCTTTCCTCAAACAGTACTACCGCTTGGTTCATATTTTCTTCATAGCGCATACATATTATCCTTTCTTCATGTTTCATGTGCTTTTTGTGGCTTTTGCATTGATTCTTGTTGTGTTTCCGTCATGTTCTTGTGTTTGTGCCTTACGTGGTGGCTCCGGTTCAGATGTTCGTCGCACCAATCCCATCCGTGACACCGGGTCCAAGCGTCTGCGCACCCCCAGTGATGTGCCAGAGGGCTCCAATCCCCAACGCAAGTTCAAGACCGCCGCCAACAAGCACAAGGAATCATCTATGACCATGGAGGAAATGCCAGCTGATGAGTTCATGGCAAGGAGGAAGATCAATCCATATGGAGAACCCCAGGCTCAATTTCATGGAGATGAACTATTCTGGACCAAGCAACAGTATCGTATCTACACATAGGTACTCAAGAGCAAGCACAACATGTATATGGATGCTCATTGGGTTGACATGGTCCACATGCGGAGGGACGATAACCGGGCCTACTTTGCCGAGGCTCTAGATCTGGTAGAGCAGTTTGGGCTTGAGCACATCATGTGTTTTCAGCATGATTTTGACCCTGAAATCGTTGCTCAGTTCTATGCTTCGGTGCACTTCCATACCAAGGAAGACCGCACCATGACTTGGATGACAAATGGTCACAAGATGACTGCTACTTGGATGGACTTCATGGATCTGATTCAGGTTGCTGACGAGGGACTCCACAACCCAATTGGAGCTCGGCCTCATGCCAACCCAGAAGCTGCCAACAAAGACCTTCTGTTACCATTTTATGTGGAGAAGACACTTGCGAGTGGCAAGAAGACATGGGTGTTGAACCCCTTTCTGGACATCATGCATAGGATATTCCGCAACACCTTATTTCCTCGAGTTGGGGACAAGGACAAGATTCACTCATACCTAGTTGACATGCTGCTGATGTGTGAGGAGGCTCCAACTACTCAGACTCCACCACTTGACATCTCCCACATCATGTGGTGTGAGCTTCGCTTTGTGATCAACACTCGCAAAGTGCCCATCTACGGTCCGTTTCTGTTTCTGCTTATCTCCAAGACTTGGGAGCACCTTTACGCTGATGAGGAGTTCGAGGCCCCGCAGTTTACTCGTCATGACCCCATCCGTCTTCGCATCAAGACTCGTTGGGCCAACACTGCTACTCGTGCACAAGCTGCTGCATCACAGATGGGTACTAACGAGGAGCCTATGGAGGAGGAGCCAGCTGAGGACAGTTCTGGAGGATATGCTCCTCCCTCGTCTGAGCCATCTTGGGCTAAGAAGCTGAAGAAGAAGATGAAGGCCCTATTCTGTATGCAAGCTCAGGGTCAGTACAAGGCACATGTGACTCACAAGCAATCTCGCTAGTGTGACAAGAAGATCATGAGGATCTTTGGTGAGCATGTGTCGAATGGATCCGAGGAGAACATCACTCCTGAGGCAGAATGGATGGCCCAACAGGGTTACAAGTGGTCTGAGTCTGACGAGGAGCAGCAGGAGTCTGATGGCGAGCATGATGACTGAGATCTTCTGCCAGAGCTACCACCTCTCTTAGTTGTCCTCTTTCCCTTTATGGTGTCTCGATGCCAAAGGGGGAGAGAGTGAGATTTGCGTCTTGCGCCGTTTCTATTTGCTTTTCGTTGGTCGAACTATGTTTGCTTGGTTTGTGTTTGTGTCGTGTGCGTGAGACTTTCGTATGGTGTAAGACATATGCTCCCCTCGTTGAACTCGTTATTATGCTTTTGCTATATTAGGTTGTGAGCAGTTGTTTTAATTACCCTTTATATGTGCTCACCTTATCCTCCATACTACGTGCATAGTTCCTTACCCCTCGTATGCAAGGAGTATATTGTTTGTAGAATATAGGGGGAGCATTGATCCTAGTATGTGTGTTGTGCATTCCAAAGCATTCTCCCCTGTGCACACATCTAGGGGGGCTTACCTATATTCTAGTGCTCTTCTAGGATTGCATACTTTCTTATATATCCTTGTGCAAATCCCGTATTGTCATCAGTCCACCAAAAAGGTGGAGATTGTAAGGGCGTATTTCTCCCTAAGTAGTTTTGGTGATTGATGACAATGCATTTGCGGACTCATCGTGTGCTCTAAGCTCTTTCAGATATATCTCTCCTAGGCACAAGACGATTATGTGCCCCTCGGAACCTATGGAAGACGGTGTTTCCTTTTGCTCCCTTTTTGGTGGATTTGAGTAATAGGAAAGCCATACTATTAAGAGGGGGTCCGCTTCAAAAAGGTTTGGGTGGAATCAACACGTACACGTCTACACCTTCGCACCACCTTTCCTTTGCTTCTCTGGAGCTCCGGCTGTTTTCCTCGTGCAAAACCATGGCTTCCTACTACTACAACTGCCTGGCAGGCGGTAGTACCGCTCATTGTAAGCGGTAGTACCGCACAGCCACACGGTAGTACCGCCTCAGGGCACGGTAGTACCGCACCAAGCGGTAGTACTGTATCATGAGCACGGTAGTACCGTGTTGCTGGCCCGGCATAGTAACTAGTACGGTAGTAGGTGCGGAAGTAATGTTTTACTTCCGCATCCTACGCGGTAGTACCGCTTGGGTCAAGCGGTAGTACCGTGTCGTGTTTTTGCTACTACCATATTTCTGCGGATGTAGCTACGGATGTATTTTATTTCATCCGCATTTATCCTCGGCCTCCTTATCTCTGCCTTGCGGTAGTACCGCAGGGACGAGCGGTAGTACCGCTCAGGCAGTACTACCGCCCGTGTGTCAACGCAACAGAGGTAAGCCTAGGCTAGTACCGCACCCAGAGCGGTAGTACCGCCGGCGGAGCGGTAGTACCGCGCTCTGCGGGCAGAAATGTGGGATAACGGTTGGATTTGTTCTCCCACTATATATAGGGGGTCTTCTTCTCCAAGAAGACTCACCTCTTCCTCCCCAAACCTCCATTGTTGCTCAAAGCTCCATTTCCGCCCGATCTCTCTCCCTAGCCAATCAAACTTGTTGATTTCCTCGGGATTGCTTGAGAAGGCATCAATCTACACTTCCACCAAGAGATATTTGATTCCCCCACTAATCCTTGCGGATCTTGTTACTCTTGGGTGTTTGAGCACCCTAGACGGTTGAGGTCACCTCGGAGCCATATTCCATTGTGGTGAAGCTTCGTGGTGTCGTTGGGAGCCTCCAATTCGGTTGTGGAGATAGCCCCAACCTTGTTTGTAAAGGTTTGGTCGCCGCCTTCAAGGGCACCACTAGTGGAATCACGGCACCTTGCATTGTGTGAGGGCGTGAGGAGAATACGGTGGCCCTAGTGGCTTCTTGGGGAGCATTGTGCCTCCACACCGCTCCAACGAAGACGTACTTCCCCTCAAAGGGAAGGAACTTCGGTAACACATCCTCGTCTTCACCGGTTCCACTTGTGGTTATTTCTTCCCTTTACTTGTGCAAGATTTACTTGTTTATCTTATATAGCTTGCTTGTGAGGTTGTTATCTTTGCTTCCTATAAGTTGTCATCATAGTAGCATATCTAGACAACTTACTTTGACGCTTAATTTTAATTGGTTAAGAAAAACTAAAAATTATTAGTTGCCTATTCACCCCCCCCCGCCTCTAGTCAACCATATCGATCCTTTCATTAATAGAGGCCTTTGTATGAAAGAATTTTGTGTTTTCATCTCCAAACTTCACACCTTTAATTTTTCCTCTTTGCTTCCAATAAATCTTCTGATTGTTGAGCACAGTTAATAGAAATTCCTTAAGCATGTTTCTGCAGTTTGTTTCAAACACTGTAAAACACCTGTATTCCTTAATTAAGTCCCAAAAGAAAATAATATCATTCAGCTCTGCAATCTGCTTCTTGTGACAAGATAAGTCTTTTGCCCATAGCTTGAGTGCTCTTCTAGTATTTTTGAACTTTGCATTTATCATCTTTGCATAGTCAGTGTGGCCTACTGGAATGTTCCATGCAGGCTGGACCACTTGCTTGAAGGACCTATGATTTAACCAATAATTTTCAAACCTGAACACTTTTGACTTTGGAATATTTGTACCAATTTTGATCATGCAAGGAAGGTGATCAAAAATAGGTTTAGCCATTGGGAGAGCAGTGGAGTCTGGGTAGCTGGTCATCCAAGCAGCAGATGTGACAAACCAATCTAGCTTCTCAAGGAGAGGGTTGTCCTGCATGTTACTCCAACTAAATTGTCTGCCCTTTAGAGGTAGCTCAATCAGGCCAAGTTCACTAATAGCTTCATTAAACATGAGCATTTCATTGACATCACCCCCAGGCTTATTTCTGTCTTCAGGTTTTCTAATGAAATTAAAATCACCCATGATAATATAGTCCATGTCACAAGGCATCTGAATATTACCAAACCATTCAATGAACTCTATCTTATCTTGATGATTGCAAGGTCCATAGATCTTTGTGAGAATCCAAGATCTGTGGGAAGTGTTGCAAGTGAACTGAATAGAAAGTGAATATTTGTTCTGAAACATCAACTCTCTAGAGAATAAGGCTCCATTCCAAGCAGTGAGGATGCCACCAGATGCTCCAATGGAAGGTAAGTATTCAAATTTATTAAATCTCTGTGGACAAACTTTATGTATATATGTTAAATCAAAATTCTCTCTTTTGGTTTCCTGTAAACATACAATTCCAGCAGCACTTTCTTCCACTTTTTGTCTAATAGCCAGCCACTTATCTGAAGAATTAATACCTCTGACATTCCAGTTGAGTATATTCCAGGTTCTGTTGTTATTCATTATGAACCAAAAATATATGTCTTTGAACCCCAAGGTCCAGCCCCTGGTGCTTATCCCAATACTTGAGTCTTCTTTGAACCTCAAATAGAACAGAGCTAATATAAGAGAACACCTCAGACAGACATTGCAATAAAACACCAGTAATCCAAAGCCAAGGCAACATATGATGTATAATTAAAGCCTTGGTAGTAGTAGGCATATCATATTTAATTCCCACAAAAAGGTAGCATATATCAGATTCCAATCCATTACAACCAACTAACAAAAGGTGTCTCTCATGGTAATCATACAATGCGGAACAGTTTCTGATAATAAGATTTACTACAGCCATATAGCAAGGGCACTCCAAAAGAAAACAGCAGGAAACTCTGCCACTCCATCTCATTTGTTGTGGTCTTCTCATCGTCAAGCCAAGTTTGTTTTGCAGTCATCTCCAGTGGCCTTGGACACCTTGGACACCTCCTCCTGCCCCTTCTTTTTAGGTTTCTTGGACAGCTTATCTTGCAGTTCATCCTTAGCAACCTTACAGAAAGATTTAGTAAGATTTTTCACAACAAAATTCTGAATAACTGGTGGGATAGCATAACATGGCAAACATGATTTAGCAGTACATGATTTTCTTCTATAGCCCATATTATCTTTCTTAATCCTGTCACTCCTTCTTACCTCAGTTTCCACCATGGGTTCCTTTTCCCTCTGAAAGTGCAACTAATCCCCGTGTGGTTTTGGTAATTAATAACAACATATATATCATTGAACTAATATTTACTTGAGAATCATTTCAGAAAAGTTCGATGATATGGGTATGGAAATGTCTGAAGAAGTGGACCCCTCAAAATGCTAAGACAAGCATTGGCAAAAGCTCAAGACTCTATTTTTGGTTTAGTGATCAAAGATCACATTGAGTCCATAGGAAAAGCCAATACTATTAAAAGGGGATGAGGTTGTGTTAATGATCTAGTTGCTCAAGTGCTTGGTGATCTAGCTCCCTCAACTATCAGCACTCTTCACTACTTAACACACTCATAAGTAATCTCGGACAAACCGATTCTGCAAACTCAGTCCCACCGAGATGAACCACCTCAGTTATTCCTCCAAACCCTAATTTCTCGGTCCATCCGATTCTGAGTTTCGGTCTCACCGAAAATGGACTGCCAACCTTCTGTAACCAATTGACATCATTTCGGAATATCCGAGTTGTTACTTTCGGTCACACCGAGATGGCAAGCTCCAACCCTTGACTCACTTCGGACACACCGAGATGGTATTTTCGGTCCCACCGAAAATCCCAACGTTCACTATATTTGAACTTTCGGTCTGACCGAGTTTTCACTTCGGTCTCACCGAGATTGGTCAAATGTGTGTGTAACGGTTGGATTTTGTGTGGAGGCTATATATACCCCTCCACCCCCTCTTCATTCGTGAGGAGAGCCATCAGAAAGTACCACCACTTCTACCATACACTTTCTGAGAAGTGAACCACCTACCCTTGTGTTGAGATCAAGCCATTCCATTCCTATCATATGAAACTTGATTTCTAGCCTTCCCAAGTTGCTTTCCACTCAAACCTTTCTTCCACCACAGCCATATCAGTGAGGAGAGTTGAGTGTTGGGGAGATTATCATCTGAAGCACAAGAGCAAGGAGTTCATCATCATCAACACCGTCTATTACCTTTTGGGGGGTAGTGCCTCCTAGATTGGTTAGGTGTCGCTTGGGAGCCTCCGTCTTTGAGATGTGGAGTTGAACCAAGAAGTTTGTAAGGGCAAGGAGATCGCCTACTTCGTGAAGATCTACCCCGAGTAAGGCTAGTCCTCCGTGGGCGTAGGCCATGATGGAATAGACAAGGTTGCTTCTTCGTGGACCCTTCGTGGGTGGAGCCCTCCGTGGACTCGCGCAGCCGTTACCCTCCGTGGGTTGAAGTCTCCATCAACGTGGATGTACGATAGCACCACCTATCGGAACCACGACAAAAATCTTCGTGTCACCAAACTGCGTTTGATCTTCTCCACCTCTCTTTTACATGTGCAATTTACTTTCCGCTGCTTATACTCTAGAATTGCATGTGTAGGGTGATACTTGAATTGATCTTAATTGTGAAACTGCCAAAAACATTGCATGATCTAAAGGCAGATTTTTATATTGCCAAGTAGTCTAATCACCCCCCCCCTCTAGACCTACTTCGATCCTACACCCTCCTTTTCCTTGAGATGGCCTCCCCAAGTGGAAGGATTTTGTTTGGTGAGACTTGTTGAAGGGGGCTACCTGCCCCACTGGAGGAGTGAGTTGCTGGGCTAACACCTTCATTTTCCTTGACCTGTCCTAGCGAGAAGTCTTTACATGTTGGTGCCTGGGAAGTAGAACATCCATCGGGTATATGGAAAAGCATAGTTTCCTCTTGTTCACAATTAGCAGTCAACATTTTCCATACATCAGACTTTAACAAGTGCATTGTCCATCCAAACTTATCAGGTGTCAACAGCAAATGAATAATGAATTTGAACCAACTTACTGGTATTTCAATTTTGAAAGTGCTTGCTACTCCTTGAGTTGCTGGTGCAAAATTCTTAATACAGAGCCCAAGTCCTTCTTTATTGTTGGGGTCTAAAAGTTGGTTGCTTGCAAGAGGGGGTAACCATAAGTTGCTTGCTTGTTCATGTAAGAACAACACCCAAGCACCGGTCCACCCATATATCAAATTATCAAAGTAGCTAATGTGAATCAACTAAACATGATAAATATAACTTGATAAGAATTCACATGTGTCCTCGAGAGCACTTTGCTTATTATAAGAGAACTATTAGGCTTGTCCTTTGCTATAAAAATGTTTAGGCCACCTTGCTGAACCTTGTTACTTATTACGAGTTATCTTGCTAAAAAATATATCACTGTTACTTACCGCACTTGTAGAGAATACCTTGTTGAAAACCTCTTGTCATTTCCTTCTGCTCCTCATTGGGTTCGACACTCGTACTTGTGAAAAGGACTACGATTGTTCTCCTATACTTGTGGGTCATCAGGCTCACAGAGAGAAACATGTTTAAAAAAGAAAAGGAAGGAGAAACTGCGACAACCCGGTGTAAATATGGCTTTCCATACAACAAGCACATCTAAGGACCAAGACAAACGGCGACAGACACCGAAAACAAAAAGTTACAAGCAAGTAATATCTGGAGGTTCTAGGCTTTGGAGTCGGCGTCCTCAACTGGAGAGCCCTCGAAGTGCATAGAATCCTCTAGAGCATCGCCATCATCATTGGGTGCAAACACACCAACAAGCTCCTCAACAAAACCGGCAGTCGCAACCCTCGAAGCTTCGGCCCGTGCACCCTTTCCAAGAGGCTTCACCAGCTCCAAAAATGGGAAGTAATGGTCGATAAGGTGAAGACTGGTGAGGACACGCTCGCCGGCTAGCGTCGCCACCTCCAGAGCTTCGGCCTCGATCTAGATCTGGAGTTCTGATCTCGTCGTGCTTGTTGTGGAGGCCTCATTGTGGCATGCGGGAGTTACCGAGCGAAAAATCCACGCTTAGCGTAGACAAAGGCGATGCTCCCGGGCGCCGCTATCTTCTTGAGGATGTTGTCGTGGTGCTCCTTTTTGTGTCTGGGCTTTCCTTTTTGTGTCAGGGCTTCGGGTGAAAACCTTTGTGCGTTGGACTCAGCAACGATGACGCTTTGTGCAATTTTCCCTCCCGAGGGTGTTGTCGTGGAGCTTAGGTGTTATAGGGGCCTACGTGCCGTTGTACTCAGTCCATCATGTGCTCTCTTTCGGTAGCGTAGTCGTGTGTGTTCTGCGTGATCCAATTATCTTAGGATTGGCGACGTATGAGGGCTACGTCACCATCTTGTATCGTTCGAACGTGTACTTTATTTAGTTTTTTTATACGAAATGAAAGCCTATTACGAGAGTGCCACATTGAGAATGCGTCCTACAGAACTATGCGTGCCACTTGGATGTGATAATTGTCGAACGTGAGGCTCAAGCACATGGGAACTCTAAACATTTTCGGTGATAAGTTTACTTACACGAGGATGACAACTTTAAGGCATGCCCAATGCATAGCCCCAAACCTAATGCCTCATGTGCCAACTAGGTTCGAATGCCAGTGTGGACTAAAAAGAGATGCCTCAACCGTGTCAGTGTAGCTTGGGGACGAACTAGTTGCTTAAGCAGAAAAAGCAATGAGAGAGAGAGAAAGAAAGAGAGAGAGAGAGAGAGAGAGAGAGAGAGAGAGAGAGAGATGGCTACAGGTCCGCTGGGTGTATGTGAAATTAAACGGTGCTCCAGCAGTATGTGCTCATCTGGCTGGGCTGGGGCCGTACCTAGTACACGCCCTTAGAGCAAGTCCAGCAGTTCCCCTAAAATTTCTCCCCTATATGTCAAAACAGGGGACTCCCCTAAAAAGATTCTTCCTTAAAAATTGCTCAACTCCGGCAGTTCCCCTAAACATCTCCCTTATTCTATATTTTAAGAATATTTCATAACTACCAACAGCTAGTTTCAGCTCTACAAATACATGATCAACCCTCATATCTCTCGCAATCCTGATCGTGCCTCCTATTCTATTTCTCTTTCGCCATCTCTCTACCATCTCTCTACAACAAAATGAGTCACCGTCAAAGTTTGGCTCGACAATTTTGCGAAGATTCCTCCTCCGAAGATGAGGAACTCATGATGGCTGCAATTGTAGCAGAAGAAGAAGAAGCCCGGCTGGATGCTCCAAGACATGGAGTTTCACAACCGGGACATCAATCTCTTCAGCGCGATTTTGTGGAATGCTTTCAGAACCTTCACAAGGACTATTTTGCAGAGAACCCCACCTTCAAGGCAAGGAAGTTTTGCAATAGGTATGAAACTTGTGCATCTGTTTCGTTTTCACCATAGTAGTCGCTCTTCATGTCTCATTTAAGTTTTTCTTCACAGGTATAGAATGCATCGTCCTCTTTTTCTGCGCATAGCAAGTGCTATAGAGGCACATGATAGCTAATTTTTCTCTGAGAAGAAAAAGTGTTGGTGTTCCTGGTTTACATCTTTATCAAAAATTGACCTCAGTATTTCAAATCCTAACATATGGGATAGCAGCTGATCTTACTGATGAGTATTGTCGGCTAGCACATACTAGTACTTGTTCCATCAGCGACCAACAAGCGCAAGCACAAGCACCATACTGTACTCTGCATCCTCACTCAGAAAATATCTATTAAGAACATCACTCTGAATCTACTACATATCTGGTCAACAATTAGACATTACCAATTTTAAGTAGCATATACAAGCAGGCTAAACACCTAGCACCCACAGTAACATATAGGTTCATCAGAATATGAACTCTAGGGCTCGACCTCATATCCCACTTCAGTATGAATTAGTCAAGGAATCTCTCACTCATCTCTCTGCTGATCCTATTCCTTCACATATCTCTCTCTTGTTCTCCGCATGAGTAGGTCACAGCCCTCCCTCGCAGCGGAGGACAGCAAGCCCAAGCCCACGCCGGAGTCGAACTCTGTCTCTCCCTCTTTGTTATCTCTCTCTCTCTCCATGCCACATATTGACCCCATCGTCATCCCCTCCAGTGGAAGCGGCGACCATGCCCCGCCCCCAGAGCAGAAGTTGGACGCTTGGAGTGCCTCCCCGTCTTCAGCCACGGCGCCGCCGCCACCCCCCTGCACCCACTGCCCGGCGGCTCTATCTCTCCCTCACCTAGGTTCTCTATTATGTTTGGATCTGAGAAAAAAATGAGAGGGGAACGGACCTGTGTTGCATTGGTGGCGGCGTGGTGGCGGGATGGAGCTTTCCGGACGCAGCCGTTGCGCCGACCAGCGAGTCGGGGAGGGGATCGGGGAGATCCTCGTTCCCCTAGATAGAGGGCACAGAGAGGGCGTTATCGGGGAGGCCAAAAAATTGAGGAGGGAGTCGGGGCGCTGCTGGAGGTAGTTTTTTTTGGCTTTCTCCCATATAATAACGATGGGAGTGTTTCAGGGCGCTGCTGGACTTGCTCTTTTTTCTCTGCGAGGGACTGCTGGACTTGCTCTTAGATGGAAAGCATGACAAATTTCATGCTTTAGTTAATTTTTGACAGAAATTTCTTATGTGCCACCGGAATTGTTGTTGAAAAATCAGGTCGGACAGTGCATGTGGAATTTATCATTTGAGTTCTTATTTACCGGCACAACAGGCACATTTCCACACGAATGACACGCCGGTATTTGAGGCTTGGAAAAGGAAAGGAAAAGAGACGCCGGTACTACACAGGATCACCAGTTTCTGCGTGGGCTAAAACAGAAATGCTGCTGCTACACTTCCAGCCTCTCATCGTAATGTCGTGCTAGTGCGGTAGCCCTTTTACCAGATTCCAGTTTTGCTGCAGAAGCGATAGAGATGTCGTGGTTATTTTTCTTTTCTTTTTTGAGGTCTGCTGTCGTGGTTCTTTTCGCTTCGAGAAAGAAAGAAGAAAAGAAGGGAACGAAATAGGGAAACTGCATACAGCTCATTCATCATGCTATATGGGCCGCTGGGTGTGGCAACCTCAACCCCACATGATGCCCATGTTCGGGGACCCACCTCCGCGTAGTCTATTCTGATGTCTCCTGGCCTCCACCAATCCACATCTAGATGCATATGCCCGTGGCGCCGAGTATGCAAGCGCTGCGTGGTTGGCCGCTCTTGACCGCGACAGCATGGGCGTGGTCGAACCCACGCGTCTCCGCGCACCAGGTTCTACGAGCCCGCACCAAGTGGGACACACGCTGCCGTGAGCGAGCGAGTCGCCACGCGGATTGTCCGCCGAGGCAATCCATCCATGGGCCGCACAAGCAAGTACAACACCACTTTGGTGACAGTGACTGGCCTTTGTGCTGCCTGCTGGCTTGCACTTCGCTAAGAACCGCGTACTGAAAAGTAAAGAAAAAAAGCTAGGTTGGCGGCCTTACGAACCGGTGGCATTAGATTTTTCTGTACGTGTGGCGGCTCATTCTCCTCGTGTACACAACGACGACGTACAATCTATTCTAAGAGCATCTACGGCCGTTGGCCCCGTAGGAGGCATGAAACCCGCCGTCTGAGGACGAGCCGGCAGTATAATTGGCTCTGGAGCGGTTTGGCATCCAGCCGTTACTCAGGTCACCCCAGGCGCCGATGTCAGCTCAGTTTTGGCACATTTTCAGCAAAAAAATGGCTCAATATTGGCACGAATCTGCCCATATTCGACGAGGTTGGACGTGGTTCGGCGTGAATTCTCAACGTAAATAATTTTTTACCGTATTTTCATCACAGAAAATCAATAGAAATTATATAGTTCAACAACAAATAGTTCAACACAAATTATATAGTTCAACAACAAATAATTCAACACAAATTATGTAGTTTAACAAATAAAACTCATATTTCATCACATGCCGAGCTAGGCGTCGCCTTTGATCCTCCACAGGTGCTCCACCAGATCCTCCTACAGTTGTCGATGCACGTGTGGGTCTCGGATTTCCTAACGCATATTGAGGTAGGCAGTTCAGGTTGTCTGTAGCTGGTGATCGACTTGGGCAAGAGGACCCTACCTGTAGTATGGTTCAGTGTCAAACACTGGCTCTTCCTTCCCGCTCTAAATGATCATGTTGTGCAAGATGACACAACAAGTCATAATCTCCCACATTTGATCTTTCGACCATGTCTGAGCAGGGTATCGGACAACAAAAAATCGAGACTGGAGCACACCAAATGCCCGCTCAACATCCTTCCTGCAAGACTCCTGAACCTTGGCAAAGTGGGACTTCTTGCCTCCTGGCACAACATTTGAGATAATCTTCACAAATGTCGACCATCTTGGATAGATGCCATCAGCTAGGTATTACCCCTTGTTGTACTGCTGCTCATTGACCTCGAAGTTCACCGGAGGAGAATGACCTTCGACAAGCTTGGCAAAGACAGGGGAGCACTTCAGCACGTTGATGTCATTGTGAGTTCCTGGCATACCAAAGAAGGGTGCCAAATCCAGAGGTCATGTGTGGCCACTGACTCAAGTACCACATTGCAATCACCTTTGGCGCCTTTGTACATCCCCTGCCAAGCAAATGAACAGTTCTTCCATTTCCAATGCATGCAGTCGATCCTTCCAAGCATCCCACAGAATCCTCTCGCTGCATTTTGTGTCACGATCAGAGCGGTGTCTTCCGCATTGGGTGTTCGCAAGTATTGTGTTCCAAACACTGCCACCCCCGCCCTGCAGAACTTGTAGAAACACTCAATGGTGGTGGACTCGGTCATGCGCCCATAGTCGTCGAGTGAATCACCAGGAGCTCCGTATGCTAGCATCATCGCTGTCATGCACTTCTGGATTGAGGTGAATCCAAGTTTGCTGGTGCAATCCTTCTTGCACTTGAAGTAGCTGTCGAACTCCCGGATGGAATTCACAATCCTGAGGAAAAGCTTTTGGCTCATCTGATAATGGCGCCGAAATACTTTATCGCCGTGTAGTGGAGCATTGGCGAAGTAGTCGGAGTAGAGTATGCAGTAGCCTTCCAGACAAGACCGGTTCTTTGCTTTCATTCGCCCGACGCCGAGCCACCTCGCCACGGATTTTCATTGCTCACGAGCAGGCCGGCGAGGACCATGAGATGTTCCTCTTCCTGGACGTCGGCATCAGGCTCCTCCTCCAGCAGCGCGGCGAGCACCTCCTCATCATCCGAGTCCATTGCCGAGGGGTGAGCAGGCAAACCGCCGAATACCTAGAGGGCGTGCTAGACGCACACCCGCCGGTGCACCGCCCCTGCGCGGTCGGAACGCCGGAAAAATCGCCCGAGTGGTGGTGGGTGTCTGCCGCTGCTGAAATCTCTTCTCTTTTCCAGCGGGGAAAGGCTTATCTAACGGTGTGCGGCGGTGGGCGGCGCCGAGATAGGAAGTTTGGCGGCCGAGCGCGGGGGTGGGGGTGGGGCGAATCTGGACGAGCTTCTTGCTTTTTCGCCTAACAATGTGGGTCAGACGTGTTTTTTCCTTGCGCCGGAGCCCCCAAACGCCCTCTGTGCGTCGGGTTCGGCCTGCGATCGCCGGATACAAAAACGGGCCGAGCCGGCAGATTTCGGCGTTTTGAGGATGCGACTGGGACGTTTTTTTGGCGTCAGCGCCGAAAAAATCGCCTGGGGTATCTGTTGGGAACGCGGCTGAAGATGCTCTAAGGTGTTCAAAAAGAATCCCTCGATGAGGAACGGAAAGGCTAACAAGCTGACGATCTCTACAAGTGTTTTTTTATCTAGGGAATGCTCACTGGTATGTTTGATCTCGCGTGGGAATTTCAAAGCATGGACATGAGACAAATTTGTTTGTTGTTTCCGATGCACTCTTTCCAAGGAACAATGCAAACATTCGCTCACATACACCGTCCAGAGAGAATAACTCTATCCGTAGCATGGCACCCTCCGATGTAGTAGTATGGCAATTTACTTATAAGCATGTATGGCAACTCTTTTGTGTAGCATGGCAATTTGGCCTATTGCAGCATGACAAAATGTTAAATAAATGGGCAAATCTCCTTCTTTTCTTTAGCCTGGTAAGGGAGTCATGGACTAAGGGGTACTCGGGGCGACGGTCCATTGTGCATGGGCCGGACTGGTGGAGCCATACTACCACAGGAATTCTATAAAGCCGTGGTGTGCCCTCCAAGTCAAGAAGACGCGGGATCTCTATTATTTCTTATTGTAATCTATCTTCGGTAACCCTAGGCATATCGGTGTCTATATAAACCGAGCATTGTAGTTATTAAGGGAGATCTATCTTCATCCCCTATAGCCTAGGGTTAGCTCATACTGATCTCGAGGTAGATCTACTTTGTAAACCACGATATACAATCAATACAATCAAGCAGGACGTAGGGTTTTACCTCTTCGAGAGGGCCCGAACCTGGGTAAACACTGTGTTCGTCGTCCCTTGTTACCATCGATCCTAGATTCACAGCTCGGGACCCCCTACCCCGAGGTCCGCCGATTTTGACACCAACATTCGTGCTTTCATTGAGAGTTCCACTGTTGGATCCCCGAAGGAATTGATGGCTCAACCGATCGTTAGAGATCATGGCCACATGGAAGGCTCTCCCGCCCCCGGTCATCTCCTCGTGTTCGGCAGCGTTCTTCTGGCGCCGATCACACTGGCGGCCTCGACCAAATCAAAGGTTCCTCTCCTGTAAAGGAACTCACCGGCTCAAGGGCATTAACCCTAGGGCAACTGACTTGCAAGGACCAAGCATCCCTTAGAGCCCGACCCTCGAGCCAGGCTCTGGTAGATCGCTCACGAGACCCCCTTTTGAATTATCGGAGTGTTCTACACCTCCCTGTGCCCAACCAATGGATCACTTGGTAAATCTGTTATGTGCGATAGGGATCTTCGTTACCAGGTCTACGGCTTACGATCAAATCGGGCTTAAAATCGACGACCGTGAAATGAACACCCCTCCGATCACGCAACTCATCGCTACCGTCGAGGAGGCCCAGGAGGGATCACAACCTCACAAGTTGAGGACGGTGTACACTCGAGTACCTAGCTCGGAGTCAGACACCAGCCCGGAGGCACATCCAGACTCAGACCCCAGCGTAGAATCTAGCTTTGAGCTGATTCAGTCCCATATAAGTCTGGATCCGAGCCCCGTAAGGTTAGATCCAGATGTAATCCAACAACCCATCCAGGATGGTCCGGGTCCACGGCACGAAGGGATCCTCGAAATTTTCCCACCCTCCCACCACGAGGAATATACTCCGGATTCAAGAAGCCCGGACATATGGGACCTCATGTACGTTGAACAGCTGCCAAATGAGACAGTCCATCACTATTGGGCTAGATTTCTCCTGGTGAATAACAAGATGGCAACTTGTTGTGACAAAGAAATAGTTAAAGCTTTCCAGTTTAACTACAGGGATGAGGTCCTTTTAGACGCCCTCACACGTCGCCGAATTTAAGGCTTCACTGAACTACCTTGTCGGATTCAGGGCTCCGCAAAACCCGTTAAGTTCGAACACAGGGGCGTGAACGAAGATCTCTCCCACTCACGTCTACCTAGCGCCTCGCTCTTGTCTCGGTGGAAAGATTCAAACAAAAAACAAACAAGCACACAAGAGTATATCCAGGTTCGGGCCACCGTGTGGTGTAATACCCTACTTCCTTCTTTGGTGGATTGGCTCCGGGCGAGCTATCATATGAACTGGTACAAGTGTTCCTGGGCTCAGGAGGCGAGCTTAGGAGGGTCAGGAGGCTAGTGTTCTTGCTCCTTGTGTGGTGGCGAAGTGTCTCCGTCCGTTCGTCTGTCCCCTTTGAAGTGGGAGTCCTAGCTACTTATATAGGTGCCCACATCCTCTTCCCCCGAAATGTTTAGGCGGGAAGGGATCCCACAACAGCCATTTTTGAGCGGGAACACAAGGACGTTCCTGAACTGACAAAAGCAGTCTTTGCCTGCAAAAGGATCAGGCTAGCACAGTGGTGGGCTCGACGGTAACATCCTCCTTATCGTCCTTGCGGTCTTCGGTCTTATTGCACCAAAGAGGAAACCTTTGCCCCGATCCTTAGGAACCAATGACTGCACTGTCTCCTTTGCACCGAAATGGCAACTGTGCCGCTGGCGGACGCTGGCACACGCTAGCGCGGTGCGTCATTGCTGACATCACTGCCTCCTCCTGAGGCAGGCTTGGCCTTGGATTCTCCGCCCCTCCGGAACGCCTTTCCGAGGCCGCTCCCGAGGAGGTCTTGACGTCGTTCTCCTCGCGAGGCTTGGCCCCCTCGCGAGGGTCTTGAGCAGCTGGTCGATTAGCTGGGCCGTACCAGGCCGCTTGTAGGAGCGCGTCGCGGCCCGCAAACAGGCAAGTCTGGGTACCCTGGTTCCCAGGACGCCGACAGTAGCCCTCGGGCCCAAGGCGCACGCGGAGTTGGCGTCGGGGCGAAGCCTTAGTCGAGGACGAAGCGCCGCAGGCCCTAAAAGGCTGCGGGCCAGGCTGGCGCACGATTGTTGGATGGGACGTGACGGCTCCGCTTCCCACACAGCCTTGGTGATCGTGCGACTTGACAACTCCTTGGCGCGGGCGACAAGGGAGTAATGGCTGCGACACCATTGGCTGGTTGTTGGGATCCTCCGCCCTATAAATGGGGCTAGGGGGGAGCCCCCATGCCGTTTCCAAGCCAACGTCGTCTTCTCCTTGCTTGTCCTTCGTTCTTCCTCCCGTCGCAAGATCTTCATGGCGCCGCCGAGGAAGCCATCCGCCGCGGAGAAGGGGAAGACCCCGAAGAATCCAGTCCCATGCGGCCGCCGGTGGACGGCACGGGGCGTCCTCCCATGGCGAAGGTGGTCGCGGTCGGAGAGGGATAGGGGGCGCGCAAAGGTGCCTGCTGGTCGCGCGCCCTCCGCGCCCCCAGTTCCATTCCTTCGATGTCTCATCGGAGTTCATGGTGTGGGCAGAGAAGCCCGGTGGCCCGTGGCTCGGGCTTCCCCGCTCGTTTGGCGACATGCTCCCGGCCGGAAGCCTTGGAGGCATATGGCTGCAGGCCGACGGTTGCTCCAGCGGTGCATCCTGTGTGAAGGTCGAGGTGGCTCCCTCGGGCGATGTGTTCTTGGAGCGTGGCTGGCAGTCGTTTGCCCGCGCACGCTGGTTGCAGGGGAGGTGTGAGCTCTACTTCAGGTACGATGGCGTCTCCACGCTGTTCGTCAGGGTCTTCTCAGAGGAAGGGAGGCGCCTTGGGTGCTGTCCCGAGGCTGACGACGAGGAGGACGACGACGTACGGAGGAGCGGCTGCTCCTCTGGAGATGACCTCAGTCCTAGGGGTCATTGTGGGGCCCCCCTCTGTGGCAGCAACAGCTCCTCCAGCAGTGGCGGCCGCGACGAACCACCACGCCGCCGAGCTCGGTTCGGCGAGAGGAGGGGGTCACCGCGCCGCTGCGGCTCGGTGAAGGCAGAGGAACCAGAGGACTTCGACTGAGCGGGAGCAGCTTCTGCTTCTTTTCCTTTCTTTTTCTCCATGCCTTTTCTGCATCAAAATTTCACGTTGCCTTGAGGAGGCGTGTAATGGGTTGTGATGTACGTAAGAAGTGGGAACTCACCGTCATGCTTTCGTTGCTTGAATGAAATTACTTAGCTTTTATGCGTCCTGTCGTCCTAAGGCGGAGTCCTCCTGACTCTAGCATCATGAGCCCCTTCGAGTCGTGAAGAGGTGGCCGGGTCTGATGAGCTCGTACAGCCCCCGAGCGGGGGTCAATCGCTGAGATCTGCTGAGAGTGCCGAGCGCTGGTTAGAGCACCAAAGCCTGAGCGGCTCGGTAGATAGGTTGGGCGGACTGAGCAGCCCGGCGCCAGAGCCTGAGCAGGCTTGGTCAGGTGAGCTCACGGGGCCACGGCGGACGAGGGTCGGTGACCGACCGTGCCCCAGCCCCCACGCGCGAGGCGCGTGAAGGAGAGCGAGTGGCATAGCTGAACTTAAAGCTGGCGAGAAAGATCCAAACACAAAACTCTCAACGAAACGCAAGAAGTGCAAGAAACATGAGAACTTCATAGCATGGGGTATAGGAAGGGCTGATAGCCAAGGAAGTAGAAAAGGCTGACAGTCAAACACCAAGCAAAAAGGAAAAAATGTCGCGTCCGACCCCTACACTACGTCTTCTTCCCAGCGCGGAGCTAAGGACTGCCACTGGGGCGTGGGTGGGAGCCCCGTCTGAGGGCTCGTAGGCAACGCACAGGAGACTCCGAGGCGTGTACAACCCCAACTCATTATTACGTGAGAGTGTCACGGGCGGAGACCTTCACGGGCACGGAGCCTTGATTACGGATAGAACCTCCTGAGGTGTTTGATGTTCCAGGAATTTTGGATAGGTATCCTATCCTGCATCTCCAGGCGCACAGCACCAGGCCTAGAGACACGGACGATTCTGAACGGGCCCTCCCGCATGGGCGAGAGCTTGTGTAGCCCCTCACGGGAGAGGACCCACCTCAGGACCAAGTCACCAACTTCAAGTGTTCTTGTGTGGACACCGCAGCAATGATAATGCCGCAGCGCCTGCTCGTAACCCGCTGCCCTGAGGGCAGCCCTGCGGCGGCCCTCCTCGCCGAGCACGAGGTCCATCCGCCAGGCGTCGTCCTAGCATTCCTCATCGAAGGCCAAGACACGTGGGGAGCGATGCTTGACCTCGTGAGGGAGGATCGCCTCCGCCCCATAAACGAGAAAGAAGGGAGTCTCCCCCATAGGTTTGGTGGTAGTGGTTCGGATTGACCACAGCACAGATTGGAGTTCGTCGATCCAGCCCCTGCCGCAAGCCTCAAGCTTCTTCTTGAAGCTGCGCGTCTTGAGGCCACGCAAGACTTCCGCGTTGGCACGCTCGGCCTGCCTGTTGCTCCTGGGGTGGGCCACCGAAGCATAGCAGATCTGTGTTCCAAGGTTAGCACAATATGACCTGAAGAGATTGCTTGTGAACTGCGAACCGTTATCCATGATGATGCGGTTAGGGACCCCAAATCGCCTCACGAGGCCCTGGATGAACTTGACAGCCGACCCGGTTAGGATCGCGCGAACAGGCTCCACTTTCCCCCACTTGGTGAATTTATCGATGGTGACGTACAGGAAGCGGTAGCCCCCTGCTGCCCGAGGGAATGGACCTGGGATGTCCAATCCCCAGACTGCGAAGGGCCAGGAAAGCAAAATCGTCTGGAGCCTTGCACTGGCTCGTGGATCTGCTTGGCATGAAACTGGCACGCCTCGCAGGCTCGCACGAGCTCCGTGGCGTCGTTGAGCGACGTGGGCCAATAGAAGCCACTGCG
Organism: Secale cereale; assembly: GCA_902687465.1. Classification (NCBI taxonomy): domain Eukaryota; kingdom Viridiplantae; phylum Streptophyta; class Magnoliopsida; order Poales; family Poaceae; genus Secale; species Secale cereale. Next base: position 304,807,770 of record LR738714.1, on the reverse strand, counting down.
GAAGGCCTTGCCCATGAGGGTGCGGGACGACGAGTGATTACCACAGTCTCCGCCGTGGATATCAGCTAGCAGCTCGCGCCCTTGCTTTCTTGAGATGCACTTTAGCGAGACATCGTTGGAGCGCCTCGTGTAGAGTACGCCGTCTTGGATGTAGTAAGCCGAGGCTTGTCGGACCACGCGCTCTGTGTCTTCTTCTTTGTCTGGCAGGGCATCGTGTTGTAGGTACACCTTGAGTTCTCGGGTCTAGCACCCCTCCTAGGGCTCCGCTGCAAGCAATAGGCGGGCTCCGGAAGGTGGTCCTCAGGACGGGTCATTGTCCCGAGGCGCCCTCCGCAGCCTCTGCTGAGGGGAGGCCGGCTCGGGAGCTGATGGTGCTGCTGACGGCTTGGGTAGTCGCTCCTCGAAGACACCTGACCTTTGAGGCTCCCGTATGGAGGCTCGCTTGGCGATGTCGTCCGCTTCTTTGTTGGTGCCTCTCGACACATGCTGCACCTCCAGCCCTTGGGATCGCTTCTCCATCCTGCGCACCTCCTCCAGATAAGCCCTCATGTGCTCGTCCTTGGGCTTGTACTTCTTGCTGGCGAGGCCGACGAGGAGTTGCGAATTGCCCCTGATGGTGAGACACTTGGCTCCCAGCGTGGCGGCGGCCTTAAGCCCGGCGATCAAGCCCTCGTACTCAGCGATGTTGTTGGAGACCTTCTCGCCCTGCTGGAAACAGAGCTGCACAGTGTAGTACAACTTATCCTGAGTGGGAGATACCAACACGACGCCAGCCCCAGCGCCGAGGCGTGAGACAGCACCGTCGAAGTACACCACCCATCCGTCTAGAGCTCGACCACGGGTGCCTTTGAAGTCGGCGACGAAACTCTCGCAAAGTTCTTCCCAGGAGGAGATGAACCCCGCGGGAAGGTTCAAGAGCCATGAGCGTGCGTCGTCCTTGAATGCCATGGGGAACCAGTTCGCCATGACCTGCTCCGTGCTATTGGACGCCTCGATGCTTTGCTCGTAGAGTCAGAGGAACTCCGTGGCGTCGGTGGTGCCGTCGTAGCGCGGAGGCTGGTTTAGATCGAACTGGCTGGGCCAGATAAGGCACCGTAGCTCAAGAGCTAGGGCGTAACACCCGGCCACGCTCACGATCGCAGGCGCCCCCTGCGCCTGCGATGCTGGTTCTTGAAGTGCTGGCGCCGCCACCTCCTGTGGCGCGCGGTCTGGGCGCTGTGGGCCAGGGGGCCCACGAGCCCCTGGTTGACAGTGCGGAATCACCCGACAGGTCTCCTCGCCGTGAGCGTGGGCTCTGCGGGGTTGCTCACATCGAGGGGCCTCGCGTCGGCCCTCCTGGCCGGCGTGGTGGAGGGGAGGCGGAGCCGGGACCCCTTGGCCCTCGTTCCCCGCCGGGGGTAACGGAGGACGTGAGGAGTGCGCTGGTGCAAGTGCTTCCTCCACGGCGTTGGCGAGCTCGGCGATGTTGTGGAGCCGCTCGTCATAGAGATCATCCGCTGGGCAATAGCGCAAGAGCCCCCGCGTCGTCAGTAGCGCAGGCTGCTGGTAGACCGATCCGCGGCGCACCAGCGAGGACGACGCCACAGCCGGCGAGGGTGAAGGTGTTGCCGTGTAGCCATCCCGCCTTACAGACAGCGGCGGCGAGGAGTCCTGCTGCTCATGGACACCCGGGTCGGTGGCGGCGTTGGCGACCGGCGAGTTGGGGCGGAGCGGTGCACCATTGTCCGTGAGCGCCGTCTGAGCGATGTTCGCGGCACGGCGGGCGGCGTGAGCTCGGCGTGTGTCCATCATGGCTGTGGAGCAGGGTCGGTGATGAGAACGCGACGAGGTCGTCGGAGAGGCGAGATTTCGACACGCCCCCTACCTGGCGCACCAAATGTCGGATTCAGGGCTCCGCAAAACCCGTTAAGTTCGAACACAGGGGCGTGAACGAAGATCTCTCCCACTCACGTCTACCTAGCGCCTCGCTCTCGTCTAGACTGGAAAGATTCAAACAAACAACGAACAAGCACACAAGAGTTTATCCAGGTTCGGGCCACCGTGTGGTGTAATACCCTAGTTCCTGCTTTGGTGGATTGGCTCCGCGCGAGCTAGCATATGAACTGGTACAAGGGTTCCTGGGCTCAGGAGGCGAGCTTAGGAGGGTCAGGAGGCTAGTGTTCTTGCTCCTTGTGTGGTGGCGAAGTGTCTCTGTTCGTTCATCCGTCCCCTTTGCAGTGGGAGTCCTAGCTACTTATATAGGCGGCCATGATCCTCTTCCCCCGAAATGTTTAGGCGGGAAGGGATCCCACAACGGCCATTTTTGAACGGGACACAAGGACGTTCCTGCCATGACATAAGCAGTCTTCACCTGCAAAAGGATCAGGCGTGACACGGTGGTGGACTCGACGGTGACATCCTCCTTATCGTCCTTGCGGTCTTCGGTCTTGTTGCACCAAAGAGGAAACCTTTGCCCCGCTCCTTGGGAACCAACGACTGTGCTGTCTCCTTTGCACCGAAATGGCAACTGTGCCACTGGCGGACGCTGGCACCCGCTGGCACGGTGCGTCATTGCTGACATCACTGCCTTCTCCTGAGGCAGGCTTGGCCTTGGATTCTCCGCCCCTCCGGAACGCCTTGCCGAGGCCGCTCCCGAGGAGGTCTTGACGTCGTTCTCCTCGCGAGGCTTGGCCCCCTCGCGAGGGTCTTGAACAGCTGGTCGATTAGCTAGGCCGTACCAGGCCGTTTGTAGGAGCGCGTCGCGGCCCGCAGACAGGCAAGTCTGGGTACCCTGGTTCCCAGGACGCCGACATATCTGACCTGGTACACAAATATTGCGCCATGGAGAAGACATGGAGGGCGCAACAGATGAACAGAGAGCCACACCCCACCGTCCACCATGTAAGGCCGTGCTTCAAGCGGGCCTACACAAATCGGTCGCTAGAATGTGAGCCTAGTGAAAAGAAAACACGACCCAAATTGGTGTTAGACGAATTGCTAGATAAGCCGTGTCGAATAAACTCGGTCTTACTAGATGCAAACCCAACCCATAGACTTTGAGCCTATTAGGTGGTAAGACAAGTAGCCAAATCTGGTGAGCCAATCTTGGGCCTTACACTTCCAAGCAAACAACCCTTCCCTACACCACAGGACCACAATGTCCTTACGGTATAGAAGACGTTCGCTTCAAACAATAAAAGGAAAAAGGATCTTCGAGAGCTCAACCAAATATACCAGGTGACGGCCGCACAGCAGTGGGCGGCCACTCCTATCACCTTCAATGAGAAGGATGAGCCAAGCCACCGTAACAACCACGCACCAGCCGCACTAGTCCTCGACCCCATTGTCAACAGTTTCTGGCTAACTAAAGTATTAATGGATGGAGGCGGCGGCCTCAACCTCATTTATGAAGACACTCTAGACAAGATGTAGTTCAATAGGTCTCAAATCGAACACATTCATACAATGTCTCACCGAAAGGGATCTCGGTCTCACCGAGATGGGATTGCAAACTCTCTGTTTCCCTTCGTAACATTTCAGTCTAACTGAGATGAGCGATCGGTCCCATCGAGTTCACAATGCAAACGCTCCGTTTCCCCTTCGTAACTTTTCGGTCCCACCGAAACGAGCAAATCGGTCCCACCGAGTTTGCCTAACCAACTCTCTGGTTTGTCTATTACCAAAATCGGTCCCATCGAGTTTGCGTAATCGGTCTCACCGAGATTACGTTGTGCCCTAACCCTAATGAAATCGGTCCTACCGAGTTGATCATATCGGTCCCACCAAAATGCCTAACGATCACATTATGAACTAAATCGGTCTAACCGAGTTGTCTGATTCGGTGCCATCGAGTTTGCTAAATTGTGTGTAACGATTAGATTTTGTGTGGAGGCTATATATACCCCTCCACCCACTCTTCATTCTTCGAGAGAGCCATCGGAACATACCTACACTTCCACTACCCATTGTTCTGAGAAAGAACCACCTACTCATGTGTTGAGACCAAGATATTCCATTCCTACCATATGAATCTTGATCTCTAGACTTCCCCAAGTTGCTTTCCACTCAAATCATCTTTCCACCAAATCCAAATCTGCGTGTGTGAGAGAGAGTTGAGTGTTGTGGAGACTATCATTTGAAGCACAAGACCAAGGAGTTCATCATCGACACACTGTCTATTACCTTTTGGAGAGTGGTGTCTCCTAGATTGCTTAGGTGTCACTTGGGGGCCTCCGACAAGATTGTGGAGTTGAACCAAGGAGTTTGTACGGGCAAGGAGATTGCCTACTTCGTGAAGATCTACCCTAGTGAGGCAAGTCCTTCGTGGGCGACGGCCATGGTGGGATAGACAAGTTTTCTTCTTTCGTGGACCCTTCATGGGTGGAGCCCTCGGTGGACTCGCGCAGCCGTTACCCTTAGTGGGTTGAAGTCTCCATCAACGTGGATGTGCGATAGCACCACCTATCGGAACCATGCGTAAAAAATCTCCGTGTCTATATTACGTTTGCTCCCTCAAACTCCTCCCTTTACCTTCATAGGCAATTGTTTTACATTCCGCTGCTACACTCTTACAATTGCATGTGTAGGTTGATTGCTTGACTTGTGCTAAGTTGCTAAAATCTGCCAAGAATTAAAATTGGGAAAAGGCTATGTTTTTATTTGGTCAAGTAATCTAATCACCCCCCCCCTCTAGACATACTTTCGATCCTACAAGTGGTATCAGAGTTTTGGTCTCCATTTGCCTTGATTTCCATATCTTTGGTGATCATAGCCTTGGTTTCACAACCTAGGTGAGTATGGTGTCTAGCGAGGGAAATTACCACCGTAGAGGTCCTTACTTTGATGGTACCAATTTTGCTAGTTGGAAGCATAAGATGAAAATGCATATTATTGGACATAACCCCGCCGTTTGGGCTATTGTGTGTATTGGTTTGCAAGGTGAATTCTTCGATGGGAAGGAACCAAATCGTGAAGCTATCGCGGAAGAGTTGAAGATGCTGCAATACAATGCTCAAGCTTGCGATATCCTCTTCAACGGATTGTGCCCCGAAGAATTCAATAAAATCAGCCGTCTTGAGAATGCAAAGGAAATTTGGGATTCTTTGATTGATATGCACGAAGGTACCGACTCCGTCAAGGAATCCAAGTTGGATGTGCTTCAAAGTTAATTTGACAAGTTCAAGATGAAGGATGGTGAAGGTGTCGCTGAAATGTACTCTAGGCTTGCTCTCATCACAAATGGGATTAACGGCTTAGGAAGCGAAGAGATGACCGACAGATTCATCATCAAGAAGATCCTAAGAGCCTTGGATGGAAAATATGACACCGTGTGCACATTGGTCTAGATGATGCCCAATTACAAAGATCTCAAGCCTACGGAAGTTATTGGAAGAATTGTTGCTCATGAGATGTCACTCAAAGATAAAGAAGAGCTTCACAACAAGTCTAGTGGTGCTTACAAAGCCTGATGTGATGCTCCTACATCATCAAGTGAGAAACAAGTCTTCAATGAAGAATTGAGCTTAATGGTGAAGAAATTCAACAAGTTCTACAAGAATAGAAGCAAAGAGAGAAGTTCCAAGTCAAGGTCCTACAATGACAAAAGATCTTCTAGTCGTGATCAGAATTGCTACAATTGTGGAAGACCCGGACACTATTCCAATGAGTGTACGCCTCCCCACTAAAGAAGAGAAGACTCACCTAAAAGGAGAAATTGAAGAGAAGAATCACCACCAAGAGAGAGAAGGAGTAGAGATGATCGTTATGAACGAAGACCCTCTCGTAGAAGCAAGGATTCGGAAAGGAAGGATAAATCTTCAAGGAGCTATACAAGACGAAGACATCTAGCTCATGTTGGTGAATATGTATCCGGTTCCGACTCCGATAACCACTCCGAGAGAAGCTATTACTCTGACTCCGAAGATACTCAAGATGAAGGTGTTGCTGGAATTGCTCTTGTGTCAACCAACTCCTACGACATATTTGACTCACCAAATGAAGGAATTGGAAGATGCTTCATGGCTAAAGGCCCTAAGGTATCACACCCTTGTATCTTGATTTCAATAGTGATGAAGATGATTTGCTAGGAGATGATGATTTACTTGTTGGTAGCAATAGTGATGAAACTTTTGATGAAAATTATGATGAAATTGCTATTAATCATGCTAATCAAGATAAAACGAATGAAAATGATAAGGATAAGATTGAGCGTCTAACTAAGAATTAAACACTCTTAAGTTAGCTCATGAAACTACCTTGGAAGATCATCGAGAACTTTTAAAGACACATGAGAAGTTACGCTTTGAAAAGCTCAACCTTGAGCAAGAGCATGAGTTCTTAAAGGCAATCAATGATGATCTTCGCAAGAAAAGTTCTTCTTACATTGCCAAGCGTTTAGTCTTGTCTACTTACATGCCACAAGTAAAATCTAGCAACAAGAACAATAAATACTCTTCCTCTAGTAGTAAAAACAATCATGCTAAATCCAATATTGTTGCTTCTAGTAGTTCTCTTGATTCCACTAATGATTCTCGTAGCCAAGTTACACTTGAGCAAGAAAATAGCCTATTGAAGGGAATTATAGAGAAATGTGTTTACAAGAGCATTGCCGGGAGTAAGCAATTCGAGGAAATTGTATGTAAGCAAGGAATACACCGGAAGAATCAAGGTGTTGGTTTTGAACGAAAGTTCAATTCCAATGGAGTTGAGTGGGAAGAAGATCAATACCCCAAGACGAAGTTTGTTCCTCAACAAGAGAAGTATGATCCTACTTCTTTCCAAGGAGCACAAGCACAAGATGATCTTCCACCACAAGACCACAAGCTAAAGGGAAGGACAAGCTTCAAGAAGAGATTGATGCATTTAAAGAAGCTCCTAAGGCGTTGGTCAAGTGGGTTCCCAAGACTACATCAAGTTATACTTCATCAAGTACATCTACAACTCCAAGGATTCCTATCAAGATGGTGTGGATCCCGAAGAAGAAGAACTAGAGAGTTCTTGAGGGTGACCCCGCCAACATACTTCACTCATATCATTTTGGCGAGGACAAGTGCAAACAACTTCCATATCTTGCACTAGTTCAAGGAGTCACAAACCCTCTTGTTGGTAAGACAAGGGACAAGGTAACCTGATGCTTTCATGGACATCATCTTGTGTGCAATTCACTCTATGTATATGGATATCCTTGTTTGTTCCTTGTGGGACTAACCCGTGTAGGTATTGAAAGTGGAACTCACCCCAATGGATTGCTCCAAATGATCTACATCAACATTGAGCATCTACATCTTCAACACCTACATGAAGTCATCATCGACAAAACCCAAGGTTAGTTCATACCTCTTAGGGGGGATATCACATCTAGGGGGAGCTTTACTCTAATCAATTGAGCTAAAGCAACACTAATGATGTGAACACAACAATGCTTTATGTAAAAGTGGCAACCCCACTTGTGCTTAAACAATGAGTATGACCTACGATCAAATGTTCTCATTTGACTCCTAAGTCAATATACTCATATATAGATGACCTAGTCATCACCAATTGCTTGATAGATGCTAGAATGCTTGTGCATGCTTTGCCACATGTTTCATTTCCTATCTTATTGTGTGAGCATGTTGAATGCATACTTTTCTCATTCGAGGACATCCATTTGTTGCTTTGATTGTTTGGCTCTTTTTCTTTTGCCAAATGGATGGACAAGAATGCCTAAGAACCTCCTCTAGCTATCTATGCTCTTCTCGTCTCAAACTCTATTCATGCTACATCACAAAGTTTGATCAAGTTAGATTCGAACCACTCTGTGTGAGGAACACTCGGAGTCCCCGATTCGTCATAGACCTAAACTTCCAAAACCTCTTTGTGAATTTCGGTATGACCGAGTCGTCCACTTCGGTCAAATCGAGTTCACAAAGTTGATCTAGGTTTTCAAACTTAGTGCAACCGATTTGAACTTTTCGGTCACACCGAGTTGCAGCAACTGCTGGCAGTTTTGCATTTCGGTGCCACCGAGTTGTTCCACTCGGTCACACCGACAAGGTCAGGTTATATATACCGACGGGTCAAATTTTGGAAAACTTTCCAAACCCTCTCGCCCGCGCGTAACCTACTCTGCCTCCTAGGGTCTCTAGATCATCTCCTCGCCGCCAGCGACCTCCCGCCGCTGGCCTCCGCCACCGTCAATGGCAATCTGCCCCGCCGTTGCCGCCGTAGCAAGTTCACCGCCGAGTTAGGGTATGAACTTGATCTTTGTTCTATTCTTTACTCTGATTCTTAGCACATTGCTTTTCCATGATTCTTGCTACGATTGCAATCATCATGTCTAGCAGAAACATCCTTAGATAAGTTTTGATTCAAAAAATGTAGGGTTAGGTCTCCGCCGAACTCATCTCGGACCGACCAAGTTGTAGAAATCGGTCTCATCGATTTGGCTTAGGCCATTGCACATGTGGTTTTCGGTCTGACCAAAATTGGTGCGACTGAGTTCAACTCTGTGTGGAACCCTAGAAATCTCGGTGCCACCAAACTGTAACTCGGTCTGACCGAGTTCACTAGTTTAGGTTTCAAAGTTGCTTCGGTATCATCGAGTTTAACAAATCGGTAGCTCTGAAATGCTTTCTATAGAGTACTAAAACTAAGTTTTTGAATCATCTGTTTTGCAAAAACTCTGCACTTTGTGATGCTCATCCACTCTACCTCATCTACATCTATTCACAGGGCCAGCTTTCAGTTTGCTTTGCCAAGATGTCTAATCAGAGTGACATCTAGAACTTGTCTGAGGAGCAAGTTAACTTGAGTGAGGGCACTAGTCCCTCTAGCAACTCTGATGAGGGTAGCAGGAGCACACCTAGCAACTTTCCCAAGGCAGCTACCAAGACCAGGAAGAAGAAAGTTTCTGACAATGATGATGAGGATTTTGTTGCTGATGAGGCCACTTCAAAGAAGAAGGTGCTTAGGAAGGAATATGGCACAACTGCTGCAACAAAGCCATGCTTGAACAAGAAGGCACCTGCTAAGAGGATTCCAATGTCTAAGGCCAGAGCCTCTACTCAAGAGACTATGGTTTTAACACTTGAAACCCAGAGATGATGAGCCAGCAGGAGCAAAGAAGAGAGCAAGAAAGATAACAACCAGAGTGATTGGCAATCCATCCATGAGAGAGGATGATGATGATGAAGCAGAAGAAGAGGAAGAGGTTGCTGCATGAGCACCCAAAGCTCAGAAGCTTATGGGAGATGCAATCAAGTCTGGGGCTGCTCCTTCAAAGCCCAAGACTGCTCCCAAAGCTGTTGATCAAGCCACCAAGTCTGCACCCAAGAGAAGCACTAGAAACATTCCAGCTTCTGAGAAGAACAAGGCCCCAGTGCCTGAGGTTGATGAAGATGCTGAGGTCCAAGTACTAAGGAAGCTGAAGCCAAAGATTCCTGATCATGATAATACTCATATTATTGCTGAGGATACGAAGTTGAGGAAAGACACAGGTCTCAGAAGATGGAGACAAAGTGACACATATGCTGTGAGGAGAAGGACTGCTGTGTACTACATATTTCATACCAAAGAACAACAAGACTTCTATGAGACAGTTTTGCTTGGCAAGAAGCCCATAGTGTGTGATATGAGATGGGTTGATTGGGATTACATCAAGGACAATGAAGATCACTTTCCAAATGTGATTGAAAGTTTCAAAGCATGTGGTATTGACAAGTTTGTAGGTCAGCAGCTGACAAAATGCAATGATGAACTCATCATGCAATTCTACTCCACAGCTCACTTTTATCATGATGGTAGAATTGCATGGATGTCTGAAGGTACAAGGTACCAGTCTACTGTTGATGAGTGGGCCAAGCTGATAAAATCCCCTAAAGAGCATGATGATGACTTGGATGTCTACTCCAAGAAGAAGCAAGACCACAACTCCATGGCAAACATGTACAAGGAGATCCCTGACAAAGCATTGGAGGCACATCAGTTTGGATCCATACACTTCTTGTTGTCTGGTCTAGCCACAATCAACACTATCTTGAGGCATAAATTGTTGCCCAATTATGGAGATCACAAGATGATCAAAGGCCATTCAATCAACTTGCTGCATATTTTGATGTGCCTCAGAAATTCAAAGTTATGAGCCTGATTGTAGAGACAATCAAGAGGACTGCTGAAGATCAGAAGAGATCATGTGGGTATGATCCACACATTCAGGAGCTCATCAACTCCAAGATGGGCACATGCACATACTTGTTGGATAAGGAGCATTTACCTCTATATCCAGACTTCGAGGACAACACAGTTGTGATGAATGAGAATGAACCTTCATCAGTGCAAGCACATGAGAAGAGAGAGAAAGCTAGAGCTGAGAAAGCTACCAAGATGCCAAGTGTTGCAGAGGCATCTCAAGTGTCTCTCAAGTCCAAACAAGATCAAATGGCATATCTGCTTCAAGCAACTTTGAGGATTGAGAAGGGCTTGGCCGCCCTGACTCAAAATCAAGAGATCTTGGAGAGGATCATTAAAACAAAGTTCTATGGTCTTGATCAGAAAGTGACAGAGATATAGTCTGCAGTTGAGCAGCTCTAGGAGGAATCAAAGGAGAGGAGAGGGCAGGCTACCACAGATGCCTTTCAGAGAGTGCCTAGAGGTCAGAGGTCTGCTACAGTGCAAGTACCTGATACTAAAGCTACATCATCAGCACCAGCAGCCATAGCTTCAGTGACATCTCCAGCAGCCACTCCACCAGCTCCAACCACATCATCTGAAGCCTTCGTCCTTGGTGTTCTGTCTACACCTCCTCCCAAAGATCAAGCCTGAGAGACGCATAACACTATGCATTTTCAAACTTTTTGGTAACTTGTTGCCAAAGGGGGAGAAATATGTATAGATCATAGGCTTCAAGAGAGAGTGTTTTGCTTCTTGGTCTCTCTTGCTATTTGGTTGATACATTTGTGTGTTTGCTTGGTACCTTACGTTATGTGTGTGAGATACTTGTTTGATCATGTGATTGATCATATGCTACCTTAATGCTTGCTTGAGTGACATTATCTTTTGAATTCCAATATGATCATTCACTTTAATTGGTGATGAGTGCATGTTTTATTTTATATCATTTTGAGCGCTCCACCAAGATGTATGTGACATGGAAGAGTAACCCATGATCCTAATCAATTGTGCATTTGCATTCAAACACAAATTTTAAATAATGCACAAATTTAGGGGGAGCTCTTGCTTGTCAGATACTTCTCAAAGCGACGATGTATTTTAATCTTATTATCATTTGTCGAAGCTTTGATCTATATGTTGTCATCAATTACCAAAAAGGGGGGATTGAAAGTGCAACTATCCCTAGGTGGTTTTGGTAATTCCTAACAACATATAGCTCATTGAAATAATGCTATTTCAAGATAAATATTTCAGGAAAGTTCAATGATTGGCATGGCATGATTTAGGAATGCGGACCCCTCAAAATGCTAAGGACACATATTGGCTCAAGCTCAAGACTCTACATTTTCTATTTTAGTGATCCAAGATCACATTGAGTCCATAGGAAAGTCAATACTGTTAAAAGGGGACGATGTGTTGCTTAATGGGTTTCTTGCTCAAAGTGCTTAGTGATATGCTCGAAAACCCTCAACCACTTTGTCACATCCACATATGTCCCAAACCAAAAGTCAAACTCAGCCCCACCAAAAAGTTCTATCCGGCGCCACCGAGTTCATTTGACATAGCCACTGCCAGAAATCCAAATCATTTCGGTCTCACCGAAAGGGATCTCGGTCTCACCGAGATGGGATTGCAAACTCTCTGTTTCCCTTTGTAACATTTCGGTCTAACGGAGATGAGCGATCGATCCCACCGAGTTCGCAATGCAAACTCTCTGTTTCCCCTTCGTAACGTTTCGGTCCCACCGAAACAAGCGAACCGGTCCCATCGAGTTTTCCTGACCAACTCTCTGCTCAGTCTATTACCAAAATCGGTCCCACCGAGATTGCGTAATCGTTCTCACCGAGATTACGCTATGCCCTAACCCTAATGAAATCGGTCCTACCGAGTTGATCATATTGGTCCCACCAAAATGCCTAACTGTCACATTATGAACTAAATCGGTCTATCAGAGTTGTCTGATTCGGTGCCACCGAGTTTGGTAAATTGTGTGTAACAGCTAGATTTTGTGTGGATGCTAGATATACCCCTCCACCCACTCTTCATTCGTGGAGAGATCCATCAGAACATACCCACACTTCCACTACCCATTGTTCTGAGAAAGAACCACCTACTCATGTGTTGAGACCAAGATATTCCATTCCTACAATATGAATCTTGATCTCTAGCCTTCCCCAAGTTGCTTTCCACTCAAATCATCTTTCCACCAAATCCAAATCTGTGAGAGAGAGTTGAGTGTTGGGGAGACTATCATTTGAAGCACAAGAGCAAGGAGTTCATCATCGACACACCGTCTATTACCTTTTGGAGAGTGGTGTCTCCTAGATTGGTTAGGTTTCACTTGGGAGCCTCCGACAAGATTGTGGCTTTGAACCAAGGAGTTTGTACGGGCAAGGAGATCGCCTACTACGTGAAGATCTACCCTAGTGAGGCAAGTCCTTCATGGGTGATGGCCATGGTGGGATAGACAAGGTTGCTTCTTTGTGGACCCTTCGTGGGTGGAGCCCTCCCTGGACTCACACAGCCGTTACCCTTCGTGGGTTGAAGTCTCCATCAACGTGGATGTATGATAGCACCACCTATCAGAACCACGCATCAAAAATCTACGTGTCTACATTGCGTCGGCTCCCTCAAACTCCTCCATTTACCTTCATATGCAATTGTTTTACACTCCGCTGCTACACTCTTTGAATTGCATGTGTAGGTAGATTGCTTGACTTGTGCTAAGTTGCTAAAGTCTGCCAAGAATTAAAATTGGGAAAAGGCTAGGTTTTTATTTGGTAAAGTAGTCTAATCACCCCCCCCCCCTCTAGACATACTTTCGATCCTACAAGATGCCATGTCCCAACGGGGTGATCACTCTTCAAAGCGATCCTAGCAAGGCCTTGCGAGCCGATAATGAAATGGCATTAGTTGCCCTAGAGGCACTATATGAGACCCTTGGGGCCGAAGAATTGACAGCGCTATGCACTAAAGTTGACAAGGACGATGTGGTCCTCAGCAAAAGACAAAGGCCCACATTATTTAAACCAGCGGATGAAATGGTTAAATTTCAAGTGCATCCAACGTACCCCAATAAAAGGACATCTATAGGAGCACAATTGGATCCCGCAGTCGACGAGGCACTAAGGACATTCATGCGTGAAAACTGGGACATATTCGCCTGGCACCCGTCAGATATGCCAGGTGTACCATGAAGGCTAGCAGAGCACAGCCTTAACATTCTGAAGGGCTTTAAGCCAGTGAAACAAACCCTGCACCAATTTTTCGAACCCAAACGACAAGCCGTGGGCGAAGAGCTCGCAAAGATGCAAGAGGCCGGATTCATCCACGAGATCAAGCACCCCGAGTGGTTAGCAAATCTGGTTATGGTACCGAAAAAGGATAAGTCCTCACGGCTCTGCGTCGACTTCAAGGACCTCAACAAAGCTTGCCTTAAAGACCCATCCCCTCTCTCGAGGATAGACCAGATAATCGATGCCACCATCGGACATGACTCGCTATGCTTCCTCGACGCATACTCCGGATACCATCAGATTAAGATGAAGGAGTCCGATCAGGCAGCAATCGCATTCATCACCCCCTACGGCCCCTTTTGCTTCAACACCATGTCGTTCGGATTAAAAAAACCCAGGAGCCACATACCAACGCATGATTCAAACATGCTTGAAAAACAAACAGGCAAAATAGTCGAGGCATATGTGGAGATGTGGTTGTCAAAACCGAAAACATCGACCAACTAATCAATGACCTGCGCCAAACCTTCGAAAACCCGCGGGCCTACGACATATGGCTCAACCCAAAGAAATGTGTCTTCGGAGTACCTGCCGGAAAGCTACTGGACTTCATTGTTTCCCATAGAGAAATCAAAGCCAATCCGGCCAAAATTAGAGTGCTATCTCAGCTCGCAATACCAACGGAGCTTAAGCATGTCCAGAAGTTGGCAGGATGCGTGGCCGCCTTGAGTCGCTTCATATCCCAACTCGGAGAAAAGGCATTGCCACTCTACAAACTGCTCAAGAAAACTAAGAATTTCCAATGGGCAGACGAAGCAACCACGGCACTCGACGAGATCAAGACACTCCTTGCCGGTAATCCTATCTTGGCCGCACCCGCATAGGCAAACCTATGCTGCTATACATTTCGGCCATCAATCATGTGGTCAGCGCGGTGCTCGTCGTAGAACGGGAATCCGAGGGCCACAAGCTTCAAGTCCAAAAGTCAGTCTATTACATGTCCAAAGTGCTTACGTCATGCAAATCACGATACCCACACTATCAAAAGATAGCCTATACAATTTTCATGGCGTCACGAAAGTTACGACACTACTTCCAAGAATGTTTGGTTACAGTGGCATTAGAAGTCCCCTTGAATGACATAATTAACAACAGGGATGCCACTGGCCGCATAGCCAAATGGTACATTGAGATCCTTTTTTTCGAAATAACATACAAGCCACACCGAGATATCAAATCTCAGGTGCTGGCTGACTTTATAGCCGAGTGGACCGAGGTAGAACTACCCATGGAATACTCCACGTACTCGCACTAGAAAATGTACTTCGACGGCTCCAAGATGCTGTCCGGACTAGGGGCGGGCATTTCCCCCACAGGCGACATAGTTCGGTATGTCCTCCAAATAATGTAAGCGGACTCAAACAACACAGCAGAGTACGAAGCATTACTACATGGTCTTCGCATGGCCACATCCCTGGGCGTACATCGCCTCGAGGTTAGGGGATACTCAAATTTGGCGATCTCTCAAGTAAATGACGAATTCGACGCCAAAGAGCCCAAGATGGCGACATACATAAACGCGGTCCTCCGGATATCTGCTCGATTCGAGGGCCTAGAATTTCACCATGCCGCTAGAGACATCAATCAAGCAGCCGACGTCCTTGCTCGCATGAGCGCCAAACGCGGCCCGGTTCCTAGGAACACCTTCCTCAAACGGCCCTTTAAGCCCTCCGTGGTATGGCAGGGCGACGCCTACGGCGCACCACCTGATGAGCCCACTCACAATGCCTTGCCCGAAAATGAAAATGATGATCAGGTCATCGGCGGCTCCACACTCAAAGAAACACCCTCCGCACACGAGGTAATGGTCGTCAACCCACCCTGGACAGAACCTTTGCTTGCCTACCTCACACAACATCAGCTTCCGGAGGACCAAACCAAAGCTCGACGCATTGTACGACGCTCTAAAGGGTACAAAGTCCATGAAGGCCAACTCTATAAGAATAGTACCACAGGAATACTACAAAGATGCATCTCGGAAGAAGAGGGGCATCAACTTCAGGCAGAGATACATGCATGCATGGGTGGACACCACGCGACAGATCGGGCTTTGGTGTGAGCACAGCTTTCCGAGCAGGTTTTTTCTGGCCTACCGCTCGCCGATACGTCCAAAACGTATATATAATTTCTGCTTGCTACATGCCTCTTTTGTGTGATATTGCTATGATATTTATGCATTTCCATACACTTTTGATCATATTTGGACTAACCTATTAACTCAGTGCACCCCAGTGCCAATTTCTGTTTTCTGCTGTTTTTGTATTTCAGGTTTTCCCATTACGTAAACTGCCAGAAAAATTCCGGGAAAAATATATAAAAAATCAGCATTCTGGAAGCTTCCATGCGGCCAAAGTAGGGCCGGAGGGGGGCCACCAGGGCTCCAGGCGCCCTGGGGGCGCGGCCCCCCTCCTGGCCGCGCCGGGGGGCGCCTAAGCCCCCCAGGTCTCCGCTGATGCCCCCCTTTGGCATATATTTACACCGCGTCCCGAAACCCTCGAGGACGGAACCCTTTTTGCGATCTCATCTCTGTTCCGCCGCCGCCACGCTTCCAAGATCGGGAGCGCCAGGAGAACTCTTCCCGTCACCCTGCCGGAGGGGAGGATCACCACCGGGAGCCTCTCCACCACCATGGACGCCTCTCGGATGAGTTGTGAGTAGACTCCCTTGGACCATGGGTCCATGACCAGTAGCTATGTGATGTTCTCCTCCCCTCTTTGTCCTTCACTAATTAGACCTCGTGAGCTGCCCTACATGATCGAGGCACATATGTAATCCTTATGCTGTTGCTATGATGAGTTTGCTGGGATCCGATGGATTATGAGATTATGTTCAGATTGTGTTTGAGTAATATATTTGATTTACCTCTTTTATATTTATGTTCTTGAGTAATTCTTGCATGTTCGCCGTTGCTGTTTATTGCTTTGGCCAAGTAGTAGGTAGTAACTCCAAGAGGGAACGTTATGCTTGATTGTGGGTTCATGCCCCTCTATGACTAGCATGAGTGACAGAAACATGAGTCTAGGGGATGTGCTGTTGCCACAAGGGGGAAAACAACGGTGCTTGTACTTGCAGGTGCAAGGATTGTTTACTTTACGCAAAGTTCTTTTAATGCAGCTGTCTGTTGCTTTGAGTTTACACTATGGGTGGGACTCGCAACTTAATACCAGCGAGATGTTCTGGATAGATATCTCAAGGTGGATGATTAGTAGTAGATGCAGATGGATTTCGGTCTACTTGCCTTGGCGTACCGCCCATGCTTTTGAGCCTCTACCTTTCTTGCAACATAGTTAGCATTGGTTTGCGCACATAATCTTGTCAATTGCCCAGCTGTAATTTGTTTACCTCGCATAGCTGTTTTATCGTCTTTTGGGAGAGAGACATCACTAGTGAACATCATGGGACCCCGGTCCATATTACCATCATTGATCACATCCGCTATTTACTTTCAGTTCTTACTTACTAGTTGCAGTTATACCTATCACTATTGTCTCTTGCGTTTGATCCTTTGTAAACGACAAGGCCGGAGGGATTGACAACCTCTCTGTACTCGTTGGGAGCAAAGTTATTTGTATCTGTGTGCAGGTCCGGTCGATTGCTAAATATCTGGCGCCGTTAGCAGTTGACACCTTCTTGTTGAACCTTGGAGTCTCAGGGGAATTCGATCCTTGGTATCTTGCCAAGGGAAAACTACCGCTACACTGCATCTCAAACCTTCCACTTGGGGTAACCAACGAGGGGCGAGAAGCCATCAAGCAAAGTTTTCTAGCGCCGTCGCCGGGGACTCCACTCTTCAAGATAGGGGAGTTGCACGCTATCTTTTACCTTTGCCTTTTAGTCTTGTTAGTTTACCTTTCAGTTTTGCTTTAGTGTCTTTTATCAAAAATCACACAAAAAAAATATTTGCTAGTAGTCCTTTCTGTTTAGTCAAGCATGTTAGGATTTGGTGCTTTGAGGGAATCAGAAGTTCTAGTTTCCATCAAAGGGATGGAGAAAATATGAAGAAGGCATGGGACAGATTTTCTGATGCACATAGGAGAATTATGCCTTGGATACCTATAAAATTGTGCTTAGAATTTTTTACCATGGTCTTTTTAAATGGTGTAAACACTCTCTTGATACTATAGCTGAAGGAGACTTCCTAGAGTGTGATGAAGCTAGAGCTCTTGAAATTATACATGGTCTATCTAGTTACTTTGTTTATGATCATAATTTTGATACTGTCATAGATAGACTTGCTACTATTGAGAAGAGAATGGATGCTCTAGACTTGATGAAGGTAGGGAAACCCAAACCCAATAAGAGATATATTTTGGAAATAGACAATGATTGGGAGCCTTTTGTTAGGATTAGCATCTCTCATCAAGACTTCCTTGCTTATTGTGATATTGGATCTATGGTTTCTACTATGCCAAAAATTATTCATGATTCTTTAAAATTTAACATGGATAGATTATCATCTTATCATGAACACACTAATGGAGATATTTCTGAGATCCAGGGAAGAATAAAAGATGTGCCAGTTACATTCCTTAAAGGGATTACAATGGTTGATTTCTTCATCATGAAGCCAAACCAAGGAAATATAGTGCTTGGAAGGGACTTCCTCCGAGCAGTAAAAGGCTTCATCGATATAGGTAAGGGACAAATCCGCTTACGCGGGAAGGCAAAAGGTGTGTACCCCTTTCCTAGAAGGAACAAGAGTGAACTTGTTGAGGAACCATTTGAAGCAATTTATAACTCCGATTATTATGATGATTATTGATTCCTCTTTGCATTATGCCTACCTTAAAGGCATAAAAGAAAGCGCTTTTGGGAGGCAGCCCACAATGAATAAAAAATTTATTTTGCTTTTGTTGTGTCTTGATGTTGTTACTACAGTAGCATCATCATTGTATCTTTACTTTTCAGATTTGTGCCAAGTGTAGCCTCTGATTGCAAGAAAGTTCAAAAGTTGTGACGTGCTGTCCAGGAAACAGATTATGTCCTTGGACAGAAAAAATCGTATAAAATCACCAGATCATCTTTTTGGTCTGAATGTTTTCGACAGCGTGCTCTATACAATTGTCTTTCGGGCGTCTGTTCTGAGTTTTTTGATTTGAGTTGCAGAAGTGCCCAGAAAAAATCATTTACTACCTGCTGGTCTGTTTTTCACAGATTCTGTCCTGTTTTGCCTTTTCTTCGTTTTGCAAACCTTGAGCTTGCTTTTTCTTTGCAAAAACCTTTTGGCAATCTTCAGAAACAGTAGACCTTCAAGAATATCCTTATTTCCAGCAAGGAAAAATTATTTTATTATGGGTACTAACCTCGCTAATCAGATTATGATGAGTTATGTATGAAGGGAGTTTTCAAGTGTGCGAGGGAAGATGATAAAAAGATTCAGGAGTGTCAAACGCTCAAGCTTGGGGATGCCCCCATGCATCCCCAAGAAATATTCAAGAAGACTCAAGCATCTAAGCTTGGGGATGCCCCCGTGCATCCCCTTCTCCATCAACAATTATCAGTTCGTCTTTCGTTCCACTATATTTTTATCACTTCATGTGTTATGTGCTATGCTTGGAGCGTCTTGCTTTTAGTTTTCCTTTTTAGTTTTCTTTAGCTTTGCTTGCTTTTCATAACGAGTTGGAACTCAGCTTTCTTTTTGTGGGAGAGAAACACGCTCCACTTCAACCTAGAACATAACATAGAATTTTCATGTCTATCCTTGCTGTGTGTGTTCTTTGTCTTTCAATAGCTACTATCATGTTCAACTCTTAGTTTACATGCTTATCTTTTTAAAGAGCTTTAGTTTAGTTGGTCGCTGGAACTCTCTTTAGTATCATGCTTATCTTGTTAAGAGAGTTGGCTTCTGTTGCACTAGTCAATATGTCTATGATAAAAATGCTATGTGCATAATGGTGCTTAGTAGTTCATGTTTTCTTATGGTTAGTCTCAAATAGCTGGGGGGTTCCCAATGTGTTATTGGAGTACCAACATGATTTGTTTGCCTATGATGTGGTATGGTTTAGTGATATCTTCCTTAAAGAATTTATTTTGATTGACTTGGCGTATGCTCACGCATATTTAAGACTGTAAAGAAAGTCTATCAAGCCTTGATGATCTTTAATTTCTGAGTAGCGATATAACTTCCATGCCCGATTCAATGTTGCTTTGTCGCTCTGCATGATTATGACCATCATTGCTCTCTTAGTTGGTTGCTCCCAGTCTTTTGCTAACCTCCACCTGTACTAAGCGGACTGACTGCTTGTGCATCCAAAATCCTTTAAACCAGTTATGCCATATGAGTCCACCATACCTTCCTATACATGGTATTTACCTGCCATTCCTAACGAAGACTTTCATGTACCATCTTGAAATTATTCAAAAAAGCATTCCCATTTTGTGCCTCTGTTTTAGTTCATGAGGAAGTAGTAGTTAATTCATGATCTTTTTAAGTTGGACAAGCTTCACCCCGGGATTGCATGTCTAATGTGCAAACCCATAATACGAGAAGGAACTGGCATAGAGTGCGCCCGGCTCATTAAAAAAATAATACAACAAACAAACCCTCCTTCACGCTTTGTTCATGAGAAATCAGAAAACTTTGGCAGTGATAAACAAAGGAGATTAAGAGGATGTGATCGTCCTCATTCGGGAGCCGTTCCTCGAAACTTGTCCATCTCAAGAAGTAATTGAGTTATCTACTAGCATTCGTTGACGAAACATGCATATCCAAAAAAATAATTTTTACTTCTGTTTTTAAAAACCAAGAGCTCTGGTACATGTTTAGTTTTTGTTTCCGACCACGGGTTTTCAACCTTGCCAACAAAAGCCACGGTTCGAGAGTCTCCACCTTCTTTAAAGCACCAACTATTGAGAGCATGATTGTCATTCCGAGTGTAATGTGCATTGTACCAAAGTACCATTGTCTTTTGCATGATTATGATATCGTTTATTCTGAAATCATTGTATCTAGTCGTCACTTAAACCTTGGAGGTGCCCCTGCATTTATGTTTTGCTTCACTAAAGGGGGCAAGCGAGGTACCACTTTATCATATTTGCACACCATGCTCACTACAAATCTATTTGATGTTTCAGTATCATATTGTAAAACTTTCAGTTCTTTGTGATTTTCTCATGAGGCAACTTAATTACTACAGATTCATTATCTCAGTAAGCTTTTGTCATGTGACTATGAAAAGTCCTTATATGGTTAATAGCATGTCACCACAGAAATTATGCTTGTTATCATTTTCCTACTCGAGGACGAGCAGGAATTAAGCTTGGGGATGTTGATACGTCCAAAACGTATCTATAATTTCTGCTTGCTCCATGCCTCTTTTGTGTGATATTGCTATGATATTTATGCACTTCCATACACTTTTGATCATATTTGGACTAACCTATTAACTCAGTGCACCCCAGTGCCAGTTTCTGTTTTCTGCTGTTTTTGCATTTCAGGTTTTCCCATTACGTAAACTGCCAGAAAAATTCCGGGGAAATATATAAAAAATCAGCGTTCCGGAAGCTTCCATGCGGCCAAAGTAGGGCCAGAGGGAGGCCACCAGGGCTCCAGGCGCCCTGGGGGCGCGGCCCCCCCTCCTGGCCGCGCCGGGGGGGCGCATGGGCCCTCCAGGTCTCCGCTGATGCCCCCTTTGGCATATATTTACACCGCGTCCCGAAACCCTCGAGGACGGAACCCTTTTTCGCGATCTCATCTCTGTTCCGCCGCCGCCGCGCTTCCAAGATCGGGAGCGCCAGGAAAACTCTTCCCGGCACCCTGCCGGAGGGGAGGATCACCACCGGGAGCCTCTCCACCACCATGGACGCCTCCCGGATGAGTTGTGAGTAGTCTCCCTTGGACCATGGGTCCATGACCAGTAGCTATGTGATGTTCTCCTACCCTCTTTGTCCTTCACTAATTAGACCTCGTGAGCTGCCCTACATGATCGAGGCACATATGTAATCCTTATGCTGTTGCTATGATGAGTTTGCTGGGATCCGATGGATTATGAGATTATGTTCAGATTGTGTTTGAGTAATATATTTGATTTACCTCTTTTATATTTATGTTCTTGAGTAATTCTTGCATGTTCTCCGTTGCTGTTTATTGCTTTGGATGCTATCTGTTTGCAAAACAAAGCCACATGCCTCCCATAACACTTCGGACGATACCAATAACTTGGCCTTTTGCGGTCAGGGGGGCTCGACATGGTCGGGCCACTCAAAGGGGGAATGAAGAAAAAGTAACACCCGCTGGTCATGGTTGATAAATTCACCAAGTGGATTGAGGCAAGGCCCGTCACTTCGGCATAATCCGGACTGGTCGTTGACTTCCTATCCGACATCATACATCATTATGGTGTCCCCCATAGCATAGTTACCAATAATGGTACCAACTTCACTTCCCAGGAAGTTAAAGACTGGTGCGGTAAAATGGGCATTAAACTTGATTATGCCTCGGTATACCACGCACAGACCAATGGAGTAGTCGAACAAGCCAACGGACTCATCATGAGCGGCATTATGCCTTGTCTAGTTCGATCCCTTGAACAATCAGACTGCCATTGGGTCGAGAAACTCGATTCCGTACTATGGGGGCTATGCACCACTCCCAACCGATCAACCAGACTCATCATGAGCGACAGGATAACTTGGACGTTCTTTAAGGAGAATGAGATATAGCTCAGGCTCGATCCGTGCTTTATCAGCAGCAGGTGTGACGCTACCAAAGCCGCGAAGTCTGGGTAAAGACATACAATGTGGGTGACCTCGTCCTCCGGCTTCCCGATAAGCAGAAGTATAAACTATTGTCCAAATGGGAAGGCCTATCCATCATTGATGAAGTACTTATAGGAGGAGCATATCTCCTTCGCCGCTCGTCCGATGATGGCATCGAACCGAACCCATGGAACGCAGCTAGGCTGCAATGTTTTTAAGCTTAAGGTCCCCGCAACCATCTGCACACATCCTCGCTCCTTTTTCCCTGCCCTTTTTCTTTATTTCAATTTTGACATAGCGAATGTTTGGCCAAACCGAACTATACCAAACCCATATTTTATGTACATCACCTTGCTTTGCCAGGGGGCTCCCTTAGAGGAGCCGAGCAATATAATACAAATCACAATCGCCTCGATTACATCCTTCTCATATCTTTCAAGCTATCATATGCACTTATTTGGCTTAAGATCTTTGCGAATCTGGGTTGCCCGGCTCCTGTGTTTACCCCCATGTTCCTGATTGTTTGGGTCAGGAGTAAAGGGAGAACCTCTCCAATTGTCAAGACCGGGTTATCCGGGACCGTACCATGGATGGGTGAAGCCAAAATCTAGCGTTCTTATAGAAAACAATAAGCCAGCCAAAGGGAAGTGAATACGGACTCGCGCTTACCACTAGGGATTTTTCGCGACCATTGGTTTCCGTTTGAGCTCACGGATGCGGACTATATCCTACCCGAAGAAAGGGACCCTTGGAGGAACTATTTTCATCGGAAGATGTTGCTTATGTTAAATAGTAATATAACATAATTCTCCGCACATGTTTCGTCTGTTCGAGCCTGATGATCGGATTACCTGGCTCCCAAAGATTTGCCTTGTTTCTTAAAGCATATAATACAGAGCACTTCTCGGTCATTGATCGGGGAGGTAGAAGCCGATGGTCGGCTAAGACAACATTCTTGTAAAACAAAAATAAGAATGCGGATCGAGCCCGGTCAATGTAAAGTACATACATACATAGAATTGACTAAACTACTCATTCTCGACATTCCGTATCGATTGTTCTAGAACACAATCTTTCTGCGAATAGCGAGCGGCTTGCATGACTTCCTCATACTCCAAGCTTAGTGGTATCTCTTGACTGTCAGGGCATACGGGACCAACCCGGGCCATATGCACCGGGTCTAGCTTGGTGAAGCGGGTCTTTACCATTGCACACGCCTCGCGTGCCCCTTCTCAACAAGCCGAGATATTCCACAACTCAAATTGTCCGGCGGTGAGACCGGCGGCCATAATGGCTTTGACACGCTCTTCATGGCTTTTCGGGCTCTTTCATAGGTTGCTGACAGTTCCTTTAGAAGGTTCCCGTCATAAGTGCGCGCCTCCTCATCAGGCCGCCCAGTCAAGAGACCTAACAAGCAGGTGTCGCCCATCATTACTAAAAGCATCAAGGACATATTTCAAAAACACGGTATGGTTAAAAACTTGCCGAATATGCCACCTTTCAGCTTTTGGTTTTCATCAGCGGTTTTGGCCAGCTGAGCTCGCAAGCTTTTAATTTCGTTGGCTTGCCGCTGATTTTCGGCCTTGAGCTCATTTTTCTCCTCATGACTTCGCGTCAACACTCATTTGCTAGCTTCTAGCTCCTTCCGCAACTCGCGTATAGTCTCCATGGCTGCATGCAGAACACGATGTTAATATATACATACACCATACATCCTTTTCGAGGAATAGTTTTCCTATGTACCAGACAAGTCACTGGTGGCTTTTCGAGCCGCATCCAGTACGGCCTTGGCTTCAACCAATTGTGCCTGGCTCGCCTCAAGGTCCTCAGTCAGCTTTTTGCTCTGCTCTCTCGCGGCCTACATATATTAGCAAGCCTTAACCCAGTCGTCCCGTCCAAATTAGGGCTTGGGGGCTGGTAGGTTAGGGAACGTGATCATCTTTTAAGCTACCTTCTTTACGCACCAATGCTCTGGTGATAAAAAGTCCAACGATCCCTTTAAGACCCATTCGGGCCGCTCCAAGGTACGCATCCATCGAATTAGAGGCATTGAAATATTGATTGGTAAAGGTGTCATGGCGTAGGGTCTCCTTCCGGCGGTGATGATTCATTATGCTCTCGACTTCAGAGTTGGTAACCGAAACGTCATCGGAATCTACTAGAGGAGGGATGACGGTCGTCTATTCGGGAGAGGCTTCAGCCCGTACCGAGGATCAGGAGTCGGACTTGTGGTTCAACGCACCTGGAGAATCTTCGGATCGATGCAAGGGCATCCTTCTTCTGCAAGAAAGTTAAACAAAGTTTTACATAAAAGGGGTGTTAAGAGTGGCCATCGCTGCAATTCCACTATACGTCACCTCTGGGATGAGGAGACAAGCACTTCTGCTTCGGCGGAAGCCTTCCGCATCGATCTTCTATTGGGAGCCAGAGCTGAAACAATCCGAACTCCTCCCTGGCCGGATTGACACTTAGAATGGTGACCCGTGGGAGTAGAAGTCAACACGCATGGAATAACATGTGATGTGCATCCTATTCGGGAAGGAATCTTATTATCACTTAGGAAGAGTCCCAGGATGGTCAGTAACATAGCGACTTTGGCATGATCAAGGCCCTCCTGATAAAATACCCCGTCTTCAAAGACGATTGACATCTCTGGGTCATCATGATACCCAGGATCGTCATCACATGAATGATCCTCTGGTTGAGGAGGAGGACATCTTATTAATTCAACTTGACGCCTCCAGCCCTGTTCAAATATAACTAGTTAGAACCGAAGCATAATCTGGATACTTGAGTCTATAGGTTATGGCTCACCTAGTCCGTCGGATTGTATCTGGAGCACCCTTCTCGAATGCGCATTCGCGTGAAGTCTGCTTCCTCTCCCTTGAAGAGGTCAGCCAATATCTTGGATAAAGCAGCCTTATTGTCCGGTCCTTGGCTAGTAGCGGGTCATGTTGTTGGTACCATTATAGCACCATAGGGGATGGCCCCTTTGCTCGAGAGGTTGCACGCATCGGGTGATGGCGATGGCCATTACCTCGATCATGGTCAGCTTACTGTTGGCCAGCAGCCTTACCTTGGTTGCCCATGCGCGCACTTCTTCACTATCCCGATGGGAAGGGCCTCTAGGACGCTAGTTGATTCGCTTTATTGCTGGATCATTTGAGTATTCGGGTAACCCTTGCCGGACTGGATCGGTGAGGGGAACGTCTTCAATATAAAACCATTCTGAGGTCCACTCCTTGGGATCCTCCCGAGGGGTGCCGATTGGGTACCCAGTACCTGCTATTTGCCATACTTCGGCACCGCCCACCTCGAATATAGATCCCCCTCGGAGGTGCAGGACAAGGCTGAAATACTTCCTTCGGAAATCAAAATGGGGCTCACAGCTCAGAAATATCTCGCATAAGCCACGAAGCCGGAAATATGTAGTATGGAACCTGGGGTAAGGTTGTGGAGCTGGATCCCCAAGAACTCTAGCAAGCCCCGTAGAAAGGGGTGGATAGGAAATCCCAAACCTCTTAAAAGGAAGGGCACACGGCATACTCTCTCCTCCTTGCTTGGAGCAGGGGAGCTCTCAGCAAGGGCGTGCCCATCGACGGAGATGAGGCCGGCGCGAACAGTGACCAGATCTGCTGGGGGGAGGATGCACTGCGTCTGCAAGCGCTTCAGTTGAAGATATGAAACCAAGCATCTCGACCAATCACCCGGAAGAGGGCTGTGCGGGCACGAGGAAGAACCTGGAAAGTCGGCCGTGGCGCTGGGAATTATTTTGATGCTGTCCTCGGCGCCCCTGGATATGTAAATAGCCGTTTGGCTTTGAAGGTGGAGAGATGGGCTCACGGAAAGATGGCATTGGGCCACTTGCCTTCTGAAAAGGTATGTGAGGCCCTTGCCCCGAGGAATGACATTAAAATCCTGAAGGTCCCACCTTGATCTTCTGATGCCTTCGAGGCTTGGCGGTTCGAAATTATGCAAGCTTGAGTACATAGTTCCTATGCCGGACATTGATCGACAGTGTTGGATCAAACCCAGGTTGAATTAGAAGAACTCACCTTGCAAGAGGAATACAGTTAACAGAGCGGATGTCGGACATAAGTTTTCGTGTTGAAGGCAAGTTCGGGGGCTACTGGAGTCATGGACTACAGGGTCCTCGGGGAGACGGCCCATTGTGCATGGGCCGGACTGGTGGATCCATACTATGACAAGAGTTCTATGAAGCCGTGGTGTGCTCTCCAAGTAAAGAAGGTGCGGGATCTCTTTTATTCCTTATTGTAATCTATCTTCGGTAACCCTAGCCCTATCATTGTCTATATAAACCGAGGGTTGTAGTCATTAGGGGATAGCTATCTTCATCCCCCATAGCCTAGGGTTAGCTCATACTGATTCGAGGTAGATCTACTCAGTAAACCATGATATACAATTGCTACAGTCTTGCAGGACGTCGGGTTTTACCTCTTCTAGAGGGCCCAGACCTAGGTAAACTTGTGTTCATCGTCCCTTATTACCATCGATCCTAGATCCACAGCTCGGGACCACCTACCCCGAGGTCCGCCAGGTTTGACACCGGCACCTGGCAATTCTCTCTATTGCATCAAGGCAAATCCTGAAAAAACACAATTTAATCTGCTGCAGTTTCAAAAACAAATTAATCTACCTCAACATTGCAAACCCTTAACATTTTTTCAGCTAGCATGACAATTTTTCTCTTTCACATAGCATTTTCTTAATAACATGACAAATATGTTATATCATGACCATTCATGGAAAAATATACGTGATATTTTAGAAAAATGTTACACAATGTAAAAAAAAATCATGCAATTCTCAAAAAGTTCTTTACAATTAAAAAGTGTGTGTTACATCTAAAAAATTGTTCACGCATTACAAAATATGTTTATAACTTTTTTATAAAATCTACTGTACAATGTAAATAAATGTTTGCATAGATTAAAAAATGTTCCATATCACTTAGAAAAATGTTTCAACGTATATTTTAAAAAATTTAACACATATTCAAAAACCCTATAAAAAGCACACATAAAAAATGTTCAAAACATGTATTTGGAAAATGTCAATCATGTATTTAATTTTTTTTACGTATATGAAAAACGTCTTAGACACATACAAAAATGGACAAATGTGTATGAAAAAGCTAAACATAAAAACATTTGAAAAAAATGTTAATAATGGATTTAAAAAGTGTTAAGCGTGTATAAAAAAGATCTTGTTGTGTATAAAAAAATTTACAATGTGTATGCAATGATTAGATATGTGTTGAAAAATAATGACATAAAAGGAAAACAAACAAAGAAAACCAAAGAAAAAACAGGAAAACCCACACTGAAAGAAATAATAAAAAACCAGGAGAATAAATATCTTGCTCAACTACAGTCTTGGGCTGGCCAAGTAGCTCCCACGGCGAATAAATGTTGAGAGGAAGTACAAGGCCATCCAAGCCCATGAAAGAGGAGCATGTTGGAGGGGGCGGGGGGGGGGGGAGATGGCGCTCCTGGAAGCTTCACACTCTAAGATAGGTTGTCTGCTTTTCTATTCTAGGCATCTGTGGGAGGCCGAAAAAGGAGCCACCATTTTAGCTTATCCCTTTTTCATACTATCCTATGGCTCTCAGCAAGCCAACCATACGTTCGCTTCCCCATAGTTCTTGGAGTTCCCTTCTGAGGCGTGAGCAATGCATGCAGAGTGAATGGTTTCTTGGTATTGGAGGAAGGAAGACATGAACAACGAAGATCAAAGACTTTAAAAAGAATTTTGCATCGCAAAGGTTGGTGATGATCCGCTAGAGGATAGTTTTCCTGTAAATATACAATCCCACCAATTTTGATCCTTTTCTTCTCGATCTAGCGATTGAAGGTAGTGGCTGGATTGTCTTTATTCTACGTCCAAACAACTACTGAATTGATGCATGGTTAATTTAGCACGAGAGGGATACTGAATTCGAAAGACAATGTCTAGCTTCATTGGTGTTTTGGTCTCTGATCCATGGCTCCAGAGCCAGTTCACTCAAGTGCAGCTCCGAACGCTCCAAACAAAAGTAAGCACTTCTTGAGGCCACTCTTGATGCATTTTAAAATATCATATTGTTTTCTTTGCATAATGATGTAATCACAATGCTACCTCTTATGTTTCATCGTATAGTTCACTTCTGCAAAGAGATCGGGTAGCGAGCATGTAACTATAAAAGATTTGCCGCCGGTGATGGAGGAGCTTAGGGGCATTCAGGAGGTTCTAACTGAGGAGGATATCACCAATTTTTTGAGCGAGTCTTACCCCGATATGAACCAGTCTATCGAATTTGAGTCGTTCCTTAGGGTACATTGGAAAACCTTGGCATACCTTTTGTTGATTCCAGATTTTCACTCATGTATGAATCTTTTGTTTGACGAGTGGTACAATCTTGAATATATTAGGAGTACTTAAACCTTCAAGCTAAGGGAACTAGCAAATCAGGAGGCAAAAAAAACTTGAAGGGATCAGTGTCCTTTTTGAAGGCGTCCACCACTACTCTGTTGCACGTCATTAATGAGTCTGAAAAAACTTCTTATGTCAATCATATCAATAATTTTCTCGGGGACGACCCTTTCCTGAAGAATTTTTTGCCATTGGATCCAACATCAAACGATTTATTTAATCTTATTGGGGATGGTGTTATACTTTGGTGAGATGTTCTTCTAAATGCTCATTATATTCTTTTAGTACCACATCATCTCTTAATTTTGATTTCTGTTAACAAATTTTCTAAGGTAGTTATTCCCTTACCTTATACTGAATCAGCAAGTTGATCAATGTTGCTGTTCCCGGCACAATAGACGAGAGAGCAATCAACACAAAGAAGGTTCTAAATCCGTGGGAGAGGAATGAGAACCACAATCTTTGTCTCAACGCAGCCGAGGCCATTGGTTGTACTTTAGTTAACATTGGGACACAAGATCTGATTGAAGCTAGGGTACGTTTCTATGTTTTTATTGCATCGACATAGTTTATTACTCTATTTCTCAAGTTCTTTTTTTGTTACTATTGAGCTT
The DNA here is from genome assembly GCA_902687465.1 of Secale cereale. Lineage (NCBI taxonomy): Eukaryota > Viridiplantae > Streptophyta > Magnoliopsida > Poales > Poaceae > Secale > Secale cereale. Next base: position 304,778,603 of record LR738714.1, on the reverse strand, counting down.
GAACTGTGACTTTCCTTCTATTACTATTCAAGTTCAAACTAGCAAAACCTTACATAAATCTTGAAAACTTTGTTTTACCGACAACGCACAAACCAAAATACACGAACAACCAATACAAAATAGCGAGGGAGCCCTGTTACACAACAGATCCCGGGATCGCTGGACAACCTAAAAGCATGTGACTACATTTCTGAAAGATAATATCTATGGGCCTAAATACGGCGTCAGGAGGGGAAACAACGCTATAGGTCGCCGTTGTCGAGTCCAAGAAGTTTCTTTACCCGGAATGCTAGAATGGAGAGAAGAACCACAACAACGTCCTCCATAGCATGACACCCGCAATTGTTGGCACCGACGTCGCCAAAGCGTGGAGCATTCACCCAGTGGCTCACCCGTGCCACCGCGATTCATCCAGAACCACCGCAACACGCACAAGCTGCCAGATATGAAACTGTGTGATGCCACTAACCGCAACAGAGAAAACGCCGGGGCCACCCATCGCTACACCGCTCGTCGCCGAGACGGCCAAGAGACACGACCACCTCCACCGCCATGATGCCTGCCAAAGAGCCGAATGTGTGGATCACCATACAGGGTAGCCTCCTTGGCATCCATGCCCTAGGAACCACCAACCATCCATCTCATGACCACCCAACCATGATAGGAGTGAAAGGTACCTCCATCCACTCCTAGCCTGCCTGACATCAATCACCGAGTCTGAGACGGGTATCCATGGTAGGAAGTGCCCACACCTACCTCCCAGCCGAACCCAGTGCACCGGGGAGAATAAAATCCAATGAATGCTGATGGCCGCCGCCGAGCAAGACCGAACGCTGGCATTCCCACGGCCACCCGTGTAGATCCATCTGACGACATGGCAACATCCGAAGAGCCCAAGCTGGACCAACGTCACCAACACGCAACAAACAAGAAGAACACAACACGAAGGCAACCAATTGGACCAAGTCACCCTGCCATGCCCGAGCGTTGCTGGGCATTGCCCACTGCCACGAACTAGACCAGTGCCACCCGCTTAAGACACCGGCGACCCGAATGTGCACCACTACGAAACCACAATAGTGCACTACCCCATCACCGCCCGGAGGACCCCAGAAAATACCACCACTGACTGTCAGCAAGACCAAGCCGATCCCCACCTACCCAGAGCAAAACCTCGGACCCGCCTTGGGCCTAGAATAAGCTTGCCCGAGCACAAACTCTTGGTAAAAACCACCTCCATCTCATGAGCGCTCCATGCGCTACTGGCCCGGACCTAGGAGAAGGGAGGATGCCACAAACACCTACACCCCGCGGTCGAACGCGAGCCGCCACCTGAGCCGCGGCAGCAGCACCGTTAACGGATGCAACCACCAAGAGCCAGCAAAAATAGATCAGGGCAGACCGCCTCCACGGTCAAGCGATCCACCATGACTCAACCTACCACCAGGCGGTCTAGCGCCACCACTGCGAACTGCGCGCGCGCTAGTCACCCAACAATTGATCCGGCTAGATCTGATTAGATGTCGACCCACACGCAGCCACCCAAAGGAAGAATACCCACAACCGCTGCACCTCGAGCGAGCCCTAGGAGATCAACTTAGTGCCACTTGACGACCAACCTTAAGAGCAACTCCAATGGGGCGACCCATTTCGTCAGCCGCCATTCGTTTGGGTCGGCGCAGACAGAAAAGTCGGCCCAACGCACCGACCCAAACGGACACGCGTCCGCCTGCCGACCCATTCCCGGCCCATTTTTCAGCCGGATTTGCGCCGGCGCGGACACAAGACGGACGCGCGCGCTCGCCCTCTCTCCTCCCCAAGCCCACTGGTCGATGGCTCATTGGCCTCTCCACATCCAACAACACACCCTCGCCCGCCTGCTTCGTCGCCGACGCTGCCGGCCATTTTTTCCGATAGAAAAAGGATACATAGAGTTCTAGCGTACACAGATTAAATAAAAGATCAAATACTCGTCGCTTTCCGACTCCGACTCAGTAATGTCCTCCTCCGACGTCTGAATGTAGGCGTCAGCATGCCGCTCGTCCTTGAAGTCATCCCACCCTGACGTTTCTCGTAGCTCCAGTTTCAATTGAGCGGCCAACTTCCGCGCACGCTTGTCCTCCTGATAGGCGGCTTGCTCCGTCCTTCTTGCATGCCTCTCCGTCTTCCTTTGCTTGTACAACTGGCGCTCGTCGACGATGTCCTACGAGAAGCGTTCGCGCCACACCACCATGGCTTATACGACCATATCGGCGACGGCGAGGCGACGCTGCCGCCTCCGGTTGACACGATGATCCTCGTCGGTGAAAAGCCACGAGAGAGACACGAGATCCTGCGCCCGCTGGCTCGACACGTCGGAAAAAATCATCTCCCGTCGAGGTATCAGGAGACGCCACGCTGCCGTGTCGTGCGCGCGGGCCGCCTCCTCTGTGGTGTCGAAGGTGCTGAGGATGAGGCGTTTCTCGCCAAACCAGATCTCGGAGGAGAAGGCGCCGGAGCGGCGTTCGCGGACTCCGCGAAAATCCAAAGCGCCCTGGCGGCACATCGACATGGTGGCACAGAGGCAGTGAGGCTAGTGAGAGGGGGCGAGACGAGTGGGCGGCAGACAGAGTGTAGAGGGAGCACGCCTTCTTATAACGAGCACCGGCCGCGGCACGCCGAAACAAGCAGTGAACCTTTCCCGCGTGCTGGAGCGCCAAAACCAGCGCGCGCTAGGCCGATTTTCCCCCGCGCGTGCGAACCTTCCCCACGTGCTGGAGCGCCAAAACTAGGGTGACGACATGGCCGCTGGCATGATCCAAAGCACGCGCGCGGTCATGAAATGGGTCGGCGCGTTGGGCGCACTGCCGACCCAAATCTAAAAGAGGGCAGACGCCGGGCGGGCGGCCGACCCAAACAGAAAAAAAGCAGACAAAAGCGCCGTCTATTTGGGTCGGCCTGTTGGAGTTGCTCTAAGTAACCCACGGGAGCCAACACCACCAACTGAAGGCGCCATCCTATGGCAGTCACTCGCCGACCGGAAAAGCCCCGCCACTCTCGCACCAACCAGCTGGGGTGATGGGGTATGGGAGGAAGGATGGGGGCTAAGTCGTAACCTAGAGCCCCGTCTACGTCACTCGCTGAGGTTGGGTGGGCGATTTTTTGGTAACATCCAATCACCAAACAAAATAGAAGCTCAGTTGGTTTTCAGGGAAGGGTAGATACATAATAAGATTTCTGGACTAGGTTGCACATATCTTGAAGTGGACAATTTAGGTTGTTGTAAATTAGATCAAAATTAATATTCAGGAAGCATTCTATTTTGAGGCTCTTAACCTTTTTGGTATTGACAAATTCTTTGATAGAAAATGTTATCTCTACCATAAACATAATTGTGTTTTGCAACAGAAAAAAACAACAGATCATGTTAATGCGTTGTCGTCGGCCTGGACCAGTTCACACAATAATTTATGGGTGTGTCTAGGTCTTAACCGGCAAAGACTTAATCAAGTATAAATCGGGTGAATAACATGTAAGAAAGAAAAAAAGAAAAAAATAGGCACGTATCTCGACGTAAGAATTCCACGAATATAGAATTAGCTGAGACTTGGTTAAGTCTCAATCGACCAAGACATAGCAATCCCGATGACTTACATAAACTGTCACTTCAAGGACAGGTTCTCAAACCCATTTTTATTCAGATATTTTTTAGGGAGGTGGTTAAATTGTTTATATACAAATATGCTTTGTTTGGCTTATGTCTCAATTAGTTTCCTTTAGTGTTACAAGTTTTTTAGGAAGGTCGAAAATAGAATGTGCTTATTTTATTAAATTCTTAGAAGCTTCCTTGTGTTTCAATTAGTTTTTATTGTCATAAATTTCCCAAAATGGTGGGAAATAGTGATTCCTCAGTAAGTTAGATTGTTAGAATTTGAGGATGGTAGAAAAAAAGATTTGATGGGATATGGCATAGCATCGCCAACTCACATTTTATATAAGAGTAAGGATTCTAGCAATATATTTATTACTGTATATCATTTTACTTTGTACCGCTAAAGTGCTTTTCCTTTTTTCAGCCTCATCTAGTTCTTGGTTTGCTATCCCAAATCATAAAGGTGTGTTTTATACAACCACAATTACTGAGTTAGTTACTAATTAATTTTTAAGCAATATAGTTTTACCTAGGAAATTGATGAATGTTATCTTTCCAATTTGTTTCATTGGACTTCTCTCAGATACAACTCTTAGCTGATTTGAATCTGAAGAAAACACCTGAGTTGTTGGAGTTGGTGGCTGATGATAATAGCAAGGTTCGAATCACCAAGAGAACTCATGCTTGTGCATTAGTAAAGTTTGGATAGTTATGTTACATGATGTTATACAGGAAGCAGAGGAGCTTGTCACCTTAGCACCAGATAAGATGTTGCTCAAATGGATGAATTTTCATATCAAGAAAGCTGGGTACAAAAAAACCGTAACAAATTTCTCTACTGATGTTAAGGTATATATATATCAATTGTATTCATGGATATTACACATATTATATGAAAAAATAGACCTGAAAAATGCACAACCTCTAGGTAATTTTTTTCATATCGACGGTAAAATACTGCAACTTTTTTTGCTGGAATAAACACTGTGAATTTAATGGCATGTTTATGCAGCACTATTAAATCAATATATGACATTGACAACTTTTTCAGAAACTCTAATAAAAAGTTTTCATTATGCTATTGTATGATGCATTTGCAGGATGGTGAAGCGTATGCTTACCTTCTCAGTGCCCTTGCTCCCGAGCATAGCTCAATGACCATGATAGAAACTACAGATCCTAAAGAAAGGGCAAAGAAAGTACTTGAAACTGCCGAAAAGCTTGATTGCACAAGATATGTAACATCCAAAGATATTGTTGAGGGTTCAGCAAATTTGAACTTGGCATTTGTTGCAGAAATATTCCAGCATAGGTACTGATCTCTCCTTATCCACTATTCTGATAAATCTGTTTTGGTCCCATAGGGTTTTATTCAAGAAACTAAAAGAAATATCATTAGGCTGTTAGTATTTGTTCCACTTGTTATATGTGTCTTAAAACACAAATAAATCAAAACAACTTTATAACTGTGGAAATGTTGTTGTTTCGAACATCTTCCCAGGTTAATGCATACTATAAAATGATTTAAAACTTGTGCAGAAATGGTTTATCATCGAACAATGTGGCTCCTGTCATCCAAGATACTCCTGATGATCCTAGTACAGGGTTAGTCCCATTTCCATCAGCACCTTAGCCTTGCAATATACTTTGGGCATCTAACATAAGTTCATTTGTAGATCGGTTCTGCTGGTGGTGCTTGACAAAACAAAAAGCTACGTTTCCTTGATTCTTTCCACCGCGTACGGTATTTTTTTCTACCTGGTGAACCAGACGCATTTGATTTTTCTCTACCTCCGGCGATCTTTTCCAAGGGGTTCAAACAGAATTCCACGAGAAAAACCGGAATAGCTAATGAGCTGATGTTCTCTAGAAGTATTTTTTTTCTAGGGAATACTCTCTGGCATGTTTGATCTGCTATGCGAATCTCAAAGTAGCGACATGTGACAAATTCTGTTGTTTCCCATGTACTCTTTCGAAGGGACAATGCGAACATTGGCTCACATACATGGTCCGGAGAGAAGGAATCCATGTGTAGCCCGACAACCTACGATGTAGCATGGCAATTTAATTATAAGAATATATGACAACTCTTTTGTGTACACAACAATTTGGCATGTTACCGCATGGTAATTTTTTAACATGTGGGCTAGTCTTGCTTTTCCTTTATCCTCGCAATTCTCTCTACTACATCATGATAAGTCCCTAATACGCACGGCAAATTATTCTACTGCAGCATGGAAAATTACTATCAAATATTTTTGCTAGCATGACAATTTTTCTCTTTCACATGGAAAATCTTTATGTAATAGCATCACAAATATTCTCTTATAGCATGGCAATCCCGAGGGTTCGCTAGGAGTGTTTTTTAGGGAACTCTCCACGATGGCTGGTTTGCTCAAGCATGCCTCATGCAGGGAATATCCGTTCGCTTGATTACCTCTCTAAGAGAATGGCAGCGCGTTATAGGTGTTCAAAGGAAAGCGGTTCAAATAGTTTACTATACAATAGAGCGTTGATGCTACATCGTACATTTTCTTTCATACGACACTCATCTGAGTGCCCTATCCAATCATTTGTCTATTTGTTTTTAAGTCATCTTAGGGTTCAAAGCATGCATCGTATGCTGCTACTTCTCGAGGTTGCGTTGTATTCCCTCGAAGAGGAAAGGGTGGTGCATCACAGTAGCGTAAGTTTTCCCTCGGTTTTTGAGAACCAAGGTATCAATCCAGTAGGAGACCATGCGCGAGTCCCTCGCACCTGCACAAACAAATAAGAACTTCGTAGCCAACGCGATAAGGGGTTGTCAATCCCTTCACGGTCACTTACGAAAGTGAGATCTGATAGATAGGACAGTATAATATTTTTCGTATTTTTGGTATAAGAACAGAAAGTAAAGAAAGCAAAGTAAAGTAGATGGAAGATTAATAAGATGAGAATAGACTCGGGGGCCATAGTTTTCACTAGTGGCTTCTCTCACGATAGCAGAATTCTACAGTGGGTGAAGAAATTACTGTCGAGCAATTGATAGAAAAGCGCGTAGTTATGAGAATATCTAGGCATGATCATTATATATAGGCATCACGTCTGTAACAAGTAGACCAAAAAGATTATGCATCTACTACTATTACTCCACGCATCGACCGATATCCAGCATGCATCTAGAGTATTAAGTTCATAAGAACAGAGTAACGCCTTAAGCAAAATGACATGATGTAGAGGGATAACCACAACAGTATGATATAAACCTCATCTTTTTATCCTCGATGGCAACAATACAATACGTGCCTTGCTGCCCCTGCTGTCACTGGGAAAGGACACCGCAAAATTGATAACCAAAGCCAAGCACTTCTCCCATTGCAAGAACTATAGATCTAGGAGGCCAAACCAAACCAATAATTCGAAGAGACTTGCAAGTATATTATAATCATACATAAAAGATTTCAGAAAAGAATCAAATATTGTTCATAGATAATCTTGATCATAAACCCACAATTCATCGGATCTCGACAAACACACCGCAAAAAGATTACATCGAATAGATTTCCTCGAAGATCGAGGAAAACTTTGTATTGAGATCCGAAAAGAGAGAACAAGCCATCTAGCTAATAACTGTGGACCCGAAGGTCTGTGGTAAACTACTCAAAACTCATTGGTGAGGCTATGGTATTGATGTCGAAGCACTCCGTGATCGATCCCCCCTCCGGTGGAGCTCTAGAACAGGCCCCAAGATGGGATCTCACGGGAGCAGAAGGTTGCGGTGGTGGAATTAGGGTTTTCTCTGTTGCCTCGATGTTTTCAGGGTACATGGATATATATATATAGGAGGAAGGAGGGTATCGGGGAGCCAAAGGGGGCCCACGAGGGTGGGGGGCGCGCCTGCCCCCCCTGGGCGCGCCCTGGACCCTCGTGGCCGCCTCTCTTGTTCCCCCGCGTGTACTCCAAGTCTTCTGTGAGGATATGGTTTCAAAAATAACTCTCCCGAAGGTTTTATTCCGTTTGGACTCCGTTTGATATCCCTTTTGTGCGAAACACTCCCGAAGTAGCAATTTGCACTGGGCCTTGGATTAGTAGGTTAGTCCCAAAAATAATATAAAAGTGTATAATAAGGCCCATTAAACATCCAAAACAGAATATATAAGAGCATGGAGCAATAAAAAATTATAGATACGTTGGAGACGTATCAAGCATCCCCAAGCTTAATTCCTCCTCGTCCTCGAGTAGGTAAATGATAAAAATAGAATTTTTGATGTGGAATGCTAACCAAGATAATTCTCAATGTAATTTATTTTATTGTGGCATGAATGTTCAGATCCGAAAGATTCAAGACAAACGTCTATATTGACATAAGAATAATAATACTTTAAGCATACTAACAAAGCAATTATGTCTTCTCAAAATAACATGGCCAAAGAAAGTTCATCCCTACAAAATCATATAGTTAGGCTATGCTTCATCTTCGCCACACAAAATATTCCAATCATGCACAGCCCCGATTTTAGCCAAGCACTTGTTTCATACTTAATTTTTTTGAAACTCTTTCAACTTTCACGCAATATATGAACTTAGACATGGACATAGCACTATGTGGAATAGAGTGGTGGTTGTGGAGAAGACAAAAGAGGAAGATGGTCTCACATCAACTAGCCGTATCAATGGGCTATGGAGATGCCCATCAATAGATATCAATGTGAGTGAGTAGGGATTGCCATGCAACGGATGCACTAGAGATAGAGATGTGTGAAAGCTCAACAAAAGAAACTAAGTGGGTGTGCATCCAACTTGCTTGCTCACGAAGACCTAGGGCATTTGAGGAAGCCCATCGTTGGAATATACAAGCCAAGTTCTATAATGAAAATTCCCACTAGCATATGAAAGTGACTAAACAAGAGACTCTCTATCATGAAGTTCATGGTGCTACTTTGAAGCACAAGTGTGGAAAAAGATAGTAGCATTGTCCCTTTTTTCTTTTCTTTTTTTTCTTCTTTTTTTCTTTTTTTGGGCCTTTCTTTTTTTTATTTGGCCTTTCCTTTTTTTTCCTTTTTTTTTCTTTTTGGGACAATCCTCTAATAATGATGATAATCACACTTATATTGCTTTAGAACTCGATATTACAACTCGATACTAGAACAAAGTATGACTCTATATGAATGCCTCCGCCGGTGTACCGGGATGTGCAATGAGTCAAGAGTGACATGTATGAAAAATTATGCATGTGGCCTAGCCACGAATACGATGTCAACTACATGATCATGCATGTCAATATGACAATGATGAAGTGTGTCATAGCAAACGGAACGGTGGAAAGTTGCATGGCAATATATCTCGGAATGGCTACGGAAATGCCATGATAGGTAGGTATGGTGGCTGTTTTGAGGAAGGTATATGGTGGGTGTATGGTACCAGCGAAACTTGCGCGGTACAAGAGAGGCTAGCAATGGTGGAATGGTGAGAGTGCGTATAATCCATGGACTCAACATAAGTCATAAAGAACTCCCATACTTATTGCAAAAATCTACAAGTCATCAAAACAAAGTACTACACACATGCTCCTAGGAGAATGGGTGGTAGGAGTTAACCATCGCGCGATCCCGACCTCCACACAAAGGATGACACTCAATGAAATAGCTCATGCTTCAAATTTGTCACACAACAATTACCATACGTGCATGCTATGGGACTTGCAAACCTTAACACAAGTATTCTCAAATTCACAACTAATATACTAGCATGTCTCTAATATTACCATGCTCATATCTCAAAACAATCATCAAGTATCAAACTTCTCGTAATATTCAATGCACTTTACATGAAAGTTTTTACTATACCCATCTTGGATGCCTATCATATTAGGACTAGTTTTATAACCAAAGAACATTACCATGCTGTTCTAAAAGACTCTCAAAATAATATAAGTGAAGCACGAGAGATCAACAATTTCTACAAAATAAAACCACCACCGTGCTCTAAAAGATATAAGTGAAGCACCAGAGCAAAACTATCTAGATCAAAAGATATAAGTGAAGCACATAGAGTATTCTAATAAATTCTAAATAATATTTATCTCTCTCAAAAGGTGTGTCCAGCAAGGATGATTGTGGCAAACTAAAAATCAAAGACTCAAATCATACATGACGCTCCAAGCAAAACACATATCATGTGGTGAATAAAAATATAGTCTCAAGTATAGTTACCGATAGACGAAGACGAAACAGGGGGTGACTTCCCGGGGCATCCCCAAGCTTAGGCTTTTGGTTGTCCTTGAATTTTACCTTGGGGTGCCTTGGGAATCCCCAAGATTAGGCTCTTGCCACTCTTTGTTCCATAGTCCATCAATGCAATACTCAAAACTTGAAAACTTCACAACACAAAACTTAGGCAAAAATCTCGTGAGCTCCGTTGGTATAAGAAAACAAACCACCACTCAAAGGTACTGTAATGAACTCATTCTTTGTTTATATTGGTGTTAAACCTACTGTATTACAACTTCTCCATGATTCATACCCCCCGATACTACTCATAGATTCATCAAAATAAGCAAACAACACACGAAAAACAGAATCTGTCGAAAACAGAACAGCCTGTAGTAATATGTAACTTTTGAATACTTCTGTAACTCTATTTTTTTGAAATAAATTGGTTAATGTGAGGAATTTGTCTATTAATCATCTGCAAAAAGAATCAACTAAAAATCACTCTCCAGTAAACAAGTACAACCAATCTCGTTAGGCTGAAGTTTCTGTTTTTTACAGCATGGTCACATAAACTTCACACAAGTCTTCCCAAAGGTTCTACTTGGCACAGAAGCTATATGCAATATTTATTCCTAAACAGAAGCAAAAACAAAGAAAGTAAAATTGGTTTGCCTCCCAACAAACGCTATCGTTTAACGCCCCTAGCTAGGCATGATACAAGAATAGATCTAGGTATTGCCATCTTTGGTAGGCAATCCATAAGTAGCTCTCATAATAGATTCATAAGGTAATTTGATTTTCTTTCTAGGAAAGTGTTCCATGCCTTTCCTTAATGGAAATTGGAATCTAATATTTCCTTCCTTCATATCAATAATTGCACCAATCATTCTAAGGAAAGGTCTACCAAGAATAATAGGACATGAAGGATTGCAATCTATATAAAGAACGATGAAATCTACGGGCACATAATTTCTATTGACGACGATAATAACATCATTAATCCTTCCCATAGGTTTCTTAACGGTGGAATCCGCAAGATGCAGATTTAAAGAACAATCATCAAGCTCGTGGAAACCTAACATATCAGACACAGTTTTTGGAATTGTAGAAACACTTGCACTCAAATCACACAAAGCAAAGCATTCATGATCTTTAATTTTAATTTTAATAGTAGGTTCCCACTCATCATAAAGCTTTCTAGGGATAGAAACTTCTAATTCAAGTTTTTCTTTATAAGATTGCATCAAAGCATCAACTATGTGTTTGATAAAGCCTTATTTTGACTATAAGCATGTGGAGAATTTAGTACGGATTGCAACATGGAAATACAATCTATTAAAGAGAATTTATTATAATTGAATCCCTTGAAATCCAAAATAGTGGGTTCGTCACTATGCAAAGTTTTAATCTCTTCAATCCCACTTTTAATAATTTTAGCATCAAAATCTAAAAACTCCGAATCATTGGGCGCCTTTTAACTAAAGTAGACTCATATCCAGTCCCATCTTTATCAAGATTCATACTAGAAAACAAGGATTTAATAGGATACACATAAATCACTTTCAGATCTTCATCTTTGTTCTCATGATAACTTGAAGAACACGTTTTCATAAAAGCAATCTTTTTTAGCACGCATCCTAGCGGTTCTTTCTTTGCACTCATCAATGGAAATTCTCATAGCTTTGAGGGACTCATTGATATCATTCTTAGGTGGAATAGATCTAAGTTTCAAAGAATCAATGTCAAGAGTAGTTCTATCCATGTTTCTAGCCAACTCATCAATCTTAAGCATTTTTTCTTCAAGCAAAGCATTGAAATTCTTTTGCGAATTCATAAACTCTTTAACACTAGTCTCAAATTCAGAGGGAATCTTACCAAAATTTCCATAAGAGCTATTGTAGTAATTACAATAATTATTAGAGGAATTACTAGGAAAAGGCCTAGGATTAAAGTTTCCTCTATAAGCATTGTTACCAAAATTATTCCTACCAACAAAATTCACATCCACAGATTTATTATTATTTTCAATCAACGTGGATAAAGGCATATCATTAGGATCAGAAGAAGCATTCTTAGTAGCAAATAATTTCATAAGTTCATCCATCTTTCCACTCAAAACACTAATCTCTTCAATAGCATGCACTTTTTTACTAGTAGATCTTTCGGTGTGCCATTGAGAGTAGTTAACCATAATATTATCTAGGAGTTTGGTAGCTTCTCCTAAAGTGATTTCCATAAAAGTGCCCCCCGCGGCCGAATCTAAAAGATTTCTAGAAGCAAAATTCAAGCCAGCATAAAAGTTTAGTATAATCATCCATAAATTCAAACCATGTGTAGGGCAATTACGTATCATTAATTTCATTCTCTCCCAAGCTTGTGCAACATGCTCATGATCTAGTTGCTTAAAATTCATAATATAGTTTCTAAGAGAGATAATCTTAGCGGGAGGAAAATACTTAGAGATAAAGGCATCTTTGCACTTATTCCATGAATCAGTACTATTCCTAGGCAAAGAGGAGAACCAAGTTTTAGCACGATTTCTAAGTGGAAACGGAAATAGCTTCAATTTAGCAATATCATTATCCATATCCCTCTTCTTTTGCATATCGCACAAATCAAAAAGGTTGTTTAGATGGGTAGCGGCATCTTCACTAGGAAGGCCATAAAATTGATCTTTCATGACAAGATTCAACAGAGCAGCATTGATCTCACAAGATTCAACATCTAAGATAGGAGCAATCGGAGTGCTAATAAAATCATTATTGTTGGTATTAGAGAAGTCACACAATTTGGTACTATCTGGAGCCATAGTGACAAGCAAGCAATCCAACACACAAGCAAACAAGAGGCAAGCGAACGGTAAACACACGAAAAAAGAAGGGCAAATAAAACGGCAAGGGTGAAGTGTGGGAGAGGAAAACGAGAGGCAAATAAATGTAATGCGAAGGATAAGGGTTTGTGATAGGTACTTGGTATATGACTTTTGCATAGATCTCCCCGGCAACGGCGCCGGAAATTCTTCTTGCTACTTCTCGAGCTTGCGTTGTATTCCCTCGAAGAGGAAAGGGTGATGCAGCACAGTAGCGTAAGTATTTCCCTCAGTTTTTGAGAACCAAGGAATTAATCTAGTAGGAGACCACGCACGAGTCCCTCGCACCTGCACAAACAAATAAGAACTTCGCAGCCAACACGATAAGGGGTTGTCAATCCCTTCACGGTCAATTACAAAAGTGAGATCTGATAGATAGGATAGTATAATATTTTTGGTATTTTTGGTATTAGAACAGAAAGTAAAGAAAGCAAAGTAAATTAGATGGAAGATTAATATGATGAGAATAGACCCAGGTCCATAGTTTTCACTAGTGGCTTCTCTCATGACAGAAGAATTCTACGGTGGGTGAACAAATCACTGTCGAGCAATTGATAGAAAAGCGCATAGTTATGAGATAATCTAGGCATGATCATTATATATAGGCATCACGTCCGTAACAAGTAGACCGAAAAGATTCTGCATCTACTACTATTACTCCACACATCGACCGCTATCTAGCATGCATCTAGAGTATTAAGTTCATAAGAACAGAGTAACGCTTTAAGCAAGATGACATGATGTAGAGGGATAAACTGAAGCAATATGATATAAACCCCATCTTTTATCCTCGATGGCAACGATACAATACATGCCTTTCTGTCCCTACTGTCACTGGGAAACGACACCACAAGATTGAACCCAAAGCCAAGCACTTCTCCCATTGCAAGAACTATAGATCAAGTAGGCCAAACCAAACCAATAATTCGAAGAGACTTGCAAGGATATTATAATTATACATAAAAGATTTCAGAAAAGAATCAAATATTGTTCATAGATAATCTTGATCATAAACCCACAATTCATCGGATCTCGACAAACACACCGCAAAAATATTACATAGAATAGATCTCCTCGAAGATCGAGGAGAATTTTGTTTTGAGATCCAAAAAGAGAGAACAAGACATCTAGCTAATAACTATGGACCCGAAGGTCTGTGGTAAACTACTCACAACTCATTGGTGAGGCTATGGTATTGATGTAGAAGCACTCCGTGATCGATCCCCCCTCCGGCGGAGCTCCGGAACAGGCCCCAAGACGGGATCTCACGGGAACAGAAGGTTGCGGGGGTGGATTTAAGGTTTTCTCTGTTGCCTCGATGTTTTCAGGGTACATGGATATATATAGGAGGAAGGAGGGCATCGGGGGATCCAGAGGGGGCCCATGAGGGTGGGGGGGGGGGCGCCAGCCCCCCTGGGCACGCCCTGGACCCTCGTGGCCGCCCCTCTCGTTCTCTCGCATGTATTCCAAGTCTTCTGTGAGGATACAGTTCCAAAAATAACTCTCCCAAAGGTTTCATTCCGTTTGGACTCCATTTGATATCCCTTTTCTGCGAAACACTGAAATAGGCAAAAACAACAATTTGCCCTGGGCCTTGGGTTAGTAGGTTAGTCCCAAAAATAATATAAAAGTGTATAATAAAGCCCATTAAACATCCAAAACAGAATATATAATAGCATGGAACAATCAAAAATTATAGATACGTTGGAGACGTATCATATGCACATCGGATATAAATGTCATGATATACTCCATGTGACATATCTTGTAATGCCCCAGATGTAACACTTTCCCAATATGGCAATATATAAACTTTGACTTCATCAATTCCGTTCTCGGCTCTTCTTCCATTTCGGGTTCTTCGTTTTGTCGTGTGCGTGTGTGCATTTCATCCATGTCCTGTTGTCATGTGCATTGCATTGCATTTGTGTTGTCACTTGCACCCGGTCCCACTCGTCTCTTCCCGTTGTCCGTTTCGAGTTCCGACGCTCACACACGTGCCCGTGGCATCCCCGAGTCCTTCTTTCGTGTATGGCCATGTAATGTTTCCGGAATGACGTGAGACCTGTCGTGCGATGTTGTTTTTGTACGTGTAGGTCGTCTATCAAGTTTCGTCGCGTTTGGAGTTCGTTTGGTACTCCAACGGTTAACCTAGTGGGCAAAAAGAACCTCTTCTTTGAGTCCCAAGACCCCCTCCACAACAGCCCACCAACCCAGCACAACCCTTCCCATCATCTCGGTCGTCGAATTGTGATCGCGTGGCCGAAAACCGCTCCCCATTTGGTGTCTCCTAGCTCCTTGTGCCTATAAATTAGCCCCCATGCCCATTTTTGCGTCCAAACCCTAGTCCATCATTTTTTTCTTTTTTTCCCGTGCCCCGCAGATCCACCGCGCGCCGGACGTGTCCGCCCGCGTCGGACACGTCCGCCGCCGCCCCCTCGACCAGTGGCAGGCCGCCACGTGCCTGTCCGCCTCCTCCCGCCGCCGCGGCCCGCGGGGCCCGAGGCCGGCCCGCGTGAGCCCGCACGCCTCCGCGGCTCCGCCCGCATCGCCTCCCGCCGTGCGCGCCGGTTCCCCCGCCGGCGAGCTCCGCCATCGCCGGCGACCTCGCTCCGCCGCGCCTCCAGCACCGCCCCCGCGCCACCTTCTGTGCCCCGCCGCCGGTGACCCGCATCTCCGCCGCCGGGCGAGCTCCAGTCGCCGGCGCCGCCCCGCCCGGCCGGCCGCTCCGTCCCGCCGGCGCTGCCCAGGCCGGCGCCCTCGCCGCCGCCCCGGTCGACCCCGCGCCCCGATCCAGATCCCGGCCGCCGGGCCGAACCCTAACGGGTCGGGTCCGACCCGACCCGCTTCGTCCTCCACCCGATCCGCGAGGTGGTTCCCCTTTTTTTTTTCACTTAGTCATTTTTAAACTTGCTGTTTGATGGCAACTTTGCATGGTTGTATCTTTTATTGTGCTTGTCCAAATTGTGCATATGATATGTCAAAATGACCGTGGTGATGTGTATTACGTTTTGTTCCATTGTGTCATGCTTGTTTGAGTCCATTTAGATGTCTTAATCTTCGTGACAAGAGTGCTACTTGATATAAACTGCTGCTACTTGTTATTTTCATGCCATGTTTGAGATGTGATAACTTGGTGCATGTTGATCCAAATGAAGCAAATGAGATGTCAAAATGTTCATTATGAGATGCTCTACATGATGGTTGCTGTAGCATGCATGTTAGGGTTCATATTGCCATGTTAAACCTGGTTGCAAAAGTGCATGTGGCTGTTAAGTTTTGTAACATGTTATGAGATGCTGATTTGAAGAGCTCGTTGCTATTGATGTGTTTGTCCCCATGTCACATGTTAATATGTTTTAGAATCTCCATCATGTGGTCTTTGCTTTGGTGCAAACCATTTTCCATGATATGCCTTGAGGTGACTTAAACATGCTTGTAAACATGCCATGCCAACATAACTGTTTTATACTTAGTGAAAATTCCACTAAGTCTGGAATCTGTCATATCTTGATGCTATGTTTGCTTGATGCCCTAGGCAAATCCATGTTAGTTTTGGGGTGGCCATTGATCACTCCTTGTTGTACATGTTGTTATATATCCATCCATGCCCTCACTTGCTCATATGGATTGATGTAGCTTATTTATTCCTTGCTCCCAAGTTGCTATAAAATATTGCTGTCAGGTTTTTAACGTCATGATCAAAATGTTGTAGCTTGTTGCTATTGATCCATGCCTCCTATGGAGTTGCTCCAATGGAGTTGTTTGTTGTAGGATATGTCTACTTCAGGTCCAAGCTTATTGTCATCATGTTTGGGTGCTGTAGAGTATATATTTCTTGCTCCAAAGTTGCTATGTGGCTGTTAATTTCAGCTTTGCATTGAATCTTATTTCGTGTGTATGTGTTGAACCGTTGCTCCGTTTTGAGCGTTCCCTATATGAAACTTGTGTGATTTTGCGTGTAGAGTCATAATATCATCTTATTTACATGTTTGGAGTATGTTTGCTTGATGTTTGGGTGCGTCTCGCACCATTGCAATGTTTGACTTGTTTTGCTCATATCTTCTAGACCGTAGCTCCGAATTAAACAAACTTTATATGAAACTTGACTAAAATTTCGTGTAGATCATCATGGTGCATGTTAACTTGCTGTTTAACAACTTTAACTTAAGGTTTGTTCAGATCTGGACCATTTTCAACATATGCATATGAGGACTTACCGGATTCGCTATATGTGGATTCCGGCCTCATTTAAACTTGTTGTCTTGAGTTGTTCTTGTGTGCTTCATCCCTTGACATGTATTGCATCATACATGCATCATACGTGCATCATGTTGATTGTGCATTGCACCTTGTTTGATTCTCGTGCCTCGTTGTGTTCTTGTGTTGAGTAGAGCCGGAAGCCGAGACCGAGAACGAGGTTACTACCGAGGTTGAGTACGAGGAGCCGTCTTACGATCCCATCGACGACTCGACATGCAAGATGACCTGACCCAGATATCATTACTATCTTTGCCTATTGCTGGATGTCTCGCTCTTTAGCTTATTGCCTCGATGCCCATGTTTGTTTGTCAGCCTCCTATTGTAACCATGAATCTGTCTAACCTCCCAACCTAGCAAACCTTTGTTTGGCTACGTAAGCTTCGCTCAGCCCCTCTTATAACATTGCTAGTTGCATGAGAAGATTTGAAGATTTTTGCTTCATGTTGAAGATATTGTTGGGATATCACATGATATAACTCTTAAACAAAATCATCTATATATTGGTAATGGGTGGAAGGCTAAGCATCTTGCTTGGTGATTTGTTCCACTCATGCCGCCCTAGGAACCGTATAAACCGGTGTTATGTTCCTTGATTATGTGTTCCTAACACGGTTGGGGTTATGGGACCCCCTCGATAACACGCTTAGCGCTAAACCTTTTCCAGCAAGGCCCAACATTGGTACTCCATTTGCCTAATAACTAAAAACCTGCATAGGGACTAGCTATCCCGTGATCGTAATTAACAACCCCCGGGCCAGTGCTCCACATGAGTGTTGGTCCGAACTGAGCAGACTGTGGGGCCGCCTTGGGGAAACCCGAGGTATTTGGTATTCACCTCTAGGATGACTCATCCGGTCGTGGCCTGAGACTAGATATGCGCGGCTACTATCAGGGTGTCGGCATGCCGGGAGGTCTTGCTGGATTAGTTTTACCTATGTCGGTATATCTTGAGCACGGGATTCCGAGAATACTCGGGCCTTCCCACCTTGGAGTTGCGACTCCGCGGATCGTGAGCTTGTAATGGGCTAAGTTGGGACACCCCTGCAGGGTTTTTAACTTTCGAAAGCCGTGCCCGCGGTTATGTGGCAGATGGGAATTTGTTAATATCCAGCTGTAGAAAACATGACACCATGTTCAGAACACACTACCAGCGTGAGTAACCGTGACGGTCATTTTCTGAAAGGGGTTCGGGAAGTCAACACGGTGGGGTTATGATTGAGGTGCTTAGATAGGATCACTTCATGATCACTTTGACGCTCGTGGCACTTCTCTTCTCGCTCTAAACACGTAAGCTAGTGCTAGTGCAGCTGCAACCTTTTATCTTTCTTCAGCCTTGTTCCACACCCAAGGCTTAGATAGTTTTGCTACCCGGGAACGGGATTGCTGAGTCCTCCGTGGCTCACAGATTCTACACCACACCAGATGCAGGTACTATGGTGGACTACTCTGGTGATGACACGGAGCTGTACTGGGAGTTCGAGGAAGAACGTAGTCGATACTATGTGCACTATCCCGATGTTCAGTAGTGGTTTCTACTAGGTGCGATTCGGACCTTGTGGCTTATGTATTTGGTATATTTCATTTGGATCTTCGCCCATAGTCGGGTTCTGATGTTATTTGGATGATGATTTGCTTATGTAATGTATTGTGTGACGTGGCGAGTGTAAGCCAACTATCCTTTTTGCAATCCCTATTTTTACATGAGTCGTGCAAAGATACCAAACTTGAGATCATTCTAGAATGGGCTTATACCTTTAAGTCGTGCCTCGACACGTAGGAGGTATAATCCCATCCTGGGCATTACATATCTACTTTGGTGTTGCAAAAGAAAGAAGTAAAGTATAAAAAGAATTAAAACAAGTACAATAACTAAATACATGACACTAAGATAGAAAATGTAAAAAGGCTCGATGATGTGCAACAATTGGTCCTAGACTTGGTGCAAAACTAGTCCTAGGGCTCAATTTATGTAGGCTCTAATATCGACCAGATGCGGGGGAGGGGTGCATGTGAGATTTGACAATTTCTTCAAAAAGTGAAGTTCTTTGAAGAAAATTAATACAATCAAATAAAAAATGTATAGCTGAATAGAAGATAAACCAAACAAATAACTATTTACTCCAAAGAGCAAGCTAGATAGTAGAGTACCTAGGTAGAGGTATAGGTACTAAAGTTTAACAAATAGGCATACAAGTACAACGAGGAAAAATACAAAGGCAAACATGAGCACAACTGCGGAATAAGATAGTTCTCAATATTGTCTTCAAAAAAAACCACAGAGAAGGTAGACAAGCAAAATACTTTGCAACACACAGGAGTTACATAATGTAGTACGGGGCGAAGAAATCCATCCCAATAGCTTGTAGAGACAATGATTTTTTAGATGGTTCAAGTTGCATACACAATTCTTAAGTCTGGTTGGAGGGTCTGAAATTTAACTCCCAAGGCAAACTTGTCTTTACCCTACTCTCCTTGAGCTGAGATCTCAAAGGCCCCATCACATCATTTATGGTAGATCCTCAAGGAGATCTCTAGACCTTCAAAAACTTGTTCTTCAGCAGTCCACAATTACTCTTGCATGTTCTTGAACAAACACCTAACGCTTTGTTTTTTCCCTCACTTAGGTTCTCTCAATCTCTTTGTGTGTGGGGGGGGGGGTGTGATGATTGCATAGACAAACTCTTGTATCAACTCACATGGAACAACTAACCATCTAAGATTGTAGTAGGGGGATATTTAGAGTCACTGGAGCAATTTGAGGGGCTGATGTGACCATTGGACACACACTTACAACGTCAGACGACACATGGCTAACTGTCAAATTTCAAATCAGGCTCACGTGGATTATCTTGTGGAGCAAGACATCTAACTCATCTCCAATGTCTTGAAGACATTGAAGCTAAATAGCACACATAGAAGGACATTCCCAAAGTCTTCACTCTTTGAAGAAATAGGTTTATGATTGAGCACACACATGAAGACTTGAATCTAACTTTTGCTTTGACCATTCTAAATAGTGGTGTTTTCCCTATTTAGCAATATAAGAACAGGAAACTAGTAAACAAAAAGTCTACACTCTAGCTTCATATTCCTCGCAATGGCATAACAAAGTTTTTACTTTTTCCAAAAATAGGGGTCATAATGTTCGGTTTAACCGAATCCTAAGTTCTTCCACATCTGTATACTCACAAGCACATTAGTCCCTCATTTGTTTTGTTATTGAATCATCCAAAACTCATAGATTAGATGAACTTACATCTCCATTTTTGGAAGATTTGAAAGCTTCATAGGATTGAATGACATGAAAGTAACTTGAGGATTTTGAATTCCACGATATAGTAGACAAAACTTTCCCCTGAGAATGTGCACTATTGAAGTAATTGATTTTTAATGCAAGTGCACATGTCAGATAGTGTGTGAGGAGCTCCCCTATATCATGGAATCCAAGGATGTGCACTGTTGATACGTCTCCAACGTATCTATAATTTTTTATTGTTCCATGCAATTATATTATCAGTTTTGGATGATTTATATGCATTAATATGCTATTTTATATTATTTTTGGGACTAACTTATTAACCTAGAGCCAAGTGCCAGTTTCTGTTTTTCCTTGTTTTTCAGTTTCGTAGAAAAGGAATATCAAATGGAGTCTAAACGGAATGAAACCTTCGCGATGATTTATCTTGGACCCAAGGGCACCCCGTAGACTTGAGAACCAAGTTAGAGGAACCACGAGGTAACGACAAGGGGGAGGGTGTGCCCCCACCCTTGTGGGGCCCTCGCAGCTCCCCACCGACCTCTTTCACCTATAAATTCACATATATTCCAGAAACCCTAGAGGGGGCACCAAAAATACTTTTCCACCACCGTAACCTTCTGTATCCGTGAGATCCGATCTGGAGGCCTTTTCCGGTAATCTGCCAGAGGGGGATTCCACCACGGAGGGCATCTACAACAACACCACTGCCCTTCCGATGAAGCGTGAGTAGTTTACCACAGACCTGCGGGTCCATACCTAGTAGCTTGATGGCCTTTTCTCTCTCTTTGATTCTCAATACCATGTTCTCCTCGATGTTCTTGGAGAAATATCTGATGTAATCTTCTTTTGCGTTGTGTTTGTCGAGATCCGATGAATTGTGGATTTATGATCAGCTTATCTATGAATATTATTTGAATCTTCTCTGAATTCTTATATGCATGATTTGATATCTTAGTAATTCTCTTCGAATTATCGGTTTGGTTTGTCCAACTAGATTGGTTTTTCTTGCAATGGGAGAAGTGCTTTGCTTTCGGTTCAATCTTGCCGTGATCTCAATGAGTGACAAAAAGGGTAGCAAGGCATGTATTGTAGTGTTGCCATCGAGGATAACAAGATGGGGTTTTCATCATATTGCTTGAGTTAATTCTGCTACACCATGTCATCTTACTTAAAGCGTTACTCTGTTCTTCATGAACTTAATACTCTAGATGCAAGTAGGAGTCAGTCGATGTCTGGAGTAATAGTAGTAGATGCAGACAAGAGTCGGTCAACTTGACACGGACGTGAGGCCTATATTACATAATCATTGCCTTAGATATCTTCATAACTTTTGCGCTTTTCTATTAATTGCTCGACAGTAATTTGTTCACCCACCGTAATATTTGCTATCAAGAGAGAAGCCTCTAGTGAAACCTATGGGCCCCGGGTCTATTTTCCATCATATTAGTTTCCGGTGTACTATTTTGCAATATTTTACTTTCCAATCTATTAACCAAAAATCAAAAAATATTTTACCTTCTATTTATCTATCTCTATCAGATCTCACTTTTTCAAGTAACCGTGAAGGGATTGGCAACACCTTTATCGCGTTGGGTGCAAGTTGTTTGATTGTTTGTGCAGGTATTGTTGATTTGTGTGTTGTCTCCTACTGGATAGATACCTTGGTTCTCAAACTGAGGGAAATACTTATCTCTACTTTGCTGCATCACCCTTTCCTCTTCAAGGGAAAAACCAACGCAAGTTTAAGAAGTAGCAGGAATAATTTCTTGCGCCGTTGCCGGGGAGATCTATGCCCAATCAAGACACACCAAGTACCCATCATAAAACTCTCATCTCTTGCATTTACGTTATTTGCCATTCGCCTCTCATTTTCCTCTCCCTCACTTCTAAAACATTTTCAGAAAAACACAAAATATTTGCCTTTTTCCTTCACCATTTTTCCGTTGGCCTTTTTGTTTGCTTGCTCTTTAGTTGGATTGCTTGCTTTGTCGCGATGACTCTAGAAAATACCAAATTATGTGACTTTTCTAATACTAATAATGATGTTTTTATTAGTACTCTGATTGCTGCCGCCACTAGTGCCGAATCTTGCGAAATTAATGCTGATTTATTGAATCTCATGATGAAAGATCAATTTTCTGGCCTTCCTAGTGAAGATGCCGCATCCCATCTAAACGATTTTGTAGATTTGTGTTATATACAAAATAAAAGAGATGTGGATAATGATATTGTTAAATTGCAGCTTTTTCCGTTCCCACTACGAGATGGTGCCAAAACTTGGTTATCATCTTTGCCTTAAAATAGTATTGATTCATGGAGTAAGTGTAAAGATACCTTTATTTCCAAAAACTTTCCTCTCGCTAAAATCATCTCCCTTAGGAATGGTATTATGAATTTTAAGCAACTTGATCATGAACATGTTGCAAAATCTTGGTAGAGGATGAAACTTATGATAAGAAATTGCCATACACATGGTTTGAACCTATGGATGATTATACAATTTTTTTTCCCGGATAAAACTTTGCGCCTAGAAATCTTTTAGATTAAGCTGCGGGAGGTACTTTTATGGAAATTATTTTAGGGGAAGCCACTAAAATCCTAGATAATATTATGGTGAATTATTCTAAATGGCACACCAAAAGATCTTCCACTAGTAAAAAAGTGCATGCGCTTCAAGAAATTAATGTTTTGAGTGGAAAGATGGATGAACTTATGAAATTATTTGATAGCAAGGGTGCTCCTATTGATCCTAATAATATGCCCTTGTCTACTTTGATTGAGAATAATAATGAATCTATGGATGTGAATTTTGTTGGTAGGAATAATTTTGTTAATAATGCGTATAGAGCTAATTTTAATCCTAGGTCGTTCCCTAGTAATTCCTATAATAATTATGGTAGTTATTACAACAATTCTGATGGAAATTATAATAAGATTTCCTCTGATTTTTAGAATAGTGTTAAAGAATTTATGATTTCTCAAAAAGGTTTCAATGCTTTGATTGAAGAAAAATTGGATAAGATTGATGATTTGGCTAGGAACGTGGATATAATTTCTCTTGATATTGATTCTTTGAAGTTAGATCTATTCCACCCAAGCATGATATTAATGAATCCCTAAAAGCTATGAGAATTTCTATAGATGAATGTAAAGAAAGAACCGCTAAAATGCATGCTAAACGAGATTGGTTTATAAAAGCGTGTTCTTCTAGTTTCCGTGAGAATAATGATGAAGATCTTAAAGTGATTGATGTGACTCCTGTTGAATCTTTGTTTTCTGATATTAATCTTGATAAAGATGGGACTGGAGATGGGTCAACTTTAGTTAAAAGGCGTCCCAATGATTTGGGGTTTATAGATCTTGATGCATAAATTGATAAAAGTGGGATTGGCGAGGTTAAAACTTTAAGTAGCAATGAACCCACTCTTTTGGATTTCAAGGAATTTAATTATGATAATTGCTCTTTAATAGATTGTATTTTCTTGTTGCAATCCATGTTGAATTCTCCTCATGCTTATAATCAAAATAATGCTTTTACTAAACATATTGTTGATGCTATGATGAAACATTTTGAAGAAAAGCTTGATTTGGAAGTTTCAGTCCCTAGAAAACTGTATTGTGTGATTTGGATTATTGTTCCATGCTATTTTTTATTGTTCCATGCTATTGTATTATCTGTTTTGGATGTTTTATATGCATTAATATGCTATTTTATATTATTTTTGGGACTAACTTATTAACCTAGAGCCCAGTGCTAGTTTTAGTTTTTTCCTTGTTTTTGAGTTTCGCGGAAAAGGAATATCAAATGGAGTCCAAACGAAATGAAACATTCGCGATGATTTTTCTTGCACCCGAAGACACCCCGTAGACTTGATAACCAAGTCAGAGGAGCCACAAGGCTGCGACGAGGAGGTGGGCACGCGCTAGGGGGTGGGCGCGCCCCCACCCTTGTGGGCCCCTCGCAGCTCCTCCCACCGACCTCTTTCGCCTAGAGGGGGAACCAAAACCATTTTTCCACCACTGTAACCTTCTGTATCCACGACATCCCATCTGGAGGCCTTTTCAGGTACTCTGCCGAAGGGGGATTCCACCACAAAGGGCATCTACATCAACACCATTGCCCTTCCGATGAAGCGTGAGTAGTTCACCACACACCTACGGGTCCATATCTAGTAGCTAGATGGCTTCTTCTCTCTCTTTGATTCTCAATACCATGTTCTCCTTGATGTTCTTGGAAATCTATTCGATGTAATCTTCTTTTGCGGTGTGTTTGTTGAGATCCAATGAATTGTGGATTTATGATAAGCTTATCTATGAATATTATTTGAATCTTCTCTGAATTCTTATATGCATGACTTGATATCTTAGTAATTCTCTTCGAATTATCGGTTTGGTTTGGCCAGCTAGATTGGTTTTTCTTGCAATGGGAGAAGTGCTTTGCTTTGGGTTTAATCTTGCGGTGATCTCAACGAGTGACAGAAGGGGTAGCGAGGCACATACTGTATTGTTGCCATCGAGGATAACAAGATGGGGTTTTCATCATATTGCTTGAGTTAATTCCTCTACATCATGTCATCTTAATTAAAGCGTTACTCCATTCTTCATGAACTTAATACTCTAGATGCAGGCAGGAGTCGGTCAATGTGTGGAGTAATAGTAGTAGATGCAGACAGGAGTCGGTCTACTTGACACGGACGTGATGCCTATATTACATAATCATTGCCTTAGATATCTTCATAATGTTGCGCTTTTCTTTCAATTGCTCGACAATAATTTGTTCATCCACCGAAATATTTGCTATCAAGAGAGAGGCCTCTAGTGAAACCTATGGCCCCGGGTCTATTTTACATCATATTTGTTTCTGATCTACTATTTTTAAATCTTTTACTTTCCAATCTATAAACCAAAAACCCAAAAATATTTTACCTTTTTTTTATCTATCTCTAACAGATCTTAGTTTGGCAAGAAACCGTGAAGGGATTAACAACCCCTTGATCACGTTGGGTGCAAGTTGTTTGATTGTTTGTGAAGGTATTGGTGATTTGTGTGTTGTCTCCTACTGGATTATTACCTTGGTTCTCAAACTGAGGGAAATACTTATCTCTACTTTGCTGCATCACCCTTTCCTCTTCAAGGGAAAGACCAACGCAAACTCAAGAAGTAGCAATTGGCTACAAATATATCACGAGGATTGTGATAATGTAATAGAGTGATCTCTGAGGAATATGTCAACATGCCTATAAGATATAATGAGATAAATGCGTGAAGAATTAAACTATATTAGGCACATGAGATCACAAACTTAAGAGTTTATAACACATTAATAATCAAATGTAAAATGAGTGTTGTGATTCAGCACAACAACCTTCCAACCTCCCATGAAGATATTAACTCAAAGTCTCTCCCCCTTTGTCTTCAAAATGACCAAAAAGGTTGAGAAGCATAGGGAGAGTCCCTCATGCTAGATGATGAAGAAGATGCATACGTGGATTCACTTCAACTTGGCAGCGGCGGTGGAGGAACTTCATCTTCTGGAGCAGTTTGGCATTCTGGCATAGAAGAGGCATCACCTTCGGAAACTACAAACGCAATATAGACACTAGTCATGGTTGCAAGCATGAGTATAAGAATATGAAGATAACGGGCAATAGTATAAGCATAGGTCCACACACACACAAATAATAAGATATAATAAAGTAGATACGGTAGCATATGTCTCACACCATACTCAAGTACAGTCTCAAGGTCTCAAACCAAAGCAAATAAGATAAAGATTTCACAAGCATAAAAGCGAAGCAAACAAGACAAGCTTGTGACTTGACAAACTGTGCAAGTCACCCGGTCCTAAAATCTCTCCTCCTTTGACATTGAGATGCCAAAAAGGAAAAGAGTGACTAAACATTCTGAGGTGGTATCTCTACTCCCCAACCGTGGACTCATTGGCCTCCACATCATCATCATGTTCCTTAGACTCATCGATAATATCCTCACCAAGCATTAGAACCATCTGAGTCTGTCCAATGACTGTGCCCTGAAATCTATCTCTCCTTTGAAGTGACGTTATCAGAGCCACTCCCAAAATCAATGTCCAGCTTCCTCATCATCTCAATCTGGCAATGCCGAGCAAGCTCGTCCTTCACATGAGCCTCATACATCTTGTTATGCACATCAGTATGAAGGCAGAAAAGCTTGCTCATTCCTCTTGAGTTTGGCAGCCCATGTTGGCTACTCTGTGCTGGCACATAGTCAGGCTCCTCTGTCTCACCTGACTCAGGAGAGGGTACCTTAGTATCAGTATCCTGTGTAGGACCCCGGTGCTGCTTCTGCCTCAGCCTAATCTCCTCATGAGTAATGAGATGGCTAGTTTGAAGGATCTAATTGGGGAACTGCGAGCGCCACCACAAGGATCTTGAAGATGAACAGAGATAGATAGGCACCTTACACCAGTAGGCGACAGAGGAGCGCTCGATGTACATCACATGTGACACATCCAGAACAGAGGTCTTGCACTTTGATACGTCTCCCACATATCTATAATTTATGAATTATTCATGCCCTGTTTACAATAATTTTATATGGTTTTGGTGCACTTTAATATCATTTTTATGGACCAATATATTCGCCTTGTGCCTAGTGCTAGTTGTTCTTTTTTTGCTTTGCAGAAAAACTGCACCAAATGAAGTCCGGACATGATGAAAATTTATGGAGATTTATTATGGAATATCTATGATTTTTCGAAGAAAGAATTAATGCAAGATGGTGCCCGAGAGGCACACAAGGCAACATGGAGCGCTGTACTCCAGGGGCGGGCCCTGATGTCTTCTGGGAACCTCGCAGGTCGGTTTATGCTTATCAAGGTATGAAAATCTATGGGACCAACAAAGTCCCCTTTGTTGTTCGGCTATGGGGATCAACGCATACAAAGAGCAGATCCAGCAAAGACACACAAATTTTACCTTGGTTCGGGCCGCCGTGAGGCGTAAAACCCTACTCATGCTTTGGTGGATTATATCTGGAGTTCAAGTTACAAGAGAGCACAGCTTGCCGGCAAGGTGCGTGGAAAGTGCAGCTACGTAGTGCAATTGACCAAAGTTTCGACCTTTGTAAAGGTAGCCATGGGCCTCCATTTATAGACTAAGGGGCCACCATAGTGACAAAATGGTAATTACATGATGTGAATAGTGCCTACATCATTATCATACCGAACCCCGCTGGATTAGGACAAAAACATTAAATGCGATGTTATGTGTCACACTGGGGTGACTCACGGCAAGGGAGTGCCTCTCCTTCTGTGTCGTCAGCCCAACTACCCCTTACCCTATTGTCATGCCTATGGGATGGGTGTCAATAAAGTTGATCTTAAATCGGCAAACTGACACGTTGATGAGGACATCACTAACAAAGTTACACCAACAACCCTACTACTACATATACTGGATCAATTACTCGTGCATGCCAATTAAATTACCAGTGACTTTCGTTTCTTGGTAATGATTCTAATGTTCATGAGAATATCATGTTGCCTAAATTGGATACGTTTGTTTTGCTTACAAATGAAGATCCTAGCTTGGACAAGAATGATGAACATTGGAGCATGATCAAGCATGGAGGTGATGTCACACGTAAGGTAAACAAGAACGAAGTTTCAAGTGATGATTTCAGGGCTTTGAAGCCACCATAATGAGTGCATGAAGGCTTGGTCAAAATATACAAGATGCTACTTCATAAATTTCATCAATAGGCAATTATAGGTGCCGCGTCACCTTATTTATTGGGCCAGGCCCATATACTTTTGGAATACTTTAGTATAGCCTAATTTTAGGGTCTGTATGTGTGGCAAAACAGAATTAGGGTTGGTTTCGGACCCCTCCTCCAAGGGGCACGAAATTTCCCCACTATTCCTTCATATATACAACCCTTAAGGAATTTTTTAGACTTTGGGGTTTGTTTAGATTAAAGTTTTCCATAGCTGCAACTTCGCGTACTTCATTTGTTTTCAACGACCAGACAAAGACATCACAGAACCCCACTTTGATCAATAAAGCATTCCTCTTATATTCACAATATTCATATTGCAATCTTAGTCTCTTGCCTGTTCTTTGTTTCCCTGCAGGAAACATACGCTCATGGTCAGGTTGATCATGTTTCGGTGTGGTCAATAACATCTCGGAGTTGGTTTAGCGATTTCTAAGGCGTAACGTCCTCGCACGTTTGTAGCCGGGTTGTCAAAGTCTACTCCACCAAAAAAACTATAGCCACCATCTCATTGAAAGATAGGACACCTTTCCCTCTTCAAGTGTATCAGATTTACAGGTTGGTCGGTGAGATTTTACTAGTTTTTGTAGTCTAGATTGCATCTGTTCTTCATACCTAGAGTCCACAAAAGGCTAAAAAAAATAGGGTTAGTTAATCATATCCGAACCAGTCTGAGCCATTGCATATTCTTCTCAGTATTTTGCTCTGTTGAATTTGCGATTGCATCTCGTGTCAGGTTACTTGTCTTATAGTCTAGTCCTTTAGAGTTTTGAATTCTACTCACAATTCGTCACGCCGCCGCTGTACCATATTCAGAGCCGCTGCCGCACCATCGTGAAAGCACAAGTGCTCCCTGGGTGATTTTGGTAATTAATGTCAAAATATCTCTTGTTGGACTAATTGTTCTATCTAGTACATTTCAGGAAAGTTTAAAAGTGGCATGGTAAGGACAAGAGGATGTGGAACCCCTTCAAAACGCTAAGGACAAAGATTGACAAAAGCTCAAGACTCTTCATTTTATTTTAGCGATCCAAGATCACATTGAGTCCATAGGAAAGCCAATACTATTAAAAGGGAATGATGTGTTGCTTAATGATTTGGTTGTTAAAGAGCTTAGTGATATTACTCGAAAACCCTCAACCACTTGCTCCATCCAAATATGTCCAAACCCTATTTCCAAACTCAGCCCTATCGATATTTCCTACCCGGCACCACCGAGTTCATTTGGCATAGCCATTGCCAGAAACCCTAACAAATCGGTCCGACCGATACGGATCCCGGTCTCAATGAGATGGCCTTGCCAAAGCGCTGTGATCAGTTGCATTCACTTTGGTCTCATCGAGTTTACGCAATCATTCCATCGAGTTGGCTTGACAGATTATATGTTGCTTATTGCTTCACTTCGGTTCCACCGTGTTGATGCAATCGACACCACCGAGATTATGTTTTCCCTAAGACCTAGCACATCGTCCCACCGAGTTGTTCCAGTTGTTCCCACCGAGAGCCCTAATGTTCAATTATTTTAACTGATTGATGCCATTGAGTTTCACTATTCAGCCCCACTGAGATTGCTTAAATGTGTGTAATGGTTGGATTTTGTGTGGAGGCTATATATACCACTCCACCACTTCTGCATCTCTGAGAGAGCCGTCAGAACATGCCTACACTTCCACCATTCATTTTCTTAGAGAGAACCACCTACTCATGTGCTGAGAACAAGAAATTCCATTCCTACCATTTGAATCTTGATCTTCCCCAAGTTGCTTTCCAATCCAATTGTTTTTCCACCATATCCAAATATGTGAGAAAGAGTTGAGTGTTGAGGTGACTATCATTTGAAGCACAAGAGCAATGAGTTCATCATCTGCGCACCATCTATTACCTTTTGTAGAGTGGTGTATCCTAGATTGGTTAGGTGTCGCTTGGGAGGCCTCCGTTGTGATGTGTAGTTGGACCAAGGAGTTTGTAAGGGCAAGGAGATCGCCTACTTTGTGAAGATCTACCGGAGTGAGGCAAGTCCTTCATGGACGATGGCCATGGTGGGATAGACAAGGTTGCTTCTTCGTGGACCATTCGTGGGTGGAACCCTTCATGGACTCGCGCATCGTACCTTCGTGGGTTGAAGTCTCCATCAATGTGGACGTACAATAGCACCACCTATCGGAACCATGCCAAAAAACTCTGCATCCCCATTGCGTTTGCACACTCCAATCCCCTCCCTTTACTTTCTTGCGAGTTGCATGCATTATCCTTTCTGCTGCCTATACTCGTGCCATGCATGCTTGAAATTTATTGTGAGTGCTTTAACATGTGGTAAACTCAACCTTAACTTGTGGAAATTAAAATCTTCCAACTTTGCTTGTGAAGGGTCTTATCACCCCACGTCTAGACCCTTCTTCTTGATCTTTTCAATTGGTATCGGAGCATTGGTCTCCATTGCTTTGGTTAATCACCATTGGAGGAATATGGATGAGTCTACGTTCGGGAGTCTTAGACATAGAGTGTCTATTCTTAATGGGGAGTTTTGTGTTCTTGGAAAAATGAAATACTTGAGATTTTCAATGAATATAATTTGGACAAGTATATTCTTAGCCCTTATGTGCCTCCTATTGACCCTTTCCATCCGACCCCCGATGTGTATCTTAACATGGTTCGCAATGTTAGAACAGTTGATCTTATCATTAGAGGATTGCCTAGATATTTGCTTATATGCTTACGACCTTTGAAAGCACGTATACTATATGGAAATATTTTGAGGAATGGCTCCCAAATTATTCTTTGAAAAATCTTGATGATATAATTCATAAGTCCATTGCTTTCCAAAAGATTAATTCTAGTGATCCCAAGTTTGATGAATGCTTTTTTGAGCTTCGTGATCTTATGCATGCTAAAGGTGATGTTGGAATCATTAGTGGCATTGTCACAGAGACAATTAGAATTCACAAACTTGCTCATTTTTTCATGATGCTATCTAATGAATCACTTGATCTAGGTGATGACCATGCACACGATGATGTTGAGCATGGCTATTATGATGAAGACGAAGAAAGTGACATCGAATTTGAGAAGACTATTAGAAATCTTAGTCTCATGGCAAATGTTGGCAATTGCACATCCGGAAGAAATGAATAGGTTCTCAATAGTGGTCGTATCGATCACATGACCGGAGATAAAGACATGTTCCGAGAGCTTGGCAAAAAATGATGGTCCACGTAAGTATGTAAGTTTAGGAGACAACTCCAAGGGTAAGGTACTTGGCCTTGGTAAGGTGGCCACATCCAATGATAGCTCTATTCAAAATGTTATGATCGTTGAATCTCTTGGCTATAATCTTCTTTCCGTATCTAGACTAGCCGACTTTGGTCTCAATGTTCTATTTACACAAGTATACTACCAAGTGTTTCGTCGAGATAATCATAATACGGTCTTTACCTGTATTCGTAGAGGTGATCTATACCTTGTTGATTTAACTAAGACAGTCCAACCTCATACTTGTTTGATTGCCAAATCTTCTAGAGGATGGTTACGGCATAGAATATTAGGTCATGTTGGCATGAGAAACCTTGATAAATTCATTAGATGTGATCATATCCTTGGTGTTAAAGATGTTATATTTGACAAGCACTACTACAATGAGGTGATATACAAACGGTTTTTAACGCCTTTCCGCTACGGCATTTGGAACCGTCGCCTAGTGAGTGACTGTGATAGGGGGGGTCCTTCCCACACGACCTAGAAACTATCGGGGATATGCCCTCCTGGCACACACGCTCGGCAAACTGAGGTTGTGTGCGACCGGCGAGCGATCAAATACGGTTATACATATAGTAGTGCTAAAAAATCAATTGTATAGGCGGAATCGTTTCCAGACGTAAGCACAGCCAATCCCCGCTAAACGTTTCCATTCGTATATACATCCCACACAGTCGCTCCAAGGAAATCGTTTCCGTTCGCAAGTACATCACACACAATTTTCCCCGTTAAATCATTTGTGACGGCGTTTCCATTGCACACGGTATTAACAATTTTATCGTTTGCACTATTGAATGCATCACACACGGTGCGTAGAAGAAACTGTGCAGCAAAGGCTATCCATCACACATAGTTTTTATGTGGTAAACGTTTGCGCTAGGTGGCCTAAAACAAACAGTTTTCAAGAGGATGTCGTATGTGATTCTTCATTAATCCAACACGGTTTATTCCTAGAAGATGTGTGCGTTGCCTGAGGTCATCGCCCATGGTGTTTTATCAATAACCATTTGCAGTAGAAAAACCCAATTAGCAGGCTAATTATTCTATTATTAATAATCAATTTATTAATCTAATTGACATTTCATATTAAGCACACAATATATTTCATTTTCATAATTGAAATACATCATAGTACAACATCATATAGCTTCAGCACTCAGGTACCCCATTAGACAACTGCACCAGCACTAAGTTTCACATGCAACATCTATAACCTTTTGAAATTAGCATCATAGACGGTTCATAGACAGATGTATCTCATCTGGAAAACTGCTAAAGCAGAAGGCGAATATTGAGCCTTCATTGATGTTGAAGGTCTTTGCAACTTTAGGCCAGTGCCTATGGATGATTGACCGTCTATCCTTCGTCCTTTTCAGGAACACTTCAATATCGAATCGTGGGTTTTGTATGAATACCTTCCTCGCCTCCTGACCATACAGGTGGTTTGAGAGGTAATCATCAGTGAACCGCTTTGGAAAGGCCTGAAAACAAGGATGTGCATAAATATCTTCTCTATATTGGAAATGGGGCAAAGGAATAAAAAGGCAAGGTAAAATAGTGTGTACAATCCTGTAGTGAACTAACGTCTTCTTCATTGTGCAGATAAAGATCTTGTTGTTTTTTGTCGCTAATTTTTTATCCTAACAATCTTTCTTAGTTTCTTCACTTGACTGATATTCATGGACAACTCATTTCCCCATATGCAAAAAAGGTCGAATAGTGGGTCAAAACCTCTGACATCAGGACCTACATGTGCAAGACCAAATTGTTAAAAACCTAAATATTAGAATGGTTCCTGCAATTGCACAATAATGTGCTATTAGACAAAGGACCATGCATGAGCAATCCTCGATTGTAAACGGCAGTGCTTCCCATTGTTTCCCTGCAACACATATAATGTAGTTAGTGATTAGGTTAAGTGAGGTTTTGCATGCTATTAGTAAAATATGTTGATGAAAAATAAGCACATTGTAGATTCATCGGATTAATTCAAGCCACATGGAAAACCCATTTATCCAAACCAAGCATGATTAAGAACAGGGAAATATAGCAATTGTATATGTTTCTCATGTATTAAGTGCAGCAAATTCGATAATTCCTCACATGCACAACAATACAAAATTCTACCCACGACAGTTGTACATTGCATTGCAGAATTGAACCAAGGAGTTAACTAAAAACCACAACAAATGAACCAAACATTAACTGAGCACCACATTACACAATATAACATACTCCGAATAGAAGATCAGACAGTTAACCAAACCAAGCATGCTTAACAACTTGGAAATATAGCAATTGTATTCGTTTCTCATGTATTTAATACATCCAAATTCGATTTATTTCTCACATAGTATGCAATAACAGAATGCACCCACAACAATTGAACATCACATTGCGGAATTGAACCAAACAGTTAACTAAACACCACACAAATCAACCAAATGCTAACTAAGCACCACATTACACAATGTATAGCATACTAGATGATCAGGCAGTTAACCAAACCAAGCATGCTTGCCAACTTGGAAATATAGCAATTGTATTTGTTTCTCATGTATTTTCTAAAGAAAAAATCGATTTATTTCTCACACGGAAGAGAATACAAAATTGCACCCTAAAGAATTGAACATCACATTTGCAGAATTGAACCAAACAGTTAACAGAACACAACAACTAATTAAACAAACAGTTAATAAGTGAGCACCACATTGCATAACATATAGAACATATACATTAGAGCAACATATTGCATGGTAAAAGTAGATAGCAAAATCCACTCGAATTTGTTAATGAAAGACATTAGCTACCAAACTAAACATGGGTCCATATAGTGAGCTAATAAGACAAGAAACTCCTCATTGTCGGAGATATCGAAAACAATTGGCTCATTGGACATGGAAGAGGGTGAGAGGATCGAAGAAGAGGTGTGAAGAGGGGGGGGGGGTGATTAGACACTTCAACAATAAAAGTAGCTGTTTTTAATTTCTTTGAGTTGCGGTAGAGTTTTAGCATAATTTCAAACATACACAATACGTTTCAAGCAAGCATGGCAATAATATATGAGCAGCGGAAAGTAAAGCATGAAACTTGCAAGAAAGTAAAGAGATGGGATTGGAGTGTGCAAACGCAATTGAAGACACGGATGTTTTTGGCGTGGTTCCGATAGGTGGTGCTATTGTATATCCACGTTGATGGAGACTTCAACCCACAAAGGGTAATGGCTGCGCGAGTCCATGGAGGGCTCCACCCACAAAGGGTCCACGAAAAAGCAACCTTGTCTATCCCACCATGTCCATCACCCACGAAGGACTTGCCTCACTAGGGTAGATCTTCACGAAGTAGGCAATATCCTTGCCCTTACAAACTCCTTGGTTCAACTCCACAATCTTGTCGGGGGCTCCCAAGTGACACCTAACCAATCTAGGAGACACCACTCTCCAAAAGGCAATAGATGGTGTGTTGATGATGAACTCCTTGCTCCTGTGCTTCAAATGATAGTCTCCCCAACACTCAACTCTCTCTCATAGATTTGGAGATGGTGGAAAGAAGATTTGAGTGGAAAGCAACTTGGGGAAGGCTAGAGATCAAGATTCATATGGTAGGATCGGAATATCTTGGTCTCAACACATGAGTAGGTGGTTCTCTCTCAAAAAATGTATGCTGGAAGTGTAGGCATGTTCTGATAGCTTTCTCCATGAATGAAGAGTGGGTGGAGGGGTGTATATAGCCTCCACACAAAATCTAACTGTTACACACAATTTACCAAACTCATTAAGACCAAATCATAAAACTCGATCATACCGATTTAGTTCAAAATGTGAACATTAGGCTTTTCGGTGGGACCGATAAGATCAACTCGGTGGGACCGGTTTCATTAGGGTTAGGGCATAACGTTATCTCGGTGAGACCGATCACATAAACTCGGTGAGACTGATTTCTGTAATAGGCAAACAGAGAGTTGGTCAGGCAAACTCGATGGGGCCGACTCGCTCATTTCAGTGAAACCCAAACGTTACGAAAAGGCAACAGAGAGTTTGCAATGCTAACTCGGTGAGACCAATTTTCACATCTCGGTTGGACCGAAATGTTGCAAATATGAAACAGAGAGTTTACATTCCCATCTCGGTGAGACCGAGATCTCTATCGATGAGACCGAACTGATTAGGGTTTTGGCAGTGGCTTTGTCGGGTGAACTCGGTGGCGCCGGATAGATAAAATCGGTGGGGCCAAGTTTGACTTTAGTTTTAGGACATATGTGGAATGAGAAAGTGGTTGAGGGCTTTGGAGCATATCACTAAGCACTTTGAGCAAGCAAGCCATTAAGCAACACCTCATCCCCTTTTAATAGTATTGGCTTTTCCTATGAACTCAATGTGATCTTGGATCACTAAAATGAAAATGAAGAGTCTTGTGCTTCGAGCTTTTTCCAATCTTCTGTCCTTAGCATCTTGAAGGGGTTCCACATCCTCTTGTCCATGCCACTCCACTGTTGAACACATCTGAAATATACTAGGTAAAGGTATTAGTCCAACAAGAGATATGTTGACATTAATTACCAAAATCACCCAGGGAGCACTTGTGCTTTCAATCTCCCCCTTTTTGGTAATTGATGACAACATACATCAAAGCTTTAGATAAAAGATGTAGAGAATAGCAAGTAAAGCTTTGGAAAGACATGTAACATTCATAGGCTCCCCCTACATGTATGCAATCATGTAAGTATGGAATATACATGCATGTGAATGCATAAGCATGTCAGAGCAAGCAATGAGTTACATGTATCTTGGCTATATGCATCAGAGCAAATGGATATAGGAAATGTACCTTCATGTTTATGAGTCCTTATTGCAAACAATATGTACATCAGCAAGAGATCATCATGCACATGAGTGTGATACATATACTTACCTTCTGGTCTTGAGCTAGCTTTGTAAGAGATGAACCTGAGTAAACAAGGTTAGAGAACACAGAAACATCTACTACAGAGCAAGAACAACAAACCAAAAGAGTACCAAGATTGGGATGACATGTACTGAGTGAGTACTAGGTACTCTATTGAGTATAAACATGTCCCCAGAAAGATATGAAATGAATTCTGAGATTTCCTTCCCTTAGATGTCTTTCTCCCCCTGAATCTTATATTTGATAATGGGAGAAGATAGAGAAAGAAAATCAGAGCAAGACAAATAATCATAACAAATACTGACATGTCTTTCCCCTCTAGAAGACATGTGACTTCTCTCCTCTTTTAATACCAAGCATCTGGGAGGACTAAGAAATTTCTCTCTCCCATAGGGTCTCTCTCTCCCTTTAGTGTGAGTAAGCTTTGATGTGATCTCTCTATCCCCCTTTGACATCAATTTCCAAGAAGGGCTCTTTTGGATTATGAGTCAACTAGGTTTGGTCCTTGAGTCACAGTACAAAGCAGCATGTAGAATTTGATGCTTATAGAGGTCAAGAATCATTGAGTTGAGCTAGAACAGGATGCAAAAGGCAACGTGTCTCTTCAGCATTAAAATCGGTGACACCGAATTGT
Organism: Secale cereale; assembly: GCA_902687465.1. NCBI lineage: Eukaryota > Viridiplantae > Streptophyta > Magnoliopsida > Poales > Poaceae > Secale > Secale cereale. Next base: position 304,741,844 of record LR738714.1, on the reverse strand, counting down.
TTTCTTCGGTGGCTGCGAAGTGGTTCAGTCTGACCGAAAGAGACAAACCGGTGTGTCCGAGTTCAATGGAGAGAGAACAATTGTCAACTCAGCTCACTAGGAAAATAAGATCTCACAAAGATTTGCAAGGAATTAACTAACAGATTTGCAATGAATTGGATGCAGAGAAAAGAAAAGAAAAGAAATATAGATGAAGTTTTTTTTGAAAGGGGAACAAGCATGCAAAAGACAGATGCAAGAGCACAAAGAAACACTAGAGAACTTCATCTAGAATTGGTCGGCGACAGAGTCACCTATGTTAGAGTATATTGACTTAGGAGTCAAGTGAGAGCACTTGATCTTGGGCCATACTCATCATTTAAGCTCAAAATGGGGTTTCCATTCTTCGTTTAAGCATTTTGATGTATTCACATCTTGTTTAGTTGCTTTGACCTCATGTCTTGGGGTAAAGCTTCTCTAAGATGGAACAACATACCTTGGGTGGTGATGTTGATCTTGATCATGTAGTTGATCTTGTGACGAATGCTCAAGGTTGATGTAGTTCATCAAGAGTTGGGAGCACCACTTGTAATTTGAGTCCATCTACCTACATGGGTTAGATTTGCAAGGAAGAGCACTTGTGTATCCAAAATGACAATCATGAAAATTTTGATACCAAATGAAATTTGATATAGAGAAATTGTCAAAGGATATGTTGAAAGGATTCATGCTTCCTTGTCTTCAACCACCATATTGTAGAGACTTGGTGATGTAGAGATTGCTTAGGATATGAGTGAGTTGCAATTTCCTGGATTTGGGTTCATCCAAGTACCTATGAGGGTTAGATAGCATGAAAGGGTACAAATATATCCAAGACATATGATCATCGTCATAAGAAAAATATCAAGGATTAGTTAAAGGCTTATGCCTTGCATGTATCCAGAAAGGAGTTATTACTCCAAGTTTGAGGCATCAATAACGTTCAATTCTCCTCTCAACCTGCAAAACACTTTCTCATCAAGGGGTTGTAATGCCCAGGATGGAGTTATACCTCCTACGTGTCGGGGCACGACTTAAAGGCATAAGTCCATCCTAGAATGATCTCAAGTTTGGTAATCTTTGCACAACTCATGTAAAAGAGGGGATTGTAAACATAAATAGTTGGCTTACACTCGCCACGTCACACAATTACATGACATGTCTCAATCATCATACATTAAGAATATCACAACCCTCTAAGGGCAAAATCCAAATGTCAAGATACCAAACTGAAATAAATAAACCACAGGCGAAACGGATCCTAGTAGGAGTCTCCACTACTGATCATCCGGGTATCACACATACTACCGACTACGCTCCTCGTCGTACTCCCAATCCAGCTCGGTGCCATCACCTGGATAGCTCACAGCTGGACCTGCATCTGGTGTGGAGAAGTAACTGTGAGCCACAGAGGACTCAGCAATCCCGTTTTCGGGTAACAAGACTATTTAAGCCTTTGGGAGAGGATAAGGCTGAAGAAAAGAATAAGTGCCTGCAGCAGCAACTAGCAACTAGCTTACGTGAGTGAGAGCGAGAAGAGAAGGCCTCGGCCGAGAAGTGATCACGAAGTGATCCTAGCTACAAGCTCCACAAACATAACCCCTCCGTGTTCAACTTCCGAATCCCTATTCGGAAATTGACGATCACGGAACACACGCTGGTAGTGTATTAGAAACATTGTGTCAAGTTATCTACAACCGAAATTAACACGCTCCCATCTGCCACATAACCGCAAGCACGGCTTTCGAAAGTTCAAACCCTGCAGGGGTGTTCCAACTTGACCCATTACAAGCCCACGATCCGCGGAGTCGCAACTCCAAAGTGGGAAGACCCGAGTATCCTCGGAATCCCGTGCTCAAGATATACCGAACTAAGGTAAGGCTAATCCAGCAAATCCTCCCGGCGTGTCGACACCCTGATAGTAGCCGCGCGTATCTAAGTCTCAGGACACGACCGGATGAGACGTCCTACAGGTGTATGCCAGATACCTCGGGTTGCCCCAAGGCGGCCCCGCAGTCTGCTCGTTTTGGACCAACACTCATGTGGAGCACTGGCCCGGGGTTGTTGATTAAGAAAGAGTGTTAATTACTCCCTATGCAAGTTTAGTTTGTTATTAGGCAAATAGTACCAATGTTGGGACTTGCTGGAAAAGACTTAGCACTTAGCGGTTTATCGAGGGGGTCCCATACACCCCAACCGTGTTAGGAACGCATAATCAAGGAACATAACACCGGTTTATACGGTTCCTAACGGCATGAGTGGAACAAATCACCAAGCAAAAGGCTTAGCCTTCCACCCTTGCCAATATATAGATGATTTCATTTTAAGCATTTATATAGTGTGATAAAACCCAACCAAACTTCAACATGAAGCAAGCATCTTCGATCTTCACCTGCAACTAGCAACGCTATAAGAAGGGCTGAGCGAAGCGTACTTAGCCAAGCAACGGTTTGCGTAGGTAGGTTGGTTAAACATGGCAATGGTTTACAAGTAGGAGGCTGACAAGAAGATCATGGACATCGAGGCAAAACTATAGAGCGGAACTACTAGCAATAGGCAAAGATAGTAATGTTATCGGGGTTCGGTCATCTTGCCTGAAGAGAAGTCGTTCGGATCGTAAGAAGGGTCCTCGTGCTCAACCTCGTTGGAAACCTCGTGCTCGTACTCGAACTCAGACTCTGCTTCCGGCTCTAAACAAAACAATCACACCAAGCACAAATCAACAAGATGCAATGCGCACTCGAAAATGATGAATGCATGATGGATGCACTAAGGATGCACACGGAGCACGTAAAATATCACTCAAGAAAAACACCTCAAAACATGATAACAATCTGATATTATGATTCTACACGGAAAATCAATCAAGTTACATATAAGATTCACTGAAATCGGAGTTACGGGCTAAAAGTTATGCCCGAAACAAGAAATGAGCGAAAGCTGAAAATTACAGCAACATAGCAACTTCGGAGCTCAAAATAATTAAGCTACAGCACTCAAATGTCATGGCAAAGGACATGAACACAAACTAGACATATACTACAGCAACTAAGTCCAAAGGTTCACCCCCAACGGAGCCGCGGATCAATAGCAATGATCTTGGACATAATGAACTTGACAATAAAATTCTGGCAGCAGAATTTTATTGAAACTTTGGAGCAAAAGATAAACATGCTACAGCCACTTAAATGGACATGTGAGGACATGAATGGAAATACAACAATATATACTACAAGGAACAAACAAAATACACTCCAAAAACTATCATGCTTTGTCCTAGAACAACACACGAACATGGCATCGGAACGTTATAGATTTCAGACTTAGTGAAAAACCACTAAGTCCTAAAACAGCAATTTCATCATGGCATCTAAAAGAGCATGTTTAAGTCACCTCAAAACTAAACATGGCAAGTGGTAAGCACCTCATCAAAGTTCACATGAAGGTGATACCGAAACACACAAGCATGCTTCATGGAGGTAAACACAACGATAGCAACGAGCTCAACAAGATGGCATTTCATAACAAGTGAAACAACATCACAGCCACATGGCACTTTGCAACGATGATTAACATGGCAAGAATAAATCTATCATGCAACCTATCACATACAACATGAAGATCATGGCAAGACGAACACGTGGACATGTCATTTGCATCAATCGGACAAACGAGCTAAAAGATATCACATGGCAAAGATGACATAAAAACATCACATAGCAGCAGTTTATATCATGATGCACTCTTGCAACAGCAAAACAAGCACCTAGATGATCTCTAACAAGCATGACAACAAAAGATAAAACGTAGAGCAAGTCTCCACGAACGTCTGGACATGCTATACGCGCGAATCGGAGCAACACATAAAAAGTTATGCACGTTTGAAAACTGCATCAGACAACTAGATCTCAGGGACTTAAAGGAAAAACGGAGCAACCATGGTCAACGGAGAAATCAACCCGGATCTGACGCGGATCGGGTCGGCGCTCGCGGATCGGGCCCTGGAGGCGGATCGGGCGCGGCCTAGCGGGCTCTGGGCGCCGGATCCGGCCCGAAGCGGGTCGGGACCCGAAAAGTATCGGCGGCGGCGGCGGTTACCGAACCCACGCGGCGGCGCGCCTAGCTCGCCAGCGAGAGGGCGCAGCCCGTCGGAAAAGGCGGGGCCGGTGGCCTGGTGGCCCGGCGGTGAGCTCGCGACGGCGGAGGGCGGCGGGGCGCGCTCGGCCAGGAGCGAGGCGAGATGGAGGCGGCGCGTCGGTGAGGTGGGGGTGGCCCGGCGGTGAGCTCGCCGGAGGCCGGCGGCGGTGGTCGCGGAGGAGGTGCGGCGGGGTGACGGCGGCGGGAGCCGGGCCCGGTCGCGGCCCGCGGCGGGCCCGATGTGGGCTTCGGCCGCGGAAGGGAAGGCTGGGAGGAGGTGTGGCGGCGCGGGCCAATGGGGAGCGGCCACGTGGCGGCGGCGCTGAGGTGGCGCTCCCCTATTGGAAGGGGTGAGGTGGCTACGCGGCGGCGGACATGTCCGGCCCGGTCGGATGTGTCCGGCGCGGCGCGGAGGGAGGAGGGGCTAGGTTTCGTCCGAAAAAATGGACGCGGGGGACGTTTTTATAGGCACAAGGAGCTAGGAGACTCCAAATGGAGCGCGGTTTTCGGCCACCGGATCAGATTTTGATGGCCTAGATGATAGAAGTGGTTAGGAGTGGATGGTGGGCTGTTGGAGGGGGTGTTTTGGGCCTCAAAGTGGAGGCACTTTGAGCCCACACAAATAACTGTTGGAGGAGCAAACGAACTCGAAACGCGACGAGATTTGACAGCCGGGTTACGCACACCAAAACAACAACACACGACAAGTCTCGCGCCAAACCGGCAACGTTACACGGCCAAACAACAAAGTAGGCCTACGGGACATCACGGACACGTGAGGGAGCTCCGGAACGCGAAACGGACAACGGGAAGAAACACGCGGAACCGGATGCAACCGTCAACACAAATGCAATGCGATGCACATGTCTACATGATATGAATGAATGCCACACACGCACACAACACACGACGAAAACCCGAAAGACAAAGAACCCGGAATGGAAATAGATGAAGCCGGAGATATATTATATACCCAAAAGGGAAAGTATTACATCCGGGGCATTACAAACTCTCCTCTACTACAAAAAGATCTCGTCCCGAGATCTAGGACTGGAAAAAGGAAGGGTACTCGGAACGAAGATGATCTTCTCGTTCCCAGGTAGCTTCTCGGTCGGTGTGATGTGACCACTTGACTTTCAGAAATTTGGTGGACTTGTTGCGGGTCTTGCGTTCGGTTTCGTCGAGAATGGCAACTGGATGCTCTCGGTAGGACAGGTCTTGTTGAAGATCAATCTCCTCAAACGGAATCATGCGCTCAGGTGCCTTGAAGCATTTGCGAAGTTGAGACACATGGAAGACATCATGAACATTTGCGAAGTTTGGAGGGAGCTCAAGTTGATAGGCTAGGTCGCCTCTTTTGCCAAGAATCTTGAAAGGTCCGACGTATCTAGGAGCAAGTTTTCCTTTGATACCGAATCTTTGGGTGCCTTTCATCGGAGAAACTCGGAGATAGACATGATCACTGATGTTGAAGGCCAAATCAGGATGCTTGCCGTCATAGTAGCTCTTCTGACGCGACTGAGCGGCCTTGAGATTCTCACGTATGACTTTGCACATTTCTTCGGCTTCTGAGATCAAGTCATTGCCAAGAAGTTGGCGTTCGCCTGTTTCAGACCAGTTGAGAGGGGTACGGCACTTTCTGCCATAGAGGATTTCAAACGGTGCTTTGCCTGCACTTGCTTGAAAGCTGTTGTTGTAAGAGAACTCGGCAAATGGAAGGCAGTCTTCCCATTTCATGCCAAAGGAGATGACACAGGCTCTGAGCATATCTTCTAGAATCTGATTCACACGCTCGACTTGACCACTAGTCTGAGGGTGAAAAGCAGTGCTGAACCTGATCTTAGTGCCCATGGCGGACTGAAAGGAGTCCCAGAACCTTGATGTGAACAAGCTTCCACGGTCTGAGGATATAACTTGAGGAATGCCATGTAGGGACACAATTCTGGAAGTGTACAGCTCTGCCAATTGAGCTGCATTGATTGATTCTTTGACTGGAAGAAAGTGAGCGACTTTGGTAAACTTGTCAATCACCACAAAGATAGCATCATTTCCTCGCTTGGATTTAGGAAAGCCAGTGACGAAGTCCATTTCAATGTGGTCGAACTTCCACTCGGGAATAGGAAGAGGTTGGAGAAGACCGGCTGGACGTTGATGTTCTGCTTTCACTCTTCTGCATACATCACATTCATTCACGAATTGGGCAATTTCCCTTTTCATGCGTGTCCACCAGTAAGACTGCTTGAGGTCTTGATACATCTTGGAACTGCCAGGATGAATGGAAAGGAGAGAATCATGAGCTTCTTCCATTATGAGCTTCCTGAGATCACCTTTGGGAACAACAAGTCTGTCCTCGAAGAACAAGGTATCTCTCTCATCAACACGGAAGCACTTGTATTTTGGAGTGCCCTTTGCAATCCCATGTTTCACTTTCTTCACCATGGTATCACTGAGTTGGGCCTCACGGACTTGATCTTCCAAGGTAGGAGCAATTTGGAGATTTGCAAGAAAACCCTGCGGAACAACTTGGAGGTTGAGTTTCCTGAAAGCTTCACAAAGCTCAGGCTGGCACGGCTTGATAAGAAGGCTGTTGCAATATGCCTTTCTGCTCAAAGCATCTGCAATCACATTTGCCTTGCCAGGAGTGTATTCAATGCTGGGATTGTACTCTTGGATCATTTCGACCCAACGAGTCTGGCGGAGGTTCAGATGCGGCTGTGTGAAGATGTACTTCAAGCTCTTGTGATCAGTGAAGATGTCGACCTTTCTGCCCAACAACAGATGTCTCCACGTGATCAAAGCATGTACCACAGCTGCTAGCTCGAGATCATGTGTGGGATAGTTCTTCTCACTTGGCTTTAGCTGACGAGAAGTGTATGTCACAATTCTCTTATCTTGCATAAGCACACCACCAAGACCTTGAAGAGAAGCATCACAGAATACTTCATATGGCTTGGTTTCATCCGGAGGAGTCAGAACTGGAGCAGAGACAAGCTTTTCTTTGAGGGTTTTGAATGCCACTTCACACTCTGGAGACCAAAAGTATTTGACATTCTTCTGAAGCAAGTTGGAAAGAGGCTTGGCAATCTTGGAGAAGTTCTCAACAAACCTTCTGCAATAGCTGGCAAGACCCAGAAAACTGCGGAGCTGCTTGACGTTCTGAGGAGCTTCCCAGTTGACAATTGCTTCAACTTTCTCTGGATTAACCGCAATACCGTCAGCTGAGATGATGTGGCCCAGGTACAAAACCTTATCGAGCCACAACTCGCACTTGGAGAACTTGGCATAGAATTTATGCTCTCGAAGTCGATCAAGAACCAGTCGTAAGTGCTTTTCGTGATCTTATTCATTCTTGGAAAACACCAGAATATCATCCAGATACACAAGCACAAACTCGCCAGTATAGGGGTTGAAGATGTAATGCATCATCCTTGAAAAGGTAGGAGGAGCATTGGCGAGACCGAAGGACATGACGGTATACTCGTATGAACCGTAGCTCGTTTTGAAGGCCGTCTTGGGAATGTCTTCTTCGCGAACGAATTTGATGATAGCCCATTCGGAGGTCAAGCTTACAGAACACTTTAGCTCCTTTGAGCTGCTCAAAGAGTTCATTGATGTTGGGGAGCGGATACTTGTTCTTTATTGTCTTCTTGTTCAATGGCCGGTAGTCAACACAGAGACGCTCCATGCCATCTTTCTTCTTGACAAATAAGACACCACAGCCCCACGGAGATGTACTAGGCCTGATGAGACCCATACTCTCCTGCTTATCAAGCTGCTTCTTCAATTCCTTCAATTCATCCGGAGAGAGCTTGTACGGACGCCGGCATGCTGGCTCAGTACCCGGCTCGAGTTCAATGACAAACTCCACCTGACGGTGTGGAGGCATGCCTGGAAGTTCTTCAGGAAAGACGTCTTGATATTCGTTCACCACCGGAATTTGAGATATGGCATTAATTTTGCCCTTATCATTGAGAGAGAAAAGTCTGATAGTGTTATCCTTGAGGCAAAGATAATCACATCTTCATCAGAATGAGTCATCTTGACTTCCTTCTGTGCACAATCAATATGAGCATCATGCTGAGAAAGCCAATCCATTTCGAGGATGAGGTCAATGTCAGAATTACCAAGAACCACCGGAGAAGCCAAAAATCGATAATCACCCATGCGAATAGAAACATCCGGAGCATATAATCTAGAAATCATGCATCTGCCCGGAGAAATCACTTGCAACTCCTTTGGCAAGGTCATGGTGCCCACATTATACTTGGATGCAAATGGGAATGACATGAAAGAATGTGAAGCACCCGAATCAAATAACACTTTAGCAGGAAAAGAGTTCACTGGAAGGTTACCCAAGATGACATCAGAAGAATTCTCCGCTTGCGCTGCATTCATCAGATTGACCCTTGCTGCCTTTGGATCATGCCTGACAATAGCTGAACTCACAGGTGGAGGAGGTGGAAGACGCTTCGGATTCGGACATCTGTTGGCATAGTGACCCTTCTGGCCACACTTGTTGCACACCACTTCAGAGAGAGGACGGAAATGAGAACCACTTGACTTGGAGCCTTGAGACTGAAACTGCTTCTTCGACTGGTTGCTCGGGTTGGGTGGGTGGGAGAAACCACGACCACTAGAGTTCTTGTTGTTGGAGTTGTTGGAGTTGTTGGAGTTGTTGGAGTTGTTGGAGTTGTTGTATGGAGCTCGAATCACTGGAGGAGGAGGAAGCCAGAATTTCTGATGCTTCAAGACCATCTGAGACGATGAGGAAGAGTGAACGGCATCTCGAATTCTCTTCTTAGAAGCCTCCATCTTAAGCTGAGCTGCTTCTTGTTTCAAAGCCATGTTATAGAACTTGTCGAATTCATCGGGCTCGAACAAGGTGAGAGCAAGCTGAAGTTCATCTTTGAGACCTCCACGGAACTGGTAGATTTTACTCTTGGCATCAGGAATGTCTTGCTTAGCATAACGAGCGAGGTTTTGGAACTTGACATTATACTGATAGACTGTCATGGAGCCCTGTTTCAGGTTGCGGAATTGCTCACGCATACCCTCGATGACACTTGTTGGAATGTGGTGCGAGCGGAAATCCTTGCAGAAATTCTCCCAAGAGATCACTTGACCTGGCCTGGAGTCTTTGTACTGCTGCCACCAGTCAGCTGCTTGATCTTTCAGTTGGAAGGCTGCAAACTTCACATAATCATCTTCCTTCACGTTACTGCACTCAAAATGCTTCTTTATGTCGGTTAACCAATCTTCAGCATCAAGAGGGTCGACACAGTAACTGAAAGCTTTAGGATTGTTGGCCAAGAACTGGTTAAGAGTAGCATGGTGCTGTTGGTTGAAGAAGTTGCCTTGGTTCCCTGGAATACCCTGATTAGCTTGATTAGCTTGCATCTGCTGCATCATCTACATCATCAACTGGGTGTTCTGAGCTGTAGTCTGCATAATTGCTCTCCAAGCCTCAGGCGGAGGAGGAGGGGAAGGAGGACGTTCTGGGACCTCTTCCACCTCTGGGTTAGCGTTGGGAACCTTTTTCGGAGCCATCCTGAAAGAGATTGACCACGAATTAGCAATTGATTGACAAAAGGTATAAGCTGAATCAATGGAATGAATTGCAACAAGTCTTCACAATAATCATTCGAACAATAAGAACGAATGAAATCATCCGAACAAGAGGAACGAATGATATTCTTAGATAAATGATAACATCATTCTTCACGAGAAGCCACATAGGGGACAAAAGGATAAAATAAGAAAACAACAAGGTACAGACGGGAACAAACACAAGAGAGGAGTTTCGTTCTAACATCTTTGTGCTGAAAGCATATGAACGCGTTACGAAAAGGTTTTGCAATCCCCGGATCAGCATAGCCAAGGACCCTTTAAGATGCAACTCCTGATAGTAACATCGGTCATATAACCCCTTCACTCAATGTAGAACCCCGAACTCACTAACCTGCATTCGTTGGAAGAATGCCTACGATCTACTGGATAAACCCACCTATAGATTTCTGAAAGATTCCAGTTATGCAATCAGGTGTTGGGGATACACGGGAGGCACCGCGCAATCAACTCTAAACCTACATCCAGGTGTATCCATCCTTCAACACATAACCAGTCTTTCTCGGAAACTGTGTACCTCGAACCTTCGAAAAGCATCCACTATAACAAGCTATGGCAATACTCCCGAACTACCTCCCCAGTACTGGGTGATGTCGGGGTTATCTTGCCACTGGCCGTATAGGAGAGATTTTTGATGTCGGCCGTCTTAAGTATTTAGTACTGCCGCGATATGCTTGTGACAACAATACCTCGAAGCTCAACTCCTCGGTAACAGGAGGCATCGAGAACAATATCCTTGTCACAAGAACATCGAAACAATCCCAGAATACTCGCGGGATTCCTAAAAAAAAAATTTGTGCAATTTTTTGAAGATAGGAGAGACAAGAGTAGTCGTCAGGAGTCCTCACCAGAGAGAAAGGGGATGAGAAGCAAAGAAATCCTACTCTCCGATATAATATAGGACTCAAAAAGTTTTCAGTGTGTGCCTAGACTCGACCGTCAACGATTCGATCAAACAGTGGGGGCTCCTAGGTCGGAGAAGGCTCTGAATACCAACTTGTAATGCCCAGGATGGAGTTATACCTCCTACGTGTCGAGGCATGACTTAAAGGCAAAAGTCCATCCTAGAATGATCTCAAGTTTGGTAATCTTTGCACAACTCATGTAAAAGAGGGGATTGTAAACATAAATAGTTGGCTTACACTCGCCACGTCACACAATTACATAACATGTCTCAATCATCATACATTAAGAATATCACAACCCTCTAAGGGCAAAATCCAAATGTCAAGATATCAAACTGAAATAAATAAACCACAGGCGAAACGAATCCTAGTAGGAGTCTCCGCTACTGATCATCCGGGTATCACACATACTACCGACTACGCTCCTCGTCGTACTCCCAATCCAGCTCGGTGCCATCACCTGGATAGCTCACAGCTGGACCTGCATCTGGTGTGGAGAAGTAACTGTGAGCCACAGAGGACTCAGCAATCCTGTTTCCGGGTAACAAGACTATTTAAGCCTTTGGGAGAGGATAAGGCTGAAGAAAAGAATACGTGTCTGCAGCAGCAACTAGCAACTAGCTTACGTGAGTGAGAGCGAGAAGAGAAGGCCTCGGCCGAGAAGTGATCACGAAGTGATCCTAGCTACAAGCTCCACGAACATAACCCCTCCGTATTCAACTTCCGAATCCTTATTCGGAAATTGACTATCACGGAACACACGCTGGTAGTGTATTAGAAACATTGTGTCAAGTTATCTACAACCGGAATTAACAAGCTCCCATCTGCCATATAACCGCGGGCACGGCTTTCGAAAGTTCAAACCCTGCAGGGGTGTTCCAACTTGACCCATTACAAGCCCACGATCCGCGGAGTCGCAACTCCAAAGTGGGAAGACCCGAGTATCCTCGGAATCCCGTGCTCAAGATATACCGAACTAAGGTAAGGCTAATCCAGCAAATCCTCCCGGCGTGTCGACACCCTGATAGTAGCCGCGCGTATCTAAGTCTCAAGACACGACCGGATGAGACGTCCTACAGGTGTATGCCAGATACCTCGGGTTGCCCCAAGGCGGCCCCGCAGTCCGCTCGTTTCGGACCAACACTCATGTGGAGCACTGGCCCGGGGTTGTTGATTAAGAAAGAGGGTTAATTACTCCCTATGCAAGTTTAGTTTGTTATTAGGAAAATAGTACCAATGTTGGGACTTGCTGGAAAAGACTTAGCACTTAGCGGTTTATCGAGGGGTTCCCATACACCCCAACCGTGTTAGGAACGCATAATCAAGGAACATAACACCGGTTTATACGGTTCCTAACGGCATGAGTGGAACAAATCACCAAGCAAAAGGCTTAGCCTTCCACCCTTGCCAATATATAGATGATTTCATTTTAAGCATTTATATAGTGTGATAAAACCCAACCAAACTTCAACATGAAGCAAGCATCTTCGATCTTCACCTGCAACTAGCAACGCTATAAGAAGGGCTGAGCGAAGCGTACTTAGCCAAGCAACGGTTTGCGTAGGTAGGTTGGTTAAACATGGCAATGGTTTACAAGTAGGAGGCTGACAAGAAGATCATGGGCATCGAGGCAAAACTATAGAGTGGAACTACTAGCAATAGGCAAATATAGTAATGTTATCGGGGTTTGGTCATCTTGCCTGAAGAGAAGTCGTTCGGATCGTAAGAAGGGTCCTCGTGCTCAACCTCGTTGGAAACCTCGTGCTCGTACTCGAACTCAGACTCTGCTTCCGGCTCTAAACAAAACAATCACACCAAGCACAAATCAACAAGATGCAATGCGCACTCGAAAATGATGAATGCATGATGGATGCACTAAGGATGCACACGGAGCACGTAAAATATCACTCAAGCAAAACACCTCAAAACATGATAACAATCTGATATTATGATTCTACACGGAGAATCAATCAAGTTACATATAAGATTCGCTGAAATCGGAGTTACGGGCTAAAAGTTATGCCCGAAACAAGAAATGAGCGAAATCTGAAAATTACAGCAACATAGCAACTTCGGAGCTCAAAATAATTAAGCTACAGCACTCAAATGTCATGGCAAAGGACATGAACACAAACTAGACATATGCTACAGCAACTAAGTCCAAAGGTGCACCCCCAACGGAGCCACGGATCAATAGCAATGATCTTGGACATAATGAACTTGACAATTAAATTCTGGCAGCAGAATTTTATTGAAACTTTGGAGCAAAAGATAAACATGCTACAGCCACTTAAATGGACATGTGAGGACATGAATGGAAAGACAACAATATATACTACAAGGAACAAACAAAATCCACTCCAAAACTATCATGCTTTGTCCTAGAACAACACACGAACATGGCATCGGAACGTTACAGATTTCAGACTTAGTGAAAAACCACTAAGTCCTAAAACAGGAATTTCATCATGGCATCTAAAAGAGCATGTTTAAGTCACCTCGAAACTAAACATGGCAAGTGGTAAGCACCTCATCAAAGTTCACATGAAGGTGATACCGAAACACACAAGCATGCTTCATGGAGGTAAACACAACGATAGCAACGAGCTCAACAAGATGGCATTTCATAACAAGTGAAACAACATCACAGCCACATGGCACTTTGCAACGATGATAAACATGGCAAGAATAAATCTATCATGCAACCTATCACATACAACATGAAGATCATGGCAAGACGAACACGTGGACATGTCATTTGCATCAATCGGACAAACGAGCTAAAAGATATCACATGGCAAAGATGACATAAAAACATCACATAGCAGCAGTTTATATCATGATGCACTCTTGCAACAACAAAACAAGCACCTAGATGATCTCTAACAAGCATGACAACAAAAGATAAAACGTAGAGCAAGTCTCCACGAACGTCTGGACATGCTATACGCGCGAATCGGAGCAACTAGATCTCAGGGACTTAAAGGAAAAACGGAGAAACCTTGGTCAACGGAGAAGTCAACCCGGATCTGACGCGGATCGGGTCGGGGCTCGCGGATCGGGCCCTGGAGGCGGATCGGGCGCGGCCTAGCGGGCTCCGGGCGCCGGATCCGGCCCGAAGCAGGTCGGGACCCGAAAAGGATCGGCGGCGGCGGCGGTTACCGAACCCGCGCGGCGGCGCGCCTAGCTCGCCGGCGAGAGGGCGCAGCCCGTCGGAAGAGGCGGGGCTGGTGGCCTGGTGGCCCGGCGGTGAGCTCGCGACGGCGGAGGGCGGCGGGGCGCGCTCGGCCAGGAGCGAGGCGAGGTGGAGGCGGCGCGTCGGTGAGGTGGGGGTGGCCCGGCGGTGAGCTCGCTGGAGGCCGGCGGCGGTGGTCGCGGAGGAGGTGCGGCGGGGTGACGGCGGCGGGAGCCGGGCCCGGTCACGGCCCGGGGCGGGCCCGATCTGGGCTTCGGCTGCGGAAGGGAAGGCTGGGAGGAGGTGTGGCGGCGTGGGCCAATGGGGTGCGGCCACGTGGCGGCTGCGCTGAGGTGGCGCTCCCCTATTGGACGGGGTGAGGTGGCTGCGCGGCGGCGGACATGTCCGGCCTGGTCGGATGTGTCCGGCGCGGCGCGGAGGGAGGAGGGGCTAGGTTTCGTCCGAAAAAATGGACGTGGGGGACGTTTTTATAGGCACAAGGAGCTAGGAGACTCCAAATGGAGCGCGGTTTTCGGCCACCGGATCAGATTTTGACGGCCTAGATGATAGAAGTGGTTAGGAGTGGATGGTGGGCTGTTGGAGGGGGTGTTTTGGGCCTCAAAGTGGAGGCACTTTGAGCCCACACAAATAACTGTTGGAGGAGCAAACGAACTCGAAACGCGACGAGATTTGACAGGCGGGTTACGCACACCAAAACAACAACACACGACAAGTCTCGCGCCAAACCGGCAACGTTACACGGCCAAACAACAAAGTCGGCCTACGGGACGTCACGGACACGTGAGGGAGCTCCGGAACGCGAAACGGACAACGGGAAGAAACACGCGGAACCGGATGCAAACGTCAACACAAATGCAATGCGATGCACATGTCTACATGATATGAATGAATGCCACACACGCACACAACACACGACGAAAACCCGAAAGACAAAGAACCCGGAATGGAAATAGATGAAGCCGGAGATATATTATATACCCAAAAGGGAAAGTATTACGGGCATTACAGGGGTTTTGTAAATATGTCCGCTAATTGTTTATCGGTACTAACATGTTTAAGATTGATATCACCCTTAGCAATATGATCTCGAATGAAATCATGACGAACTTAAATATGCTTAGTTTGAGAATGTTGCACGGGATTGTGAGCAATCTTAATAGCACTTTCATTGTCACAAAGCAATGGAACATGTTTCACATTTATCCCATAATCTTCAAGAGTTTAGGTCATCCAAAGTGATTGAGCACAACATGAACCAGCGGCAATGTTTACTGCTTCGGTGGTGGATAAGGATACCGAGTTTTTTTTTCTTGGAGGACCAAGATACAGAGATCTACCAAGAAATTGACAAGTACCCGAAGTGGACTTTCTATCAACCTTGTCTCCGGCATAATCCGAATCGGAGTAGCCAACAAGATCGAAAGAATACCTCTTAGGATACCAAATGCCAAAGTTTGATGTGTGAATTAAGTATCTTACTATCCTTTTTACAGCCTTAAGATGACATTCCTTGGGGGCCGCTTGATATCGTGCACACATACATACACTTAGCATAATGTCGGGATGGGAGGCACATAGATATAACAATGAACCAATCATAGAGCGATAAACGTTTTAGTCAACCGGTTTTCCATCCTTTGTCAAGTCAAGATGTCCACTAGTAGGCATGGGTGTAGCCATACCTTTGCATTATTGCATGTTGAACTTCTTGAACAAGTCCTTGGTATATTTTGTTTGAGAAACAAAGGTACCCTCCTTAGTTTTCTTGATTTGCAAACCAAGAAAGTACTTGAGTTCACTCATCATAGACATCTCAAACTTTTCGGACATTAGCTTTCCAAACCTTTCACAAAAATGGGGGTTAGTAGAACCAAATATGATATCATCAACATAAATTTGGCACACACAAAATTCACCATTAACCCTTTTAGTAAAAAGTGTTGAATGAATTTTCCCAATTTCAAAGCCTTTTTCAATGAGGAACTTGGTCAAGCATTTATACCACGCTCTAGGAGCTTGTTTAAGACCATAAAGAGCTTTGTGAAGCTTGTGAACATGATTAGGTTTCTTGGGATTAACAAAGACGAGAGGTTGTTTAACATAAACTTCCTCCTCAATTTCACCGTTGAGAAAAGCATTTTTAATGTCCATTTGGCATAAAGTGATATCATGATGATTTGCATAGGCAAGTAAGATGCGTATGGACTCAAGTCTAGAAACTGGAGCATATGTCTCACCATAGTCCATACCTTCGACTTGAGTGTAGCCTTGGGCGATGAGACGGGCCTTGTTGCGTACAACTTGTTCATCCTCATCTTGCTTATTGTGAAACACTCATTTGGTACAGATGATGTTTTGGTTGTTGTCGGGCTTCTCAACCAATGTACAAACTTGGTTTCTCTCGAAGTTATGTAATTCCTCGTGCATACCGTTCACCCAATCCAAATCATCACGAGCATCTTCAACCTTCACAGGTTTAAGGTTAATGTTCACAGATGTTAGCTAAGCGAGATTTAGAGCGAGTGATTCTCCCGGTTTGGATATCATCGCAGATTTTCTCTATGTGATGATCTCTAGCAATTCTTTCTCTAACTCGTGAAATCTTTTGCTTGGTTCGGGGTGGAACATCCTCTTCATGTTCTTCTTCTTCTTGTCCTCCTTCATTGTTGTTGGTGTTGATGTCCCTTTGTGCAGGTGGAGAAGGAGGTCGATGAGGTTCATCTTGAAGCACTTCCTCGTTTCCTTCATCTTGGCGTGTCCCACTTGTGGATGCCTCCAGGTCAATTTGTGATTCACCTTGTTGTGAAGATGAGGCTTCCACTTGAATGGATGAAGTATTCTCCTTCACCTCCGTTGGGCGAATCTTGCCAATAGACAAGTCTTTTATTGCCTCCGAAGGGTCTTTGTCACATACATCAATTGGCAATTGCCCTACTTGTGAGCCGTTAGATTCATCAAACTTCACATCTATCATCTCTTCAACCTTTCAGGTGAAATTGTTGTAGACACGGTAAGTGTGAGAGTTTGAGCCGTAAACGAGTAGAACACCTTCATGAGATTTAGGGGAAAATTTTGAACGACGATGCTTGTCAAGTATGTAACACTTTGAGTAAAATACTTGAAAGTATCCAACTTGGGGTTTGTTACCGGTGAGAAGCTCCTTTACCGTCTTGCTAAGAAGTTTGTGAAGATATAGATGATTTGTAGCATGACAAGCTGTCTCCACTGCTTCCGCCCAAAAGTGTCTTGGCGTCTTGTACTAATCAAGCATCATTCTCGCCATTTTGATGAGTGTCTGGTTCTTCCTCTCAAAAACTCCATTTTGTTGAGGTGTGTACGTGGCCGAGAACTCATGTGAAATCCCTTCTTCATCAAGAAAGGTATCCACATTTGCATTCTTGAACTCCGTTCCATTGTCACTCCAAACCTCCTTGATCTTCACTTAAAATTGGTTCTCGGCCTTCCTAGCGAAGTTTTTGAAGATCTTTTGGACCAGCGATTTGTCATCAAGAAAGAACACCCACGTAAACCTTGAAAAATCATCAACAATGACCAATCCAAAAGAGTTACCATTGAGACTCTTGTAAGCATTGGGACCAAAAAGATCCATGTGAAGTAGCTCAAGTGGTCTTCTTGTCGTCATGATATTGTTCACAAGATGACTTCCGCCAACTTGTTTTCCTGCTTGACAGGCACTACAAAGTCTATCCTTGTCAAATATAACATCTTTAACACCAAGGATACGATCACCTTTAATAAGCTTATCAAGATTTCTCATGCCAACATGACCTAACCTTCTATGCCACAACCAACCCTTAGAAGATTTAGCAATAAAACAAGTGCGAGGTTGGGCTTTCATAGTAAAGTCAACAATATATAGGTCACCTCTACGAATGCCGGTAAAGACCATATTATGATTATCTCTATGAAAGACTTGGCAATCAACATGAGTGAATAACAAAATTAAACCAAAGTCGGCTAATCTAGACACATAGAGAAGATTATATCCGAGAGATTCTACAAGCTTGACATTCTTGATAGAGCTAACGTTGGATATGGCCACCTTACCAAGGCCAACAACATTACCCTTAGAGTTTTCACCAAAGGTAACATACTTTCGTGGACCATCATTTCTAGCAAGCTCAGCAAACATGTCCTTATCTCCAGTCATATGATCCATGTATCCACTATCAGGCACCCATTCCTTTCCTCCGGCCGCGTAACCACGAAGATTAGCCATAAGAACAAAATGTCTGATTTGTTCATCAAGGTCAAAGACACTATCATCATCCTCATCATAATAACCATGTTCAACATCGTCTTGTGATAGATCAACACCTAGAGAGAGTGATTCATTAGTTATGTGATCACGACAATGTTCATCTTTGTGAATTCTAATGACTTCCGAGATTACTAATGATTCCTACATCTCTTTTGGCACGTATAATGTGACGCCCGAGACCGACATCCCAGAAGATTCCAGAAGATTCCAGAAGTTCCAGATGTTCCGGGTTGCCCGTGTGTTCTTTTGTGGTGGTGTTATTTATTTTTGCATTGCATCATGTCATCATGCCATCATGTCATTTTTTATTTTGCATCTCAACCTAAATAAACCGTGTGGACCTTCGGTCCATTTAAATCGAGGGAAGGTGACTTCTCTTTAAAACATATAAAAGTCTCTCATTATATTTATGGAGCTATATTAATAATTATTCCGTTGTTTGGAATTACCGCAACACACTTGCAATATTTTCCCCATGCTTTCACTTCGAGCTTCTCCTTCCAAACCTTGCAAATAATTCTTTTCCGTTGTTTCGAGGTTCCTCCAAAATTTGAACATTTTTGGACACTTCAATAATCTCGTCTTAGTTCAAACCTATTTGAATTAAATTCAAATATGTTTGAATTATTTCCGATCTGGCCTTTTATAATTTTCTCCGGTCGTGCTCATTTTTACGAGCCCGAGAAAATTATCATTGTGCTAGTTTGCCCAAACCCCCCTCCTTCTCTTTCTTTTCTTCTTGTTTGGCTCTCTCTTCTCTTTTTCTGCAAAAGAGAAGAGTTTTATCAGCAGAGCAGCTGCAGCAGGGAGCCCAACAGGCCTCTAGCTCCCAGCCGGCCCATCCCACTGCAGCCTTCACCTGGCCCATCTGGCCCAGCCCCCATTCCTAACCCTAGCTACAGCGCACCCGAGTCCCTCCGCTCCCTGTTTCCCTTCTGTCCGCCGCCACTCCCCAAGTCCCGCATCTCACTCGATCTCCTCACCCCGTCGCTCTCCCGAGCCCGAGCGGCCTCCCTTCCCGAGCGCGCCCTCGCAGCCTCGCAGCGCCCGCCAGGAACCCCGCCTCCTGCGTCTCCAAGCTCCGGCCCGACCACCTCTCCCCAGCGCGGGCCTTCCCTCCTCCAGTTCGCCTCCTTCCCGCGCCCTCCTGCCCCGCTTCGGGCCTCCCCGTCGCCCTCCAGGCCGCACGCGCGCCCGGCCGGCCAGAAGCAACGGCGCCCGAGCGCCCGGGCCAGGCTCCAGCGGGCTCCCTTCCCTTCCCGCGAGCCGGCCTCCACCTCGTCCTCCCGTGCGGCGCCTCGAGCCCAGGCAGGCCAGCCAGGCTCCGCCCTCCATCGCCCCGCGAGCGACGCCTCTCCTCCCGCGGCCAGGGGCGCCCGCTGGACCTCCGCGTCCGTGGCCCCTCCCAGCTCCTGCGAGCGCCGTGGTCGCCCTCCGTCCTTCACGCTTCGACCGAGGCCAGCCAGGCCCCTCCCCGTCCTCCAGGGTCGCCGCGCCAGAGGCCTCCTCCTCTGCCCGTCCCCTGCAAGCCTCGTCGCCGGCTTCCTTCGTCCCGAGCCGCAACCCCCGCAGTCCTTTCTTTTTCCTGTTTTTTTTTGTTGTGCTGGTTTTGTTAATATCAGTTAACCAGGAAGACAGCAAGTTTTTTTTCTACTTTTGGACCCTTGTACGTCTACGGAAAACGGGCTCGTGAACGGCTACGGAACAAGCACCACGACGACCCGAACGACTACCGGCGACCCGACCAAGTACCCCTACGGCGAGTACCACTACCGTCGACAAGTTCGGAGACCACAAGTACCACTACATCCGTGTACGACTACGTGAACGAGTACCACGACGCCGTCGAACGCCAAGTACCTCTACATGACCGACAAGTACCACGACGACCCGAACGACTACCGTCGCGTGTACCACTACCGTCGCCCCGTGAACGACTACCGAGGCGCCAAGTACCTCTACGGAACGACTACTTCCACTACACCCCGTGAACGTCTACTTCCTCTACGTCCCTCGACGATCTCGAACCGTCCCGAAACAATTGTTTCGAAGGTATAACCCCGTCGATGAACCGTGCATGCTTGTTGTGGTTGTATGAAATGTTTCCCGTGTGTGCTTCGTGCCCGTTCCGACCTTTTGTCGAGCTCCTCGGTCGCCTCGTCGCCGACTCGTGGGAACCCGGTAACGGGATCGCCCCACCTTTCATCTCGTTTGACTCGCTCATGCCATCTTTCTTTTGCCCGGACTCTCAACGAGTTACCGGAACCGAGATGTTGCATTGCATCATTTTCGGATCGTCGTCGTGGCACCCTTTTCTCTCCACCACGGTGACAAATGCTTCATATCTCTTTTAAGTCAACCTTTTAAAATTGCATAAACTTGATCATGTCATCCGCATCATGATAACAACATGAGAATGTTTAATTGTTGTTTGCTTATAATTATTAAACATGCTCATGGGGATTTTCCGGATATGTTGTTGTTATTTTCCGGCCTCATTTAAATTGCCTAGATAGGTAGTTTTATTATGCTTTACCTCTTGCCATGTTAACAAACATTTAATCTTGTGTTGTAAATAACGAGAGTCAACTAAATAATTAATTGTGGTGTTTTGTCAATATGCAACTCGTTGCATATTGAGCTCCACTTAACTTGTAGTGTTGTTTGTGCACTTTGCCATGCCTTGCATATTTAAACCGGACATGCATCATACTTGTTTGCGCATCGTATGCCTTGTTTATGATTTGTGTGTTTACCGAGTTGTTTGTTTTCTTTCCCGTTGCTTCTCTTGTTAGCTTCGGTTTCGTTCCGGAGTTGTGAGGGTCCGCTTGACTGTTGCTCCGTCTTCTTTGTGGATCCGTTCTTCTCCCTTGTGGAATCCCAGGCAAGATGACCGAACCCGGATACCATTACTATCTTTGCCTATTGCTAGTAGTCTCGATCTTTAGTTTTGCCTCGATGCCCATGTTTTTCCTGTCAGCCTCCTACTTGTAACCACTACCATGTTTAACCACCCTACCTATGCAAACCGTTGCTTGGCTAAGTACGCTTCGCTCAGCCCTTCTTATAGCATTGCTAGTTGCAGGTGAAGATTGAAGATGCTTGCTTCATGTTGAAGTTTGGTTGGGTTATATCACACTATATAAATGCTTAAAATGAAATCATCTATATACTGGCAGGGTGGAAGGCTAAGCCTTTTGCTTGGTGTTTTGTTCCACTCATGCCGTTAGGAACCGTATAAACCGGTGTTATGTTCCTTGATTATGCGTTCCTAACACGGTTGGGGTGTATGGGACCCCCTTGATAAACCGCTAAGTGCTAAGTCTTTTCCAGCAAGTCCCAACATTGGTACTATTTGCCTAATAACAAACTAATAAAACTTGAATGGGACTAGCTACCCCTTTCATCTTAATTCAACCCCCCTGGGCCAGTGCTCGATTTGAGTGTTGGTCCAAACTAGAGTCGTGTGCGGGGCCCCCCTTGGCAACTTGGGTATTTCGGCCACTGTACGTTGTGCTCATCCGGTCGTGGCCTGAGACGAGATACGCGCGGCTACTATCAGGGTGTCGGCACGCCGGGAGGATTTGCTGGATTAGCCTTACCTTAGTTCGGTTTAACTCGAGCACGGGATTCCGAGAATACTCGGGTCTTCCCACCTATGGAGTTGCGACTCCGCGGATCGTGGGCTTGTGATGGGCCAAGTTGGAACACCCCTGCAGGGTTTGAACTTTCGAAAGCCGTGCCCGCGGTTATGTGGCAGATGGGAGCTTGTTAATTCCGGTTGTAGATAACTTGACACAATGTTTCAATACACTACCAGCGTGTGTACCGTGACTGTCAATTTCCGAATAGGGATTCGGGAGTTGAACACGGTGGGGTTATGTTTGACCGGCTTTAGTTAGGATCACTTCGTGATCATCTTTCGACCGATGCTCTTCTCTTCTCGCTCTCTATTACGTAAGTTAGTGCTAGTTGCTGCTGCAGACTCTTGTTTGTTCCTTCACCTCTCGTTCTTTCTTCAGCCTTATCCTCACCCAAGGCTTAAATAGTCTTGTTACCCGGGAACGGGATTGCTGAGTCCTCTGTGGCTCACAGTTACTTCACCACACCAGATGCAGGTTCAGCCGAGTTTGATGCAGGAGCTGGTTCAAGTACTTCATCGGGAGCTCGATGAAGAGTTTGGATGTTTGCTTGAGACGTTTCGATGTTCAGTAGTGGTTTCTACTAGGATTCGATCCTGACCTGTGGCTTTATGTTGTTTTGGTATCTTTCTTTTGGTTCTTCACCCGTAGCCGGGTTGTGATGTTTTGTATGATGATTTGTTTATTTATTGTATTGTGTGAAGTGGCGAGTGTAAGCCAACTATCTCCTTTTGCAATTTTAATCCCTCTTTTACATGAGTCGTGCAAAGATACCAAACTTGAGATCATTCTAGGATGGGCTTATACCTTTAAGTCGTGCCTCGACACGTAGGAGGTATAGTCCCATCCTGGGCATTACAAGTTGGTATCAGAGCCTTCTCCGACCTAGAAGCCACCACTGATTGATCGAATCGTTGACGGTTGAGTCTAGGCACACACTGAAAATGTTTTGAGTCCTATATATATATCGGAGAGTAGGATTTCTTTGCTTCTCATCCCCTTTCTCTCTGGTGAGGACTTCTGACGATTACTCTTTTCTCTTCTACTTTCAAAAATTGCACCAAATTTTTTTTAGGATCCCGCGAGTATTCTGGGATTGTTTCGATGTTCTTGTGACAAGGATATTGTTCCCGATGCCTCCTGTTACCGAGGAGTTGAGCTTCGGGGTATCATTGTAACAAGCATATCGCGGCAGTACTAAATACTTAAGACGGCCGACATCGAAAATCTCTCCTATACGGCCAGTGGCAAGATAACCCCGACATCACCCAGTACTGGGGAGGTAGTTCGAGAGTATTGCCATAGCTTGTTATAGTGGATGCTTTTCGAAGGTCCGAGGTAAACAGTTTCCGAGAAAGACTGGTTATGTGTTGAAGGATGGATACACCTGGATGTAGGTTTAGAGTTGATTGCGCGGTGCTTCCCGTGTATCCCCAACACCTGATTGCATAACTGGAAACTTTCGGAAATCTATAGGTGGGTTCATCTAGTAGTTCTAGGCATTCTTCCAACGGATGCTCGATATGAAGTTCGGGGTTCTACATTGAGTGAAGTGGTTTTATGGACTTGTTCTGATCGGGAGTTGCATCTTAAAGGGTCCTTGGCTATGCTGATCCGGGGATGACAAAACCCTTTTGTAACACGTTCCATGAGCTTTCAGCACGAAGATGTCGAACGAAGCTTCTATCTTGTATTTGTTCTATCTGATCCTTGTTCCTTTTTATTTACCTTTTGTTCTCCAAGTGGCTTCTCGTCATGTTGATGTACCTGCAGAATTCATTCGTTCAATCCTCTGTTCGAATGATGTTGTGAAGATTAGGCTGTTGCATATCTACCCTTTGTTTTTGTTTTGGTATTCGAGTTGCTTCGATGTCAAATGTTGATTCCATACCTTTCTTAATCGATGTTCTCATATTTCTATGAGAGTGCTGGTCCTTCTTGATCATCAAGATGGTCATGTTAAATTCTTTTCCAACCGGTGTGCCTTCTCTTCAAGTTATTCCATACGGACGTCGTTGAGAAATCTGACGATTTGTCTGTTTCATTCATCCCAAGTTGTCTTTGTTTTCCCCACCCTCCCACCCTTCTTCTTCTTGGAGCCAGCAATTCTCAATGAAGTATCCATTTTATTCATGGGTTGTCTCTTCATTCTTTTCCTTCAATGTTCTTATCCGGTGAATTATCGTGAAGATGCTCAAGAGCTTCAAGTTCATCATTCTTTTGTTCTCTAATTCTGCCGGTGGATGTAATTCAAGATTTCGGTGTTGATCTTATCCTTTTCCTCTTTTCACAATGCTTTCTTATTCCGGTGCACCAATTAATCATTCTCCTCTTGCTATTCATATCCGGAGTGCTGAAGATTCATAATTCCATTCTTAACCCGTTCAAGCAATTTTTGAGGGTTGTTATCTTATTCAAGCCTTTTTAATTCAACCGGTGCAATATCTCTTAAGCAATCTTTTCAATGGTGATTTTTTTTGAGTGGGCCCTAACCCACAGGTCTTTTTCCCAGGATCTTACCTGACTCTTCTAATTTTTCCGGAGTTATTCCCAAATTCTTTTCAAACTGTGACGTAAGTATGATCCCCATCAGTCACATGCCTTCTCCAAGACCGCTTTCAATTCTTTTTATCATTGGTTCAACCTTTTTAATTCTTCATTCCGGAGTGCTCAACAATTCTTATGGCATATCTCGTCTTCATTCTCAGCATTTACAGACGGAGAAGAGTTTCTCTTAAATCTTGGCCCGTTTTCTTGAAGATTCGTGGTTCTAGCTTCATGCCATCCTCATTATTGTTCCGATTGTGAGGAATTATTTTATGCCATCCGGAGCATTTCATGAATTCTTTTCTTTGTGTTCCTCCGAAGGCCATCATCTCAGAATATTTCTTCGTTCTCAGTTTTCAACTTCGTCCTCCAAATATTCTTCATTGATGTCTCTTCGTTCGTCTCCATTTCTTACGGTGGTTCTTTCAAGTTTTCTCTTCCTTTGTTATCGTTTTAATTCATTTGTTCTTTTCATAATCCTACCGGTGGTTCGTTGAAGATTTATCCAAGCTTGTGCGAGATCTCTCTTTAATTCTTTGCAACGAGAATAAGTAGTATGCCAAATCCTTTGGTTGTCATCAATTTAAATTGGTGAAGGAGATGCATAACATAACTCTTATTCTTGTTCCTTCAGGTGATTTAATTTTCTTGTCTGGAGCTTGTTCATCATATCATATTCTCGGTTCTAAGTTGTTCATCTTGTTTTCTGGAGCTCCAAGTTATTTCAATTATATCATTTCAAAGCTTCATCTAATTCATCGCAGGCCTTGAATCTTATTCTTTTCATCTTTCACTTCTCATGCTTTCATTATCGGAGTTCTTCATGCTGGTTCATCATCATTTAATTCATCCTCGAAGTCTTCATCAAGATTTTGTTGGAGCTCAAGCATTCTTCATCATGCTTTCCTAGTGCAATTCTTTCTACCTTATCTTTTCAGATGGTGTTATGTCATTTTGGCAATTCCTTCATGTTTCATGATTCACGAGTTATCAAGAATGAGATATTTATACCCATCATTTCCTTGTTCAGGAGATCTTTCCAACCCTTCAATTTATTCATTGGAGTTATCTTGGGTTGTATTTCACCTAAAGCTTTCCCTAAGGTTTGTTGCTATTATGGTGCTTATAAATGTCCCAAGTTCTTCATTTATCATTCCGGTGAAATAAGTTTTTCATATCCTTGTTGATCTCAATCCAATCAAATATTTTTTTCGTCAGTGGCTGGTTGTCACCTCATAATTTGAGATGTTTTCCATAAGCCCACATCAAGCTTATTCTTTCGTTGTTGATTTTTTCCAACAACTCCGTTCAACCCTTCTCCGTAAGGAGGATTTTCTAATTCATTCGTGGGAGAAGTTGTCATCTTCTCCTTCGATCTTTTCTTTCCAACGATCTAGCATCTATTCTTTCATTCCGGAGGCTTTGTAATGTTGCTCTCTCCAAACCATCTTATCGTTTTATCGAGATCATGTTCTTTCCTTGCTTATCATTTAACCGGAGTGTTGTATTCTTCATTCTAGTTCCGTCATCTTATCAAGTTTTGCCTGTCTTTTACCCGGAGTGCTGTCTAAATCTTTCTTACCCTTGTGCCATTCTTTTAATTGTTCCGGAGGCTGTGTGTTGTTGTTTTCATCAAGTATCATCTCAACTTGGCTAGTTCTTGTTAATTCCTTCCATTTTCAGACGAAGTGCTGTCCAAATTCTGTCATTCTTATTCCTTGGCCATACCATTGCAGTTTCATATTCTTTCCGTCCGTGAGCTCTTGTTTCATGTCTTTCAACCTTCAAGGTTCTCATAATGCTCCTTGTTACTATTTTCTAACGCAGTTTTCATATTCGTTCATCTCCGTTGTATTCTTTCTTTCAAGTTTGTTCAACCTCTCAAGGTTCTTTGGTTTCACTCGTCTGTCAAAGAAGCAACTTTGTTTTACCTCTTCCTCTTCCGTTTTTACCCGGTGATATCTCTAGGATCTCGGGTCGAGATCCTCTGTTAGTGTGGGAGAGTTGTGACGCCCGAGACCGACGTCCCAGAAGATTCCAGAAGATTCCAGAAGTTCCAGATGTTCCGGGTTGCCCGTGTGTTCTTTTGTGGTGGTGTTATTTATTTTTGCATTGCATCATGTCATCATGCCATCATGTCATTTTTTATTTTGCATCTCAACCTAAATAAACCGTGTGGACCTTCGGTCCATTTAAATCGAGGGAAGGTGACTTCTCTTTAAAACATATAAAAGTCTCTCATTATATTTATGGAGCTATATTAATAATTATTCCGTTGTTTGGAATTACCGCAACACACTTGCAATATTTTCCCCATGCTTTCACTTCGAGCTTCTCCTTCCAAACCTTGCAAATAATTCTTTTCCGTTGTTTCGAGGTTCCTCCAAAATTTGAACATTTTTGGACACTTCAATAATCTCGTCTTAGTTCAAACCTATTTGAATTAAATTCAAATATGTTTGAATTATTTCCGATCTGGCCTTTTATAATTTTCTCCGGTCGTGCTCATTTTTACGAGCCCGAGAAAATTATCATTGTGCTAGTTTGCCCAAACCCCCCTCCTTCTCTTTCTTTTCTTCTTGTTTGGCTCTCTCTTCTCTTTTTCTGCAAAAGAGAAGAGTTTTATCAGCAGAGCAGCTGCAGCAGGGAGCCCAACAGGCCTCTAGCTCCCAGCCGGCCCATCCCACTGCAGCCTTCACCTGGCCCATCTGGCCCAGCCCCCATTCCTAACCCTAGCTACAGCGCACCCGAGTCCCTCCGCTCCCTGTTTCCCTTCTGTCCGCCGCCACTCCCCAAGTCCCGCATCTTGCTCGATCTCCTCACCCCGTCGCTCTCCCGAGCCCGAGCGGCCTCCCTTCCCGAGCGCGCCCTCGCAGCCTCGCAGCGCCCGCCAGGAACCCCGCCTCCTGCGTCTCCAAGCTCCGGCCCGACCACCTCTCCCCAGCGCGAGCCTTCCCTCCTCCAGTTCGCCTCCTTCCCGCGCCCTCCTGCCCCGCTTCGGGCCTCCCCGTCGCCCTCCAGGCCGCACGCGCGCCCGGCCGGCCAGAAGCAACGGCGCCCGAGCGCCCGGGCCAGGCTCCAGCGGGCTCCCTTCCCTTCCCGCGAGCCGGCCTCCACCTCGTCCTCCCGTGCGGCACCTCGAGCCCAGGCAGGCCAGGCAGGCTCCGCCCTCCATCGCCCTGCGAGCGACGCCTCTCCTCCCGCGGCCAGGGGCGCCCGCTGGACCTCCGCGTCCGTGGCCCCTCCCAGCTCCTGCGAGCGCCGTGGTCGCCCTCCGTCCTTCACGCTTCGACCGAGGCCAGCCAGGCCCCTCCCCGTCCTCCAGGGTCGCCGCGCCAGAGGCCTCCTCCTCTGCCCGTCCCCTGCAAGCCTCGTCGCCGGCTTCCTTCGTCCCGAGCCGCAACCCCCGCAGTCCTTTCTTTTTCCTATTTTTTTTTTGTGCTGGTTTTGTTAATCTCAGTTAACCAGGAAGACAGCAAGTTTTTTTTCTACTTTTGGACCCTTGTACGTCTACGGAAAACGGGCTCGTGAACGGCTACGGAACAAGCACCACGACGACCCGAACGACTACCGGCGACCCGACCAAGTACCCCTACGGCGAGTACCACTACCGTCGACAAGTTCGGAGACCACAAGTACCACTACATCCGTATACGACTACGTGAATGAGTACCACGACGCCGTCGAACGCCAAGTACCTCTACATGACCGACAAGTACCACGACGACCCGAACGACTACCGTCGCGTGTACCACTACCGTCGCCCCGTGAACGACTACCGAGGCGCCAAGTACCTCTACGGAACGACTACTTCCACTACACCCCGTGAACGTCTACTTCCTCTACGTCCCTCGACGATCTCGAACCGTCCCAAAACAATTGTTTCGAAGGTATAACCCCGTCGATGAACCGTGCATGCTTGTTGTGGTTGTATGAAATGTTTCCCGTGTGTGCTTCGTGCCCGTTCCGACCTTTTGTCGAGCTCCTCGGTCGCCTCGTCGCCGACTCGTGGGAACCCGGTAACGGGATCGCCCCACCTTTCATCTCATTTGACTCGCTCATGCCATCTTTCTTTTGCCCGGACTCTCAACGAGTTACCGGAACCGAGATGTTGCGTTGCATCATTTTCGGATCGTTGCCGTGGCACCCTTTTCTCTCCACCACGGTGACAAATGCTTCATATCTCTTTTAAGTCAACCTTTTAAAATTGCATAAACTTGATCATGTCATCCGCATCATGATAACAACATGAGAATGTTTAATTGTTGTTTGCTTATAATTATTAAACATGCTCATGGGGATTTTCCGGATATGTTGTTGTTATTTTCCGGCCTCATTTAAATTGCCTAGATAGGTAGTTTTATTATGCTTCACCTCTTGCCATGTTAACAAACATTTAATCTTGTGTTGTAAATAACGAGAGTCAACTAAATAATTAATTGTGGTGTTTTGTCAATATGCAACTCGTTGCATATTGAGCTCCACTTAACTTGTAGTGTTGTTTGTGCACTTTGCCATGCCTTGCATATTTAAACCGGACATGCATCATACTTGTTTGCGCATCGTATGCCTTGTTTATGATTTGTGTGTTTACCGAGTTGTTTGTTTTCTTTCCGGTTGCTTCTCTTGTTAGCTTCGGTTTTGTTCCGGAGTTGTGAGGGTCCGCTTGACTGTTGCTCCGTCTTCTTCGTGGATCCGTTCTTCTCCCTTGTGGAATCCCAGGCAAGATGACCGAACCCGGATACCATTACTATCTTTGCCTATTGCTAGTAGTCTCGATCTTTAGTTTTGCCTCGATGCCCATGTTTTTCCTGTCAGCCTCCTACTTGTAACCACTACCATGTTTAACCACCCTACCTATGCAAACTGTTGCTTGGCTAAGTACGCTTCGCTCAGCCCTTCTTATAGCATTGCTAGTTGCAGGTGAAGATTGAAGATGCTTGCTTCATGTTGAAGTTTGGTTGGGTTATATCACACTATATAAATGCTTAAAATGAAATCATCTATATACTGGCAGGGTGGAAGGCTAAGCCTTTTGCTTGGTGTTTTGTTCCACTCATGCCGTTAGGAACCGTATAAACCGGTGTTATGTTCCTTGATTATGCGTTCCTAACACGGTTGGGGTGTATGGGACCCCCTTGATAAACCGCTAAGTGCTAAGTCTTTTCCAGCAAGTCCCAACATTGGTACTATTTGCCTAATAACAAACTAATAAAACTTGAATGGGACTAGCTACCCCTTTCATCTTAATTCAACCCCCCTGGGCCAGTGCTCGATTTGAGTGTTGGTCCAAACTAGAGTCGTGTGCGGGGCCCCCCTTGGCAACTTGGGTATTTCGGCCACTGTACGCTGTGCTCGTCCGGTCGTGGCCTGAGACGAGATATGCGCGGCTACTATCAGGGTGTCGGCACGCCGGGAGGATTTTTTGGATTAGCATTACCTTAGTTTGGTTTAACTCGAGCACGGGATTCCGAGAATACTCGGGTCTTCCCACCTATGGAGTTGCGACTCCGCGGATCGTGGGCTTGTGATGGGCCAAGTTGGAACACCCCTGCAGGGTTTGAACTTTCGAAAGCCGTGCCCGCGGTTATGTGGCAGATGGGAGCTTGTTAATTCCGGTTGTAGATAACTTGACACAATGTTTCAATACACTACCAGCGTGTGTACCGTGACTGTCAATTTCCGAATAGGGATTCGGGAGTTGAACACGGTGGGGTTATGTTTGACCGGCTTTAGTTAGGATCACTTCGTGATCATCTTTCGACCGATGCTCTTCTCTTCTCGCTCTCTATTACGTAAGTTAGTGCTAGTTGCTGCTGCAGACTCTTGTTTGTTCCTTCACCTCTCGTTCTTTCTTCAGCCTTATCCTCACCCAAGGCTTAAATAGTCTTGTTACCCGGGAACGGGATTGCTGAGTCCTCTGTGGCTCACAGTTACTTCACCACACCAGATGCAGGTTCAGCCGAGTTTGATGCAGGAGCTGGTTCAAGTACTTCATCGGGAGCTCGATGAAGAGTTTGGATGTTTGCTTGAGACGTTTCGATGTTCAGTAGTGGTTTCTACTAGGATTCGATCCTGACCTGTGGCTTTATGTTGTTTTGGTATCTTTCTTTTGGTTCTTCACCCGTAGCCGGGTTGTGATGTTTTGTATGATGATTTGTTTATTTATTGTATTGTGTGAAGTGGCGAGTGTAAGCCAACTATCTCCTTTTGCAATTTTAATCCCTCTTTTACATGAGTCGTGCAAAGATACCAAACTTGAGATCATTCTAGGATGGGCTTATACCTTTAAGTCGTGCCTCGACACGTAGGAGGTATAGTCCCATCCTGGGCATTACATATAAGGTCATGAAGCTCAAATAAACATTCATCAAATTTGGGATCACTGGAGTTCATCTTACTTTAAGCAATGGACTTTTGAAGGATCACATCCAAATTTTTCAAAGAGTAGTACGGAAATTGTTCCTCATGGAATTTCCATATAGTATAGGCACATTTGAAAGTTGGTAAACACACAAGCAAGTTTCTAGGCAATACTCTAGTAATAAGATCAACAGTTCTAAAATTGCGAATTATGTCAAGACGTTCATTTGAAGTAAGATTTAACGGATCAATGGGGGCACACAAGGACGAACAATATACTTGTTCAAATTATATTCATTGAAGATCTTAAGCATGTCATTTTTCCATTCCTTATAAAATTCTCCATAAAGCATAGGTACTCTACGTCTAATACTCCCGATCATAGACTCATCCATCTTCCGCCAACGGTGATTAAACCAAAGCAATTGAGACCAAAGCTCTAATACCAATTGGGAGGATCTAAGAAGAGGTGTCTAGAGGGGGTGATTAGACACTTCAACAATAAAAGTAGCAGTTTTTAATTTCTTTGAGTTGAGATAGAGTTTTAGCACAATTTCAAACATACATAATGTGTTTCAAGCAAGCATGGCAAGAGTATATGAGCAGCGAAAGTAAAGCATGCAATTTGCAAGAAAGTAAAGGGATGGGATTGGAGTGTGCAAACGCAATTGGAGACACGGATGTTTTTGGCGTGGTTCCGATAGGTGGTGCTATTGTACATCCACGTTGATGGAGACTTCAACCCACGAAGGGTAACGGCTGCGCGAGTCCACGGAGGGCTCCACCCACAAAGGGTCCACGAAGAAGCAACCTTGTCTATCCCACCATGGCCATCGCCCATGAAGGACTTGCCTCACTAGGGTAGATCTTCACAAAGTAGGCGATCTCCTTGCCCTTACAAATTCCTTTGTTCATCTCCACAATCTTGTCGGGGGCTCCCAAGTGACACCTAACCAATCTAGGAGACACCACTCTCCAAAAGGCAATAGATGGTGTGTTGATGATGAACTCCTTGCTCTTGTGCTTCAAATGATAGTCTCCCCAACACTCAACTCTCTCTCACAGATTTGGATATGGTTCAAAGAAGATTTGAGTGGAAAGCAACTTGGGGAAGGCTAGAGATCAAGATTCATATGGTAGGATCGGAATATCATGGTCTCAACACATGAGTAGATGGTTCTCTCTCAGAAAATGTATGATGGAAGTGTAGGCATGTTCTGATGGCTTTCTCCACGAATGAAGAGTGGGTGGAGGGGTATATATAGCCTCCACAGAAAATCTAACCATTACACACAATTTACCAAACTCGGTGGGACCGAATCATAAAACTTGGTCGGACCGATTTAGTTCAAAATGTGAACGTTAGGCTTTTCGGTGGGACCGATACGATCAACTCGGTGGGACCGATTTCATTAGGGTTAGGGCATAATGTAATCTCGATGAGACCAATCACATAACTCGGTGAGACCGATTTATGTAATTGGAAAACAGAGAGTTGGTCAGGCAAACTCGGTGGGACCGATTCACTAATTTCAGTGAAACCAAAATGTTACGAAAAGGCAACAGAGAGTTTGCAATGCTAACCCGGTGAGACCGATTTTCGCATCTCAGTTGGACCGAAATGTTGCAAATAGAAAACAAAGAGTTTACATTCCCATCTCGGTGAGACCAAACTGATTAGGGTTTTGCCAGTGGCTTTGTCAAGTGAACTCGGTGGCGCCAGATAGATAAAATCGGTGGGGCCGAGTTTGACTTTAGGTTTAGGACATACATGGAATGAGAAAGTGGTTGACTACTTTGGAGCATATCACTAAGCACTTTGAGCAAGCAAGCCATTAAGCAACACCTCATCCCCTTTTAATAGTATTGGCTTTTCCTATGGACTCAATGTGATCTTGGATCACTAAAATGAAAATGAAGAGTCTTGAGCTTTGAGCTTTTTCCAATCTTATGTCCTTAGCATCTCGAAGGGGTTCCACATCCTCTTGTCCATGCCACTCCACTATTGAACTCATATAAATTATACTAGGTAAAGGTATTAGTCCAACAAGAGATATGTGGACATTAATTACCAAAATCACCCAGGGAGCACTTGTGCTTTCAGAGGGCGAGGCCTCCGCATCGTGGGTGCCCTCGTCATAGTGGTGAGTTCCCTGAGCCGCTTCGGGCACCAACCTGCTGGCTCTCGAGCTGTGGAAAGAACATGCATGCTGAGAAAACACCTCGTAGTCTCCGTCGAAGGCACTGAGGGTGGCCTCGACAAAATGCCATGAACTGTCGTTTAAAGCAGCCTACCACATCATGGTGTCGGCGCACGAGGCATCGATGGTGGCCTCAACGACGAGGTCCTCCTCCAAGATCTCGGGGTCGACACGAATGGCCGCCATCGCGACCTCATCCGCGCGTTCGGTCGTGATTTGCTTCTCCGCTGCCAAATGCTCCTTGAGCTCCTGGCTATACTGCGTGCACCATGGCTTAAGCTGGTGCTTTTTTGGTGGAGGGGTCGGTGATTTGGGTGGAATGTGTCGCGCCGACGGACGTGGCATGTGGGATGTGGAAGGAGGAGGAGAATGGGGGTCGGGTTTCGATTACCTGTGTGGATAGACGAGGCCGAGCAGCGCGAAGGAGGGTTGCCGGCGAGGATGTGGCGCTGCAAGGGAGGAGTGAAGGTTTCAATTTGGAAAGGAAGGAGGAAACATGGGAAATATGGCTGTTGGTAAGGGGGGGGGTGGGGAGGTAGATATTTCCGCGGAAGCCGAAATTTTTGAATCGGTTCAACGAAAAAACTGGCGGGCAAAGTGTCATCAGACACGGTCCCTTATTCAGCTCTGTGTATGATATGTGAACATCACAAACGATTCAGATAGCTTAACCCGTGTGTGATGAGTTTTAATGTAAAAAAGTTTGGTTCCAATTTTCCTGGTTACAGTGTTCATCCACGTCATTGCATAATTTGTGTACACAAAGGAGACTACATCACACCCACACTTCTTAATCAAGCAATTTCAGCTATTAAACAGAGCTAGCTGACATAAACATTACTCTAAAAAAATTAAAGACCGACGCTCATAATTAAACAAAAAAAAGAGTACTACTATAGCTGGTGCTCATCGATCTCCGCCTCCTCCTCCATGTCCAACTCGCGCTCGATGATCTCCTGGGGAAGGGGCTCCATGGCATCCATCGCACCATACTCGGCAAGCATCTCGCCATCCGCATCCGCCATATCTTTGGAATAAGCCGCCACCAGCTTGGCGTGGGCAACCACGATCTTGGCTAGGGCGGGCTCCATCCTCGAAAGGTATGCCGCGTAGGAATGGACGGTTGCTCGCACGCTCTCGGCGATTGCCATGTCTGTGGCCGTGGGTTTCTGACCGTTGTCGGAGAAGCTTCGTTCGATTTGGGTGGTGACCGCCATGAGCTGGGCGTGGGTGGCCTCGACATGGTCATGGGTGGCATCCAATAGGGCTAAGGCCACCACTGCGAAACGGACAACTGTTGTGGCACTCTCGCCAGTTTCCAGCCCCGAGGCAGATGTTGCTTTCGCCACCTGAGAAGCAACAACGTCCGTTTGGGCTGCCTTGGCCGCCCGGTCGCAGATTGCGGCCGCGCTCATGAAGCTTGTTAGCACGCGCCTGGCGGCTGCGGCCGCACTCTTGCCGGAGTGGGCCGCCGAAGTTGCCATCACGAAGCAGGTTCAGATCCTCATCTTTCACCAGCGACGATTGAACAGTGAAACAATATTTGGGGAGCGATCTAGTGTGCTTGACACGCAGGCTATGGACTGTAGGCAACGCACCTTCTCGCATAAGCCGTATGCATACTATACACCGATGATGCTCCAGGATATTTTGTACTGCATCTCACACGGTTGTTGATAATAAATTGTGTGTGATCTACTTGATTTTTCGTCTTGATTTGAATTACATAATGGGGTCACAGCCGCAAAGGATGGTGTTTGAATTCCTAGAACTTTTATCTGCAGTGAACAAGCAACTATAGGTGTGTCATAAAAAATTGGAATTATTCAGGGTTCATTTGGACATTTTTATACATTAACTTTGTTTTCTGGGCATTTCAGGTGCACAATTCAAAATTAAACTACATGCACATGCTCCGGTGTAGCAAAATGGGTTGTAACATGATATATGTGTCCATGGGTTTATGCTTATGTCCCATTCAAGAAATGGGAATGAATTTCAATCACCACAGCACCATGGCTCTCCGGTAAACGTTGAGGTGCTTGCTTTTGTAATTCTAGTAAATACAAAACTCGTGTGAAATTCATGAACCTTGGCATGCTATCATGGAACGGCATCAACATGATGGGGTAAAAAATATTGTTCCATTGGGGCAGGTTATGGTATACGCTTCTTGCAAACTAGAGCTTATCTCACAACAAGCCTGATGGTTTCATTAGGGAACGTGCCACCTTGGGGGATGAAATGATACTTGTTGCCTCCACTTACTTTCAAAAAAATTCTCGTGTCAACATAGAACAACAGGAGTGTTGTGCAATTTTTGGGATTTTTTCGGGGTTCGCTTGGACATTTTTATACGTTAACTGAGTTTTCTATGCATTCATGTGCATAATTCAAATTTGAACTACATGCACATGCTCCAGTGCATATAAACGGGTTCAAAAATCAAATGTGTGTCCTTGGTTGCAACCTTAGGTCCCATGCAAGAAATGGGAATGAATGTCAAACACCTTTGCCACCGTCGCTCGACCGCTAACATTCAGATACATGGTTTTAAAATTCTAGTAAATCGAAAACTCATCTGAAATTCATGAAACTTGACATGCTATCATGAAACAACATCGACATGCAGTGATAAAAATATTGCCCCATTTGGGGTAGGTTGGGGTATAAGCTTCTCACAAACCATAGCTTCTCGCAACAAGCCTCATGGTTACGGTAGGGAACGTTTCACCTTTCTGGAAGAAACGATATCCATTGCCTCTTCTTGATTGCAATTTTTTCTCTAGTGTCAACGTAGAACAATAGGAGTGTTGTTTTAAATTTTGGAATTTTTCGGGGTTCGCTTGGACATTTTCTATACATTAACTGAGTTTTCAATGCATTTATGTGCATAATTCAAATTTGAACTACATGCACATGCTCTAATGCATATAAATTGGTTGAAAGTTCAAATATGTGTCCTTGGTTGCATGCTTAGGTCCCATGCAAGAAATGGGAATGAATGTCAAACACCCTGCCACCGCCAGTCGGCCGCAAACATTGAGGCACCTGGTTTTAAAATTCTAGTAAATCCAAAACTCATATGAAACTCATGAAACTTGGCATGCTATCATGGAGGGGCATCAACATGCCCTGGTAAATTTGTTGTCCCATTTGGGGCAGGTTTGGGTATAAGCTTCTCACAAACCAGAGCTTCTCACAACAAGCCTGATGGTTTCGGTAGGGAACGTGCCACCTTTGGGGACGAAATGATATCCGTTGCCTCTTATTGCTTTCAAAAAATTTCTAGTGCCAACATAGAATAAGAGAAGTGTTGTGTTAATTTTTGGTATTTTTCGGTGTTTGTTTGGACATTTGTATACATTAATTGAGTTTTCAATGCATTTATGTGCATAATTCTAATTTGAACTACAAGCACATGCCCTAATGCATATGAATTGGTTGAAAATTCTAATCTATGTCCTTGGTTGCATGCTTAGGTCACATGCAAGAAATGGGAATGAATGTGAAACACCCTGCCACTGTTACTCGGCCGCAAACATTGAGATACCTGGTTTTTAAATTCTAGTAAATCTAAAACTCGTCCGAAATTCAGGAAACTTCACTTGCTATCATGGAGCGGCATCAACATGCCGTGGTAAAAAAATTTGTCCCATTTGGGGCAAGTTTGGGTATAAGCTTCTGACAAACCAGAGCTTCTGACAACAAGCCTGGTGGTTTCGGTAGAGAACATGCCACCTTTGGGGACGAAACGATATTTGTTGCCTCTTATTGCTTTCATACAATTTCTAGTGTCAACATACAACAACAGGAGTGTTGTGTTAAATTTTGGAATTTTTGATGGTTCGTTTGGACATTTTTATACTTTAATTGAGTTTTCAATGCATTTATGTGCATAATTCAAATTTGAACTATAGGCACATGCTCTAATGCATGTAAATTGGTTCAAAATTCAAATATGTGTCCTTGGTTGCATGCTTAGGTCCCATGCAAGAAATGGGAATGAATGTCAAACACCCTGCCAGCGCGAGTCGGCCGCAAACATTGAGGCACCTGGTTTTAAAATTCTAGTAAATCCAAAACTCATATGAAACTCATGAAACTTGGCATGCTACCATGGAGGGGCATCAACATGCCCTGGTAAATTTTTTGTCCCATTTGGGGCAGGTTTGGATATAAGCTGCTCACAAACCAGAGCTTCTCACAACAAGCCTGATGGTTTCGGTAGGGAACGTGCCACCTTTGGGGACGAAATGATATCCGTTGCCTCTTATTGCTTTCAAAAAAATTCTAGTGCCAACATAGAATAAGAGAAGTGTTGTGTTAATTTTTGGAATTTTTTGGGGTTTATTTGGACATTTTTATACATTAATTGAGTTTTCAATGCATTTATGTGCATAATTCTAATTTGAACTACAAGCACATGCTCTAATGCATATGAATTGGTTGAAAATTCAAATCTATGTCCTTGGTTGCATGCTTAGGTCCCATGCAAGAAATGGGAATGAATGTGAAACACCCTGCCACTGTTACTCGACCGCAAACATTGAGATACCTGGTTTTTAAATTCTAGTAAATCCAAAACTCGTCCAAAATTCCTGAAACTTCACTTGCTATCATGGAGCGGCATCAACATGCCGTGGTAAAAATTTTGTCCCATTTGGGGCAAGTTTGGGTATAAGCTTCTGACAAACCAGATCTTTTGACAACAAGCCTGGTGGTTTCGGTAGAGAACATGCCACCTTTGGGGACGAAACGATATTTGTTGCCTCTTATTGCTTTCAAACAATTTCTAGTGTCAACATAAAACAACAGGAGTGTTGTGTTAAATTTTGGAATTTTTGGGGGTTCGTTTGGACATTTTTATACATTAATTGAGTTTTCAATGCATTTATGTGCATAATTAAAATTTGAACTATAGGCACATCCTCTAATGCATATAAATTGGTTCAAAATTCAAATATGTGTCCTTGGTTGCATGCTTAGGTCCCATGCAAAAATGGGAATGAATGTCAAACACCCTGGCACCGTCACTCGGCCGAAACATTGAGATAACTGGTTTTTAAATTCTTGTAAATCCAAAACTCGTCTGCAATTCATGAAACTTAGCATGCTATCATGGAGCGGCATCAACATATTGTGGTAAAAGTTTTGTCCCATTTGGGGCAGGTTTGGGTATAAGCTTCTCACAAACCAGAGCTTCTCACAACAAGCCTGATGGTTTCGGTAGGGAACGTGCTACCTTTGGGGACGAAACCGTTGCCTCTTATTTGCGTAAAAAAAATCCAGTGTCAACATAGAACAACAGGAGTGTTGTGTTAAATTTTGGAATTTTTCGGGGTTCGTTTGGACATTTTTATATGTTAACTGGGGTTTCTATGCATTTTATGTGCATAATTCAAATTTGAACTACATGCACATGCTCTAGTGCATATAAATTGGTTGAAAAGTCAAATGTGTGTCCTTGTTTGCATCCTTAGGTCCCATGCAAGAAATGGGAATGAATTTCAAACACCAGTGCACTGTTAATTGCTGGCAAAACATTGAGTGTTGGGGAAATGACACCTATGGGATCCCGGGGACCCCTACTACGGTTGGCAGGGCGTTGAGCTGTGCAGAGAGCAGGTCTAGTCGATCAACGCGTGGGAATTTTTACCCAAGTTCGGGATGCAGATGATGCATAAAACCCTGGTCCTACTTGTCAGTGTATATCAGGTGTTCTTGAGCTCTTGAACTGGCTACTATGCATGCCTATCCAAAAAGTCTGAATCCTCTCCCAGTACGCCTCAGGACTCCTTTTATATGACAAAGTGGTTGCCACAGCGGCACACAGGAGATGGAAAGTATCTACAATGTACAAGGTTATCTCCTGTCATCATAGGAAAAATGCATTTAGTGCGCCGCCTGCGTGTCCTCTAGCTTTATCGGGGACGGCAAAGGAGCTTGTCCCGCCTATTGCTGCCTCACCTCGCTCCGACATGCGTCCAGGCTGACGAGGCATGCAACACCATGCTGGCTGCTGGCTGCCATGGTGGCAGGGTCCTCAGGAATATCTGCATGTCACCATGAAGGTGCTTGGCTAGTTGTCTTAGAGGCTGCATGTTGCCACACACGCACTTGTCCAGTTGGTGAGTTGGTCGTCGCGTAGGAGTGGCCGCGGGGCAGCGAAACCTTGCCGGGTGTGGGCCTGGCTGTGGCCCCACAGATGCCCCTGGCAAGGGGTGTTGCCGAGGTCTCGTAGCTGTCCTCGGCAAGGACCTTGTCGGGGGTCTTCAGTCGTCCCCGACAAGTCTCTCTCCGGGGGTGTTCGTCTTCTGGTCCCTCGTCTAGGTTTGCAGGCGCTTGGTCCCACAAAGATCTGCATGCCACCACGCAGGCGTCCATGAATCTTAGTCTTGACGTTGTCGATTGTGTCAGAGCTCCTATAGCGAAGGGTGGTGGCCTTGCTAGTGTTAGGCAAGTTTCCCCAGCAAGGCTCTTGCCAGGGTCACGTAGGCCGCCCGGCAAGGGTGTTGCCGGGGGGATTCCACCTTGCCCCTCTGTTCTTCATGCCTCTGGCTTGAGTGTTGTCTTGGCAGTCTCGTGCTTCTCCTTCTTCTGCTCTGCCAACCGTGGCCGTGGGTGTGGTTACAACTGCATGTGCACAAGTAAAGGGGTGCAAAAGGGCCCCTACTTTTGTACACCAACAGGAACCCCGGGCCTGGGCCACACATAAGTGCGGAGCGTAGTTGGGCCAGGCCCAGAACGGTGCATGGGCACGCGTGGCAGGGTTTTAACTTCGACGATTCCTTCGCCAATTGCACTTCCACACGACTCGCACTGGGCGCGTGACGTGGGGGTCATGCCTGGAGTGGTTGCAGCGTGCTTGCGTCACGTTGCGGTGAGTAGTAAAGAGGCGGCCATCGTCTTCCCCATAAAAAGAGGAAACCACAGGGGCGCTGCTCATTTACGGTCGCCCCACCTGTCATCTTGATTCTGGCTCGTCTGCCATGTGTCCCCCATGCCTTAGGGAGGGTAAGTGACGGATATGGAGGGCATAGGCATTAACGTTGAGGCGGGAAACCGGGCGTCGCTAATTGGAGCAACGGATTGGTCCTGATTCCCTGCGCCCCTCGCGGCCAGATTGGTCGAGTGGGGCGGCCGTTCTTAGGTTGGGGGGCTGAGCCCCGACCCCGCCCCTCTATAAAAGGGGAGAGGGACGGCGTCTTTCTCATTCGTCTCCTACCTGCTTGATCCTTCTCTTCCAGTCACCATGGTTAGAGGGCGCGCCGGCACTCCAATGGCGGCGACGAGGGATTCTGCTCGAGAACGTGTCCCTAATCCTCCGGAACTCGTGGTAGTGGAGCCTGCTGTGAGAGGAAGAGGGAGGGGCGAGGCCGAGGCTGCCGCTGCGCTCGTGGGAGAGGAGGATGGGGTGGCGCACCGGACGTGCTTCCGCCAGCGGCTCTTCCCCCAATAGAGGGCCATGTCGGAGACCAGCCCCGCGAGTTCTTCATCAGGCTGTACAAGCCAGTGTGTGGTCACCTCTGCCTCCCCAACCTATTTGCTTGGGAAATGGAGCTTGACCCGCCGCATGCCTTGAGGCTACAAATAAGGGGCTGCGGGAATGGCAGCACATGGGTCGACGTCGACTTTCCCGTCCCTCACATCATGTTCCTTCGCCGTGGGTAAAAGACCTTCGCCCGCGCCCATAGCTTGTCGGAGGGGCACATTCTCCATTTCAAATTAATGGAGAACGGCCTGCTCTCCATTTTAGAGAAACCTTCAATTAATCGACGGTAATATCCGGCCAATCCAAGAAAACTTTGGATTTCAGTCACTGTTTTGGGTGTTGTCCATTCAAGCACATCCTTCACTTTGCTTGGATCCACTGCTATGCCTTCTGCTGAAAGAATATGCCCCAAAAATCCGACTTGCTTGAGCCAAAACTCACATTTGCTAAATTTCACATATAACTAATGGTCACTGAGTCTTTGCAAAACTGCTCTGAGATGTCCCTTGTGTTCTTCTTCACTTTTTGAGTATATAAGGATGTCATCAATGAAAACTACCACAAACTTATCCAAGAAGTCCATGAATACTTTATTCATCATGTGCATGTAGAAAGCAGGGGCATTTGTGAGGCCGTAAGACATGATTGTATATTAATAAAGGCCGTATCGAGTGGTGAATGTGGTCTTAGGAATATCCTCCTTCTTGATTTTTAGCTGGTGATACCCAGTCCTCAAATCAATCTTGGAAAATACTTTTGCTTCACTGAGTTGGTCGAGCAAATCATCGATCCTCGGAAGTGGGTATTTATTTTTAATAGTGACATCATTCAGTTGATGGAAATCCACACACATCTGAAGACTGCCGTCTTTCTTGTCTACGAAAATTGTTGGTGATCCCCATGGTGAAGATCTTGGATGAATGTATCCTTTCTGAATCATTCCATCAAGGTGTTTCTTTAATTCCACTAGTTCGGTTGAAGGCATCTAGTAATACTTCTTGTGTATTGGTGCGGTCCCGGGCACAAGATCAATTGCAAATTCAAGCTTGGTGTCTGGTGGCATTCCTGGTAGTTCCTCACGAAATACATCT
Source organism: Secale cereale (assembly GCA_902687465.1). Lineage (NCBI taxonomy): Eukaryota > Viridiplantae > Streptophyta > Magnoliopsida > Poales > Poaceae > Secale > Secale cereale. Next base: position 304,700,343 of record LR738714.1, on the reverse strand, counting down.
GGAAACTCACTGACCACAAGAATTAAATCCAACTCTCCAGCTAGCGCTGCGAAGACCATTTCTTTCGTGGGCATGTTTCTGTGGGCAAAAAAATTTGTGGATCCACCTTCCTTATTTGCCAAGGTGACTTCTCTGGTTGCACAGTTGATGCATACTTGATGTTTGGTTAACTAGTATATTCCTAGAATAATATCCAACTTCGCAGACTCGATGACTATCAAAGAGACTGGGAACTTGACTCCCTTGAGTCAATCTCCAAATTGTGACAGGCCAGATTGCTTTTGAGGAACAATCCCGGGGATTGTATCATTATACACTTTTCCAAAAGTGAGCAAGAAAACTAGTTTTGGGTAACAAAACTCCGCGAAATAAAAGAATGGGAAGCCCCAAAGTAAAAAAAATTATTACACGTATGCTATTAACGGAAAACATACCAATGACAACTTCCGGTTTTCTTGGGCTTCTTTTGCGGAGAGGTGAAGAACTTGCCCTTGGACAGACTGTTGTCTAGGGTATGTCTCCATGTGATTAACTTGCAGCTCGAATGGAGCATTTGACTTGCCGTTCTTTGGGCACTGTCTGGCATAGTGTCCAGTTTGCCCACAAGTAAAGAATCTATTGTTATGATAACAATCTTTGTGTACTGCGCTGGTCACCATATTCTTGACTTGGGTAGTGGTCTTGTTAACATTCTGCTGCCAATTAGGTTTAAACTCAACCTGGGTCTGCTGCCCAGTACGAGCCTTCTGCACTGGTTGTCCATCCTTCTTAGGCTCGAACTTGCGTTTATGGTCATTATAAGCGGGCTTATTGTCCTAAACAAGCTTGTGCTCCCGTTCTGCAATTACGGCCTTGTTCACTGAAAGTCTGGGAAATCGAGCATACTGAGAGTACATCTGAGTTGGCAATTCAGTCCTCCAAGGAATCAGTCGATCTTTCTCTCTATTGTGGCCACATCATACAGAAAATAGCGGGCTAAATGATTGAACTTGTTCAAATACTCAGTGACTGATAAGTTACCTTGCGTGAGGGCTAGGAACTCACGCTGCTTGACTTCCATTATTCCTGAAGGGATGTGATACTTGTGGAACTTTTCCTTCAACTTATCTCAAGTGATTTCTTCATCTGCTGTCCACAGAGCTTTCGTGTTGTCCCACCAAATAGTTGTGGCTCCTTCTAGATAATGTGTTGCAAATGGAACCTTATCAGCTTCTTTACTATGGGAAATATCCTTTTTCTTTTCCATGGTCCTTAGCTAGTCATCGACTTCTAGGGGATCAGCAACTTGAGTAAAACTGGGTGGCTTAGTCCTTTGTAAATCTGAGAGCTTGGAGTAATGTCCATTTTTATTTCCATTTTTCCCAACCATAGCCTGCACACTTTTCAATAGTTCAAGTAGATCGGTGTTTCTCCTTTCTTCGAACATGCGCATGATTTGTTTTGTGCTTGGCGGTTGTGGCGGTGGAGGTCGTGGTTGCGGATACGGTTCGGGGGAATGTCTTACCTGTCTTGCTGAGCGAAAAACAGGTACATCCTCACCAGCGTGACTGCTGCTGCCTCCATGCATCATCCTATATTTTTTCCAATATTAAGCAACCGAGATGAGTAACATCCAAAAATGGGAAAGGGGAATGACAATTCCGAAGAAAAGCGATAAAAACCAGGGCGAATAAAGAAAGTTCCAACATAATCAAACATAGACTCATACATGAAAGGGAACATCATGACAGGTACGACCACTCATACATTAAACGAAACATCATGATTAGTATGACTACATCCGTACATCCAAGCATCATGATAACCTTAGATACTCTGACAATCTAACGCAATGCTGGTCCTGCTGGGTCTGCTCCTGAGTCGGACTCGGATCCTGAACTGACGGTGTTAACGAAAACCAACGGCTTAAAGGTAACACGACGACGCTGCTTCGAGGACTCTCCCTCAGGGGCAGGTGCGGGATGATGCAGGAGCATAGGGGCTACGGGAGTAGCGATAAGGGAAGCCCACTCGGCAGGGGCACTTTGGGGAGTCACAGTCGAGGTGCCCGAGCTACTCGAATGAGTAACCGGGGTAACTGGTGAGCTAGAAACTGGTGAAATAAAAGGGGTGAACCCGGTGGAAGGGGGAACGAGGTTGGACCTAGCGGCCGCTAAACCAGTGGGGGCACGAGTCAGCTCTCGGGCTAGCTCGTGAATCATAATATAGCTAGCAGTGATGTAGCGAGAAAGGTGGCTAGCAGGACTATCGGTCACCGGATCAATAATAGGGAAGTGGACATGAACATTATTGTGTAGGGAGGTGATAACCCACAAGTGTAGGGGATCGCAATAGTTTTCGATGGTAAAGTATTCAACCCAAATCTGTTTATTCGACACAAGGGGAGCCAAAGAATACTCTTAAGTATTAGCAGCTGAGTTGTCAATTCAACCACACCTGGAAACTTAGTATCTGCAGCAAGATAGTTTAGTAGCAAAGTAATATGATAGTGGCGGTAGCAGCAATAAAAGTAACGATAGTGTTTTTGTAGTTTTTGTGATAATAGCAACAGAAAGGTAAATAAGCGACAAGCAATATAGGTAAAGCTCATAGGCATTGGATCGGTGATGGGAAATTATGTCGGATGCAATTCATCATGTAGAAGTTATAACCTAGGGTGACACAGAACTAGCTCCAGTTCATCAATGCAATGTAGGCATGTATTCTGAATATAGTCATACGTGCTTATGGAAAAGAATTTGCATGACATCTTTTGTCGTACCCTCCCGTGGCAGCGGGGTCCTATTGGAAACTAAGGGATATTAAGGCCTCCTTTTAATAGAGTACCAGACCAAAGCATTAACACATGGTGAATACATGAACTCCTCAAACTATGGTCATCACCGGGAGTGGTCCCGATTATTGTCACTTCGGGGTTGCCGGATCATAACACAAAGTAGGTGACTATAGACTTGCAAGATAGGATCAAGAACACACATATATTCATGAAAACATAATAGGTTCAGATCTGAAATCATGGCACTCGGGCCCTAGTGACAAGCATTAAGCATAGCAAAGTCATAGCAACATCAAACTCAGAACATAGTGGATACTAGGGATCAAACCCTAACAAAACTAACTCGATTACATGATAGATCCCATCCAACCCATCACCGTCCAGCAAGCCTACGATGGAATTACTCACACACGGCGGTGAGCATCATGGAATTGGTGATGGAGGAAGGTTGATGATGACGATGGCTAGGATCTCCACTCTTCGGAGCCCCGAACGGACTCCAGATCGGCCCTCCCGAGAGAGATTAGGGCTTGGCGGCGGCTCCGTCTCGTGAAACGCGATAATTCTTTCTCCCTGATTTTTTTTCTCCCCGAAACGGAAGATATAGGATCTGGGGGGTACGCCAGTAAGTCACCAGGGGGGCCACGAGGCAGGGGGCACACCCCCCACCCTCGTGGACAGGCCCTGGGCCCCCTGGTGTGGATCTTCTTGCAGATATTTTTTATATTTTCCAAAATAATTCTCCGTTGATTTTCAGGCGATTTCGAGAACTTTTTATTTCTGCACAAAAACAACACCATGGTAGTTCTGCTGAAAACAGCGTCAGTCCGGGTTAGTTCCATTCAAATCATGCAAGTTAGAGTCCAAAACAAGGGCAAAAGGGTTTGGAAAAGTAGATACGTTGGAGACGTATCAACTCCCCCAAGCTTAATCCTTTGCTTGTCCTCAAGCAATTCAGTTGATAAACTGAAAGTGATAAAGAAAAACTTTGACAAACTCTGTTTTCTCTTGTTGTTGTAAATATGTAAGATAGCATTCAGGTTTTCAACAAGATCATGAACTAACCACATTCACAATAACCTTCAGGTCTCAAGACTACTCACATCAATGGCATAATCAACTAGCGGGCAATAATAATAAACCTCGGATGACAACACTTTCTCAAAACAGTCATGATATGATATAACAAGATGGTATCTCGCTAGCCCTTTCTGAGATCGCAAAACATAAATGTAGAGAACCTTTAAAGATCAAGGACTGACTAGACATTGTAATTCATGGTAAAACAGATCCAATCCTGATCATACTCAATGCAAATTAATAGTAATACATGCAACAACAGAGGTGCTCTCCTACTGGTGCTCTTTGATAAGAGGGTGATGACTCTGCATAAAAGTAAATGGATAGGCCCTTCGCAGAGGGAAGCAGGGATTTGTAGAGGTGCCAGAGCTCGATTTTTAAATAGAGATGAATAACATTTTGAGCGGTATACTTTCATTGTCAACATAACAACCAAGAATATTGATATCTCCCATGCTACACACATTATAGGAGGTTCCCAAACAGAATGGTAAAGTTTATACTCCTCCAACCACCAACAAGCACACTCCACGGCTAGCCCGAAACAACGGGTATCGTCCAAACCAACAACAGCCCTCGGAGAGTTTTGTTTAATTATTATGATTTTGAGCAATGGGACTGGTCATCCCGGTTACCAGCCATTTTCTCATGAATGATGAGCGGAGTCCACTCATCGTGAGAATAACCCACCTAGCATGGAAGATATAGACAACCCTGGTTGATACATGAGCTGTTCGAGCATACAAAACAGAATTTCATTCGAAGGTTTAGAGTTTGGCACATACAAATTTACTTGGTAGGGCAGGTAAATACTGCATATAGGAAGGTATGGTGGACTCATATGGAATAACTTTGGGGTTTATGGAAGTGGATGCACAAGCAGTATTCCCGCTTAGTACCAGTGAAGGCTAGAAATTGACTGGGAAGCAACCAACTAGAGAGCAACAACGGTCATGAACATGCATTAAAATTAATCAACAATGAATGCAAGCATGAGTAGGATATAAATTACCATGAACATAAATATCATGAAGGCTATGTTGATTTGTTTCAACTACATGCGTGAACATGTGCCAAGTCAGAGCACTTAAATCGTTCAAAGGAGGATACTACCCCATCATACCACATCACAACCATTTTAATATCATGTTGGCACGCAAGATAGACCATTATAAACTCTCAGCTAATTAAGCATGGCATAAGCGGCTATGATCTCTAATTGTCATTGCAAACATGTTTCATTCATAACAAGCTGAATCAGGAACGACGAGCCATCATATTTACAAAAACAAAAGAGGTCGAGTTCATACCAGCTTTTCTCATCTCAATTAGTTCATCATATATCATCCTTATTTCCTTTCACTCGCACGACCGAACTATGTGGATAATAATAATAGTGCACGTGCATTGGTCTAAGCTGGAATCTGCAGGTATTTAATACAAGAGAGAAGACAAGGTAATATGGCTCAAGGTTAATTCAACAACAAAGCATATGAGAGCCACTAAATAATTTAATCATGGTCTTCAAATCTTAACCCCTAAAGAAAAGAAAAGAAACTATTTGCACGGGAAAGCTCCCAACAAGTAAAAGAAGAACGAGAAATGTTTTTGGGTTTTCATTTTTCTTACTACTACTACAAGCAAAGAAAGTAAAGTAACTTAGAAGCTACAACTAATTTTTTTTATTTTTCTAGGTTTTTCTAGCACACAAGAAAAAGACTAAGAAAGAGAAATTGAAACTAAGCATGGATGGTACAGTGAAAGAGTGTGAGCACCGACAACTAGAATAAGTGTGTGAACATGAATGTAAAGTCGGCGGGCAACACGTACTCCCCCAAGCTTAGGCTTTTGGCCTAAGTTGTTCTATGGCCAGTATTGGCCTGACGGATATCCAAAGTTGTAGTTGGGGTCGTACTGGGACGCAGCAGATGCTGCATGCTGAGCTGCTGTTCGAAGGCAGCCTGCCTCCGTCATGTTATAATAAGCATTTGCCTCCTCCATAGTTATAGTGTATCTCCCTTTTTCCTGAAAGTTAAACAAAGTAGGGGCAGGAAGAACAATAGGGATGGCATGCTGCCTGTTAAAGATTAGTCGATATTTGAGGGTCTGATCGTCCCACTCTATAAACGGTGACTAGTCATAGCATGGCGGTCTAAATAAGCAGGAGGTAAAGGTTCGTCATTCATGTGCACAGACACACCAAGAAAGCGGGCTATGCGTGTAGCATAGATCCCACCGAATAAATATCCATGCAAACCACTATGGTGTAGCCTACGTGCAACAATGGCTCCCAAGTTATACTGCCTATCACCTAGCACAGCACTCCTGAGAACACTAAGATCAGGGACACACATGTGACAAGCCTCATCCTTACCGTTTATGCATCTACCGATAAAGAGAGCAAAGTAATGAATAGCAGGAAAATGTATGCTCCCCATGGTAGCCTGTGTGACTTCCCTGGACTCGCCCACTGTAATACTAGCAAGGAATTCTCTAAATTCATATTTGCGAGGATCACTCATACTGCCCCACTGTGGGAGCTTGCAAGCATTATTAAAATCATCTAAATCCATGGTATAAGATTTATCATACAGGTCAAACAGTACAGTGTGAGAATTACGTGAAGATGAAAATTTAAACATTCTCACAAAGCTATCAGTTAAGCCACGGTATTGAGGACACTTATCTTGTACGAAGTCCTCGAGGTCAGCGTTGCGCACGTATGCGTAAAATTCATCTTTGATGCCAGCTTGACCCATGAATTCATCTGACGGCCACTCACAAGGCCGTACAGCAGCATCCTTCGGTGGTTCATCGTCCGGCTCACGGAACGCGAGCCTCGGTTGTTGCTTCCTTGAAGGACCACCTTGGAAGTTTCTCCTAGACATTTTTCTGAAATTTTCTGAAATTTTTAGTAACTTCAAAATAAAAGTTAACCAAACTCAATAAGATTGATAGCAACAACTCCTATAAGTGCCTAGAGGCTATATCATGCATTAGAACTACTCGGGACCAAGAAAATTTGACATGCAAGCTCAAGAACAAGGTCACCACATCAGCATAAATTTGCAACAGATAAAGCACTAGAACAAAAAATAATTGGACCAATGGAGGAGTCACATACCAAGGAACAATCTCCTCAAACAGTTAGGTGAATGGTGCTTTGAGCAAGGAGATCGAAAATGGCAGCAAGATGAGCTAGAACTCGGGTTTGAGCTGGTTGGGGATTTTTTTCGGGAGGAAGAAGAAGAGCATGGGTGCTGAAATAAGTGGAGGGGGGCCACGTGGGGCCCACGAGGCAGGGGGCGCGCCCTGGACCCTCGTGGCCACGTGTTGGCTGCCCTCGCGGTGTGTTCAGTGCCATATTTCCTCAAATATTCTAGAAAAAAATCATATTTCATTTTCATGGCATCTGGAGAACTTTTATTTTCGGGATATTTTTTTATTGCATGGATAAGTCTGGAAACAGACATAAAAATACTAATTTTTTTTCTTTATCCTAATTAACAGAAAGTAAAAAGAGGGTACAGAAGGTTGTGCTATCTAGATTCACCTATCCCATGTTCATCAAAAGGAATCCATTAACAAGGTTGATCAGGTCTTGTTAATAAACTCTTTCCAAGTAACATGAAACTGGAGAATTTTCGAATAACACTAGGTTACCTCAATGGGGATATGTATGTCCAGAACAATAAGAATGTCATATGCTTTCTTGATAGTAGGAATAGGAAACTCAAAACCTCCAATAGTGATAGTTGAAGTTTTTCCAATATAATTGACACTATGGGCATGAGGTTGTTTCCTCAGAAAGTGTACCGTATGCTCATTACCATTGACATGAAAAGTGGCATTGCCTTTGTTGCAATAAATAACAGCCCCTGCAGTATTCAAAAAGGGTCTTCCGAGAATTATAGACATACTATCGTCCTCGGGAATATCAAGTATAACAAAGTCCGTTAGAATAGTAACATTTGCAACGACGACAGGCACATCCTCACAAATACCGACAGGTATAGCAGTTGATTTATCGGCCATTTGCAAAGAGATTTCAGTAGGTGTCAACTTACTCAAGTCAATTCTACGATATAAAGACAGAGGCATAACACTAACACCAGCTCCAAGATCACATAAAGCAGTTTTAACATAGTTTCTCTTAATGGAGCAAGGTATAGTAGGTACTCCTGGGTCTCCTAATTTCTTAGGCATTCCACCCTCAAAAGTGTAATTAACAAGCATGGTGGAAATTTCTACTTCAGGTATCTTTCTTTTGTTGGTAATAATAACTTTCATATACTTAGCATAAGGATTTGTTTTAAGCACATCAGTCAAATGCATACGCAAAAAGATAGGTCTAATCATTTTAGCAAAGCGCTCAAAATACTCATCATCCTTTTTCTTGGATGGTTTCGGAGGAAAAGGCATGGGTTTCTGAATCCATGGTTCTCTTTCCCTACCGTGCTTCTTAGCAACAAAGTCCCTCTTATCATAATGTTGATTTTTTGATTGTGGGTTATCAAGATCAACAGCAGGTTCAATCTCTACATCATTATCATTGCTAGATTGAGCATCATCATGAACATCATCATTAATATTATCACTAGGTTCATGTTCATTACCAGATTGTGTCTCAGCATCAGAAACAGATATATCATTGGGATTCTCAGGTGTGTCAGCTACAGGTTCAGTAGAAGCATGCAAAGTCCTATCATTTTTCTTTTTCTTCTTCTTAGAAGAACTAGGTGCATCTAAATTAGCTCTCTGAGAATCTTGCTCAATTCTCTTAGGGTGGCCTTCAGGATATAGAGGTCCCGAGTCATTCTACCACCTCTAGTTACAACTCTAATGGCATTATCATTATTCTTACTATTTAATTCATTGAGCAAATCATTCTGAGCCTTAAGTACTTGTTCTACTTGAGTGGTGACCATAGAAGCATATATACTAATGAGTTTCAGTTCAACTTTCGCTCTAGACAGATAATCACTCAAGCGTTCAATCATATAAGCATTGTGTTGCAATTGTCTACCAACATAAGCATTGAAGTTTTCTTGTTTCACAATAAAATTGTCAAGCTCATCTAAGCATTGGCTAGCAGACTTATAACGAGGAATATTACCTTCATCAAATCTATAAAGAGAATTTACCTTTACTACCTGTGTCGGGTTATCAAGACCATGTATTTCTTCAATAGGAGGTAAATTCTGAACATCTTCAGCTTTAATACCTTTTTCTTTCATAGATTTCTTTGCCTCTTGCATATCTTCAGGACTGAGAAATAAAACACCTCTTTTCTTTGGAGTTGGCTTAGGGGCTGGTTCAGGAAGTGTCCAATTATTTTCATTGGCCATCATATTATTCAATAATAATTCAGCTTGTTCAACTGTCCTTTCCCTGAAAACACAACCAACACAACTATCCAGGTGGTCTCTGGAAGCATCGGTTAGTCCATTACAAAAGACATCAAGTATATCATGCATCTCAAGAGGATGATCAGGAAAAACATTAAGTAATTGGAGAAGCCTCCCCCAAGCTTGTGGGAGACTCTCTTCTTCAATTTCCACAAAGTTATATATTTCCCGTAAGGCAGCTTGTTTCTTATGAGCAGGAAAATATTTAGCACAGAAGTAATACATCATATCCTAGGGACTACGCACACAACCAGGATCAAGAGAATTAAACCAAGTCTTAGCATCACCCTTTAACGAGAAAGGAAATAGCTTAAGGATATAGTAGTAAAGAATATTTTCATCATTGGTAAACAGGGTGGCTATATCATTTAACTTAGTAAGATGTGCCACAACAGTTTCAGACTCATAGCCATGGAAAGGATCAGATTCAACCAAAGTAATTAACTCAGGATCAACAGAGAATTCATATTCCTTATCAGTAACACAGATAGGTGAAGTAGCAAAAGCAGGGTCATGTTTCATTCTAGCATTCAAGGACTTTTCTTTCAGCTTAGCTAATAATTTCTTAGGATCATATCCATCATTGCAAGCAAGAAAATCTCTAGCAGTTTCTTCATCCATAACATAACCCTCAGGCACAACACGCAATTCATATCTATTGGGAGTTGTTTCATCATCACTTTCATAAATATCATCAGTTTCAATATCTGCATTCTCCCTAACCTTAGCAATTTGTTCATCTAGAAATTCACCTAGTGGCACGGTATCAAGCATAGAGGTAGTTTCATCATACATAGCAGAAGTAGCATCATCAAGAACATATGACATATCAGATTCAATAGCAGGAGTAGGTGTCGCAAGTTTACTCATAATAGAAGGAGAATCAAGTGCAGAGCTAGATGGCAGTTCCTTACCTCCCCTCGTAGTTGAGGGTAAGATCTTGGTTTTTGAGTCCTTCAAATTCTTCATATTGATAAACAGATATAAATCCCAAGTGACTTAAAGAATGAAGCTATGCTCCCCGGCAACGGCGCCAGAAAATAGTATTGATAACCCACAAGTGTAGGGGATCGCAACAGTTTTCGAGGGTAAAGTATTCAACCCAAATTTGTTGACTCGACACAAGGGGAGCCAAAGAATACTCTTAAGTATTAGCAGCTGAGTTGTCAATTCAACCACACCTGGAAATTTAGTATCTGCAGCAAGATAGTTTAGTAGCAAAGTAATATGATAGTGGCGGTAGCAGCAATAAAAGTAACGATAGTGTTTTTGTAGTTTTTGTGATAATAGCAACGGAAAGGTAAATAAGAGAAAAGCAATATAGGTAAAGCTCGTAGGCATTGGATCGGTGATGGGAAATTATGTCGGATGCAATTCATCATGTAGAAGTTATAACCTAGGGTGACACAGAACTAGCTCCAGTTCATCAATGCAATGTAGGCATGTATTCCGAATATAGTCATACGTGCTTATGGAAAAGAACTTGCATGACATCTTTTGTCCTACCCTCCCGTGGCAGCGGGGTCCTATTGGAAACTAAGGGATATTAAGGCCTCCTTTTATTAGAATACCGGACCAAAGCATTAACACATAGTGAATACATGAACTCCTCAAACTACGGTCACCGGGAGTGGTCCCGATTATTGTCACTTCGGGGTTGCCGGATCATAACACAAAGTAGGTGACTATAGAATTGCAAGATAGGATCAAGAACACACATATATTCATGAAAGCACAATAGGTTCAGATTTGAAATCATGGCACTCGGGCCCTAGTGACAAGCGTTAAGCATAGCAAAGTCATAGCAACATCAATCTCAGAACATAGTGGATACTAGGGATCAAACCCTAACAAAGCTAACTCGATTACATGATAGATCCCATCCAACCCATCACCGTCCAGCAAGCCTACGATGGAATTAGTCACACACGGCGGTGAGCATCATGGAATCAGTGATGGAGGAAGGTTGGTGATGACGATGGCGACGATCTCCATTCTCCGGAGCCCCGAACGGACTCCAAATCAGCCCTCCCGAGAGATATTAGGGCTTGGCGGCGGCTCCGTCTCGTGAAACGCGATAATCCTTTCTCCCTGATTTTTTTCTCCCCGAAACAGAAGATATAGGATCTGGGGGTACGTCGGTAAGTCACCAGGGGGCCCCCGGGGCAGGAGGCGCGCCCCCACCCTCGTGGACAGGCCCTGGGCCCCCTGGTGTGGATCTTCTTGCAGATATTTTTTATATTTTCCAAAATAATTCTCCGTTGATTTTCAGGCGATTCCGAGAACTTTTTATTTCTGCACAAAAACAACACCATGGCAGTTATGCTGAAAACAGCGTCAGTCGTGATTAGTTCCATTCAAATCATGCAAGTTAGAGTCCAAAACAAGGGCAAAAGGGTTTGGAAAAGTAGATACGTTTGACAAGTATCAGGAGGGGTAGTAGTAGAAACCTAGGTGAGTCTGCATTTCGATCTCGTTATAGCATAGCTCAACAAGAATCTCAAACGCAACAAACTAAACAGGCTGAGCGGCAGTAGAAGCAAAACCACTCCTAGAAGAACGAATATAGGAACCCGATGTCGTACTACAGCGCAAAGTAACCACTGCGTGATACTCGTACACTGAGTCTGCCTGGTGCTCCTGATACACCGATTGAAAGATCGTGGATGTCGCCTAGAGGGGGTGAATAGGCGCTTTAAAATAATTACGGTTTAGGCTTGAACAAATGCGGAATAAACCTAGTGGTTAATTTTTCAAGCACAAACCCTACAACAACTAGGCTCACCTATGTGCACCAACAAATTATGCTAAGCAAGATAAACAACTAGGTGATAGCAAGATATATGACAAGAAACAATATGGCTATCACAAAGTAAAGTGCATAAGTAAAGGGCTCGGGTAAGAGATAACCGAGGCACGTGGAGACGACGATGTATCCCGAAGTTCACACCCTTGCGGATGCTAATCTCCGTTTGGAGCGGTGTGGAGGCACAATGCTCCCCAAGAAGCCACTAGGGCCACCTTAATCTCCTCACGCCCTCGCACAATGCAAGATGCCGTGATTCCACTAAGGGACCCTTGAGGGCGGTCACCGAACCCGTACAAATGGCAACCCTTGGGGGCAGTCACCGAGCCCGTACAAATTGCTCGGGGCGATCTCCACAACCTAATTGGAGACCCCGACGCTTGCCCGGAGCTTTACACCACAATGATTGTACTTCGAACACCACCAAGGTTGGGGCTACCTCCACAACTTAATTGGAGGCTCCCAACAACACCACGAAGCTTTACCACAATGGAATATGGCTCCGTGGTGACCTCAACCGTCTAGGGCGCCCAAGCACCCAAGAGGAACAAGCTCAAGGGTACCAAGCACCCAAGAGTAATAAGCTTCTCAACTTGTAACTTCCACGTATCACCGTGGAGAACTCAAATCGATGCACCAAATGCAATGGCTAGGGCACACGGAGTGCCCAAGTCCTTCTCTCTCAAATCCCACCAAAGCAACTAATGCTAGGGAGGGAAAAGAGAGGAAGAACAAGAAGAGAACACGAAGAACTCCAAGAACAAGATCCAAAGGGTTCCCCTCACAAAGAGGAGTAAGTGATTGGTGGAAGTGTGGATTAGATCTCCTCTCTCTTTTCTCTCCAAAAACTAACAAGAATCCATGGAGGGATTGAGAGATAGCAAGCTCGAAGAAGGTCAACAATGGGGGAAGAACACGAGCTCAAAAGATAAGGTTCATTGGGGAAGAACCCCCTTTTATAGGTGGGGAAAAATCCAACCGTTATGCTCACGGCCCGCACCGAGCGGTACTACCGCTCCAATGAGCGTTACTACCGCTAGGGCGGTAGTAGCCCTTTGAAACACAACAACAAGGAGGCAAAAAGGCCAGAAGAACCGTCGGAGCGGTAGTACCGCTTGACATCACGGTACTACCGCTAGGGGCAGCGGTACTGCTACTAAGGGGTAGCGGTACTACTGCTTGAGAGAGGTACTAAAAAATTACATCCGTGCCTACCACCGCTGGACTTGTGACGAGTTTTTGGTCCGAAGCGGAAGTAGCCACGGAAGTAAAAAATTACATCCCCTCCAAGCGGTAGTACCGCTCCAATTTGCGGTAGTACCGCTACAACCCTTATAGGGACACCAAAACTGACATAACTTTTGCAAACGGACTCCGAATTCAACGAAACCAAGTTTGTTGGAAAGCTAACGACATGGCCTAACACAATCTTTATAGAAATAACAATAAGAAGCAAATGAGAAAAGTCCCATAAAAAATGGTGAGAACCCTTCCTCAAAAAAGACAATAAAACCTCCAACACTGAAAACGCAATAGAAGAAGCATGTTAATTCCGTTTTCGATGAACTCAAGCTTGTCAAGAAGATGACAATAAGCTCCAAATCTCACAAGAATAAAACCAAACAAGAACCAAGAAATATGATGCAAGCATGTAATGGTTTGAGCTCTCTACGAATGATATGATCAAGCTACTCACTTGAGAACCCCCTTGATAGTACGGCAATCGATCCTATAACCCGGTCTCCAAACTACCACCATGAGACTGGTAAAATAAAGAACCTATCAAGGGAAAACATTTGCCTTGCACAAAGTCCACTTGAGCTAGATGTAGACGATCTTGACTTCCTCAAGTTGGACCACCTTTCTTGATTGCGTTGGCTCGGTGAAGACTAGTAGATTGCTCACCCATACTCTACTACGGATGAGACACTCTTCGGCATATCTTCACAAGTCCATTGTCACCACAATGGACGGCAAGCTTAAAGCACTTGATCTCCTCGTGATGCATCACTTGAAATTGCACACCACAACCTTGATTTGATGTCATCCTCCGTGGGTTGTATGTGATCTTCCTCTTAACGCAAGCCCAAGGAAGATAACCTAACCCCACATAGAACTCTCACAAGGACCATGGGTCAGTACACTAAGCGTAATTGACAATGCTTACCATACCATGGGATCGCTTGATCCCTCTCAGTACATCTTCTACGCTTTGTGTGTTGATCAACTTGAAACACTCTCTGTACTTAGTCTTGATCAACCTTGAATCTTTCCAACTCTCTTCATTTGGATGATGTATTGAAGGTAAACATTAATGATAACACACTCTTCTTCTTCAAGACATGCTTGCAATAAGCTCAACACTCACAAGACCAATCTTTGGATAATTCCTTAATAGCACCTTGGTCATCACAAACTCTCCTTGAAACCAACACATGGACTCCAAGAAAAGCCTATGGACAAACCCTTCAAATATAACTCAAGGCAACCATTAGTCCATAGAGATTGTCATCAATAACCAAAACCAAACATGGGGGCACCGCGTGTTCTTTCAATCTCCCCCATTTTGGTAATTGATGACAATCACTTTCAAGAGAGTTTATATAAGGAATTATGCATCACCATACCATGCAACAATAATGTATGCACATGAGATGCAAAAGCTTAGGAACAAAACCAAATCAAGACGAGATGACTCTCTAAACTTCTCCACAAAACTCTCTGAAACTTCTCCCCCATTGGCACCGATTGCCAAAATGGGCGAAAGGCTTGGAAGGCCAATATAACTTGTGTTCCTTAGTAAATTGTGTATTTCTCAACAAGAGAGTGGAATGCAATACACATATCCAACGGTAAATACTTGGAGGAAGACAAACTATATTGAGGCCCAAAAATTGCAAAAGAATGATATGCCACAAAGACATAACAAATAGAGAAACAAGCAATCAAGCACTCAAAGATACCAATTGAAGCAAGCTATCAAAAGATACCAATTGAACCAACTAGACCAATGATCCTACATGCCACATGAATAAAAGATATTAAGATATGATCAAGGAGTGTTCTAGAGAAACTAGAGAAGCTCCCCATGATTTGTGCACAATTTAATTTTGTATTTGGATACAACGAGCACAAAATAGGATCGTCGCTCCCCCAAGATCAATAGAACCTCACGACATATCAACCGAGTTTTCTAAAGACACTGGTGAAGCTCCCCATAGTTTGTGCACTCCTTAGAATATTTTCATTAGGATACCAAGTGCACAAAATAGGATCATCACTCCCCCAAAATCAATAGAAACTCACACCAAGTGCAAGTGAGCATGAAGGTAACAAAGCCTAGCACTTGCAACAAACAAATGGTTGAGCAACATATAAAAGAGACAACTTAAGAGTAGGCTCAACCAAAATGATGTGTGTGAGTCATGGCAAAGCACTTGAGAAGACTAATGTATGGATGAACATTAAGCATCAATATAGTCTTGAATGAAAGAGATACACGGTGCAAGGCCTGTCATTCCCACACACAACTATCAAATGGGTTCACAAGCTCACTAATAAGCATATAAAGAACCTATGCTTGTGACAACCCGTGGTGAAGATATAAAGAGAGAGAGCGTTATCAAGACGAGGGATACCAATTAATTGGCAAAAGCCTTGTCAAGACAAGCAAGAGACAAAAATATCTTCACCACACAAGAGTGCATCTAGATGCAACAAGATAAGATCTGCACTCAAGGCAAAGGCTTTCACGGAGCCACCAAACAAATGATACAAGAAAGACAAGGTGGTCGTGAAAGAAAGGATATCTTCTAGAAATGTAATTTCTCTCAAGTGTATAAGATTCTAGGTAGATGAAAATCATGATGATATCAATCCGCAAAGAAGAATGTACACTCGAAATAGTTACAAAAAGGAAGTAATAAGATATCCACAAGGAAGTCATAATTATAATAAGATATTTTGCTTGAACGCATAGCACATGGCTAGATAAGGTCTTATTGAATATACATGAATTCCAACCAAGCGAACATCAAAGACATCACAACTAGCAACAAGACATCATTATTGGGATGCTTTGAGAAAGGAAACAAGTATCAAAAGAAAGAATGAATTACATGCCATGATGCAACCTACACAAGGTTGATGCGAGAAATTTGTGCATGAAGTAGATGATGATACTGGTTACCGAGATACCATTGGAAGGATGTAGTAGATAACAATTGAAGGTAGATAGTAGTTCATTGATCATTCTAGCTTGACTCCAATAAGCATATGGTGACACCACCATTCTTTTGAATGAGCCGAGCATCCAATGCATCTCCAATTGTTCCTAGAACAACAACACAAACAAAATGGTACTCAAACTCATTGGGACCAAAGAGTTAGAAACACCAATTCACAGTACAAACTCCGCAAACATATGTGCATTTATATATGAAAATGAATTTCATGCACATCTCATCCAAATTGAGACTAGGTGGAGTTTCCCCTATATATTGGGTTAAAAAGAGGAAGCATGCCAATGAAAATACATGTAGTAAATATGCATGCTCAAGACTTTCAAGAAAAGAAATGAAATGAAAAAGAAATACCAAGTGAAAATAGGATACCAAATGGAGAAATCATCAATTGGAAGATATCTATTTAGAAGATACATCAAGGAATGAGATATCCATTGATACATGCAAAAGAGAAGATATCGCACTCCCAAAAGAGAGGATGGTTCCAAACAAACCAACCCATCTACAAAGTTTCATGATGGCACAAAGTACCAAAAAGAAATGGCTTGCCTTCCATCAACACACACTTGATATGGATCATAAGATGAGTGTTCTATCAAAAATAGGATAGCTCCCCCAAGAACTGTGCATTAAAGAGAATTTGCAATTAAATACAAAATGCACAAGGTGGGATCACCACTTTCACTACATCTAGAGAACACTTGACAAAAACAATAAAATAACAAGATCCACAAGTGGCACGGAAGGCAATGGGAGTTGACACACTTGGCAAGAGATAAGGCAAATAAAACCAAAAGACAATGTAAAGATGATCAATAATTTCCACCACATAAGTGATTACCAATTGTCAAAGATAAGAGATATTTGGAGATAATTCTCGGTGGTAGAATGCAAATACATCCAACTTCATCTTTACACCAAACACAAAAGCAAATTTGCAACTTGTAGAGCTAACATGCCACCTAGGAACAACATAATCTATAATATCAACACTAGGTGACAATACCTCAAATGTACACAGTTTCTAGGTTTGTAATATGCACATAGAATATTACTCCCCCGTAATGTGATACCAATGAAAAACTTACCAAGATGCAAGAGAGAACCAACAAGAGATACTTAATGGAACATTTAGAATCTGAATTTCTCATGAGAAGACATACCACATAGAGACTAGATAATCTTGTAATATCAATACTAGATGGTATTCCTCATGTACACACATTTATAGGATTGTGAGGTGCATAGAGCACATCACTCCCCCAAAATGGGATGTTCCATTAATCTCTCACAAGAACCAACTAAGATAAAAGCAAGATGCACAAAGACTCAACGCACGACACACACATACATGATGTGCAAACCAATATGCACATACTTGATTTCTCAAGATACAAAAATTGGACGCACAACATATACAAACACATGCAAGGAACAAAACCACAACATGCAAAGGGGCAAGTAACTTTCAATGTAAACAATTTAAGCATGAGTTACCACAAGGAGGAACATTGGATATAAGATAGAAACTAGATAATCCGAATGACTTGGCTTGAGACAATATGAATGATGAAGACCCCTTAATTATTCATAATGTAGCCAAGTCTCCAATGCCCTCCAAAACACCTATTGATCAAGTTTGAGCTAGTTGGTCCCCAACCAAGTTGGGCCCTAAGAGGCCAGTCACAATAGGCTTGGCTAACCAAATGGTTCTTTTATTGACACCACTTTGAGTCCCAAGAAACTTGGCAAACACATTGCCAACCTTATCCTTCCCAAGAGAATAGACATCATCAATAATAATTCGGTTGGATAAGTTACCACTAGTGCATGAAGAAGCAAGGTGACACTTCTCACAGCATAAGTAGCAACATCTACTCTTCACTTTCTTCTCATTTGATTTCTCAAAATGAGAAGCATTACCATGAGTCTTCTTGGGAAGCGGCCTTTCTCCAACTTGCGGTTGAGCACGAGATTGAACTTGTGGCATCTTCCCTTGTTGCTTGTCACTAATGGCCTTCTTATTTAATGGGCAAGATCTAACATGATGCCCTTCAATTTTGCACTTGAAGCAAATAATCTTGGCCGAATTCTTGAGTTGTTCTTGGCTCTTCTTCTTGTTTCTCTTGGACTTCTTCTTCTTGTTGGAGTTGAATCCAAGTCCACCTTTGTCATTGGGGGATTTTTGCACACTCAAGATATTGTTGAGTGTGGACTTCCCTTCATGACACTTTTCCAAGTCTTTCTTCAAGGAAGAGACTTGGGCCTTGAGCTCTTTGATTTACTCTACATGGTTAGTATCAACACAAGTACTAGAGGAAGTATAGGCTTCATTGTTAGAGCAACAAGGCAAGGAAAGCAATTCATCACAAGATGTACCAATGTTATGCATAGATGAATTACGAGGACTAGCACATGGCAATATAGCATTTTGACTAGAAGTAGTGCTAGCGACCACATGAGACTCACTAGATGTTACCTTGATAATCATAGCCTCATGAGATATCTTTAGCACATTAGGAGATACTAGAAGATCATCATGAGAGATTGTGAGCTTTACATGACTTTCTTCCAATTTCCCATAATTGCTAGATAGCAACTCAAGTTGAGCCCTTAGCTCAACATTCTCCTTCAAAATGGATGTTTCACTAGAAATAGAGTTAGTAGCACAAGCACCATCAATAATAGTAAGAGGAGAAGGCAACTTGGCAAGCTCTTTAGAATATGAAGCTTTAAGTTGAGCATGAGACTCGGTGAGTTTGATGAGCTCACTTTTAATGACCCTTGAGCCATTTTCGAGGTGCTCAAAATCCTCAAGGAGTTTAGCATGTGCAACTTCAAGCTTCTCATTTTTAGTTTCAGAATCATTAGCCACCTCGAGAGCTCTATCACGGGATTCCTTTATTCTAGATAGTTCTAGAGGAAAAGTCTCCTCAAGAGATTCCTTGGTGGTTTGTTCAAGTTCAAGAGCTTGCGAGAGGTCGGTGATCTCATTAGCGTAATCACACTCATGACCTTCCATTTTCTCAATGGTGACCTCATGCTCCTCTAGATGAGATTCCAACTCCTCTATATATTTCTTGCCCTCAATGGAAATAGACATGATTTCCATGAAGTTAGAACGAGCAATTTTATTCTTATGAAGAGCTTTAAAAATCATTTCCCCCTTAATTTCTAAGGAAGCAACATTATCATTCTCTTCATCATTATCAACATCATCATCATTGTCATCATCACTATCATCACAAGATATATTGGGATTCAAAGTGGGAGATACCTTTGAAGCCTTAGCCATAAGGCAAAACACAATAGATGATGATGTAGGATCCCTTGAAGCACCATTCAAGACTACATCTTGTTCCATGGGGTGTTGGGTTTCCTCTACATTGTTAGCACAACAATTTGAGGAAATAGATGCATTTTTATCATGGCAACAAGATATAGCAAGCATATCATCATGAGTTTTAGTCAAGAAATTTCTACATGATATGCAAGGACTATCAGCACAAGCATGTGAAACATGTAGGGTGCTCGGAGTGTTAAAGTCCAAAGAAGATGCATTGAAATAAGATAGTGATGAAGGATCATCCACAATAAGCATACTATCATCATTTCAACGACCAACACTACTCACCATGTCATTACCTTGTGGCAAACCACATGTAGGTGAAGTAGAAGAAGTTGAGAAGACAACACGGCCGGAGGTGGAGGGAGAACAATCCATCCCACAATTCTTGGACACACCATATTTATCTTGAAGCTTTGTCCACAACTCATGAGCATCCCGGAATGGCATGAGTTGAAATATAACTATATTGCTCAAAGCATCAAAAAGCACATTAGAAGCTTGAGCATTGAGATAAAAGTTTTTCTCATCCTCTAAAGAAAATCTTTGGGGATCCTTTGGAGGATAAAAACCCATATCTACAACTCGCTCTAAATTTGGGTCCATGACCCTAAAGAGATTAAGCATGCGAATTACCCAAACATCAAAATTTGTGCCATCAAAACTAAGAGTGTCAAAGAATCCTAAGCCCCTAGTCGACATCCTTACACTCTAGGCGGTTAAGCCCTATAAAGAGAGACGAGGCTCTGATACCAATTGAAAGATTGTGGATGTCGCCTAGAGGTGGGGGTGAATAGGCGCTTTAAAATAATTATGGTTTAGGCTTGAACAAATGCGGAATAAACCTAGTGGTTAATTTGTCAAGCACAAAACCTACAACAACTAAGCTCACCTATGTGCACCAACAAATTATGCTAAGCAAGATAAACTACTAGGCGATAGCAAGATATATGACAAGAAACAATATGGCTATCACAAAGTAAAGTGCATAAGTAAAGGGCTCGGGAAAGAGATAACCGAGGCATGCGGAGACGATGATGTATCCCAAAGTTCACACCCTTTCGGATGCTAATCTCCGTTTGGACCGGTGTGGAGGCACAATGCTCCGCAAGAAGCCATTAGGGCCACCTTAATCTCCTCACGCCCTCGCACAATGCAAGATGATGTGATTCCACTAAGGGACCCTTGAAGGCGGTCACCGAACCCGTACAAATGGCAACCCTTGGGGGCGGTCACCGAACCCGTACAAATTGCTCGGGGCGATCTCCACAACCTAATTGGAGACCCCGACGCTTGCCCGGAGCTTTACAACACAATGATTGTGCTCCGAACACCACCAAGGTTGGGGCTACCTCCACAACTTAATTGGAGGCTCCCAACAACACCACGAAGCTTTACCACAATGGAATATGGCTCCGTGGTGACCTCAACCGTCTAGGGCGCCCAAGCACCCAAGAGGAACAAGCTCAAGGGTACCAAGCACCCAAGAGTAATAAGCTTCTCAACTTGTAACTTCCACGTATCACCGTGGAGAACTCAAATCGATGCACCAAATGCAATGGCTAGGGCACACGGAGTGCCCAAGTCCTTCTCTCTCAAATCCCACCAAAGCAACTAATGCTAGGGAGGGAAAAGAGAGGAAGAACAAGAAGAGAACACGAAGAACTCCAAGAACAAGATCCAAAGGGTTCCCCTCACAAAGAGGAGTAAGTGATTGGTGGAAGTGTGGATTAGATCTCCTCTCTCTTTTCTCTCCAAAAACTAGCAAGAATCCATGGAGGGATTGAGAGATAGCAAGCTCGAAGAAGGTCGGCAATGGGGGAAGAACACGAGCTCAAAAGATAAGGTTCATTGGGGAAGAACCCCCTTTTATAGGTGGGGAAAAATCCAACCGTTATGCTCACAGCCCGCACCGAGCGGTACTACCGCTAGGGCAGTAGTAGCCCTTTGAAACACAATAGCGAGGAGGCAAAAAGGCCAGAATAACCATCGGAGCGGTAGTACCGCTTGACCTCACGGTACTACCGCTAGGTGTAGCGGTACTACTACTAAGGGGTAGCGGTACTACTGCTTGAGAGCGGTACTAAAAAATTACATCCATGCCTACCACCGCTGGACTTGTGACGAGTTTTTGGTCCAGAGCGGAAGTAGCCACGGAAGTAAAAAAATTACATCCCCTCCAAGCAGTAATACCGCTCCAATTTGCGGTAGTACCGCTACAGCCCTTCTAGGGACACCAAAACTGACATAACTTTTGCAAACGGACTCCAAATTCAACGAAACCAAGTTTGTTGGAAAGCTAACGACATGGCCTAACACAATCTGGATAGAAATAACAATAAGAAGCAAATGAGAAAAGTACCATAAAAATGGTGAGAACCCTTCCTCGAAAGAGACCGGTAAAACCTCCAACACCGAAAACGCGATAGAAGAAGCATGTGAACTCCGTTTTCGATGAACTCAAGCTTGTCAAGAAGATGACAATAAGCTCCAAATCTCACAAGAATAAAGCCAAACAAGAACCAAGAAATATGATGCAACCATGCAATGGTTTGAGCTCTCTATGAATGATATGATCAAGCTACTCACTTGAGAGCCCCCCTTGATAGTACGGCAATCGATCCTATAACCCGGTCTCCAAACTACCACCATGAGACCGTTAAAATAGAGAACCTATCAAGGGCAAACCTTTGCCTTGCACAAAGTCCACTTGAGCTAGATGTAGACGATCTTGACTTCCTCAAGTTGGACCACCTTTCTTGATTGCGTTGGCTCGGTGAAGACTAGTAGATTGCTCCCCCATACTCCACTATGGATGAGCCACTCTACGGCATATCTTCACAAGTCCATTGTCACCAAAATGGACAGCAAGCTTCAAGCACTTGATCTCCTCGTGATGCATCACTTGAACTTGCACACCACAACCTTGATTTGATGTCATCCTCCATGGGTTGTATGTGATCTTCCTCTTAACGCAAGCACATGGAAGATAACCTAACCCCACATAGAACTCTCACAAGGACCATGGGTCAGTACACTAAGCGTAATTGACAATGCTTACCATACCATGGGATCGCGTGATCCCTCTCGGTACATCTTCTCTGCTTTGTGTGTTGATCAACTTGAAACACTCTCTGTACTTAGTCTTGATCAACCTTGAATCTTTCCAACTCTCTTCATTTGGATGATGTCTTGAAGGTAACATGAATGATAACACACTCTTTTTCTTCAAGACATGCTTGCAATAAGCTCAACACTCACAAGACCAATCTTTGGATAATTCCTTAATATCACATTGGTCATCACAAACTCTCCTTGAAACCAACACATGGACTCCAAGAAAAGCCTATGGACAAACCCTTCAAATATAACTCAAGGCAACCATTAGTCCATAGAGATTGTCATCAATAACCAAAACCAAACATGGGGTCACCGCATGTTCTTTCACCAATACACTGGGTCTTCATCGAGAGGGTAGAGACGACGCCATACACTCCGAAGAAGGTGCGGCGAAGAGCACGATGACAGCTCCAACTGACACGCATACGGTACTAGAGCCATCTACACTCACAACCATTAGTCGATTAGTAAAAACAATAATAAATCAAGTGCATGCAATGCAGCAAGCAGATGCAAACACTACCGACACTCAAATTAAACTAACTACCATTCAATTAACGCGTCGGCGGTTTAGCGTGTCCTATAGTCAGTGTAGCTCTGATACCAAGTGTTGGGGCACCTCGGCTCAGAGCGACCGGTTTACCTTGCATTGCCAGCCCAATGATCTAGTATTCTGGTAACACACAACAACTTGGTACAGAAAACAACCGCTTTATTGATACTAGTGGAAGCATAGTTACGAGATTACATCTGATATTGAGGCCAAGCGGCACACATGGTGTGGCTGAACAGTATTTGCATTATTTAATGAACATGAAGGGGCCTTGTAACATCCCAAATTTTCAATTTGGAATGTTATACATAGATCATATTGCATTGCATATTTTACTGCATTTGTGCGTTGCGATCCTCGAAAATTCTAAGCCACTCAAGGACCCACGGTGAGAGTTGGGAATTCTACCATTTCCGTATTTGAGTTTTCTCAAATACCGGTACGGGGATCACTTTGGTTTTAATAGTTTTTCTCTCCTAAAAATATTTCTTAATAAAATATATGAGCGGTGATAATATGACTTCTCCAAAATAAAAGAAATATTGGAGGAAAAATATTAAAATCACTTTTGGATTTTATTCGGATTTATTTGTGATTTTATTTGCATAGGAAAAATGCAAACCAGAGTTCTTAAGTTGAACTTTCTGGTTAGATCTTCTTATTCGGAGTTTTACCTGTGCATCTTTGCTTGTTTGATTCTGTATGCTATTGTTTGTTTGCGAAAGAATTCCCGGAGTGCGAAGCGTGCAACTACGAGTCCCTAGGTTTTGCGAATCATCAGTTTGCGATAGAATTACCCAGTTTTTATGCATTAGATCAAACCCTCACATATTGCATGAGTAGGATCTTTTAACGTGTGGGTCTGGGAAGTAGATTGAGGTAGAACCTATTACTTGCATTATTTTCAAACCCTTGGGAGTTACTTCTACGTTACGCTTAGGTTGCCATGCTATGCTCATAGACGTGGTTTGGGTTTGAGAGAATCCATGACAGATGTGAATTGTTAATTAATGGTTCAACTTAAGGTGTGTGACGCCCCCGATTTGACCGTACACTAATCATGCACGCAAATGTGTACGATCAAGACCAGGGACTCACTGGAAGATATCACAACACAACTCTAGACACAAATTAAAATAATACAAGCTTTATATTACAAGCCAGGGGCCTCGAGGGCTTGAATACAAAAGCTCGAAAACACAAGAGTCAGCGGAAGCAAATAATATCTGAGTACAGACATAAGTTAAACAAGTTTGCCTTAAGAAGGCTAGCACAAAAGTACCAACGATCGAAAAGGCAAGGCCTCCTGCCTGGGACCTCCTAACTATGCCTCGAAGCCGAACTCCACGTAGAAACATCCTCGAGATCATCTGGCTCCTGGACTCCACCATCTGGTTGCGTCATCCGAGAAGAAGGGACAAAAGGGGAAAAGGGGGAGAAAAGAAACCGTGAGTACTCATCCAAAGTACTCGCAAGCAAGGATCTACACTACATATGCAATGGTATCTGTGTAAAGGGGTAAAATTTGTGGACTGAATTGCAGAAAGCCAGAATAAGAGGGGGATAACTAATCCAATCGAAGACTACACTTCTCGTAACTTCCATCTTGCAGCAGAAGAAGGGAATAGATGGTAAGTTAACCAAGTAACATCGTATAGCATAATCCTACCCGGCGATCCTCCCGCACATCACCCTGTGAGAGATCAACCACCGAGTTATCTCTGGAACTTATCTGGGTGTGTTTTATTACGTATCCAGTTCTAGTTGTCATGAGGTCAGAGTACAACTCCGGGTTGTCCTTTTACCGAGGGACACGGCTATTCGAATAGATTAACTTCCCTGTAGGGGTGCACCACATAACCCAACACGCTTGATCCCATTTGGCCGGACACACTTTCTGGGGTCATGCCCGGCCTCAGAAGATCAACACGTCGCAGCCCTACCTAAGCACAACAGAGAGGTCAGCACGCCTGTCTAAGTCCTAGGCGCGCAGGGGTCCGGGCCCATCGCCCAACGCACACCTGCACGTTGTGTACGCGGCCGGTGAGCAGACCTAGCAACCTCCATTACTAAGGAAGTTACCTTACGCGGTCCAAGCCGGCGCGCGCCGCTCAGTCGCTGACGTCAAGAAGGCTTCGGCTGATACCACGACGTCGAGTACCCATAACTATTCCCACGTAGCTGGTTAGTTTGTATAGGCCAATGGCCAGACTCAGATCAAATACCAAGATCTCGATAAGCGTGTTATTATAAAATCACCACGGACAAAGACCAAGGCCAGGCCACCTTTCCACTGGGTGTCTCAACCTGCCCTGTCGCTCCGCCACAAAGATCCACTCGAGGGGCCGTCGGGAACTCAGGCCCATCACTACCTGGATGGAGCCACCTGTCCTTTCAGCCCCCACATCGAATCACTTGCGGGTACTCAAAGAGCCGACACGACTTTAGTCACATCATGTGTCATGTAAAGTATGCGTATAGTATATGCCCGTGATCACCACCCGCGGTGATCACGGCCCGATAGTATAGCATGGCAGACGTACAAGGATGTGGGGCCACTGATGGAATACTGGCATCCTATACTAAGCATTTAGGATAGCAGGTAAAGGTATCAACACTAGTAGCAACAATGATAGGCTATGCAACAGAATAGGAGTTATCGAATCATCAACAGTAGCAATTCTAATGCAAGAGTAAGAAAGAAGAGATTGGGCGATATCTGGTGATCAAGGGGGGTTGGATTCCCTGGTTGCTCTGGCAAAAAGGAGGGGTCGTCGTCGACACCGTCGATCATCGTGGCACTCTCAGCGGTCTCAGCCCCGGTGTCTATCAGAGAGAAGAGGGGGAAGAAACAATAAATATAAAGCAAACAATTGTAACACAAATCATAACATGGCAAAACGCGGTGCTACGCGTGACCTAACGCGGTACTGAGTGATACTGGCGAGGATGGAAAACATTCGGGAAGGTATTCCTAGTGTTAGTCATTTTCGGGCAGATGAAACGGAGGGGGAATGTTGCTTGTTCGGTATGATAGAGATGTGTGGCGGACGAACGGACCACGTATCCGGATTCGTCTCGTTGTTCTGAGCAACTTTCATATATTAAACTTTTTCATCCGAGTTACGGTTTATTTTATATGATTTTTCAAAGTTTTATTAATATTCTGTAATTATTATTAATTCGAAAATAAAGATTAAATGCTAGGTGCACCCAGCTCTGTGTACACAACAGTGTACACAGAGGATGACATGTGGGTCCAGGGGGGCTGAGTCAGCCCAGACAACTGTTGACCAGTTGACTGGTCAACAACGTCAAAGGGGCCCGGGGGTCGTACCTGTCAAAGGTACAGCTCTAACTAAAGCACTAATTAAACTAACTAATTAGGTGGGGCCTACTATCATACACTAAGACTAATTAAACAGTTTAATTAGTCTAACAGCAATTAGCTGAATCTAATTAAGGTTAATTAACTTAATTAGTTCTTTAATTAATTAATATTTTAATATTTTAATTAATTATTTATTTTGTATTTTGTTCTGGGGCCTGGGGCCCCCTTGTCATAGGCCCTAGGGGCCTTAACGGGCGTTGGGTCACGGGGCTCGGGCGGCGGTTGCGGGCACACAACCGAGGGGCGGGCGCTATGGGTGCAGCCGCAACGGGCGCCGCGGGGCGCCGGCGACCACGGCACCGGCAAGCGGCCGAAGCGGCGGGGAGGCGGAGGGAGCCAGCGGCCCAAGGCACTGGCGATGAGGGCGCGGTCCGGCGCTGCAAGGCGAGGGCAGACGGAAACGAGGCTCCAGCGGCGGTGCGGGCAGTCGCCGGAGGGGGGGGGGTCGGCGGTGAGGCTTCGGCGGCCATCGCCGCAAGCGGCCGCAGCCTTGCCTGGCCAGAGAGGTGGTGGGGCGAAGCGGGCGTGAGGCAGCGACGAGTTGTGGCGGGCGATACAGGAAGCTGTGGCGCATCGAGCTAGCGAGTAGGGCCGTGGCGGGTGCACGGTGAGCGCGCAATGGGCGCGGCCGGAGCGCGTCGACCTCTGGTGGGGATGGCAGTGACTGCGGCGAGCGGGCAGGACGACCGGGGTGCATCGGGGCAGAGGGGGAAGAGGAGGGTCCTCACCCACGTTGATGGGGAGTGCGGCGGCGAGGTACGTGGAGGACCGTCGAGGAGGGGGTCGAGGAGGCGCACGCCGGCGACGGGCGAGGAAGGTGACGAGGGGGGTCCGACGTCGTTGCGGGCGCAGGGCGTCTGGGGCATCGATTGCCCCTGAACGGATCCACGCGGGAGGCAGGGTTGAGGAGGCGAGCGTCGGGCGACGCCGGCGACAGCGAATGGCGGCGGGGGGGCTGGTTCGATCCAGATCGGGGCAGAGGGGATCGAAGGGAGTGGGGGTAGTAGGGCGTGGTTAGTTGGGTTAGGGTTCGGTGTGGGGAGGCCATATAGGCCGGGGTGACTGGGCCAGTCGGGTGGGCCGACAGCTTGCTGGGTCGAGGCCCAGCTGGGGGGGGTCCTTTTGTTTGTTTGTTTTTTGTTTCTTTTTTGTTTGTTCTTTTAAATCTTTTCTGTTTTCTTCATTTTAGTTACAAAATTAGTTTTACAAAAAGTTAACCCTTGCTCCTAAATTAGCATAACAATATAGGCCACTCCCACAAAAAGTTTGGTCACTAAACAAACTAGTTTAATATTTGTTTATCATTTAAAAGCATTTAAATAATAGTTTTGGCCCGTGATTTATTTGTCTTAGAGCATTTAAGCATTTTATCAAAATGTGGTACCTTCATCATATTTACTCATGATTTATTTTGACACATCTAGAACATTTTAGTTTTAATGTTTTAAAACTTTTATTGTTTGCTTGATTTTAAATTTGAATTCGAGTCGATTTCGAACTAACGCGAGTTTAATCACAGTAATCGAGGTGATGTGGCATCATTAGCGAAGTTTTACTGTAGCTTCATTACCCGGGCGTCACAATTCTCCTCCACTACAAGATATCTCGTCCCGAGATTTAAGCGGTGGAGTAAGGGGGGAGTGCTGGTAGCGCAACCTAATGAGTCTTCTCGGTCTTGGCTGCCCTTTCGAAGAGGTTGATCCCTGTCGTTGATGTCTTCATTTCTCTGTTTCAAGTCATCATGATCAAGTCGTCATCCTTTCTTCGGGATCTCCATCGTCCTACGAACGCGACCAGGGGAAAAACTTTGGAATAACTTATCTCCACGAAGTCTGTGCATACGATGGCTAATTCAAAAAGTGATATACGAAGTACCCTACGAGTAGTATTTTAGTGAATTCGTTGAGTGCAATATACGGTTGTACCAAAGTTTCAAATGGGTAGGCAATCATTTGATGCCTAGACAGAAGCTAGAATGGGGGCTTGAACAACGAGAATAACACGGTGTTTGATTCCAGGACGAATAATGGTATAGAATTTAGCTCGTGAATCACCTACGAAGCTAGGTGCAAAGGATACATTAGAATCCGGGTTGTAAAGAAGAGTCAGGTTTCGATCCAGTGGACCTATGGGTTATGGGCCCACCATGTGGGTTAAGAGTAGGAAGGCGATGGCATCTTGCACAGAAAGCAAGGCATGTCAAAGGATAGTCTATCAGCTAAGTTGGCAACAATGTCGGTACCAAGGACGGGGAACAAAGAGAACCATTTCCTTGCACATTGTAACGAGGCGGACCAATAGGCAAGTTCTCGTCCACCGGCAGTACCGGAATGTTATCAATAATAGAATCAAGGTCTTACTAACAGAGTTGTACAACGAGGTGTTTACATAAGCAGAGAATTATTGCTGCTTAGATTATATGTAGATCAAAGAAAGGTTAAACAAACAAATGGAAAGGAAATTGTGATTACACACAATTAATATGAGTATATCCTTCCCATGGACAAGAAGAACATGGCATACAGGGTAGGAGAGCAAGTACCCAACCATTCAGATAAAGAGGCAAGGATTACTCAAGATGTTACCCATACAACGGTGTTTGCATAACTGACCAAGAATCATTTAGCATCACGCCTCCATTTTTCTTGTTAATGAGCGGGGTATCATAGTCATGCTTCGAGGTAGCAATGATATGGTGTTTCAATCAAGGGCCAGACTTTGGATACACAAATGATCCATCAGGAGCAACTTATAAAATAAGTCTTACAATTTCCTCCTCGAAGAATGGTTATCCTTGCAAAAGAAATTATAATGATGGGTCCTCCAGCCAGGGGTGCTAGGCATGACATCATATTACTGGGTCATCAAAGGACCAACATTATAACTACTGAAAGTTGTCCCAACCATCATATCTAACCGAGATTCAGATCCGATTGGTGTCATGATACTTCAGACTCAGAATGTTCGAGAAGAAAAGGTGCAACACAAATTGACGAAATGACATTGCAAGATTCCTGGGAAATGAACTATGGGAGCAGGTTCCCAAAATGATAGTTCATCATTAATCCAAGGAGAGGATGAGGAGGTGGCTGATGGGCTTAGCGACAATTCATCGAGAATTCCAAACGGATGGATTTCCATAATAATGTGAACAAGAAGATGACACTTGTTAATTCAAAGGATATAATGTTGTATGCTCGAGGAAAACATACACCGTTAATCATTAGTCGAAAGGTGTGCCCGATATATGACCTTAGGCAGCAAGATCAATGTTACAGTGATGATTCAATAACCAACAGTCTAAGAACGAACTGTCGATCGTTAACTTCAAAGCAATAGGGTTGCTAGAAGTACAGAACTCAAGCAGCATCGTGAGCATATTGGTATCCCGGTTAAAAACAATACGGGGACCAAGGAAGAATGGTGATGGTGAGAAGTATCATCATACCGAGAATTTCTAAGAGATGGAGCAATCCCCACAACATTCTCGACATAAAAGACAGTAATACATCAATGCAGAACACAACACTAGCTAGGAAGCAAGTTGTACTCATAATGTGGACAAGTTCACGATGAAAGGAAGTCAAGGGTGTTGCCGATGCTAATAAAAATCATCGAGGGCAAGGAGGGTATTTCTCATCATGAACACATTGGACATCTCGGTAGTAGTCAAAGTGTTGAAGGTGATCCGACACATTTGCCGGGAGGTTTCAAGAGGATGCAATCAAACAACAATGGCAACAAGCAAAGGAATGACGAAGTGGCAAGTTATAGGATCAATATATAAGATGCAAGCTCAGAACCAAAGTTGCCTTTCAAGACAAGCAACATGACGTTGAAAGCTCGACGTAAGTCGTGCTCACACACTGAAGAATTCGGGCACCATAGAAGGACGAGGTAGCACAGTCAAAGATAGCAAGACCAGGATGCCTCTGATAGTCTAGGAATGACCAAATTGAGTTCAGAATTTCCCAGTAAAATACTAGGGGTATTTGAATTGTAGTGCGGAATAATTTCACTAGTCGATGTCCTCGGTTGACACCAACCCAAACCCCGTAGAGTGATTACGACAAGGAAAGACATTACTTCAACAAAGTCAGTAAGATGTGGTGCAATGGCAAGACATCTTCGGGATACTAGGTGGTAATACTCAAAGGCGTAACATGATAGAAGTAGAACTGGGTCATTGACCTATGACAGTAGATACTTCAACCTTGAAAAAAAATAGAAGAGGCACTGGAATGAATTCCCATCAGATATATCTGATCAGGACAGCATGGTCATAACCATAACTGTAAGGAATCAATTCAAGAATACTGAAAGAATAGTACAGTTGGAAAATCATTTTGCAAGAAGCTTCCGAGACGGTCTACATCATATTCATGGGCATGAACACAAAGTTCAAGGTCGACTCCCACTTCTTTAATGCATATCATTTCATTCACCTCTCGCTTTGATAAAACTGTAGTGTTGGAATTTTATCTCGTAGAACACCAGAAGAGTATGACTTGTGAAAACTTTCGGGTTCTCACGGATTAGGGGAAGGCATAGGTTCAACCCATCAGGCATCTTAGTAACATATACCACAAATTTCAAAAGTAAATACACCAGCTCGAAAGCAGAGCATGGATGGCCAAGCAGAGGATAAAATTTACCAAAGGCATTATGTATCAGGGGAAGAACTCACAAGGTGATAGAATACGAAGGACGTTGTCGGATAACAATCCAACAATGGATCGGACGATCCACAACGGAACTAATGTGAGTATCGGTACTCACTTAGAGGAAGTAAGAATGCATAGGCATCAAATTCAAGAATCAACTGATTAGTCTGATGCTTAGATAGAAAGAAATTATGGTTTCCAATACAAGGATCAGAAGCAGACGCTCTGATCAAGGATGGATAAGTTGAAAACACTTAGTTGGACAATCAATAAAGGTTTGAATTGCCGAGAACCAACTCATGTCCGGAATGACGTCTGAGCCGGAAGGATAATTTTAAAAAGGGTAACCTAATGACTGCGTGCATATGCACATATTGAATCAATAGGCTCAAAATGGCTAAGACAAGGGATGTTAACGAAGACTACTAGTCATATGGAATTAACCATAATGCAAGCAGGCAAGAATTTCAAGAGTAACATGCTGCAGAAAATTTGCGAAAGATCGAAAAGTATTCCGAAGAATTTTGTTAGACACATGAACAATTGAGAAGAACGGATCCTCTATAATTGTGAGGAAATAACCATAAGGGTTTTCATGCGAAGTAAAACTGCAAGACAGAAAACTCAAAGGATTCTCGAAACAATGGAGAATATTTCGAGGCATATTGTAACAACAAGAGCGACGAGTAACGATCATGAGAATGACAAATGCACACAGATATCTATAGGTATATATCGGTGGCAGTGAATTGCAAAGGGGATGAGTATAAGGGTCTTGGGAAAATATCGAGGGATATCCTCAGAATCTTCTGACGAAGCAGGTGATCTTCCGGAATGAGGACTCTCCGGGAGAAATAGTTACGAGAACCTAGAGTCGGAGTTAGTAAAATCTTGTAACCCGAATAAAAGAGAGATCAGAGTCCCAGAGTATAGACGAGGAGTAAAAGATCCTAATAGCACCTAATGGCGACGTGGGCCTGTAGGCCACACAGCCATGTTAGTAAAGTTTTGCAATGACTAGACTCAACTTCGGCCAAGGAGTTGGAAAGGGGGATTCCTACAGGCAGTCGGCTCTGATACCAACTTGTGACGCCCCCGATTTGACCGTACACTAATCATGCACGCAAATGTGTACGACCAAGATCAGGGACTCACTGGAAGATATCACAACACAACTCTAGACACAAATTAAAATAATACAAGCTTTATATTACAAGCCAGGGGCCTCGAGGGCTCGAATACAAAAGCTCGAAAACACAAGAGTCAGCGAAAGCAAATAATATCTGAGTGCAGACATAAGTTAAACAAGTTTGCCTTAAGAAGGCTAGCACAAAAGTAGCAACGATCGAAAAGGCAAGGCCTCCTGCCTGGGACCTCCTAACTACTCCTCGAAGCCGAACTCCACGTAGAAACATCCTCGAGATCATCTGTCTCCTGGTCTCTACCATCTGGTTGCGTCATCCGAGAAGAAGGGACAAAAGGGGAAAATTGGGAGAAAACCAACCGTGAGTACTCATCCAAAGTACTCGCAAGCAAGGATCTACACTACATATGCAATGGTATCTGTGTAAAGGGGTAAAATATGTGGACTGAACTGCAGAATGCCAGAATAAGAGGGGGATAACTAATCCAATCGAAGACTACGCTTCTCGTAGCTTCCATCTTGCAGCAGAAGAAGAGAATAGATGGTAAGTTAACCAAGTAACATCATATAGCATAATCCTACCCGGCGATCCTCCCGCACATCACCCTGTGAGAGAGCAACCACCGAGTTATCTCTGGAACTTATCTGGGTGCGTTTTATTACGTATCCAGTTCTAGTTTTCATGAGGTTAGAGTACAACTTCGGGTCGTCCTTTTACCGAGGGACACGGCTATTCAAATAGATTAACTTCCCTGCAGGGGTGCACCACATAACCCAGCACGCTTGATCCCATTTGGCCGGACACACTTTTCGGGGCCATGCCCGGCCTCGGAAGATCAACACGTCGCAGCCCTAACTAAGCACAACAGAGAGGTCAGCACGCCGGTCTAAGTCCTAGGCGCGCAGGGGTCTGGGCCCATCGCCCAACGCACACCTGCACGTTGCGTACGCGGCCGGTGAGCAGACCTAGCAACCTCCATTACTAAGGAAGTTACGTTACGCGGTCCAACCCGGCGCGCGCCGCTCAGTCGCTGACGTCTAGAAGGCTTCGGCTGATACCACGACGTCGTGTACCCATAACTATTCCCACATAGCTGGTTAGTGCATATAGGCCAATGTCCAGACTCAGATCAAATACCAAGATCTCGATAAGCGTGTTATTATGAAATCACCATGGACAACGACCAAGGCCAGGCTACCTCTCCATTGGGTGTCTCAACCTGCCATGTCGCTCCGCAACAAAGATCCACTCGGGGGGCCGTTGGGAACTCAGGCCCATCACTACCTGGATGGAGTCACCTGTCCTTTCAGCCCCCACATCGAATCACTTGCGGGTACTCAAAGAGCCGACCCGACTTTAGTCACATCATGTGTCATGTAAAGTATGCGTATAGTATATACCCGTGATCACCACCCGCGGTGATCACGGCCCGATAGTATAGCATGGCAGACGGACAAGGATGTGGGGCCACTGATGGAATACTGGCATCCTATACTAAGCATTTAGGATAGCAGGTAAAGGTACCAACAGTAGTAGCAACAATGACAGGCTATGCAACAGAATAGGAGTTATCGAATCATCAACAGTAGCAATTCTAATGCAAGAGTAAGAGAGAAGAGATTGGGCGATATCTGGTGATCAAGGGGGTTGGATTGCCTGGTTGCTCTGACAAGAAGGAGGGGTCGTCGTCGACACCGTCGATCATCGTGGCACTGTCAGCGGTCTCAGCCCCGGTGTCTATCGGAGAGAAGAGGGGGAAGAAACAATAAATATAAAGCAAACAATTGTAACACAAAGCATAACATGGCAAAACGCAGTGCTACGTGTGACCTAACACGGTACTGAGTGATACTGGCGAGGATGGAAAACCTCCGGGAAGGTATTCCCAGTGTTAGTCATTTTCGGGCAGATGAAACGGAGGGGGAATGTTGCTTGTTCGGTATGATAGAGATGTGTGGCGGACGAACAGACCACGTATCCGGATTCGTCTCGTCATTCTGAGCAACTTTCATATATTAAACTTTTTCATCCGAGTCACGGTTTATTTTATATGATTTTTCAAAGTTTTATTAATATTCTGCAATTATTATTAATTCGAAAATAAAGATTAAATGCTAGGTGAACCCAGCTCTGTGTACACAGTAGTGTACACAGAGGATGACATGTGGGTCCAGGGGGGCTGAGTCAGCCCAGTCAACTGTTGACCAGTTGACTGGTCAACGAAGTCAAAGGGGCCCGTGGGTCCTACCTGTCATAGGTACAGCTCTAACTAAAGCACTAATTAAACGAACTAATTAGATGGGGCCTACTGTCATACACTAAGACTAATTAAACAGTTTAATTAGTCTAACAGCAATTAGGTTAATCTAATTAAGGTTAATTAACTTAATTAGTTCTTTAAGTAATTAATATTTTAATTAATTATTTTTTATTTTTTATTTTTTATTTTGTTCTGGGGCCTGGGGCCCCCTTGTCATAGGCCCTAGGGGCCTTAACGGGCGTTGGGTCACGGGGCTCGGGCGGCGGTTGCGGGTACACAACCGAGGGGCGGGCACTATGGGCGCACCCGCAACGGGCGTCGCGGGGCGCCGGCGACCACGGCACCGCCAAGCGGCCAAAGCGGTGGGGAGGCGGAGGGAGCCAGCGGCCCAAGGCACCGGCGATGAGGGCGCGGTCCGGCGCTGCGAGGCGAGGGCAGACAGAGACGAGGCTCTAGCGGTGGTGCGGGCAGTCGTCGAAGGGGGGGGCGGCGGTGAGGCTCCGGTGGCCATCGCCACAAGCGGCCGCAGCCGTGCCTGGCCAGAGAGGTGGTGGGGCGAAGCGGGCGTGAGGCGGCGACGAGCTGTGGCGGGCGATGCAGGAAGTGGCGGCGCATCGAGCTAGCGAGCAGGACCGTGGCGGGCGCGGCCGGAGCGCGTCGACCGCGGGTAGGGATGGCAGTGACTGCGGCGAGCGGGCAGGACGACCGGGGTGCATCGAGGCAGAGGGGGAAGAGGAGGGTCCTCACCCACGTTGATGGGGAGTGCGGCGGCGAGGTACGTGGAGGACCGTCGAGGAGGGGGTCGAGGAGGCGCACGCCGGCGACGGGCGAGGAAGGTGACGAGGGGGGTCCGACGTCGTTGTGGGCGCAGGGCGTCTGGGGCATCGATTGCCCCTGAATGGATCCACGTGGGAGGGAGGGTTGAGGAGGCGAGCGTCGCGCGACGCCGGCGACGGCGAACGACGGC